>JBAMHV010000012.1:7111678-7144021 GCA_037177535.1 Pseudomugil gertrudae | reverse complement strand
TCTGGGCTTCCCTCCTTAGGCTGCTGCCCCCGCGACCCGACCTCGGATAAGCGGAAGAAAATGGATGGATGGATGGAGTTCTGTCCTGATGCTCTTTAAATCCAGGTTGGAGGCTGATGTGACAAACACATGATATGATAAGAGATCTCAGCCTCATGACTCAAAACTTTTGTTTAAAGTGTCATCTTGTATTTGACTTATATGGTATTAAAGTATAATCCCCTTAAAAGTCAAAGGTTTAGTTGAAAGGATTCGCCACACAGCAATGTCAAGCTGCTACGTGGTAAAGTAGTAATTATGGATCTAATAAATGTGGGAAAAGAGACTTTCAGTATATTCAATGTGCAACATTTATGAGATCAAAATAAAATCACTTCATAGTTTTCATGTTAATAGAACAAATCTAAAAAATGTAAACTCAGGAGTTAATATATTAAAAAAGAACTAAAAGAAAACAATAATGAAACAATATTAACTGTATTGGCATTAAAGTGCTTGCATCATTAAAATACAAAAAACAAACAAACAAACATAGTTTGTACAAAGTACAACATAAAGACAAATAAAACACCAATACAAAATGTTAAAAACTAAATATTATATAAAGTTTGGAAATATTCTTTTTAGCATCCTAAACCTGAAAAATCCTAACATGTTTTAAATCATATGTGCAGTTATTTATTACCTTATTTGTTTGGAACATCAGTTTGTGTGAATCCTAGAAATTAGGTTTACTTTTGGGTCACAGCTGCTTTCTGTCCTGCAAGTGTATTAATATCAACTAACTGCATTTTATTTAATGTTTAGGTCTGTTTAAGGTTGCTGGCCCCATGTCTAGTATTTGATCAGAAGTGTGGTCAAAAGGCAAATATGTGAAAAATTACACTGTCAAAACGAACCAGTTATGTGTATAACTGCACAAGTTTAATAAATAATTATAAATTGCACTGTGCATTGGTAAAATGTATGAGGGTATTTCTTAGCAAACAAAGAGACTTTCTGAGATGTTTTAATCACTTGAAAATAGTTTCTTTACATTTTCAACCATTTTTAAAGTGTTAAAAAAGCCACGAAGCTAACAGGTTAGCTCGACACACTTAGCACTGACATGAACACAAGTGCTCCAGGAAAAGTCATTTTATAACATTTTCCACTATGCAGGGCATATTTGAAATAAGAAATATTTACAAATAATTCTTTCAAAATAGGAAATATATCATAGACAGTAAAATATAACAATATGTCAGATAAAAGTATTGAAACCAGTTGAGTAACATAATGTCTTTGACTCAGGACTGAAAGTCCCGCAGACCCAGCGCGATGGACTGGTCCCAGTAACTTCCTGTGAAATCAATGAGACCTTATTTTACAAGAAATCAGCTACTTTGTAAAATAAATTCTAAATACATCCACACAAAGCAATTATAATTCTAGTGCAGACTCATTACTTTAGTTCACAACAGATTACTCTTTTCATGGGACTCCTGACTCCATCTGCAGTCTATTCAAGTAAGAATAGGATTCAATGTTTTTATTCTCTCACGTCCCCCACCAGTCTGGAGCTTCTGGAGCTACTGGAAGTACTGGACGACAGGGCTTGAGACAACTATTACAGCTGCTGGTAACAACGGGCATCCATAATGACCTAAGAGCTGAAATGGTACGTTGCCTAACAGGTATTTAAACTTTACTCCTCCAGTCTGGCGTGTTCTGACTTTGGTAGACGTCAGTCAATTTTTAAACCAGTCTGTCAGTCAGGTTGGGGGGAGGAGGGGGGGCGGGGGGTTGAATATGCCCTCGCTTCAGTGTATATGAGAAAAGATAGGGTGGCTGTGAGATTATTCGCCCTTTTCGATACAGTATAAACCCCTAAGCTCCTGCACCTCGCGGCCCATTCTCGGCAGAATGAGATGTCGTTGAGGGCAGTGACAGATAGCGAGAGGGATGGTAGTGGGCTTTGCTGAAGAAGAAGTAAATATGTCAATCACTTGAAGGTCTGAGAGGTTTTTTCTCAAGGAGCGGTAGAGAAAAGTCAACAAGCTCATTGCCCTCAAACATCTAAAAAAGAATCAAACTGCACCAGAAACTGTCTCCCAGGTGGTGATTGTGTAGAATGCGTTACCTGGTTTTATTCCCAACACACACACACACACACACACACATTCCCTCAGTATCTCAAAAAGATTTTATATCAGGCTAAATAATGTGGCAGATGAGAAAGAAATCAAGGCTCCACATAAGTGGATTTATAAATAGACTTTTCCTTCTCTTTGACTTTGACGCTGATGTCTCAGTGCATTAAGTTTGCCCTTTGGCTATTATAACAGGATAATGCCAACACTCAGGATCTATTTGTTTATGTAAATCCTCTCTTGATAAGCCACCCCCCACCTCAGGGTGCCCTAAAGTCAAACTGTAGCTGGCATTTTAAAGCTCATCAGATCCCTGCGCTTCACGGTCCACGCTGACACAGTCTCCAAATATAGAAAATGCTGGTTAATGTGAAAGTTGACTTGATTAGACAGATATTCAGAAAGTATGGACTTCCAGGCGTCACAATTACTGCAAACACGATGAAGATTTTCTCCATTTTAAATCTCTGGGTTCTTTGCCAAGCATTTCCTCTGTGTGCAATGAACTAAAAGAAAATCAAATAGTCGAACTTCTACCACAGTCTGAATAATTTAGAAGTCTTCCAAAGGACTAGGACTCATTTAGATGAGGACATAAGGCACTCCTGCACCACCCTGGATGGATCAAAGGCAATCATTAATTCTGAGCCTCTCGTAGTTAGATCTGGTGTTCTACTGTGACTAGATTTCCTTAAACTGCCTTCAGAGTCAAAAAGACCTGAGAGAAAGCAATTCTATTTCTCCTACAAGGGCAAAACCAAGCGTGACTTTAAATTGGATGCCCCAAAATAACTGTTTAATTATGTGGCTATCTGAGAGGCTTTCATGTTTCAAAATGAATCAGGGACATGGTGATAACTGCTTCTTTACTGATGCAAACCTGAAAAAAATGTCTCAGCGCTTCCATCAAAAGTGATAGGGAGTCACTGAAATTGGCTCATAAACCAGAGACATTAATTATGTTTCTTATAATTAGAATATCCTCACATCACCCTGATCACTGCCAGATAAATTTAATTAGAGAAGAAATTCAACTGCAGAGACAGCGTTAGCTGTATCTGCATAAGCAGTCCTGTGTATGGCTCATCTTAGTTTTTAATGACTCAATGTCAAAGTTTTATCAAAGGCTGATTTCAGTCAAGCAGCCGCACTTTATTTAAAATTTCAATTCAATGCTGTAATGACGGTTTCTGCTGTTTGCACTGAAGGATTTGTAAGAATCAAACATGGATCAGAAGCAGTGTTTTTTATAGGCAGGCATATGTTTTTGTGCACCAATGCCTTCTTAAAACTTGTCAAATGTGTTCACTGTCTGAGAGACATAAATTTGAACTATCCCTGTCAGTGCAAATCTGTCATCAAGTGAATGGACTTGTGATTCATCTCATAAGGGCCGTCAACAGCAAATTCATCACAGCCCTGAATATATAACAGATCGCCTTCTTCAATGCAGCTGACTTTGAAGACTGCAAAGTCAATTACAGCAGCCAATAACTTCAAAACCTTTGGAAAAAGAAAACGAGGAAATGTTTGCTGTATCTTAACAAGATTCTATGACCATGCATGGATTAAGCCAACAAACAAAGCTAGTACACACATAGATTTCATGTCGTCAGTCTTGGTTTAAGACATTAGCATGTTAATATTTGCTAAATAGCACTGACAGCTAAGAGAGATTAGAGCACAAAATGAGATTTTAGTATTTGATATTAACTTCCGACAAACATAAAGTAAACATATTGGTAAATATATGAGTTAGCAAAGTAATTTTTAGGCATGTGTTATCCAAAGCTAACAAATAATTTGAACTAAGCAGACATATTACTAACTAAGTGGTTAACCCCGGAGGCTAAACCTTATTCAGTAATGGTATGGCTCATTCACAGACCCCTTGAGAAATAAATTATTTTACATAGTATCTACTTAATGATTTTCTTCAGTTTGCAAATATGTAATAATATGGTACCTCTCCTTAGCTCGACTAAAATTCAGAGATCACCTACTTGATAAAAGAAAGAAAAAACCCAGCCATCTATTTTCTTTCTGTTTTATTAGTGACCACATTTACATGAGAATTTTTCATTACAATTAAGAGTTCAATCTTTTTTAATTCTGAAGTAAGTTGTGGGTGTATTCCCATTTTAAATCCAAATTGATTCATTCGTTGATCATAAAAGTTCATTCTGGTCGTTCTGTACATGCTCGTTACCTCCTCACGTCGAGCTGGTGGTTCAGAAATATGGTCAGAATTGAAACAAAAAGAGTTTTTATCATGTTGTTTTGCATGGTATAGCCAAAAAGAAAAGAGCAACAAAGTGCAGTTTGTTTTGTGCATCATGTCTTCTGTCCAATCAGAGCCCTTTCTAACCCCCTAGATCTAAAAAGTAAATAAACACGTTTCCATGTAAAGCTCAATTTGGAATCACTGTAGAGAAGATGATTAAATGAATGAATAAAAATCATTTTAGAAAAAGGAACATGACAATGTTAATTATAATTCATTATAAAATAATTATATAATATTTAATATACTAATAAATTATTTATTGCTCATTTAATTAATTTCTTTATATCAGGGGTGTCAGAAGTCGGTCCTTGAGGGCCACAATCCTGCAGGTTTTCCGTGTATCCCTGGTCCAACACAGCTGACTCAGGTTAGTCAGTCTTTATGCTGAGGCTTTTGTGCTCATTGAATGGAAACCAGGTGTGTTTGAACATGGATACATAAAAAACCTCAGGACAGCGGCCATCGAGGATCGACTTTGGACACCTCTGCTTTATATTATGACAGAAGAGGTTTCTACTTCTGAGAATGAGTTCAGAAACAACAACAAAGCTGTCAGTAAATGTGCCGACTCCTGGAATGTCATTGGGAAGAACACTCACCAGAAATTACCACACTAGAAAAATACTTTTTGAACAAATTACATTGTTTGCTATCTGAGTTGTGTAATCCAGGAAACAGCTTTTTAAAAGGCGAGTGAGCGCAGCTCTCCAAGCTAGCCCAACCCGCTCACTTTAAGTTAGCGTTCTGTCAGTTTGGAAGCTAATTAGCTAGATTCCCGACTCATTACGTCTCAAAACTGCTTCTCTTTTCTGGAGCAGTTTGTAGTCTGACAGGCAGAATTAAGGAAAAACTCACAGTACCACACTGTTAATCAGTTATGATAATGTTCAGTATCTCTGGCTGTATAGGTCAGCCCCGTCAGGACAGCTTACCACAACCATCCATGACTAAATTTACTACTTAAGCAGTTATTAGTCTGATTTCAGTTCATCCTTCATTTTATTTAAACACATTTATCAGTTTTCATTTATTTATTCTTCTTACTTTTTGCTAATTTTAACATGCTAATCATGTGCCGCTGTGATTTCCTCTATTCTCGATCCTTTTCTGGAACGTTCCCTATATTTCATTTCGACTGTCAGAATGACTGATGTTCACTGGGACACATTACCATGAACGTATTTCACTTTATGCAGAAAACTAGTAAAGATGAGCAGGTTTTCTGAACTGGGTCACAGACATTTCTCCTCCTATGTGAATATATCCTGTAATTGTCTGTAATAGTGTGCATCAACAACATACATCGAAGTCTTCCTCGGTGCGGCTTTGAGTAGCTGTAAATGCAGAGGATGTCGTAAAACTGGAGCTGACAATGACAGTGAAAGTATCAATAAAAACATCTAAATAATAAAAAACAAGGAATTATGAGAGAGTTAGTAACATAAATTCTTAATGGATATTATTATTGATGTCTTCAGTGACTTTAAACACCCCCCAAATAAAAAACTCATTAAAAATTTTAATGAAACAGCCAAACAGTCTCCAGCTGAATCTGGCCAGAAAGTTTCAGCACACCACCACTGCAGAGTTAAATCTTCTTTCCCCGAGTGTTCACCTTAGAGGTACCACAGTTTGGGAGGTGCTTGTCATTGCGTCACATTTTATGTCAAGAACTGAAAGCAGAGCTGAGAACGAGGCAGAGGGAAGGAGATAATGCAGCCAGCCAATTTATTCCTCCGCTACCATCTCGATTGCAGTTGTGACATCAACACTACGGCAGTTTGTACCCTCACCTTGGCATCAGTTATGCAAATGAATGGCAGATCGTCTTCATGAAATGAGGACGGGCACGAAGCGAAAATGAAAAATCGAGGAGGAGGCTGAGACGTGGGAACCATTCGGCCTTGAAATGATTTAATTTAAGTGATGAGGAGCTGACTTTGATAAGTTTCCATTTTAATAATGAATATTATGACCGCTTCAGGGGTCCAGTGAAAAAGAAAAGCATACTTGGCAAAAAAAGAAAAAGGGAAAAGAAGTTCATGGCTCACAGCAGCTGTGAGACACAAAGGCTGAAATGATGTTTGCATGTGTACCGTAATGCACTGTAAATAGGATGCTTCTGTATAGTTAAATAAAATACTGCAGGAGAGGAGGACTTCGGCCTGTTATGTCAGGTTTTTTAGATTTTCCAATATGCCTGCTATGGGATGTGCATGCATATTTAATGAGGCCTTTGCCTCTTGCAATTTTAGAGTGAGAAAGATTTCAGCCGTGTGTCATTATGAGCGATTGTGCTACCTCATGGCAAATATCAGTTTGATATGGCAATAACTACCTGTCTACCCCGAAAGCACAGCCGGTCTTATTAGGAACATCACCTATCCCGCTTCTGTATATTCAACACCTAGGACTCTTTGGGCTGCGACTGGTAGTAATTATTTTTCTTAATCAATTTATTGTTTTTACTTGTTAACATTTTCCACAGAGAAAAGTGACGAGTTCAAACATTTAGTCAAACTTTCCATTTGGCAAAGATCATTGCTTCTGTGCGAGTTAAGATAGACTGGGAATATGACATTTTTTATTACAAATACAAAGAAAAAACTAGTTTCAAGTTGATTTTCTGTGGCTCGGCTAATATAATGCAGAACTGGGAGAACTGGTGCATCTGGGCCACTTCCTCAAGAATGATAAATAATATAATATTGCATTGTCCAAACTCAATGTGCCAAAATAAAACTAAGTTTGGAATATTCACTCTTACACGCCTACCAAATGGGATGGAAAACATTAATGATGACTGGAAAATCTAAATGAAATATTTAAAATATTATCATGAAGCAGCTGATCTGCAGGTTAGATGATGTCCAAATGCTCACTGGAATTAGTGACTTCAGCTTCCATGCAGCCTTAAGCGTGTACTTCCCAGGAACAGTTTCTGATGAGTTTACAAGAGCAAAACAGAAACTATGCAGATAAAAGCAGGTTTTATTGGTATCACACACAAACTCTGGGCCTCAGATCAGCCGAGTTTAGACTGTTTGAGTGTTTCAACTCTGAGCTACATTATCTAAGTATGCAAGTGCAGTTTTAGATGCTTTGATTTATTCTCACAAACATTTTGAAATGGGTTTAAAATACTATTTTAAAGTCCATGATTGATTTTTTTCTGCTGTTGTGTAAATATAATAAGTCAATGCTTCATTTCTGCTTCATTATTATTGTTGCTTGACATATAAAAAAAACTAAATCCAATTAAAAAATGTAAAGTCTGGGGAACATTTAGGTTTGGGCATCGTTCAGCTTTGGTTAAACAGCCTTTGCATTGTCACCCCATTGGTAAAAAAAAGCCACTTAAGCCCCCAAATTCCTTTAAAAAAAATGATAAGAGGGACATTTGACAAATGCAACCAATGCAGATACAAGCATGAAGATACTGATATTTAAAGTTTTATTGTTTTAAAGCCAGAAGCAACAGCATCTCTCTTTAATGCTAAAATGTATTAGCCTAACTTATTTTGTAAATGTGTATTTAGGGAAGTATTAACTGGTCATCTCTGATTCAACATATACATATACTGGACCACAGTGATGCACATTTTAATGTCCACTACCAACATCTCACTCACACAGCTGTTTATTCCGCTGTGTAAGTCACTATTTTAATTACCAATTGACTGAATTTTGCTTGATTATGGTGCAGTAGCAAAAAGCAGCCATGCCTTTAGAGCTATGATTCACTGCATTTACCATTTCTGGGACCTCCAGGGTGCATCCCACCTCTCGTCTGCCAATTACTGGGAAAGGCTAACAAAACCCTGCTTTATAAAGGAGCTGTGAAAAGAAGTAACTAATAAGTCTTTTAGTGGACAACACAGGAGGAGACAACCAGCTGGAAAGCCAAACTGTCCAAACTCAATTTTTTTATACAAGTTCATGTAGTTCTGCAATAAAATATGTTGATGTATTTATGGGATGCCAGTTAAATGCTGGATTTGCTTTCATGTATGAATGACTGAGGGGATCTGAATTCATCACAAAGTAATCAACAAATCGCTTAATCTAAAATTTAGAATAAGCTTAATCAAGTCGAGCAGCAAGCAGTCAGATCACTTTGCTTAAACACACTTTGTATTGACTCCAGCCAGTGTGTGTGTGTGTGTGAGCAGACAGAGGCTTGTAAACAGAGGATGAATATGCAATCTCTCTCTCTCTCTCTTATATTATTTCATCTAAGATGTTCAAACAAACCTTTGACATCAAGTTAAAAGTGATTTATTAATTTATTTAATGTCAGGCATCTGTAGATTTAACAGGTTTTAGGGTGTGAAACCTTCCCTTCATACAACACATTTGTGATGATGACTTGCTCGATGTAACAGAGCAGCGCCTCCTGACTGCCAGACCCCTGACCATTTCATCCAGAGTCACAGAGGACAAAGAGTTTCATCTTTTCTTTCACTGACTATTATGAGTTTATGCATTGTTATATCTGATGTGCCTTCATAAAGTATGATTCAGTTTCCTTTGCTTACAAACTCAAGGGAGTCTTTCTATTCTGGAACAGAAATATGAAATTCAGTATAAAAGTAATAACCTTGGCTTCTGTGTCAGTCACACAGCCTCCTGCTTATTTCTAGATTTCCTCTCCTCATTGGCGTTTCGTGTCCTTCTCTCTTTGTTTCCACATTTTCAACATTTACTGCAGTCATTTTTCCCCTGGTAATAAAACTAATAACCAATAAACCGTTACTAAAAACACTTCCTCCTTCACATTTCTTTTTTATCATTTACAAACTACATAAATCTGCTTCATTCCTGACATTTCCACAGCGTAAGTTTGACATAATCTTTATTAATCCTCTTAAACAAATGAATGCAATGTTTCTGCCCAGTTGGATGAGAATTAGGAGTACAAACATCTTTTAAGGCCTTGGAGTGTTAAACATTGATTAACAAATGATCAAAGTTTGCCACTGTGACACTGAGTAAAAACCGACCTTAGATCATTTCTGAGACATTTTGTGGAGCGATCGGGGTGTTTGCTGTATTCATATTTCAGTTATTAAACAAAATGACAGAAACACTTACGTGCACATGTTGTGAACAAGCAACTCAATTTATCATGGTAATGAGTTAAATGCCATGTTTAAATGTCATCACATTAGATCGCACCACTAAAATTCTGCTCACTCTACTTGTAGTTAGAAGTTTTTAAGAACAAAGGAAAGTAACGAGATGGGAAATGCAGTCTAATTTCCTCATTTAGATTAATAAAGCAGAAATTATTTAAATTAAATGAGGTCTCACATCTTTAAAAAACCAAACAATTCCTCACAAACCCTGCTAGTTGTTGCAAATTAGTATCTAATATTCTCACAAATATACCTCCTATTTTTACTACAAAATGTATTTAGTTGAATATGTTCCATCTTTCAGGCCCTTTGCTTTCAGTTTGGACATTAACCAGAGGTCGGACCACGTGGTGCATTGACTTCCAGACTCAGACCTATTGTGTGATCGTCTATGACAATAATTTTACATTTGAATACAAACAGAATAAATTCATGCATCATTCCTTCATTCACTTTTTGCTTCCTAATCCTAATTCTGCAGCTGTGACTCTGGAACAAACTTCCACTGATATGCACACATTAACTGATCCGACCACGTCTGGACTCAAATTCAGACTGGATTTTAATCCCTGTGACAATAAAATGTCACGGTATCTGCAGGTATTGTGACATTTTATTGTATTTGCCCCCCCCTCCTCAGCTTCTTTGCCTGAAATGGTGGTTTTGCTCCTGGATTGAGTTAAAAGCCCCCCATCCTCCTTCTCCTCGTTCTTACTATTTTCATTATGAAATGAAACTAATTCATGCATAAAAACTCAAGCTAAATCCATTCCCTCTTCCCTGCCACTGAAGCAGAAAATTTCTTCCCACCATGACAGATTGTTCCCTTATGTTTTACTGGGGCTGACAGAATATCTATATCTTTGCAAAGCTTCATAAAAGACATTTTATGTGAAGGAGACTTCAGTAAAAATGAATTCAGTAGAAGGCAGAGGCTCTAATTCTGTGTGTATTTACCTTTTCTTTGATTTAAGGACTTTGTTCCATGACTTTACCTGTTGTTCCAAATTATTTAAATTAAGTTATAATAAATGTTTAAACTGGTGAGACAAATTGTGACTGAATAAATGTGCACTGCTATAATGTCAAATAGAGCCGATTACTTGTTAAAGTACTAAGATTGATTTCCAGAAACAGCCCTGTGAAAAAGGTTTGTGCTGGTAGGGCACACTGGTGCAACATGTTACTCCAGATGACAGCTCATTGTAACTAAAGTGAATCAAAACTCTCTAAAGTGTGTTAAAAAATAGTAAAGATGCACAGAAATCACTCATAAATATCTGTGTTCAGGTTAGAAACACTAAAACGACGGAGATTTAAACCGTTTCTTCCAACTGTTGTGATGACTAACGTGTGATCGCTATCTAACATAACTGATGAGCTCCAGGTGCTAACCGGGTCTCAGAAAGAAAACAGAGAGTGCAGTTTTATGTGCTTCACCGAGACATGGCTGCATGAACACATCCTAGACTGTAATGCGTCTGTACACGGCTTCAAGACGGTCCGTGCAGACCGCAGTGAACGGCTCGGTGGAGACCTGGAGGGAGGTGGAGTTTCAGTGCTGGTTGGCCAGCGTTGGTGTCATCCTGGACGTGTCGCTGTTAAAGAGAAGATCTGCACAAGAGACATCAACTGCTAGCTTTGCTAGTCTATTCATTATATAAACTTCTGTGTGGACAGCACCATTCCAACCAGAACACTGAGGTGCTTCACCAGTAACAAACCCTGGCTCACCAGTGACCTGAAAAAGCTGCTGTAAATGTGAATTTCCCTCTGGGATTACTAAAGTATTTTTCATTCACAATAACACTGTCGTGATGTGTTACTATAAAAACTGACCTACACACATCATCAGATCATTGAAACCACTAAGAATAATCCAAATCACCAACCAAGAAATGTTAACATTGTTCCTGAATCTTTAGATACATAACCTGAATACCAGTAAGCAGATAAAGTTCACATCTTATTGTTTCACCAGATGGTGTCTGGCCTTTTGGCAACAAACAAACAAGGTTAAAATTTCACCTTCACCGCCATCCCAGAGAAAAACACAAACAAATCAAAGCAGGAAATGTGCCTGTGATATGCTGTGATACTGTATCATGCTAATCAGAACAGGAGAGCAGCGAGCTCCCACCCGTTGCAGAGAGAAGGCGGGGATCTCCTGCCCCCCATGCAGAGATAGACCACACTCAGGGAGCTGTGACCCTGAGGGGAAATTTCACAGCAGCTTTAAGCTGATGTTGAAGGAAAGGGTTAATGCTCAGCTCTTTGCTTTGATCTGCTTTTTCAGCTCTGGAGGAATTATCCTGCTGTGTTGCAACGCCGCCGCACTTCAGTGTGTCAGTCTACATATGTGCAGAAATAAAATGCCTTTTTATTGTGTGTCCACGAGTGCGCATTCATGTGCACGTTGGCAGGGACCGGCAGATGCCAGTGGGTTGTGCGTGTTTTCTTCTATTCATGTGGCTAAATATACTCACAAGAAAAAGCATCCTTAGAAAGGAAGCACTTAAAACCTTCTGGTCTTTAATTACTGCCACATGAATACATTATCTGTGTAATTATTTACTTTCACATTTTTCTGAATCTGTCTTCCTTTCTGAACAGATTAAAGTTTATTGCTGTCATTTAAATTGCTCCAAATGCTTGCATGTATACGCTCGTTTTAGTCTTTGCTTTTGGTGTTAAATACTTGTTCATCAGACATGGAGGATAAGACGATATACACACACTCTCAGCTAAAAAGCTGATTCCTTACAGGCATGTTTCTTTCCACTGCATGTTGATGCCTGTAGTTTTTCGCTTTCACACACTCTGCACAATCATATTGCTTAGATATTGTATTTCTATATGTGTGTGTAGGAACACACCGCCCAGGAGGATTCTGAGCATCCTCTGACTCATAAAGCCAAACAAAACACAGAGCTGTCATCGTTTCATGGAGTGTGTGATGCAGACGGGAAAAAAAAGTGTGTGTGTGTGTGGCTGGATTCAAATATCACAGAGGTTTTTGAGCTCGCCGTCCATACAAACTCGCCCTTTCAGGCACAGTTGTATCCATCATTCTTAGGCTGTATTACACATTTTTCACCAGTTGCGCTGCAGTACGGAGAATTCTGCCAGGATCAATACGTCTGTCAGTGAAGCTAAACTCATTTCTCACAGCTGGAGACTTGGACAAGATGAGTGAAATTTGGAAATTAAAGTGTGCTTTAAAGCCAGAAATATTACATTTTAGAGTCATTTTTAAGTTGTTAGCATTGATCAATAACTCCCCCCCGACAGTCATTCTGTGCTTCGGGCCATTGAATGTCTTTCTTACATTTAACATGCTGCTGCTCTGCCTGTCAGGTCCTGCGCCTGTTAATGAATGCCTCCCACTGAATCTCAAACTAAATTGTATTTATCTGTTATAAATGAAGACAAAGCTAAATGACAACTCAGTGAACTTTGTATTTTTTACTTTGGTTCATACCAATAACACTTTGCAGAGGCGCTGCAGGTGAACATGACATCGTGATGTTAACGGCTGAAACTGTGGAAGCAATCTGCCTGACCAGTATCTGCAGGTATTATTACCACAAGCTCCATGTAAGCAGCGCTATTTAAAATCTTCAGGATTGTCAGTTGCATGCAGAGATGGACAAAGTTTGTTTTTTAAAGACAACATGACGCATATTTATGAAAAACTAATATTCATGTTTTTGTTACACCTTAGTGCAAATTCCACTGAACAAGTTCAAAACCAGCTTTTAAAGCACCACATGATTATCTGAACATAAACCTAACGATGACTCATTTCGAGGGGACAATGACGTTTATCATATATATCCTTGGAGTTGTTGCCCTGCAGCATTTTAAAGCAGAAAAACCACAATAAACAACGTTTTCATGAAGCAGAACTGGATTTACATCGCATGCCAGTAACTGGATGGCAGCTCACTGGTCATTTTGAGCAGTGACATTATTTCAGGAAGGGAGTAAAATAGTGAAAGCGACAGAAAAGTTGAGACCAGAGTTAAAATTCAACAGGTTTTTTTTTACTGGCTGGAGAGAGTTCAGAGAAGAGAGACAGAATGTAACAATCTGTCAAAGTTTAGCGACCAAAAAAAAATATAATTCCAACATTTTCACTAAAAAACCAGTGCGGCCATCCCAAAAAGCCACTGATTTTCCTCACAGACTCTGAGACTTTCATCAAACATCTTGCACATTTCAGACAAACTACATTTTATGCAGATTCAAGTTGGTTGAAGACGAAACTCATTCATACGTTTTTGAAGAACTAAATTGAAGCTTGTTGGGCAGCTCCCATCAGTGAGGTGGTGCTCAGAGGGGTCTGTGGGCATCATGTGGATGATTGACGTCTATTAAACTCCAGACTGTCTGTAGCTAAGAGCTAACTAAGCTAGCTAAGATCTAACAGGCACTAACGGGCTGAGTTAAGTTGGCTATTTTTAGGCTTTACTTTTGTCCAACAGAGGTTGCTGCTTGGTGACGGAGCTGCTTTAAACTCATAATTGTGTGCATGCTTTCATTTCTGCACTGATAAATTCCTGTGATGATCTCCCACCAGGGACGAATCAGAAAACTATCTGCAGGCTGCAAATTGTATAAAATGTGTTTTTCCCCCAACAAAACATCATTATTGGTGATGTTTCTGAGAAGTTCCACATCATAAACACATGTGTGCCTTAGCCCTATGATAAAAGAGTAAATAATAATAATAAAACACATTACTATTTAATATTTCTGCTTTATCTTCTCATCTGCAAAAAAGAATCCAGTAATAAAACAACAGGATCATTAAAACAGGCACAGTGGATGGTTTCAAATGGATTTGGGAATCAATATCAAATATGAATCTACTTTAGTGATGAGTCCAACTCCTGCCTGGGGAGGTGGCTTCATCTCCTGCTCTCTTGTCAGCATGCTTCAGGAGCCTCATCCTGCGCACTCTGAGTAATATGACACAGACGCAGAGAGGGCGAGTTAACGTACTGAAGAAACACGAAGAGCGATATCGATGTGAGCAGAGGGAGACAAGTCGGGGAAAGGTAGTCAGTGATGAAGAGAGCAGTAGAACAGACAAATATGTATAACAGTGGACAAACCCCTCGTCCATCATTAAATCATGTTGTCATTCTCACCGGAGGGAGAGATCATGGCAGCCCTGCTCCTGCTGGATGTTTTTAGAAACTAATATCTAATACTTAACATTTCCTACCCTCACAACATTTGTTTTTTGCATATAGTTGATTGCATGTCATGATATACAGTCATTTGGCAGACGCTTTTATCCAAAGCGACTTACATGTTATTTTTTAATACAATTTTAATCATAGCTATTATAACCTAACATGCATGTCTTGTGGGTGGGAGGAAGCCGGAGTACCCGGAAAGAACCCACGCATACATGGGGAGAACATGCAAACTCCACACATAAAGACAACCCTCTGAGCCCCAGCCTGGGCTCAAACCAGCAACCTTCTTGCTGTGAGGCCACAGTACTAACCACTGCGCCACCATGCTGTAGGTTCCAGTGTGTTGTGCAAAAGTTGCTGCTATGCCATGCCTGTTTGTTTAGCAAACTGCAATTCTGATGCTCAGGAGGCGAAAACAAAATTCACTCAAGAATCTGACAGAGAAACTATGAACCAACAATCACATGGGTAGAAAACAGAGAAGATGATCACCATTCTAAGCAAAGTGTTCATTAAACCCATGTTGTGAGGATGAACCTGTCAGTGAAGCTACATGTTAGCTTAGAGGTATCATAAATTAAGCTAACCAACATTTAGTTTAATATATATCCAATAAAACGAATAATGTTTGCTGAGTTCAGATCCATGATGAATCCATGAGGGATTCATAAGATTCACCAAATTACATGTTAAACCAGGAGATGGCAAAAGATCACGAGTTCAGCATATGTAACCTAAAGTTTTCATGCAATCTCCTGGAAAAATACGGAACAACTACATCAGTCTGAAAGTGTGAGATGTTACACGTTCATGATCCTCAGCTTTTCCTGACTCATTAATGCACAGTAATGAAACTTACCATGAACAGCAGAGTCTTATGAGATAAAGTGTTTGTCATAATAAATGAAGGCACCATCGTACATTTCGTATAATTCAGATAAGAAGATGCTAATCTGTAATCCAGATTTATATTCACATCTAACTTTTTATTTAAGTTAATCTGGTTTTTCATCGTGAACTAAAAAAAAACCCCACAGTGGCACTGAAGTGGAAAAGTCTCTGCACAGCAGTTACTGAATGGCAGGTTATTCTGCAGTCCTTTAAAATCATGTCTGAAGTTTTTTTTTATTATCTTGGCTTCTAAAGTTCAGCTTGAGTACAATCAGCTTTTATGTTTTTATATTGTGCTGGTCCAAGAGGCCCATTTCAAAACAACCCGCGATTTTGTGTTAATGTGTTAATGTTCTCGCGACATTTTCCATCAATGCGCGCAGCCTACGAGCCAAACATTCGCTGGGAATATGTGGATGCCATGATGATACGTCCATCCCAGGCCTCAGAAGGTGCAGCTCTGTCCTCTGGTGATTCAGAACTGTGCCGTGAGACTCCTGACTCACTAAAACAGAAACAATTCCTGCTTTAAAGTCACTTGACTGATTACCAGATGATTTGTCTTAATTTCTAGAGCTCTTCATCGCCAGGCTCCTCTTCGCTTTGCTGATCTCGAGGGGGACCAGTCTTTGACTGAGCTGCTAAAGACATCGCTGCTGTTTGACTGATTTTATTTTTCATCATTTACTGACTGGCTTCCTTTCAGAAGCACTTTGTGACGCCTGTTTTTGAAGGTACAATAAACCACATATTTTCTATTACACAACTCTTCATGGTCACAACCCAACAAAAGGACAAAACTTCCGACTGCTTTGCAACTTTTTTACCGAGTGTAAAAATATTCAGCTCAGAAAATCCGGTGGCCGAGGATGTGACCCAACTAAATAATTCACCTGCATTTGGACCTTGCAGTCGGGTTTGAGGCTGCAGGTGGACTGTATTCCTGTTATTTTGTCCAGCCTGCTGTGTATTCCCTCTGGTGCTGTCAGTGTACAAGCTCCTCCAACCCCTCTCCCCCTTCCTCATTAAACCAGCATCTGCTGAGGTAAGAGGCCTGAAACCCCCTACCATGCACACACACATACACCCTCCTTTGCTTTGCACACTCTCATGCCTGCCATCTGCCAGAGTTAGACAATAGCCCCCCTCACACAGCAGCCACACACACACACACACACACACACACACACACACACACACACACACACACACACACACACAATAATTTAAAACCCTTTCGCAATTGCTGGGAAACATCTCCAGTACAGACACACATGAATTCACACACTTGCATTCAGACTCAACATAAGTTAGCTAACAATTTTATAACCACCCCCTCACCCCCCACCCCCCGGGTTTGCAGGGTTATAATGGCTTGGAGAGAAACCCCACCCTCTGCATGAAGAGGTGGAGACAGAGGAGGAGGACATGGGGACGATAACTAACTTAAATTAGTCCTCCGTGGCTATTGGGCCCCTCAAGCATTTTTTCTCGGGCACACGAGGGGACAGAGAGGAGGAGGAGGAGGAGGAGGAGGAGGAAAGGAAAGGAGAGAGGACGGTGCAAACTGAAAAAGACTGATTGAGCATGAGGCATCTCCCTTTGGCTCTGCCTGTCTCTCTCTTCTTTCCATCTCTTCTTGTTGTACATAATGCCCTTTCACTTCCACTGCGATTGTTCATCACCCCTCAGTTATCCACAGTGAATAATAATGTTTCCTCTTGGAGAGGAAGAGGCTGAGGAGCAAGCCTAAGGCCATGCATTCTGATTGTCTAAGCAGTCCCCAGCCACTCTGCTTCTCAACAATGTGGATACGGAGGGTCTGAGTCTTTTCTTGTCTCCATATTCTGTGTGGATACTGTTTTCATTTTTTTAACGTGTGTTTGAATGTACATTACTCATTATTCACAATCTGTATCACAATCTGCATCGCCCGAAAAGCCCCATCCGTATTTCTGCCTCCTGTAAATATTCACAGCGGCGGGATGAAATACAAAACAGGACCACAGGGACGCTGCTGTTGTCTTTCACCGACCGGGCGAATTAGCAACATTATGTCTGCTCTCTGGGGATGTTCGCTCTCGCCCGCCATGCTGCCATCATCATCACTGTCACCAGGACGGAGCCCGTGGAGAGGCAACGCCACTAGAGGAGAGCTTCCCTCCCAGAGAAGCTAAAGTTGAAGAGACAGATGGGCTCAGCTCCAGAGTCTGCGGCTATTTCAGAAAGGCTGCTCAGTTTATGGCATCTGGCCACATTAGATTACACTTTTGCGAGCACATTTATTTAATTTCTACCCCCCCCCCCCACCCCCCACCCCCACCCCCCACTTTTTTTTTGTTCATATCCAAAAGCTAATAAAATCCTTAACAGGCATGCCATGAGCAGCATTTTGGTCCTGCAGCGAGAGAAGCTATTAAAGACACATTATTTGGTTCACTGTCTTTCCACCGCCTATGCCAATGTGGATGAAATGGCCCATTCTAATCCTCATTAACATAGCTAATTTCACATAACTGAAAGTTGATAGTGGGTGTCAAAACCATTCAAAGGTCACCCGGGCAAGTGCCACCATTTACTAAATATTTATGCATGTGCATGCCTCTGCGAGGGAGCA
The DNA here is from genome assembly GCA_037177535.1 of Pseudomugil gertrudae. Taxonomy (NCBI): domain Eukaryota; kingdom Metazoa; phylum Chordata; class Actinopteri; order Atheriniformes; family Pseudomugilidae; genus Pseudomugil; species Pseudomugil gertrudae. The sequence continues at coordinate 7,125,746 of JBAMHV010000012.1, read as the reverse complement.
GGTTTTTAGAAATGTTGGAGCATTAATTATTTTGCACTGTTGCATTCACAGACTTTTCAAGCACAAGCAGATTGACACTGATGTGTTTGTCAAACAGGCAAAGCAGCCAAAACAGTGCCTGACAGAACGGATAAAGCTGTCAAAGGCAGCAGAGGATGGTTGACTGAGCAGACGGGAGCAGAGCCAGAACAAAACAAAGCGAAGAGGAGAAGCCAGAAAAAGAGCATCAAATATTCATCCTTGCCCCTAAATGATGCTGTGTTTACGGCTAACCTTTGGTCGTAGGGATGGAAGTGCCAGAACAGGAGCGTTACATGTAGCCTCTGACAGACTCCGGCACAAAGCCATGTCACAGAGGGAAAAACAGACAAGGCTGACATTAATAGCAGGAAGAGGCTGTCACATGACCTTTAAAAGGGGAAAATATCTGAACATCCTTCTCTTAAATGCCCAAACTATAAGTCACAAGAAGCTGCACATGCAGATAAAGAACATAGCTGGATGAATGACATTAATGACTGGACCCTAACTCTGCTTCGCTCTGGGTCAAGAGAAGGAAAAGGAAATAAAAGTAGCAAAATCTAAGTTACAGATAGCAGCTGTTTGAAAAGCATTCAGTTGACTTCATCAGATTTATTCCAGATTTATTATTTAAACTATGATTAAATACGGACGCTCGACTCGTTCACATTTTAACTACAAAACTTCAGGATTCAGGTCTGAATTAAAAGCCATGAATAAACTTCAGACGGAGCTCAGAATGATGAAATCTTGCTTTCATGCTGTTTCCTGTTAATCTACAGATCTGTTGAATAGCCTGCTAACAGAGTTAACAGAGTTAACAGAGTGAGACAAAAGAGGGAGAAAACTCACTCAGCAACTCTCCTGCGAGCAGTGATGCTAGCCACGATAACACTTTCTGGTCGTGGGGTGGCCACAGCTTTGAAAGTGCCTTCCCAAAACTTCTCAAAGAGCTGCTTCTCCCCCAGGTGCTGGAAGCTGGCAGTGCTGCTCTGTGACCCCGGGGATGGTGAGGGGCCACTGGGGCCAAGCTGAAGAGACAAAGGTGGCTGCATTTCTGTTTTAAATGGTCTCCAGAGGAAATCTGCTACCCTGATCCCGAAGACAACTCCACACTGTCATGGAAACCCGCGCAGTCCCTCTGGATGTTGCTCAGGAGCTGTCCAAGTACTGAATCCAAGCTCGCAGAGCGCAACGGCTGCTCTGTTATCCTCTCACTGCAGCGAGTCAATGTGTCAGCGCGTCTGTCGCCTCTTCACTCTTGAGCGGGAGCGTGGGGAGAAGGACAAAAGCTGACCCTCTCCAGCTGGAGGCTGGGTATTGTTCTTCAGGATGAGGGTGGGGGAGATGGGGTTACTCTCTCCGCCTCTCCTCTTCTGTCACATCTGCTGCTCTGAGATGGGGTCTGACTCTGGGTTGGAAGCGGGAGTCAGTATCCACACATGGCATGAGGCATTTCTTCGCTGTAGATGAGCATGTTTCAGTCATTTTCTTGTTGCTTAAGTGCAGTGATTAGCTGTGGAGAGGAGTGTGCGCCCACGCACAGTGGCTGAGCTGCAGAGCGTTGCGCCGTGTCTGAGGACAGGTTTGAACGCAAGCTGAAGTGTGTGTGAATGAGATTGGAGTGAGAAGCTCAGCTGAGGAGGGCTTGTTTTGTGTCTCTGGGTCTGTGACGTCACACCTGGGGGCTGAACTATGGGAAGAGGAACATCCACAACATCTTACACTTCATTCTGCTTTACCTTTGATTTTGTTCCCTTTCATCCAGAAATGTACTTTGTTTCATTTCTTTTGTTTCTTCCTTAAAAATCTCTTCTGCTTTTCTTTTTCTCTTTGTATTTATTATCTGTCTATATCCTAATGATGCTATGGCTACAGACATTAGGTTCACTAAAATGTGCTTATTATAAAAAGTGACTGGTTAATTAATCCTAAGGGGCAACATTGCAGTTTTTCATTCAACTGCAAAATAATTTGTTCTACTCTTTTTTAATATGCAACTTTCTTCATTTTTTTCCAACATGTTATATTTCTACTATAAAATATTTATTATGCTCATTTAACACAATATGGCAAACTTATGGCAAAAGTAATGACGTCAAAACATTCAATACAAATATGCCAAGATTAAAAAAAAGAAAGTTTCTTTTCATGAGATGCCCTCTTTAAGTGGAGTTTGCATTGTCCCTCTGTGTCCGTCTTTTTTCTTGTCCTTTTGTCTCACACATGCTCGCTCCATCAGTGTCTTGGACAAAAGGCCAAATAATCAGCATAACAAAAGGTCTGGCTCAGGGCCAGTTCGACCATGTGGTTAACACAAACCGACCCTCAGGGCTTCAGTTTTTCCCTACCAACAGATACCTCCTTCAACAGCTTACACATTTCCTCTTCCTCCCTTTCTCACTACACCCCTCTCATCTTCACCTTGTCCCTAATGCATCATATCAAATGCTGCGTTGTGTAATAAGGATGACTGTTCAGAACTCTTGGGTGGGATTAGTTAATACTACAGGGATGCCACGCTGTTTAGGTTATCAAAGAAAAGTCTAATTCTCAAAAGGATAAATGCTATTTATAGACTATTTGCTGGTAAGCTGTAACATGAGATTACAGGCCTAGCTGACATATCGACAGCTTTCATGCAGAACACGTTCTGTACTGTTAATGCAACATGCTTCTTGCTGCTGAATATACAGTAATACTGTTAACACAAATACTGAAGCTGTTTGCTGCAAATGTGGCCTCAAAAACTTCTACAAGACTCAATCTCATCCAGCTTTTACCCATCTGCTTTTATATTTGCTGTAAAGCTCGTCTGATTGTGTCTATGATCTGTACAATTTCATCAACACTGACTATAACTAACAAATCAAACTCCTAAACAACAGTCCTCCATTAATTTATGGAAGAATAAAATCAGCTTTCACACACTCTTGTGCAATAAACCTTAAAATGCTTTCTTTTTTAATGTTGGTGAAAAAAAGCTCCAACATGGCATCCACAGTGATAATTATTTTATTACCAGAATTTATTTAGTGTTCAGGGCTCTGCAAAATGTTAAACCTGTTTTTTTTTATTGGAATATTAACATAAATTCTTCCTAACTTTGTTTTTTTGCATAAAAGAAAATAATTTAACTTGCTTGCAGGAGGGAATTGAACTAAGCAGCACTGAGGTTCGCAAAGAAGAGATCAATAAAAAAAAAAACAAAAGCAGCAATAGAAAATAAAAGGCTGGGATTATTTTTTACCACATTAATGAAGCTGCAAACCATCGGCTCGTCTCTACACTGGTTGGAAAGATTTTTATGCTCTTAAAGTAATTTTCCTGTAGGAAGTCAAACTGGGCCTCTCGCCCGTAGGCAGCTGGGATTGGCTCCTGCCCCCCCGCGACCCCGCTCTGGGATAAAGCGGTTGAAAATGGATGGATGGATGGAAGTCAAACTGGGTGATTTTTCTCTTTGATAGAACTTGTTGGTTAATTTTAGTGATTAATTAACAATTAAAAAGCAAAGATATCAACAATTTTGGGCAAACATAATTTGTTTAACATGAGGTCTGAGTTTGAGCTGCTAAATTGGCTAATAAATCTAATTTATTACTGTCTGTATCACAACCTCTTCTTCACATTATTGAAATCATTGTGCCAATTGAATGTTCATATTTATTTTAGTTTTAAGAGTGAGAAACATTTTTTTATTTGTGCCAGATGATATTTTCATCTATTCTTCATCAGTACCATGTGGTAATAAATGGAGTGAATGGAATATTCTAGTTTGAAATCTTAATATTTTCAGCTGGAAACATCAGATCACAGGCCGGGCCAACTTCTGCTTAAGTTCTGCAAAACAACTGAATGTGGGTCAGTACTGTGTGTGGCTTCCACACACCCGTATACACACTCTAAAATGTCTGGGCATGCTCCGAATGAGACAAGGTTCTCCTGAGGTATCTCGTCTCAGACCTTGATCAGAGCATCAGCCGACCTTTGGAAAATCTGGTGCAATGTGTCGCCCATTAAAGGAAAAAGACATGATGTCCCTGAGGTGTGGACTGGATTTAGGTCTGGTGAACAACAAAACCAGCCCATAGCATCAATGCCTTCGTCATGCAACAATGGCTGACACTCTCCAGTCACATTAGGTGGAGATTTCTCCTGCATCAGGAACCCAGGCCCCACTGCAGCAGGTTATGATCTTACAATGGGTCTAAAGATATCATCCAGGTACCTAATAACAGTCAGATTAGCACACAGAGGTCTGTGCAGCCCTCCCCAGGCCATCACTGACCCACTGCCAAGCTGGTCATACTTGAGGACGTTGCAGGCAGCAGAACATTTTCTACAGTATCTCTAGACTTCTTACGTCAATCTCATGAGCTCAATGTGAACCTGCTCTCATCCATGAAGAGCACAGAGCTGCTAATCCCAGAGTCATCTGCCAAATGGCACCCGGGCTCTGAGCACAGACTGGACTTGTGGAAGTCGGGCTCTCACATCAACCTTATGAAGTATGTTTCTGACTGCTTGACCACCACCAGTATTTTGTTCCATTTGTACAACAGCAGGAAAAGTGGATTCACAATCAGTCTTACTTTCTATCAGGACAGATGTCTCAGAAATGGGACTGGCTGACTTATATTATAATATCATCATATAATATCCTTTATTTTTTACTGCTGGTAATTACACATCTTACTAAATCTCATAAATGGAAGGCCTGTGACTGGCCACCTTCTAACCAAGTGTCACCGGTATCAGGTAATGCAGGGGTTTCCAGCTCTGGTCTTTTAAGGCCACAATCCTGCTGGTTTTCGGTATGTCATAGTTCCAACACCCCAAACGTTAATGTTTATAGACTTCAGCCATCTCAAACCTGCACAGGAACTTTCATTTGAGATTTACTGGATGCTTAACGGTGATGGTAGGTGCGTTCATTTAGCAAAGAGCCATGTCTGACACACACTGTGGTGCATCTGGTGTGAATCTGAACAACAACACTGACTAAAACAGGTGCGATTAGCGTCAGGGGATACTTCACAGACTAAACGTGTTGATGGATTTAGAGCTTTGAAACCGCACATGTCTAGCTTCCTCAATCAATTCCCCACTGACTTCTCTGGACCACAGACTTAGTGTTCTTACTTAAAGTTTATTTCAATTCAAACACAGAGGCCAGATATTTATAGGTCTCAACCATCTGGATGTTTTCACTATTATTGATCTTTACCTTGTTATTGTTATCACACCAGCAAAAGGATTAAAGGATTATCTTTTTCTCTAATTTGACATTTTAACATGTTTTGGTGTCGCTGCCCTTTTTGTAACAGTCATATTCCTTTTGAGGGAAAATGTAATCTAATATAGAAACACCTTATGCACATTAACTCATGTAGCACATGGTCAAAACAACAAAGTATTTTTACCTGATTGAAGGCTCATACGGAGGCAACACAGACTTATTTTACACATTTGACACACTCAGCCGGTTCGTGATATCTGATCTTGGATACTGAATTCCCTCCAGAGATGAACACAGACCTACTAAATAAATAAAACAAAGCACTAGATGGTTACTTTTAGACCTTTTTATACTATTAACACAGCCGACATCGTAATCTTAAGTACTGTCCAATTCTGTATGTTATGTTACCTTGGATTGGCTGTAATTGAATACTGATAGTTACAATTAGTGGATATATTTAGCTTCACTGTACCTTTTTCTGATGATTACTAAATAAATAAATAAATAAAACAAAGCACTAGATGGTTACTTTTAGCTTCATGGTACCTTTTTTCTGACACTCAGCGTCTTTATTTTTCTGTTTCAATGTCTTTTTAAAAAATTTCTTCATTGTAATTTCTTTCTGTTTCAATGTAAAGCACTTTGAGCTGTCCTGTACATGAAAGGTGCTATATAAATAAACTTGCCTTGCCTTTACCTGTCTGTAGGGCAGCAGGCGTCTCACTCAGCTCTGTGGGAATATGATCAGCAGTGGTCAGAAACTAATAAACTAAAGATTTTGGAAAGTATTCTCCACTGCACTTTGTCCACACCGTGTTGCAGAAATAAATCTGATCTAATTGAAGTGGAAATTCTTATGCACACATGTACTTTATTACCACACAGGAATGATCCGGACCAAACACCACCATGATGCTGAGTGTGAACGAGGTGCCACAGACAAAAGTTTTCATGCATTGTTCTGCCAAAATTGTCATATGAATTCCACGTTCCCTGGTGAGAAGTTGCAGGTGTGGGTGAGAATTAATATCCCTGTCTCCTAATAGATATGCACGAAGACACAGCTCTGCACATTGTCTGGATTATTAGTGCATATATTAGCAGATAACATGGAACCCTGATGTATAACACTACTAAACACTTAATGATAAGTGGCTGCTTCATCTGTGTGCTTTGCATAAAGATGGCACAGAAGTACCCTTAAATCAAACCAGGGTGCACAGATGAGATGGTCACGCACAACATAAAATCGTTCATTTATGGTCGGGAATATCAAACACCCAATTGTGCTGTCAAATTAAATGCTGGAGCCTTGTGCCAAGGGCAATAGGTCGGACATCCTCCTACTGAGTGTTCATATGAAGGGCTTTTACTGGAAGTGTTCTTACACAGAAAGCCAAACTGAAGGACATGAAACGTTGTCGAAAACGTTAAATCATACAAAACACTCATGGATAGAGAGAACTTCTCAATTGTTGCCATGGGCGGTTAATGTTTCTGTTTAAAAGCATCACATCAAAACAGCATCAAGAGCTGCAATAATTACTAACCGAGCTGTCTGGCATCCAGCTCTGCATCGTCAACAAGCCCATTCACAGCCGAGCGACCGAACAGTCATTTTCTTTCAGCTAATACACAGAAACCGCAAAGGCAAAGTAAAGCAAACCAAAAATGAGCTGAATTCTTCAGAAAGAAGCGACGGGAACGCACAAAGAGGTATTGGCGCGGTTGGATGGCTTTGTGCTCGCAGATTTTAGGTTGACAGTAATTGCAGCTGTTAAAGCTGATGAATTCATCTCTATTGATTTTTTTTAAAGCTGTAAATCTTTTAAACAAAAAAAGAAGTTATATTGTTCAGATGTCTTTTCTCTTTACCAGCAGGAGTCAATACCTTTCTTCCTGACTCTCACTCTGACGAATAATCCTAAAAAACACCACCGTAAAGCAAAGCTTTATCATTCTTTTAAAACCCCAGCAGCATTGTTCAATTCTTTTATTTCCTACTTTCTCCGAGTACACCTTCACATTTCAGGAAAGAGAAGCTTGCATTATCTGTAGATGAGCTTTCCCCACGGCACCCAGCAGAGTCCGGCCAGCCTGGAAACTTTTACGCGTGGCAATGTGTTTTTCTTTCTTTCTTTTACTCACAGTGTTAATTCTAAGTATGGGACAGATGCTGCTGGGAACATTATAGTTCAAAGAAACAGTACAAAAGATGTTTGTTATATCAGAGTGCAAACATTAAACAGCACCAGCATCGTGTTGGGTTTTCCTCACCTTACAGAGTTGCATCGTGTCAGGTTTAAAGTGACATGTTGCAGGATCTCAACAAGCTGAAACAACTAAAGACACAGCAAAACACAGATCTAAGATAGTGAAACAATATGTGAAGTTTGCAGGATGTTGAACTAATGTGACTCTGAATAGAATCCTACGGTAGTTATGGATGTCAGAGGTCCAATAATGTTGTTTTACCTTGGTCCTTAATTTCAGCCATTCCAATAGTTGCTCCAGTGTACTCTGCAACTGTAGCAACGTAAAAGATACGTCCAAGTATCACAATGTAAGATCACCATTTACCATATGTAGGGGAGAATAATGGGACAGACTGGGTTTACAGGTTTGTGGTACCTAATCTGATGGTGTGAAAATACAACGTGTAAAGTTTGCAGGTCACGAGAGCGACTCCCGATAACGTTTGACCATACCAGCAGGTAGCATCACATACCACCAACAGCCATCTCTGGTTCCAGTTGTGGAATCCTTTCCTCATTTCAAGCCATAGACCAAACAGAGCAGGAACTAAAGGCCTCGACATCCTCCATTGTTGTGCCACGTGTGTAATACAAATGACCTCATGATACTTACAAGCCGACCTGCTACGGCATTCCCACCCACACCGAGAGCAGTTATATTGAATTCAAATGAAACCAGGTAGGGTTATGTCGACTCTAATTGGGAAGAGCTTGTAGGTGATAGTGGAAAAGCATCATTAGTCTCAAGTGAATGTTTGCAGGGGAGCTCATATGCTTGTCAGTGGAACCGCCTCCCTTTAGCTTTCTTTTCATTTGAACCATAAAGCTTTGTGTATTTTGAATAAGCCAGTACTGGATAATAGAAATGACACTGTAGTGCAAATTATAAATATAAAAACATTTTCCATAGAGAAGAATAATCTGTTTTTAAAGATAGCTGGCATAACCTGATATTTGTTATGTGACTATCAGGCAACAAATATAAAGGAAGTGTGCAAAAACATTTAAAAGAGGGTGATAATATTTATAATATCTATAGCAATTTACCAGTGTCTCTAAGCTGCAATTCTGTCTGGCTGATGAGATTTTCGGAGAGCTCATGCAAGGTAACCACGTAGCGTTATTTAGCAGTTTTCTACCTGCAGAGAATTTGCTTCTTATCAAAGCTCTTTTCCCTGATTTCTTTTTCCAATTCATTGTACAATTCTGGGTTTTGTGGTTGTTTGCTCCATAATGTGACATCTTTACCAGAAACAACCTGGTCACATGACCCCCCGATACCACGCCAGGGGAGGCGTAACTGCAGAAAAATGTTTCTGGCAAAACACTTCAATATTAAAACGTCTGACAGCTTATGATTTGGTCCCTTTTTGCTTTTGTACTGTTTTAAAAATGCTTTGGTTTCAACCCCTCTGTGCATCTGTTCTCCGTTATGTATGTGCCACTCAGAGCTTCTCATCAAATGGATTAGACCTCAGAGCCATGCTCTCCTAACCGCTCTGCTCAGCGATACAGAACAAGCATTTTGATTATATCACCAAGCAAAAGCCTTACAGGACACAAAATTGATCTAGGCTTATTTATCCATCCCACACTTTTAAACATATTGAATGATCAGGGTGTTTTTATACTTTCTCACATCGATGGTTACATGATGGAGATGAAAGGGAGGCAGATGGATAGAAGCTAATTTGTCAAAAGTAGTCTTAGCTGATCTCAAACCACTTCTGCATCATTTAGGTTTAAAAGTTATTCAACACTAAAAGCAGTAAATGTAATAACATGAAAAGCTAGTTAGCAAATTTATATTCAAATGTTTCCATAATTATAGAGATTTTACTCGTGTGCTTGAGTGGTGCTGGCTGCAGAAGGTCTATGAAGGCTTCTTTAAGCCTGCAAATGTTTTCTTTATGTACACATTACAAGCTTCTCTTACGTGACACTGCTGGACTTTTTTCATGTCTTACAGGCCACAAATGAATCTGGCCTTGTTAAACCTTTAGGTTTCTTTCCAATTATGATCTGACTAAATAAGCTGAACCAGCTAAATAAAGCAGGGCATGCAGTTATAGCGTGTAGAAGAACTCCTGCCAACAAACACAGGCTTTTCCACAGGTTTAATGGTTTACTCAGAATCTCCTTCATTAAAATGCAAACCCTAAATTCTAGGTGCCTTGGCTCAGGCTGCTCAAACCTGATAAGATATTTTCATTTTCAAGCTACTGCAATTTTCAAATGACTTCCAAGAAAATGGCATTTGATCCTCGTTCACGAGTACCTGGGACGAAATATACCTGGTCTGAATTATTGTGTGTTGATGGTGCTTGCAGGAAAGAAGTGCTGGTGTGTGGAGAGGTGCGTGAAAAGGAAATATAAATTAACTAATGGGTCTGACTCATAAATCTGTGTTTAGGGATATAATGGCACCATGTTTGTTAATCTGAACAGTGAACTGCAGCATAGAAAGCATGATGAAAGTCTGTGTGGACAGAAGCATGGAAATGTCTGCACAGTTACAGAAAATCTCAGTAGAGAAGTTTCACCAAAAAGGATGTGGGATGGGTCAATGATGAGCTTTTATTGGTCCTTCCACCATCACCATCATCTCACATAGGCATAGAAATTTGTTTAATCCAGTGTCACAACTATATTCTCTAATTATTAAAAACAGGTAGTGAAACTTATGAAATATGCAGGATAGGTCCATTTCTGATGAAAAGAAGCTTCCATAATAAGTCAGTCTCAGGAGCTCAGACTATGGAGACGACTGCAACACAAATGCGATTTTTCTGCTCTTAACCCTTTAAAGTCTGACCTAAGACGGGCTGGGCTGAAACATCTCATTTTTAACACCCGAAAACTTTATTTGACCCTTTAACAATTGATCTTTTGTTTTGGTATATTTATCATTTTTAAATTGTTAGTGTAAGCTTTTGCTTTCTGATATTTACCAGGATGCGGGAGACCAGTATCATATGGCGCACAACAAAGTTTTTACCACAAAGTGATGCAACATGTCTCTGAGACTTTAAATAAAATAAGTGAGGCCTTAAAGGGTTAAGTGACTCAGGTGAGATTCTTTCATGACAGTGTGAATACGCCAAGTCGATTCAAAACTGAATCAAATATTTTATTATCCGATCTGGGTCACTTTTGTATGTGGTATTAAATCCTATATTGGTCAGATTTTATGGGATGTGACTGCTGTCTGAACAAATCGGACATCATGCGATGAGCATCCTGTATCGACACAGCAACAGACAAAAGGTTAAATTAGGAGAGAAATTATGAGAATACAGTACGTCTACTGCTCAACAGCTTTGATTCCCTTGTTACAGCCTGGCTCAAAGGCCAGAAAGAGGGAGGCAGGCACAAGTGGTCAGGTATAAACAACCATTTATTTTAAAAGAAACCTAAAAACCCTAAACCAAAAAGAGGCAGGTCTGCTCAGGTTATCTCTCAGCCCCAACCATTTTTATTAAGGATGGTTTTAATTTAGTTGTGTGAAACACAATAAAATTGCAAGGAGAACGGTGCAGGTAACAGAAGTAATGAAAATGTGATCATCTAAAGAAACAATCAGCGTCAAAGTTTATTTGTGTAACATCTCATGTATGAGACTGTTCAGACTTTATCTCTGATCTCTGATTGGTTTTTAGTCTCTGAACAGATGTATTCTGGGCCTGAACCATTCTGGGATTTATAAACAATCAGCAGGTATAAACTGTATCCTGTAACGGACTGGAAACCAGTGTAAAGACTGTAAAACTGCTGTGATGTGCTCGGATCTCTTTCTCCCAGTTAAAGCAGCAGCATCTGGATGAGCTGCAGATGTTTAATGCTCTGTTTGGAAAGTGCTGTTAAAAGACCATCACAGTAATCCAGTCTGCTGAATGCATGGATGAGTTTCTCCTGGTCTTTCTGGGTGATGACAGTTTCACTTCTGCTGATGTCTGACTCTGTGAAAAGCTTCTTACTGAAGCTTTGATGTGGCTCCTGAAAGTCAGCCCGAGTCTATCAGCACTCCAAGGTTACAAACTTTTAAATGGGTGATTTTAGGTTTTCAGGTGTTTGCCAGTGCTGACCTTCTTCTTTTTACTACCAAACAGAATAATCTCAGTTATGTCCTCATTTAATTTCTCTCTAAACCAGCCTGTTTTTTGCTCCAAACACTGATACAGTAAAAGAAAGCACACTGCCTGAAAATTTTAGGGGAAATGCTGTATGTATGTTGAACCTGCAGAAAAATGGGAAAAACAAATGTTTGATTTCACATAACAAGACTAAACATCAATAATAAGAAGTCTGTAACTGTAAACATCTTTTTAATAACCCAGATATTTTCTGTCCTGGCAGTAATAAATAAATGACATTGTCCATAATCAACAGATAAACAGTAAAAGCCCTCCGTGCATCTTTTACCGTCCCCTCCTGGTCTAGAAACATCTACAGAGTCAGAAATCTTAGCTTCAGTGACTCAGCATAGTGAATATGAGGCAGGTGAAATAACACTCGGGTGGGATTGTGGGTAGGGCTGTGTGATAAAGAGGTCCAGCTGTACAGGGCAAGGGTAAGAGGACAACATCTTGCCAAATGAAATCACTGGTGTCCATCAGGGTAAACAAACCGCAGGGTTGCAGGACGATGAAGCGGATCCGTCTCTCCTCGGCCTAGAGGATACACAGTAACGCTCATCTGTGGCGATTGTCGCATCAGGCAGTGGAATGCTGCGTAAAACCCCCAAAGATGAGCTAAAAGTCATCACACAAACTGTCATCTAAGAGGACAGGAGTCCTACTCATGTGAGTAGAGATTATGAGGACTTTTGGCACAGAGGCACAAAATGATTTGGGTCTATAAAGTGAAAAGCTAATTTGTTTCGAGTTTGGAGAACTGCTTTTAGATCTGGGTTTTCATTCAGACTTACTGACGTTTTGTTATTACTCTATATGTTGTGGTTAAGAGGAACAAGTCCTCATACATCTAAAAGCTGTAAAACAACAAACCTTTCATATCTTCTGTTTTTTGGTTGTTTAGTTTTTTTTGTTTGTTAAATTGTTAAAACCACGTGACTGTGAATAAATGTTCTTTTCTATGTCCAATATAAATGGACTCAATAGGACAACATGTATGATTAAAAGCTTATAGTTAAAAAGATTCAACACAAAAACAACTGAATGATTAAAACAGACTTGTCTTGTGGTAAAAGTCTGGCTGATGCAAATGGAGCTTTATTCTTTATAAAACACTGTTTTATAGAAGTGTGTTTTAATGATGCTCATTTGGACTGTAACACTCTCTGAAGACAAACTGTGATGCAAACCAGGACTCAGCATGAGAATCCACCGTAGGAAAGTGCAATTTACAGTTTTCTTAGTAAATAAATCAGAAGAATGGTTTATTATAATAATTTTCCATATTTTAGTTAATTATTTTAAAGTGTCAACATGGTTTTGCATGGTGTAGAAAAGTAACATGAATATAAAGGCAGCAGAGCATCACTGAGGTAACAAAGAACGGCTGTTAATCACACTTTAATGTTGACTCAATACATTTCTGACATAAGCAGGCAATTTTCCAGCTAATCCCCCAAACAATCATGTTTTAGGAAGAGCCAGCTCCACTAAAAGGCTGCTCTTCTGTGCACTGTGTGTGGAATCACCTTCATATGTCAGAGGTAAAATAAAGATCTAAAATATTAATAATGATTTAAACCAATAGCATCCAGATTTATCCAGCAGGACCAGACTATCCCCCATTAATGCTGCTTTTTGTGCGCCGTCATATCTTTCAGGATGTAAATTAGTCAAATTAAATTAATATCAGTCTCAGAAAAGAAAAGCTAAATATGGAGTTAATAATACACATTTTTTGCAACCAGGAATTTAAAAACAAGCGTACTAATACAACCATCACCAAAGGATAACCACACTTAATGTAAATCTTTACATGAGAATAAGACACTGCAAATAACTCCAATAAATAAGTGAGAAACAGGCTTACTGGTGTCTACAGAAACTCTGGCTCCTGATAGCTAAACACTGTTTAAATTACCACTAGTTAATCACACAACTTATTGAAACTAAACTTAAAATACCACATTTGATTTAATTTCTGGTAAATAAAAAAACCATTGTGGAAAAGGTCATTATGACATAAAAAACATGGTTTATGAAATCTTGACAAATGGAAAAAAACATCTTTATATAAAAAAATCTAGTGAAAATAATTTTGATTAAATATTTAATAAAAAATAAATAGTAATTTAGATTAATAATCATATTGCACAATAATGTTGCCTTATTTCACAATATTATGGTCATGTGTTTATTGTAAAGTGTTATATTTATTTAATGTTGTAATATTTATTTAGTTATGAATAAAACGGGTCTCTATAGAATCCCTGTTAACGTATATTTTTGAAGAAATTTATTGAAATAGTCACCTAAAAAAGCATCTGAGAGCTTGATACGCTTAGGGCCAGATTTACTAAAGGTTTGCGTGTAGTAAAACGCGTGCAAACTCGTTGCGCACGCTAAAAAAAGTACAA
>JBAMHV010000012.1:7050173-7072246 GCA_037177535.1 Pseudomugil gertrudae | reverse complement strand
TGCCTGTTGTGTGTGTGTGTGATTTGCCTCACTTCTACACCTGGCCACACGCTCGCACGCGACACCGCATGCCCACATATATATATATATATATAGTTTACATAAGAGCTAATTGGTCAGGAAGTGGTGCTTTTATACTTGCTGCTCTGTTTTCCGCAGTATAACCTGCTCCTGAGCAGGATACTCATTCAGAGTAAGTTGCCATGGTGATTTACCCCTGTAGGAAGTACACCAGCACAGTAAGTCAAAAGCATGTAGTCTATGGTCAGAACACCATTCATTCCAGACTTCCTATTCAGATTTTCCACCCAGGATATGAAAATTCAAATAAACCAATCAGCAGCAGCTGAGAGGATTTCTAAATGAATCAGTAAATATTTTTGATGTCCCTTCACTTCTTACTGTAGTGGATTAATGGTGCAGTACTTATATCAGAAGCTCCACAGTGCAATTTCAGGATCCCATGCTGCCTCATGACAACTCCCTCCTTGCTCCCTCTCCACTGCATTTCTGACGGGGATAATGCATCTCTGCTTTTATTTTATCCAATATAATAGCAAGCAGAATAATAGTCTAACTGCCATGTTAAAGCAAATTTGCTTTCCTAAAGGGATCTTAGTGGATTTAAAGCCCCCCTTGATGCTTGAGGACTGTTTTTTTATTTTGACTAAGTTACATGTGTTTGCTGGACCCGACAAGGGAAAAACAAAGGAGGAAGAGGGTGAAGAGAAGAAAAAGACAATAAAGATGCAAAAGCAACTACTTTACTGGCAACAAAGCAAAACTAAACAACAAGCTGCTGCTGTAGCACAACAAAGCAGACAGTCTTCAGGAGAACATCTCAAAAAGAAGCTGCAAAACACCAGAAACCTGCAGGACAACACAGTGGCAACAGGTATACATTTTACTTAATGAGAGTTCAAAACCTAACGATTAATTCGTGTTCAGTGATGTGTGCAGTTGTGCAAATGCAACTGTGTGCAACTGCAAAGATCAGAGGCAGACCATGTGGATCCAAGACGAGGGGGATCTGCAGCCACTGCAGAGCTTAAATCCCAGCCATCACCATGCACCTGCTGCAGACTGCAGGGAACGGCCCCAGCCAGAGTCGCCACAGAGCACAGGCCTCAGGGGGCCTGGGACGACAGTTTCAAGCCCCACCAGGCACCGGCCGCCCACAGGAGCTAGTAAAATGCAGGAGCCAGGAACATCAGTTAATATACAGTTTTCACAAAAAACAGTT
The DNA here is from genome assembly GCA_037177535.1 of Pseudomugil gertrudae. Classification (NCBI taxonomy): domain Eukaryota; kingdom Metazoa; phylum Chordata; class Actinopteri; order Atheriniformes; family Pseudomugilidae; genus Pseudomugil; species Pseudomugil gertrudae. Next base: position 7,071,003 of record JBAMHV010000012.1, on the reverse strand, counting down.
GCAGTCTGAATCCAGGGCACAAAAAACAATAAAGAAAGGCTCTCACCACAAAATTCAACCCTAGAATATTAGCAGCCAGATCTTTGATGTGTAATTATTCTTTTGGATTGTTGCTTCTTCCATACAAAACACATACTTCCATAAAATGAGACACCATGAAAAGAGGTGAGGTTGGTGCAAACATGAAATCACTGAGACAAAAAGGAATATGGATTGCAACATCCATCCATCCATTATCCACCGCTTATTCCCTGAACGGGGTCACGGGGGACTGGAGCCAATCCCAGCTGACATTTGGACGAGAGGCGGGGTACACCCTGGACAGGTCGTCAGTGAACTGCAACATGCGAGTGTAAAAATAGAAACATAGCCACTTTTTCTCTAACAGCGCTGCTGTTGAGAAGAAATAATATTTTTCCAAGGAAGATCTAATGTTTAAATAAAGACTATACGTAGCTATATGGAGCTGCTTTGCCTCTCAGAGGAAGTGAATGCATCCAATGAATGATGAAATCAAAATATTAATTTCAAACCTAATCAAGCCCAGTGGAGGTTTGAGTTTTGTAGCGATACAATGACCCACAATGCACCGCTGCAAACCAAATTGGTTTGAAATAAAGTTTAACAGACCATTTTAAACTGCAAAGCTCTAACTCCTGACATGAATCCTACTAAAAAAGTCCCACATAGCTGAACTCTGATAATCCTGAAGTGACTCCTGCAAACTGGTTGACCTGCTTTTCACCGTAACGGCCGGCATCACGCTGCAATGTCCCTAAATTCCCTAAATGTCCCTAAATTCCCTAAATGTCCCTAAATTCCCTAAATGTCCCTAAATTCAGAGACAAATTGTAAATCACAGCACTTCATCATGCTTTTTTGTTTTCATAGTCAAGAGGTACTTCGACATAATCAACAGATGTATGAGATGAAAACAAAAAGCAGTTCTGAAAAACAAAAAATCATCATATGGAAAATTGAACTGCAGGTATCCATAGCAACAGTGTCTGCTGCAACATAACCTCCCCACTGATAAAAACTAATTGGCAGCAGTGAAGTTTGAAAACTAGTGGGTGATTTAAACGCAGTGTTTCTTCCTCTGTTAGATAAGCTGGTAGCTGTGGAGCAATAATTCACTCTGATGGGAGTTTCTTCTTTTCTTCTCATCTTGCCCAAGATGAACCGTAACGAAGGTGGAAAATACTGAAAGAGACCTCACTGAACATCAAAAACAACACTTTCACTTTGCTTTTGCTTTTCTGTGTGATTCCCTTCCCTCGGAGCTTCATTTTGCTTTCTTGCTAATTGCTTACATAACTTTTATGTGTGAAAGTAACTGTCGGCATTTCTTTTGCATGCTTTTGCCATGGATGAACCCTGCACTGGGCTTGCACGGATGAAGGCTGGAGGGAAATGACAGTTGACAACTAAAGTAGGCCTTGTGCAAGATGACTCAGGAAACCCACTGGTCTCTTCAAAAATGATGACATTTCATTTTGTCTGCTGCTTTTTCCCACACTGTGGCTGCTGCAGAAGTGACAATCAATAACTCTTTCTTGTTCTCACTTTCTCCCCTCACTGTTTCCTCTTCCTTCCCCCTGTGGACACATCTGCTCTTTGCGATCTCTCCTATCTCTGTCCTCTACTGAGCTCGTCTCCTTTCCCCCTCCTGCTTTTTCCTCCTCGCATCCTCTTCGTTCTGTCAACCTTGACTCTCAGCAGCACATATCTGTGGATAACTAATGATAATGGACTTTGCTCCCTGATGTGGGAATTCTGCAATCAGCCACTCTGCGTGACACATCGTTGATGGCCTTAATTTTCTCAGACTTGAATGCCCCTCAAGATCATCAACAACTAGGCGGCAGAGCACACAAACAAACAGCGCTAACAAAGAGCGAGTGATTAATGCTGCACACTGTGGATTCCATCAGCTAAAGAAAATACTCTGCATCTGCTATAAATCCATATTATCACCTTTAAGTTTAGATTTACCTGTTTTATCTTTGCTTAATTTTATTTAAATGAAAAACTAAATTAAAAGTAGTTGATGTTCTCACTGAAGTGGGAATCAGTTTCAGCAGATTTCTCTTCCTGCAAAACATCATCCTTCAAAGTGTGAAGAGAACTTGGGATGACTCATGTGGACCAATGGGAATAGAGAACAAATTCATCAAGCACTGATATTAAAGTCAAATTCATCTTCAGAGCTGACGTAGGAGCATTTTGTCATCTTGAGGAGCTAATTATGTACTTAATAAATAACAGAGTAAACAAACTATTGAAGCTACAAATCATGGAGAAATATCTCTCCCTTCCATCTCTCCCTCTTGGTTTGGATCCTTTTCTCTCTTCATCCTCCATCTTCAAACACTAAAAACAACCTGGTTACTCATACTCTTGTATCTTTTCTCCCGATTGGTCATAAAAGGAATTTCCATGATTTCTATCAAACACTTGTAATAAAACATTGAATACATTTCATACTTTAAAGGCACAAAAGAGGAATTGGTCATTACTTTTAGAGTCACTTTACCTGTGCAGTGTTTTCTCATCTGTGCGTCTGTGATTCAGACAGAAACATTTATATTTGGGAAAGATGTGACGACCCGCGACCCCGCTCTGGGATCAAGCGGTAGAAAATGGATGGAAGATATGACGATAGAAAATTTTTGCTTCTGTGGAAAAATCTAGATGTGAAATTCTGACGGAAACGTTTTGCTTTGTTTATCCCAATCGAATCAACACAATGCTGCTCTGAGATATCCCCAACTAATCAAGAGTACAATGCTGACATTGTGTTGGCCTAATTATATTTTCCTAATTTAATTACATGGCATCAGGCAATACAGCTGTTGGACCTGTCCTGATAAATTGTCCTTATTCCAGGTATGCAGCTACATCTCTTGTCACAACCCTCCGGGCGTCTTTGGGACATGCTACATGTCCTTTAGCATCACTGAAGCACTGACAACAGAAATCTAAAGTTTCATCATAAACGTGTGAAAACTAAAAAGGGTCACAAGCCACAGCTTTAAATATTCATATAGACTCACCGGACACACTGGTTGCTGATACTGGGTTGGATTGAAGATTTTATCTTTAAAACTTCATGACAGCACAGTTTCAGGGGGCTGCATCACATTGTTGTTGCAGCTTTTTGGTTCCTCTGTTGGACGGGATCTGCAGAGGCCATTGCAGAACTGAACAACTCATTGTCATGTTAAAGAAACCAGATGGAGGTGATTTAAACTTTGTGACACGGTGCTTTATCCTTCTGGAAGTAGCCATCAGAAGATGCTTCACCTTATAAACCGCGTATGGACATGGTCAGTAACAGGTAGGATTAGGGGTTTAAATCATGTATAAGGGGTCTTCAGTGTATCAAGAACACTTCCACACCATTACCACCAGCAGCACAGCCAGAGCTGTGCTGATAATGGGTAGGATGGGTCAATGATTTCTTCTTGCACACACTAAATTGGTTTGATGTGTTGTGCATTCATAGATGGTATTTTGCAAACCACGGTTGTAACCAGTCGTTATGATAGTTACTGTTTCCCCCAACCACCATTTTCATTCTCTTCTCACCACTGATACCAACAGGCAACTGCTGCTCAGACCATCCATCCATTATCTGTACCGCTTATTCCAATGAAACGCTGCAGGTACTCGGAGCCTATTCCTGCAATGACTGGGTGTGAGGCGGGGTAGACCCTGGACAGGTCGCCAGTCCATCACAGGCCCCTAGACCATGAACCCTGAACACGCAAACCAACCTGTCTGGCAAAAACCATCCCACATACAAAGCTACTTAAATCCCTTTTTTGCTCATTCTGATGCACAGTTTGAAGTTCAGCTACTCATCTTGATAATGTCACCATGCCTAAACACATTGATTCCCATCAATGTGATTGGCTGATTATTTATGTTAACCCTCTTATGACCATTGTTCGAAATTTTCATTTTGCGCAAATACTTCAGGAGTTACGGTACTGATGCTCCCACTACAAATGTGTTACAATGTGTGACAACCCTCTGAATCATGCCTGTGATTGGATGGTCAGGGTCTAGCGTAATGATGACTAAATGTGTGAAGAGGTCCATTTTCTGCTTGCTGGTGGTTTTTGAACAGTAGGTTATATGGTTCCAAAATACTCTCACCAGTCCCTTTAATAATTATTACAATAGGTCTGTCTTAATAATTAATAAAGTAACTAGTATATTGTAACTTAAAGACCCCGGTGTGGTTGCAGTTTTTCAGCCAGAGAAAAGAAGACACTCAAACATTGGACAAATCCACAGCTCAGCTCTCCATCCTGCTCCATTGTGTTTGCCAAGGAGCAGAACCAGCATCAAAACCAGCTTGCTTTAATCTTTTGGATCCAGCCTGATGGTGTCTCCCAACCTGGATCTGTGTTTATGTGGAGAGATGGTGTTGAAGAGCTGCGGTTGGACAACTTAAACCTAATTTGTTCACTGACTCCCACTCATGCCAGTGTCACTGGCAGAAAATAATGTTGGATGGGCGATCACCCTTGGGAGGAAACAGGAATATGTTTGTAGTTTGATTCCACAGAGGCAAAATGGCAGCCCATCAGAGGCATCTGCTCCTTTTGCACGCCAGCAGCATCTCAAACCAAAGAGTGAAAAACACCTCACACATGGTCATTTTTGGCATTTTTTGCAGCAATATTTTTCTCTTTGTTTTTCTTGCCAACCATCTGATCTGATAAAATAGAAAAATAAGAATCCTTGGGCAGCATGTTGACGGTCTGAGATGCTAAAATCACATGTCCAGCTATTGACATCTCCTGTTTTGTGAATCCATCTGTCACTGGTGTGCTTGTGAATTAGCTACTCTGTTTGAAGGGCTCTGTCCTCCCTTACAACTGCCTCGCACAGGAAAAACACGTCTTTGATCAAGCTTGAGAAAAGGGAATTTAGGATTAATGAGAACCTTTTGGGTTCCACATGTAGTTTCACTGAGTTTTAAACTCAGATTAGTGGATTCACAGTCCAGACCATTACGCTATGGAACCACAGACATATAACTGTCATTATTACTGGTATAACTTTTTAGACCATTGCATCCTCATTAGCAACACGGAGGCAGAGCAACACATTACATATCTTGTCTGACCAGAGGTCAATATTCTCCCCAGACTGGACAAATTTGGATATCAACTAAGACCTTGAAAACATGTGCATGTTGCGTTCCTTGTTATTATAATAAGTACATACACATGAATGAATAAAAGTACACATCAAGTACCAGGAGCCTCGTTTCTAAAACTTTGTGTAGAATCGCTACTAAAAATGTGCTTTCACAAAAAAAAAGTTGCTTCACCAAAGTAAAAGTCTGATTTAAAAAAACCTTGCAATGCAACTTCCCTCTATAAATCATCCCCCACCCCCCGAGTAGTAGCACGTTGCTGCTGTGGTAAATGCGCTAAATAAAAATCAAAGTGTGCGAGTGTCCAGTACACAGCTTGCACAGTATCAGCAGCAGTACAGCAAAACAAAAACATGCATCTAAATTGAATGAACTTTATTGGTATCCCAGACATTTTCAGGTTTGGAGTGCTAGTAAATGAATAAAACTCCCCGTTCAGCTCACGAATCCACATTCAGCTATGTGAACATGAAGAATTAGCAAACGCAGTAAAGAAGAAGAAAACACAATCAGATCCAAAAAAAAAAGAACATTTACATCAACCTTCCTTTTATTTACACTTTGTTTTTGTTTAGGAACGGATATTTTGCAGAGAAATCTGACTATTCTTGCAAGATTTCAGCAGCTCAGTCTGTGGTTTTAGATGGATTGTGCTCACCATGAGGCTAAGACTGAGGGCAACCAAGCACACACACACTCACACACACACACACTGTCTCTGTTAAGCCACACTTTGCTACTTACGATGTGTCATCATGCAAAGAAGCTAGCCTTACAAGCTGACTGAGTTTAGTGAGCCATATTAACTAAATTCCTCAGAGAAGAGTTAAATCTTCAGAAGGGATGGAACCTTATTTTGATTGGCACACCACGCAGCCAATCAGATGCAAGGAAAGCCAAGGTTCATAATATTATAAGAAAAAAGCACAGGGGTCATACTCTTACAGGACAAAGACAAAATGCTGGACTGGAAAATCAGTTTTAAGGGGCTTGTTGTGTTTCAATCGTTCATTTAAAGTGTTCATGACACAATTTTGACTTCATGTAATTTTGTTATACATAACAGGAAATGAGGATACAGATGTATACAGCATCAGATTGTCAGAGTAACCTAATAAACTATACATTTAATAAAATATTCAGATTATTAAACAGAACTTAATTAAAACTGTTGGAGTGAATATTTATTTTAACAAAACAATGTGATTTAACTTTACTAAAAAAGAAAACAAAACACAAACAAGCCCAGGATAACTGGAGTCTGCTGAGCACTGAGGAAAACGCAGATGGAAATAACACACAGACGTTCACTCAAACAAGGATGTAACAATCTGATGAACAACGGGGACAAATGTTGGTGTCTTACCTCGTTTGTCACACTGAAATACAGGACAAGTCACTACTTCTCATGCTGGAGAAGCATCGATGTCAGATCTGCTTTGACTCCTTGTTTCACCTCTGTGCACTCACACATGACAACAAGGGAACACGACACACACAAAGCTTAGAGTCTCTCATTCACCCATTTTTATGATGGCATCATTCTCAACCCTGAAGTAGCAATTATGCTCCATCAGATGGAGGAAGAAATCAGATTATTGACTTTATTCACAGCCATTTTCCCATTTACCGCCACATAATGTGTTAAAGTGGAGATGTGGCCTGTCTTATGTATGTAAGTAAGATTACTAAGAATAACACACAAACATAGCTCCATCTGAAATTCAAAGACAATTAAAAATAGCAACAAACTACAGTAAATGATTCACGGCGGTTCTGGTTAGTGGCGTAATAATTTATGAAGGGTTGCTTCAGTGTCACATCACAGAGCGCAGATGGTGGTAAGCTGGAAACGGTGCCTTCCCTGGAGTTTTATGTTTTAATCTGGCACGAAACCAATTGTGCCTGACAGATTTAATATTACAAGATAGAGCTGCAGTGATACACAATGTAACCGCTCCCTGAGCTTTCTGACGTGCTCAGTTTGTCTTTGGATCCAAATCATTCCCCAAAACAACAATACCCTTCAAGTTGTTCTTATCGCTTAGAAAACATGAGTTAGGATTGAAAAATGAAGGAAATCCTTCAGATCGCTTTATAGAGCCAGACTAAATGCCATACATATAAGGATGTCAACAACAGAAAAGACATGTTGGGTTTGTTTATTTGCATTTATGAGAACATTACTTAATGTGTTAAACTGCTAATTGTCCTTATAGAAGTGAATGTGTGTGTGTGTGTGTGTGTGTGTGTGTGTGTGTGTGGATTTTTGTCTCTCTGTGTGAAAATGGGTGACTGGATGGATGATGAAACAATGAGTTAATGTTAAATTGTAATATTTCAGGGTTTTGAGCTTTTTTATTGAAATAACAGTTTAGTTTGGTTTAATACGGAGCCCTCTGGTGACATGGAGTTGGTGAAGTGGTGAGGTTATAAACCATCTGGCTCTTTATCATTCAGTGAAGCTGCACTCCAGCTGTATGTTTAATGTCATACCTCTCTTTTTTGTGGTTGTGCAGCTGAGGAGGAAGGTCTTCTAACCGGAAGGCTGGTGGATTGGTGAATCCACTTCCAGGCTTCTCCTGACTACATACCCAACCCTGAACCCATTGCCTTCTTATCTGTCTATTGGTGTGTGTGTGTGTGTGTGTGTGTGTGTATTTATCAGAGGCCCTCACATGGTCACAAATACAAGAAGGTGTGTGTGTGTGTGTGTGTGTGTGTGCGTGTGTGTGTGTGTGTAGAAAGTGTTTTGAGTGATCGAGCTGACTGGAAAATGGTGGTATACTGTATGTACCACCATCTAACATTTTTTTGTTGTTTTTGTATCCAACATTTTATCTATAAAAATCAAATAATGTCATTCATTCATTTATTCGTTCGTTCATTGATGAGAAATACACTTATTCAAGAGGGGAATTGTTAAAATGATTTATCTATAACATTTAATCAAGATGATCTTTATTAAAGTAACTAGCACATAAACATGTTATTTTACTTGACCCCATGCATTGCATTTAGCTCATCTGTATATTCTTGGCTGTCAGAATATTCATTCATATTGAAAATAATAATGTTTTCAGAGTTCAGACTTGCATTTGTGGTATTTTGGTGAAACAGGTTGGCTCAGACCTCCTCTGACCCTGAGAAGCAGATGTTAATGGGAAGGGCACCACAGCCCTGAAAACATGACCAGTCTGCTGAACTGGAAGAAGTTGTGGATGTTCTGCATGTGCTCTTCTGTTTCTAAATCACAACAATTACATGAAAACAGGTTCTCTAATGGTTGAAAAGATTCAAATCAAAGTTAAGTAAACATTTTCTGGCATCATAAGTTTTTCGAGATCCAGAAGTTTCAGCTTGTCCAGAACAGACAATCATGCATAATCAATGCAAGATGAATAGCAGAAGAAAAGTTCTCATTAAGGAACTTTATTATAGATTACTATAATACAACACATTAGGAAGTGCTTATAGATAAAAATGATCTAACCTAAAAACAAAAGGCAACATGAAAACAACCATGCTGCAGGCTTAATCTGGCTCATAATGCATAACCTTTACTGGTTGGAAGATACTGCATCTCAGCTAAATACTTTCGTGGCTCTACAGAAGCCAAAATATCAGACCAGACTGACTGTGGGAATATTTGTTCACTTTAATGACATCACAAACACACCTTTTCCTACGATTCAAAGTTATTGGCTTGAAATTAATGTGAAAAGTGGACATTGTGTGTTTATGACCAGCTTAAGCTTTTTGTTACTGATCTATTATCAGGCATGTACTGGAAAACTTTGAATTCAGAGTAATCCTTTTTTGACTGGAAAAGCTAAAGACACACTCATACACACTCCCTGTGAAGCAGAGAGTCTGTGCTTTAACCCACTGTTTTGGTTTTTCCATCTCAAATCCACTGTGCTGGGTTATGGAGCCGAACAGCACAGCCGAGGGTCCGTGAAAAGAGACTGTAATAAACCATACATCTATGCAGCGACAGGAACCACAGACACAAACTAAAGCTGAATGCTTTGCTTTAACCAGCAGCTCAGAATGGCTGATGGAGAGTATGCTTTCATTTACAAAACCATCAGCTTATTCAGTGAATTGCTTCAAAGGCTTTCAGCGATATCACCACTATGAAAGCATTCATTGTGTTTGACAAGCAAAGGCCTGCTTTAAGATGTGTGAAATGATGGCTGTTGTTAAAATGCAAAGTCAGACAGCTTGAGAGCCGATGATCAAATGGATAAAAGCATTTAGAAAGTCTTTATGTTTCTGGTAATGGCTGAGTTAAACAAAAAAGATGTCACCTGGTGACAACATAAATACCAGGCAAAGCTCTTTTTTATTTGCAAAGTTGCAAAGTAAATCAGATCAAATTGAGAATTTATTGACTTTATGCAGTTAAATGTTTGAGATCAAATACACTGCTTAGCTTTGTTTTGCTGGGGGGGCATAAAGATTGGACTGGAGTCATGAAAGAAGTCCATGGTTTGATGAGTCCAGATTTACACCAGAGCGATGCATCAGGGTAAGAAAATATGCAGATGAAGTGATGCAGCCATCATACCTAGAGCCTACTGGGAGCATACTGGGGCAGTCTGGAGTTGCTGCAGTTGGTCCGGTCAGCAACATTATTAGGTCCAAAGGTCACCTGATACCTGAAAACACTGAATGAGCAGAAATCAGGTTGAAACTGTGAAAAAGTTGCTCAGGAAGCATCGGACGTCATTTTCAAAAATCACGAAAGCACAAAGTGAAAAGCTGCTGATCATAAAAATGAGCCTGAGAAGTCATAAAAATGTAGACATCATGTAAAGATACTGCTGTGTGCACAAACACCACCCTGCAAAGGATGGAGAGTTTGTCATTAATATGAAAATGTTCATGGCACACAAAATACCATTCACCCCGCTGTATTCCCCACCCATCACTGAAGAGTATAAATGGAAATCCATCTTTTCACTATCTATCTATCCTACACCCTCTTTTTTAAATGCAGGAGGGCGGGAGAGACATTGGGGAAGAAAATGGAGCCATTTTTTACTTATTGGACTTAAAGAAATTCCTTTGAATGGGTTTAAAGTTTAATACTTACATGTTTTTGTTACAAATTAAGTAAATCTGATTGGATCTGACATGAGTTATTTTTTTATTTGAGTTAATAGTTTTAAATATCTGAATAAAATCTACCTTTTTTTGTTAAATTGAGGTCAGACCCAGTTGCCAGACTTTAATTCCTAATCAGCTAACTCGTCATGAGGGTAGTTCTGATCTCTAACTCTGCCTTCTCCGACACATCTCCCCCTGAATAGTGCAGAAGATTATCAATCAGAGCGTGTGCGCACTTTTGACTGAGCTGCAAATAGGCCCTAACTGCCTCCCTGCAGTCTCTGCCACAAATGATTATCACTACAGCGATTAAAGCGGTGAGTAATGCAGCCACCCTCGAGGAGCCACTGCTGCCCATCTCCTCCATCACTGCCACTGACCCCTCTTGTTATCCCAATCATGCTCAGTGGATGGAGGGTAGGAGAAAGTGCCGGTGGTGTTCAGTCTCACGCAGCAAGAGTGTATTAGCATCTCTGTCCATGTCATCCTAAATGGATGTCCTCAGCTGATGAAATGTGATTACTAAAGTTACACTCCGTTCATTCACAGAATGTCATGCACAAGTCATAAAAAAGTCCACAACACTGAGTAATTTCAGCTCTTTTTGCCATCCCCAAAATGTTTAAAGGAGCATTTCTCCCGACTAACTTCTCACACGGTCTCATTATGGGCACACTTGAGGAGTGTATCATTACTCAGCAGCACACTTAATCATTTTTTTTCCTTCCAAATCTGTGAGTGTGTTTTTTGGAGTGTGAAATCACCCAAATGAATTGACTCTTCGGGTTTTTTATTTATTTATTTTTTTATTTCAAAGTAATCGCTGGATAATAGACTGAGAGCCGAAGGCGTGTTTGCTAATTTTACATCAATTAATGCTATTCAGGGAGAAGCCAGTAATTGATTGCTGCAAAACTCACACAGCTAAACCTGCTTTCATTTTCAGTGCAGCTACAGGCATTGGATTTCACATCTCATCATAAATCTTCATCTGGAAACTGTGCATGTATAAGTGGGTGATTAAGTTCTGAATCTATTTTATAGCACTTTAATTTTACTTTATGGAAATGTGGGTTGACAACAGAATCGTGCTAAGCACAAAAACTGGCTGCTCAAGATCAGACTGAGGTAGTTGTAATTGTAAAACTGCATATTTAACTTCTAGTTGTGTTAATAATATTATAAAGGTTTTTCAAATCCTGAGGCATCACAATAAATGCATCATTCAGCCTTTATGACACGAGGAATTAGCAATGGTGAAAAAAATAAATAAGAAATAGAGCTTTAGCCTACTTACAGGTTTGTTGGATGGATCAGTTCCAGCTGTGCAAAAGACTCTTGTCCTGTCTGACTTGTCCCATGCAAAGGGTTGTAAATACTGACACTTTATGAGGAACATGCGTTTGTAACATTTAAATAAACTGTGATCTTTTCCTAATGCTAGCTATTTGCTATGGTAACAATAAGGAGAAACTAAAGATAAAAAAAGGAATAACAATATACAACAATCTTACCTCTAGAGGTTGTGAGATAAATCCTTGAAAAGTGTAAAAAGAGCAGCCATGAATGTCATGCTCATGTTGTAAAAGAGCATTTCATCCTCTAAGCCCAACTAGGAACACTGAAATGTGTCTCCAAATAAAAACAAAAACAAAAGCTGCCTTAAAACTGTGAGTAATTTCAACTTTTAGATAAGAATCAACTAAAACAAGTTGTTTAACTAATACCTTTGTGTTCTATTGTATTTATACCTGACTTTGCATCATCTTGGTGACGGAACTCATTATGTTAAACTAATGAAGACGTTTTGTCTCCTGAGTGTTTTCTAAGCACATGTTAAGCTTCACACAACAAGTCAGGCCCATTTCATCAGTTTTAAATAAAGTGGCTGTCGCTGAAATATAGTTTGAATGTGTAAGTGTGCAGGATGTGATCTGTAGCCAGACTACACCGAATTTATTTCAAATTCTTGGCCAAATGTTTTCATGAAGACAAGGAGCATTAAATCAGTCAGAAATCACACTTAAACTTGGTTGAGTTGAGAGCTAGATTAATAATTAAATGTCTGTTTAGATATTTTCAGAGCCGTGGGTTTTCTTTTGCTTTAATGTATCAATTTACTAAATATTTCATATTTTTCTTCATCAGTACAGAAATGATAAAGAGGGAAACTTCTTCAGACACAATAATCAGAACCGGAAAAAAAGACCAAGGATCCTCAACATTGTGAGTTAATGGTTTACAGCACGGAGGAGAGGATGGACGAGGCTACAGATGATTTGAAAGCTATCTGATTGGCTCATCTGGGGGTGCTTTGCCATTCAAAGGTGGGAGGAGGAGACTCAGTGTGGAGAGTTCGACTCAGGATGTCAAACAGACTCAGGACCTGTGGGATGCTGCAGTTTGATATTCACATTTCCCCCCATCCACCTCTACCTCATGTTATCATGTGATCAGAGGTGTGGTTAAGGTGTGGCCTTGCACAAACACTGAACTCAATAAAGACCTACTGTTAGCTTGTGATGACTTATATCCAGCTGAATCAATGCAGATGTCGAATGTTTGATGCACCTTTTGTTCTTGTTTCCACCGTGAATAAATTTACTATGAGGTCACCGTAACAAGAATATTTACTACTAATCGGTATGTGTATCTGTATGTGTAACAGAAATAAATTGTAGTCTGTATCTTTGGTTTGGTTGAAAATCAGGCAGGATGGAGAGAAACAATCTTAATACAGACACCACGTGGTGTCGTTTTTATTTCAGATCAGTTGTGCCGACTGAGCTGTGAGGAATACAATACAGGCACATGTTGGCAGGTGGATGAGTTGAGGAAACCTTGTTCAGCAGACTGTTTCAAAGTCATGGGCAAAGCCCCTGAAGGACAGATTTAACACCTAGGAAGAAGAATGGGCATCTCTGGTGCATTCACTAACTGGGTGATGAATGAATTACAGCTCCTAAATTTAGCCAGCCAGTCTACCTTGAAATCAGGCTAGACTTCCATCGAAGGAAGGCAGACAGGCTGCATATTGTGTCAGAAGCCACAACCTCTATTTCTGCATTAAGGAAAAAGAAAGATTGATGTCTGACCAAACATTTCATGGTTTTCAGAATAATATGTGGAAGGTGTGCTGCTCACGCCTCTCCCTGAATAGTCACAATGTGCAGGCAGCATCATTTTGTCCGAGAAGACATCGACCATCAGATGCAACATGAAGAAATGTAGTTTATAATGTAATTGTACTCATAATGTGGTTTAGGTTGCTAGGGCATTACATGTGAGTTTTGTTTTTTGTTTTGCAAGCACGCCTGGCTGTAAATTGAAGCTGCCGCTGTTTGGGAATGAAACAATGGCAGCAAGTAGAGCATGAGAGTTAAAGGCAACCGAGCAGGTTTAGAACAGAGATGACAGATAGTTCCAGCTCAGGCAGCTATCCATTAAGGAATTATGATTCTGCTCTGTTCATGCAAGTACCTCTGAGATCCACCCCTAAAATCAGCCCCCTTGTTAATGTCCACTTTGTTTGAGCCAGTTCATGATACACAGCATTTAAACATAACATCTTTAACTTTAACCTCACTGGTATGATCACACTTCCCCCAAAGCTTCTTTGTTTACACTTTCTGTTATCATATTTCTAAACCCTATGCACTAAAAGTCCCCGCATTTATGTGTATTTATGTGCTACAATTCCATATCCTGCTCATTCTTGTCAAATTTACTGTTGCATGTGCCAGTGTCCTGCAAGTAAAGTAGCCTAAAATAAGACCATGGAGATCAGCAGCAATAGTTCTGTATTCCTCTGGCAATGATATGCATCCAGATGGCAACTTATCTGATTAATGATAAACCCACACTGGTAATAACTCATACTGGTAATAACCCACACTGGTAATAACCCACACTGGACCAGGTGTAGCAAATGACAAGGTGAGTACAATTCTTCCTAGGGTGGTAATTCCTGCATCAAATGAAAGCACAACATGGGGGCTTCTGCAGTTCCTGAGGCTGCAGTTTCAGGACTCCCATTTCCAATGCCACCTCTGGCATGTTTTAAAGTTAAAAGTGTGCACACATAACTGGCAAGAAGTGCTGAAAGGTGTGTTGAAAACTGGAGTTTTGAAATGAAGCACAAAATAAATTATTTCTGTACAAACAGGGACTTTTTGAGTGCAAAAGCAACGCTTTAGGGGGAGAGAAATGTAATATTTAAGGATGAAAATTAAAAAGTCTGCTTTCAAATCCAAAGACGATGGATACTTACAAACAGAAAATGTCAAGAAGATGCTTTTCTTGATTAGATGCTCTCATAAAACCTCTCAAATCTCATACAAATAAACTCTTTCTGGGGATCCAGCCTACAGCTGAATGTGTGATGTAAATGTGAAATCAGAATAATTTTATGGGATTATATAGTTAGAAGAAATGGGGAAAGAACATTTTCCAGTTTCACTTCAGTGTTTGCACCAAAATGTTGCATATTTTCAACACATTTATGAGGTAAAAAGCAACTTATATTACAACCATCTGTTGTCACGATGAAGAATCAGTAAGAGGGATTGGCCCTAAAGATATATTTCTCTCCTGCAGAGTTAAATGTAACAACACAACTGTTGCATGATTATTACAGTCTCATGTTTTCATGGACTCTGATTTGCTTTGTGCTTCAGGGTCATTCTCTACATAAACACTTGATGTCCTCAAAATAATCAGCAAACCATGAATAACGCAGACATGACATGCAACTGTAAGGCATTTTGTTCACTAAGATAATACGACAGCTTTACATTATAATGCAAAATGTAATTTTAATGCTCAGCTCTGAGGGTGTGAAGAGGAGAAAACACAAAGCACGGAGCATGCAAAGATATTCTCTGCCTTTGAAGTGAGTAATGAAACAGGCATGCATGAGGAAGCAGCCTCCCAAATAAGATAAGAAACTAAAGTGAATTATGTGAGTTTCATATACATTTACACCATTTTAAAATGATGATAGTAGAAACTCCAGTTTAGATCACCCAACTTCTCATCTTCTCCTTTTCTCCATCTTAAAAGTATAGAAAAAAAGTCATGCAGTCATGATACATGGAGGCTAAAGAGGATTAAGAAACATATTACGAGCAGAATACAGACAGCTTTCTTCAAACTGACCAGTTTTTTCACATGTAATTCAGTGAATGTCTATGAAGTTGCTGTTGCTTGTAAAAGTTTGTTTGGTTGTCTGTCTTTCTTTAAAGACGGTGCTAAAAGATTTTTTTGTTGTTGACAAGGCTTTGGAAGGACATGTTTGAGCTGTCACTTATTTGGTTTGATCTTCAGTCAGTTCAGTTTTGTTTTATGTCCCTTGAAGTGACGGATAAAACATTGCAAGTGGAACAAATGTATAAAAATGTGGATGATGTGAAAAGCACACAGAGGATTAGCTGCGCTTAAATCAACAACGTGATGTTTTCAGACCTGCTTTTCACCCCAAAGGGTTTATTTGTTTAATGCATCATAAAACTCTAAAAATTATGCTAACGCGCTAATGATTAGCACTTGGCTTAGCACTTTGTTAGCTTTGCACTTTGTTAGTAATTTGCAATGTGCAACAGCTTTCATCAAGAGAAACTGCACAAATTAAAGCTTTTTAACCCAATTTTGACACAGCTTTTTTAATAATTTATCTTAATATCACATACTGCCAAGCTAACAGATCAAATATTTTAGCTAAGCATGGCTCTTTTGTCAAAGACACTGCCCTATATTAGTAAGACAGAGTTGGTCTGAACTGTAGAGATGTGGATTTTAAAAATAAAACCTTTGAAGGGATGTTGTGTTCAGTTTAGTTCAGTTTATTTTTATTTGGTTAGCATCGCTTCACAACATATCATCTCAGGGCACTTTACAGACACATCAGTTTGAGCCAATTTATAACAAACAGCCTAGCAATAAAGCACCAAGACACTAGCAGCAGTTCCTTCCAGTTATTTGACTCCCAGGATGTGGCCTCTTAAGTCCGGTCATGTCTCTTGATCAGATAACCAAGCATTGATCAGATTAAGTTTAAATTAACTATATATGTGTCATGTTTTTGTTGCATTGGATTTATTGTGCCTGTTGGAGGAGAACACATGTCCAGGGTGTACCTGCCTCTCGCCCGATGTCAGCTGGGATTGGCTCCAGCCCGCTGCGAGTCGACCCCGTTCAGGGAATAAGCGATAGATAATGGATAGATGGATGGATG
Source organism: Pseudomugil gertrudae (assembly GCA_037177535.1). Lineage (NCBI taxonomy): Eukaryota > Metazoa > Chordata > Actinopteri > Atheriniformes > Pseudomugilidae > Pseudomugil > Pseudomugil gertrudae. Next base: position 7,054,480 of record JBAMHV010000012.1, on the reverse strand, counting down.
GAAGAGGGCATTGAGAAAAAGCCATGAAGTCTGCCACATAAAATAAAATAATAAAATGAAATAATTATGTTGCCCTGAGTAATACTGACACTTTAATCCAAATAACGTCAAAAGGGGATTATTAATTTACACTTATAAACAGCATGATTCTTATTCCACCACAGTTCAAAGGTGCTGTGGTTACTGTAGAGGCCATTGGAGAGCAGTGAACTTACTATCATGTTAAAGCAGATAAATATTTAAGCACATTGACATTGTGTAGCCATCAGAAGATGGTATAATGTGCTCATAAAGTCACGGTATGATAAAACAACTCCCACACCATTACACCACAAGCATGAACCACTGATATAAGGCAGGATGGAGCTTTACTTTTGAGTCGTTTAAGCCAAATTTTGCCCCTGCTGTCTGAATGCTGCAGGGTGGACCTTATTTTCTGCAGTCTGATGGTATTCTGCATACTTTGGTTGTAACCAGTGACTAAATTGCTGTTGCTTTGCTTTTGTCCCAACAAGTGTGCCCTTCCTCCTCAGAGCTCTGATATACACAAGACAAGACATTGTCCAGACAGTTGCTGTTCACTGAGAATTGTTTTCTTTTTAGGCCATTGTCTGGAAACCCTAGTTGTGTGTGAAAATCCCAGCAGATCATCAGTTTCTGACATGCTCAGACTTACAGCATGTCGTGTTTAAAGTCTCTTATGCCCTTTCTTCTCCTTCTGATTTGCAGTTTGAACTTCAGGAAGCACTGGATGTGCCCTGCCTCTTGCCCAATGATTGCTGGAGCAGGCTCCAGCGACCTCGGCTTGGATTAAGCGGTATGAAAATGGATGGATGGGACTTCAGATACTGTCCTTACCAGATCTTCATACCTAAATGCATTGAGATGCTGCCCTGTGATTGGCTGATTCTTTTTGTGACAACAAGCAGCTGAGCAGGTGTAAAAGTTTTATTCTAATTCCAGCTGAAACGTTTAATTTCCTGTTTCCTCCTCACATAATTTGTTTAGACTCGTCTTCTCTGCAGCTGTATGATGAACGATGCCTTGATAATGTCGCAGCGGATTGAAAGATGTATGCAATAAATGCCCTTAACTATTCATTAGACCAGGATGACTTCTTCAATGTCTCCATTGTCCAGGTTATGGGGTCTGTTTTCCCTCTCCGGTTTCATCATATGGGATGAGATCAACTGGTTGGTCCGACCACATTAAGGTGTTTTTTTTATTTAATTTAAAACTAATTACATGATGCATCCTCCCTATTACTGATAATTGCTGCATGTTCGTAATCTGCAACCAAACCTGTTATTTTGGATTTGGCTCATCACAGCTCCTTAAGCCATCACAGCCTGGATCCTTCACAGTTTCTAAGATCCTACAAGTGCAGCTTTTTCTTTCCATCAACACTTGAATTTAATAGACTTTTAATCAGTTGCTCTGTCACATCCCTTTACAAGAGTCGTAGCAACAAGACAATCTGATATTAACTCAGAGGTTTTAGAGCTGTGATGGAGCTGCATATGTTTTACTCCCAGTACAATGTTCTTTTGGGAGTTTTGGTTATGTAACCATGTTTGTTCATTTCAGACTTTTATTGTTACGGCTTGTGTAACTATCAGAGACACACGCACGAAGAGCCTTGAGTTTTACTCTTAAGAATCAGTCTGCCATTTCTGGATGCATGGATGTGTTTTCTCAGGTGAAAATGAATAAACGCTGAAACTGCGAAACAAAATTCTACAATAGAAAAATGGACTCCAGCAGAATTACTGTCACATCTTCCTTTATCTTTCAGAAGATGTTTATAGGTCAAATATTCAAACTGAAGATAAAAAAGGCGATCTATGAATCAGCAATGTGTTCGCATGTGAGTGGACAAGACAGCCTCTTCATGCTTGGTTAGGTTTTCACTCTCACACCTAGTACGGCAGGAGGTCAAGCCCATGAGCTGTAAATCACCCTGGAAGGGTTGGTTTGCTCAGAAAGGTACTGTCTGTGACTTCTTCATTCTCTTGGAAACAAAACAGTCAAATAAAGCAAAAATAACACAAACAAAGCTGCTGATTGTGATTCTCTGGTTTAGGGCGCTGCACTGATGCCAAACACATTCCTAAAAACAAAAACATTCTTCCCTTTGCATATGCTGCTCTTTGGGAAGTGCCACACTCGATTAGGCCCCGTATCTCTTCGGCTGACATTAAGAAAGCTCTTCGCTTTCCATATCACCGCTTCCACACAGCCATGACTCACCATCTCCCCCGTAAACCATTGTGGCCGAGGCCTGAACACTCCCCAAAGAAAATCTCTCCACTTGGCCTGAAGCGACTGCAAAAGGAGACGAGATTTATCTGGTTTGCGACCTCAAAGCTCCTCTCGCAGTGTTCAGAGGATGCCCGCTGTCAGCTGCGACGCCCAGCGAGTTTGGCAGCTGTTCTAAGAGCAGAATGTGCTTCGCTGTGACACATTTCTACTTATATAGGTTGCTGCTGTGTCCTCTGAGTCCTGATTTAGTGTTGAATCTGTCTCTTACATGCTTTTCATACTTTGCCAAGAAGATGTTAAGACACTGATGTGTAAAAGCTGCTTTGACAGACAAACGCCTCCCACTGCTGAAGCTCAGCTCAAAATGAATAAGTGCTCATGTTGGGAGCGTTATATACTTTTGATTAAGCGATGGGATTATCTCCTGTGTGGACTTGTTTGAAATGCAGACAAACTAGATGTAGTGAAAAGCACTGAATGTAAAACTGAAAATCACACAAACAAGCTCCAAGGAATATTTCTGCTTCTCTTATTTATCAAATGTGCTTCTCTTCTCTTTACTTAATGCTTTAATAACACCTGAAAAGCCAGTGTACAAGGAACCAGGAACTGAACACAGTCAAACTAAGTGAATCTTATTTAATCAGAGAAGTGAGGGGAAAATAATGAAATTAATAACTGGAATGCTGAAATGGGAATGACCTTGTCTCATCCATTTCACACAAGTTAAAGAAATTTCCTTTCCTCTGTGTAGACAATCCCAGGCTCCACGCTGAGATCACAGGAAAGGATGGAAAACCAAACTCAGAGCTCATATCAGCTTTTTTTAAAGCAGTCTGTCGGTGATGCGACTGCAACACGTTGTTTTCTTTATACAAAATAACTATTACTAAGTAACTGCACAAGTGTGTTTCCTGATAAGAGGCCCCTGACTTATATGCCCCATACTGTATGTTTTGGACTTGCAGGTCTTGTGATTGGTCCAGACTGAGCTTATGTCTTTGTGTCTGTATAAGGGAGCTGATACAGAGTGTCAGTGTGATAAATAAACAACATAACAAGGCTGTCTCTCCTTTTTTGCTCTCATTTGCTCACATTTGAACTAGTTTTGTTTATCTAATTTAATTGTATCTTTATCCTTTTATTGATCTTATTCACCATGTTTTTATTGTTCTGTGCAGCACTTTGGTTTACTCGGGTTGGATAACAGCGCTGTATAAAATAACTTGGATTGGATTGATCAAAACTTGAAGCAGCACTGGGATGATAAACACCTACTGTGATTTACTTGCACAAAGTTTGTATAAAATTCCTAATGTTGAAAATTGAAAAATGATTGAAACACTGTCCCAGGTAAGGATTTTTGGATATTATGGTCATGCTGCTAATGTGGACAGGATAACAGCTGTTTTGGGATTGCAGCATCAGTTTGGACCATCTGGGTGGCTTATATCCAAATATTTGTCATTACCTCCTTTGGTAACATAGCAACAGCAGATGTTGCCAAGATTATGTTATTGCTAACAGAACTTTTTTTTTTCCGTTTGCACAAAAATATACATCTTGTTACCAACTGGACTGAGGAAGGAAAGTTTTGCTAAATGTCACTGAGCAAGATGCTACACGAAACTCTTTTTTCTTTATTTCGTATATATACGAAAAAAGGAAACAAGGAAATATATATATAACATAATATTTTGACAGACAATATAATTTTAAATATATGTATTTAAAAAATGTTAATTGCAATATGTGGTGTTAGTGCATAGATTATTGTTTCTCAAACTTCTTAGATGTGTTCCATATCCATCACACCTGATTCAGATTGATGGCCTTCCTCGTCAACCTGAAAAATTTAGAATTAAATTGTCCAGTTTTGTAGTTAATCTGGATGGCATCAATTTGGCTTCCGGTACTACAGCGAGAAACCTTGGAGTTATTCTTGATCAGGATTTGTCCTTTAGTTCACATTTAAAACAAGTTTCTAGAACCGCTTTCTTCCACCTGCGTAATATTGTAAAAATTAGGGACATCCTGTCTCAGAG
>JBAMHV010000012.1:7039328-7050073 GCA_037177535.1 Pseudomugil gertrudae | reverse complement strand
GTTGTCTGTCTATCTGTGTTGGCCCTGGATGGACTGGCGACCTGTCCAGGGTGTACCCCGCCTCTCGCCCGTTGACACCTGAGATTGGCTCCAGCCCCCCCGCGACCCCGCTCTGGGATTAAGCGGTAGAAAATGGATGGATGGATGAATCAAGTTCTTTGCAAGCCTGCAAATGAGCCATTTATTTCATGTGCTAATAGAGGGTCACCTCTAACATCGAGAAACGCTGGTATAGATACAAACATACAGGAGGAGCTTTTAGTTGTCATCAGAAAACTGATAGAATAAACAGTGTTTAAACAGAATAAAACACTGTTTCTACTTACTGGTCAGGACAAAACCAGTCTATCTACTGGGATCATTTTAATTTGTTGTAATCCTGTTCTGAAGAAGATCAGAAAGTCTGGGTTTGCTTATTTTCCTGGTGTATAATGGTTTCATATGGATGTCAGGCCAAACATTAGTACCCATGGTCCTCACAGTCGGGACAATTTGTTTTTTTGCAGGTCTCTGGCTGCAGCCGCCATGTTGAATGGTTTTCCTCCTCCAGAGGAAACAGTAATGAGGGTGTATTCCCTCGATGAGGTGACTGGAAGGAGGTGCAGGAAAGTCACAAGGTTGCAAAAGTCCTTCAGATCACATGAGAAAAGGATATTTGTCCTTTCTTCCTCATGTTTTTCCATTTACTTTTATTTTTCCTCCCTTTTTACTCGATGTTTGGAAAGGCTTTGAATTTGAATAAAGGAACAAATTTTTCTTATTTTGAGGAAATAAAACCCCACTGATATATTTCATTGGATACATTTTTTTTAATCTTGTACCTTGAAACAAACACTGCGAGCTACCCTGTGTATTTATTTAAGACCTGACTGATTGGTAGTTGTCGTCAGACCCCGATGAGGCTGAAAATTTCCTTTTTTCTAAACAGAATAACACAGTTTTTAAAAAATAGGAGGCCAAACTAAACATGCAAACAAATCCTCTGAGGTCATCGTCTACACTACTGAATTAAAATTGCGTGTACCTAAAAAAAAGAAGAACATTGATTTTCTTTTTCGACCCAATTAAACAGACAAACAAACTGGTGCACAGTCAGGTTTTTCCTCTTCTGTAATCAATCTTTGGATCAGACAAACATGCTTTTCCCTGCATCTGCATTTCCCCTTTGATCCGAGGACCGTGATGTTACTTTGCATGAGTATACGGGTTTGTGTCTGTTTGTGGTTTTAATGAAAAATGAGTGATTAAATGAGCTTTTAATAAATTTTATTTCCTACGATTTGATTGACTTCAGTAAGGCCAAACAAACAAAGATGTTAGATAAATTCTGGCTGACCCACCGCGCGCCTGTGTGGTTCACTATAAGTCATAAGAACAACTGAATGTGGCATGTAGCCCATCAAAGCTGCACACGCCTCAAAGCGCCTTTAATGCTTTGACATCCTTTAAAATCGCCTTTGTCACCTTCTCAAACGTGGAGTCATTATTCGCAGCAGCTTTTAACAGAAAGCATGACAGGAAAAATACACAGAGAGGATCTATCCCCCCTGAATGATTGACTCCCTGTCACTTCTTAATGTTTATTCATCCAGCTGAATAAAAAGTTCAGACTGGAAGGAAAGTGAAGCAGCAACATGCACGCTGAGGCCTTTCTGCTTTTTCCTATTACAATGTTGCTCATGACCTTGATGACTTTGTGAAGGAGCTTTAAAAAGCTTTTGGAGGTAAGGAATAAGAAAGACTTGTTTCCATTATTTTGTAATAAAGTATCATCTGAGCAGCTACAATCTTATATCCTTTTTCATCAGGATGACTTTCAGAGAGCCATTTTTTCCACGGTTGGAACATTGATAATTTACAGAAACCAATCAGTGATTCTTCAGGAACATCGCAGCAATAATGACTCACTGTTAAAGCAAAAATAAAAACATTAAGATGAAAAGTGATCTAAGTTAGGAGTTTACCTTATTGCATCTGTAACGTTTCATCATTCTGAATCAGTTTGGATTAAAAACGTTGCTTTTCAGCTGGACACTGAACCTGGAAACATTTTCTGCTTTAAGGACATTTGCATCATTATCATATATTATCTAATAATCTATTAATTAGACATTCAGATTGAATCCATTTCTGCAGAAAGAAAATAAAGATTTAAATTTGTATACAATCGACTCCTAATTTCATCACCCTGCTAAGCAACATTACAGCACAAGATAGATGGATGGATGGATGGATGGATGGATGGATGGATGGATGGATGGATGGATGGATGGATGCAATTCCAAAAACGAGGAGCAGAACAACTGATTCATTGTCTATACCACTGACTTAATCTAATTTAAGGTTGCATGGTGGCTGAAACCTATCCCAGCATCAGTCAGGAGACGGGGTACACCCAAATCACCAGTCTACCACAGGACCAGCACAGATAGTCCTTTACAGGAAAGGTTCCAAACCAGTTTTCTGATGGTTTTTACTCCTCAAACGGATGATTAAGTTACATTCAGATTTACAGCATTACAAAGCGTTGTTAATTGAGTAGGTTATCAGGAGCCAGTGTGAGGAATTATTCATCAAACACTACTGTATCACAAAGCTGTCTGCTTGGACACTGCATGTGTAGCAGCCCAGTAGTGACGTGCAGTCATATTTACACAGTGATTTGTGTTTTCAGCATGCTTCTGCAAACTATCTGCTGCCTTTCAAAGAGCCTTCTTGGAAGATGTAAGTTTTGATCTATCAAAGCGCTGCATACTCAAAGAGCAACAAGTATTTGATCTCTGCATTTCAGTTCTCCCAGACATGCTTATGAGCTTGCTTACCTTCATGCTGTTCATAAACATTCCACTATCAAAGATATATTTCCCAAAAAACTCATATAAAAAGCTTCTGCGTTGTCAAAAGAGATGCTATTGCACCCAGACTGGCCAAACAAGTCTTGAATTATTGTGTCGATCTGCAGAACCTGTCAGAAACCAACAGCACCTCGTTATAAGAAAAAGGTTGTGAGATTCATCATGAATGACATTGCATTCCCAGCCAGGAGGTATACAAGCTGGAATGGCTGTTAAACTGTCTTCTGAAAGAATCTGTTTGTGTGTGAAATGCAAGCATCCACCAGCACAGAGCAGCACAGAAAGCAGACACAGGGCTGGAAACCACTGCTTTACTCATGATGGCTTTTTTAGTGCCAATGCATGTTTCCAGGAGTTTTGATTAACATAAGGATGTTACAGTACTTCTATTATGCTTTCAGAAGACAACTGATTTTATTTTCCACATCGAGTCGAGCACAAACTTATTTATGTTGTTCGTGCTGGTGACCTTTATGCCAAAACATGCTGCAAATAACTCACAAACAGTTGTGATATTTGGTATGAAATATTTGATTACAACATTACAGCATAAGCTTTGCATACTTTAGATTACAATTCATGTTATAATTTTCATTTTGCACTTAATCTTGAGCAGCTCACGTTTTCATTGAAATGATTTGAGTTTTGATCAGACTGTCCTGCAGGTTTTAGGTGTTTTCCTGCATGCTCCAACACATATATAATGTCTATCCTGTCCATAACAGTTTGCCCTATGCCCATCAGTGGGATTCAGGTGTCCTGTTGGGACAGATTTAGGACACCCCTGATTTAAAACTGAAGGTCTTCCTTCTTAGATAGTGAAGGAAAAAGACAAGTCTGCGTGTTTCATAGGGGTGTCCCAATACATCTATTTACATTGATATATGTGGATCATGTGGTCAATGAACCAACTACATTGATCCAAACATGCTCTGTATACAGGGGGCTGATTTGTCCAGGTGCGCTGATCAAAATGTCCCCAAAGATGCTCCGCTGTGCAAAACCCGGCAAAATGAGCTCTCCACATGTGAAACATCCTGCGGTCGATAAACGCTGGCATCACGGGGCTCTCACTCATCATCATATTCAAAAGCAACTAGAAAGACAGCTATCTGGAAACTGAGATTGTCCAGCCCATAATAAGATAAAAGATCATTTAGGGATGACTCGAGGTGAGGAAATGAGTCGAGGAGACATGAGAGGCGAGGATGAGGAGCATCCTGGTGAGGAGGAAGCATGGCACAAGCATCGGCATGCCATATCGTTAGCCTCATAGCATAATTGCCTAAGTCATTTTTTTTTTAAATATGACTTAGGCAATTATGCTATGAGGCTAATTAACACTTTGATTCTGAATCTTTTCTGCTGAATGCAGAACATGTGTTAATATTAATATTACTTTCTTAGTTGTAATCTGGACATATTTAAATGAATGAGTGTGTGTCTCACACACACACAGCATCTTTATTCTGAAGCATTCTTGTGTCAGGCAGCTGCATGTTGTGTGACTTTATTCTATAGATGAACAACTCGACCTTTACACCACTGCTTTCATGTCCCTCCTCAAAGACAGATGATGCACCAAAAGCTGCATTTTCTCTGAGATTCATCTTTCACACCTGTTTTGTTTTTAACCTCATAAGATGATTTATCTCAGACACTTTTGAAAGTGAGACGGTGAACATCCACCCATCCATTCATTTTCTATACCCAATTATCCTATTTCAGGGGACTGCTGTCTATGCTAGCTAGGGGAAATATCTGGTTTGGAAACTGTTTTAAATGAAGATTTTAAGGGTTTTTTAAGCACTTCTTACAACAATACATTTTTGGACATTTTAACCATTTATTAGAGAGGAGACCAGTATCATACAGTAAACAACAGGGTTTTGAGTACATTTTCTACCAAGAAATGATGCAAAATAGCTCAGAAACTGCATGTATCAAATATATGTCTGGCTTTATAGGTCTTAAAGAGAAGGAAAGACTTCACATATAAAAATTAAGCTTAATTTTTTTTTATTTTGCATGTAATTGCATCACAGAATTACAAACATTCACATTATTATTAATTGACTAAAGATATTATCTATTCTCTAACACAGTGCTGTCCAAAGTTGGCCCACAGGCAATTATTTTTGGCCCAGAGCCCATTGTCCTTTTATTAATTCATAATTTTTATAAGTTTTTTTTATATTTTTGCATTGTTGCACTACTCCATCTGACTACAAAGGAACATTGCATTACAGGCAGGGTGGCGCTGTTGTTAGATCAGCTCAGATCTAGAAACCAATACTCAGGTTGTGTCTCAATCAGCGCACTAACAATACTTTGTGCACTATGTAGTGCATAAATGTCAATGTAAATGCACCTAAACATAGTGCGCGAAGAATAGTGCCCTGACTGAGACACAGCATCGGAGAATAAAAGGCTGGGGTCAAATGTCAAAGATGGATCATAAAAGGCAGTTTCACACTGACAAGAGAAAGTTTAAAAGTAGTTGAGAACAGCAGTACTTTTTTACAGAAATAGACTTTAAAGCAGTATGCCTAATATACCAGCAGAAAGTTGCTGTTTTAAAAGAGACACTGTGAAACACGGCATTCTCATAATTTGTCGAGGTACACAGGAAAGGAGCGAAAGGTAAAGGCTCGAGACTTGCTATCAAAGCTTCACAACAACATACCCTACTCCAGCCATCAACTGTGCAAGAAAGTGGCACATGGGCAAGTTACCAGATTAGCTCTATCCTTGTCAGAAGTGGGTGCAGTATACTGAATCCCATCCTGAAACCTAAATTTTTAGTTTTGGCCCGACCATCCACCCAAAGTCATTTTTGGCCCTCCGATGTAAAGAATTTGGACACCCCTGCTCTAACAAGTTCAGGTACAAAAATATGTGTAGACTGAATACATGCTTTGAAAAGAGTCCTGTGGAGCGGTTGTACCTTAATCAGGTCACACTTTTCTACTGGTTTCATCCTCTTACCAGCTGTGACCAGTAAGGAGGAATATGGTCCAGTAGGAATTGGATTAGTCAGAACTGTGTTGCTGGCAGAGCGTCCAGGGGATTTCATCTGCATAAACCTGATGATGTAATGAAGTAAAATGGTCTCTGATTTAAAAAAATCATTCCATGCGATTCCCCGTGTGGTTGTTCACGGACACGGCGAGATAATAGGATTCACTGGTCCACAGTTTGATCCGCAGCTGGAGGAATGTAAACAGAAACAAACAGGGTTTAGAGGCTGTGAAAAGCAGAATATCTGAGCAACAAACATGAGACTGAGTGGAGCTCTTTCACCTTCGAATCTCTCTGGCTGCGTGGACCTCTGCCCACCGGTCCAGTTGTGTCACAGTTGTGATGTAAAGAGGCTTCTGATCCTCTGACTCACATCTGACTCCTTTATTATTACTGGTTCCACCAACAGAACAGTTACTGTGTGGATTTTAGTGAGAACAGCTTTATGCCAAAGCTGAACACAATGAGACCAAGACAAACCCAGTGTAACCAGTATGCTTTAAATTCTCTGAACTGGGCAGTTCTGGTCTTTTTTTTCATTTATAAATAGCTGTCCTATAAACTTATTCTCAGTCCCAACTCATAGTTCCTGCCCATATCTCAGTTATTTTCCTCTCTTGATGGGTGGAGGGTATCTACATTTGGACTATAACATACATATATACACGCACTATGTTTACGTGCATTTACATTGATATTTTTGCACGACATAGTAGTGTTAGTGTGCTAATTGAGACACAGCCACAGTGTTTCTCTTTCCTGTTTCTTGGGGACCAATGTCCTTCTTGTTTTTTACAGTTTCTGTATTTTAACACACCTGACCCAAATGAAAGACTCATGAGCATGCAAAGAATTTGACGAGCATGTTAATGAATCTAAAGTAGGTGTGCTGAAGCTGGAAAGAGCTAAAACATGCAGGACAGAGGTCCCTGAGAAGCTTTGGGCTTACAAAATTTAACATGAGTCACAGAAAGTTAAACCATAACAATGTTGTCCAAAACATCAGAAATTATTTTAGTTTCAAACCATGAAGAATATTTAATCATCTTCATCTGTGTGAAGGAGTCATCTCCAGATATTAGCCTGGTTCCTTCCTCGTGAAGTGAGACTAAAATAGGTTATAAAAATACTGTAATATTCAGGCTTTTGTGGGACATAAAATGATCATTCATTCCTGTTTAAAATAGACAAAAATACAACTTTTACCTTTATGTGATCTGTTGCTTTATTTCAGCTTCTTAATGATTAAAGCTAGCATAAATAATAAGATATAAATATGGTCATTCCAGCATTCATATTAGTATAAGATACATTATTTGCATGAATGAATCAACAATATTAAGAATGAATTCAGCAGGTTATTTTTTTAACACATTTTAGGAGAAATTAACATTATTTTAAATAAATCATAAGAGTGTGAACCTAACTTACATGTCATGCTGTATTACATTCATATTCATTAAATCATTGGTTATTTACCCCCAAAAAACAGGAGGAAATGTTAAATAATAATGGATTAGATTTATATTGTACTTTTCAAGACACCCTAAAGGGCTTTACAGTGATTACATTATATATTCATACCGTATTCAAACCAGGTGGTGGTACATGTGACTGCTAGACTGCAGCCCCTCAGTCCCAACAGCCTCTCCGACCACCACAACCAAAAATACACACCATGCAAGCAATGCAAATACCACAAAAAAGAGGAAAAAACAGTAATAAAACATTTTTAACAGAATAACTGAAATATTGCTCATGTCTTAATTAGGTTACAATTATATTTGGGACGTTGTGTGAGTAAAACTACAGGTTGTACTGTATTGTGTCAGTAGGTGCTGCAAAGTGATAAGTGGTAATATGCAGCTGCAGAGAAGGTGAAAGCAAACACAAAGCTATGAGCTGGTTCTCTATCGCAGGTCTGCAGCTGTGCCGCTAATGTCTTCTTTCTAACCAGATCCACCGTACGGTGACGCTTCAGGTCTGTAGGTGAGAGGCCCGTTTGTGAGGCGTGTCTATGGATGCTTTCTGCACCCCAACATCTGTTCCGCTTCCGACACTCCAAGCTTGACCAAAGAAATGTGTTTACTCCTGGGGTGTAGTGAAGCGCTACCTCTGTGACTGTGGTATCCTTTATAGGATAAAAGAAAACCTACATTTCTACCTATAAAAAGTCCTGGGGTTTGTGTAGAGCATTTTAAAAAGGTAACAATGTCTCATGATGCGATTCGTATTCTCAACCAGCTTAAACGCACACAACATGACAATATGTTGCAGTAATATTTATTCAGGAATAAATCTGCTTTATTATTCAAAAATATTTAAATCAATTATGTAAGTTTAAGATATCTTGTAGGAAAACATACACATCACACGCTGGTTGTCTTTTTACCTGCAATATGTAGCATGATGCAGCTACCTAAAAAGAGCTTATGAGACAATCGAACACCAGAAAACAGATCTGATGTGTCATTTATCTGTAGATATGAGAACCAGAACATCTCAGTGATGCTTTCATGTGTACCAGATGTTGGAAAGGACCATTTTTACTCCTGTAAATGTAACTCTTCTCTAAGTAGTAGGACTTAGTTTAATGTAAAATAAAGGTGTATAAATAAGTCATACTTTAAAAACACTATTGATAAAATGTGGTGCTATTTCAGAATAATGCTGCTCATCAGAAAACTTTGAATGTTCTTCAATGTCTTTATAAGGGAAAGCATTTGATATTTTACCAAGATTATGCGATACCAGCCTCTTAAAGCATCACTACAACATACTTCATGGAAAAAGCCCATCATTACTCGATACTAAAGATTAAAATTAAGCCTCCATTCATCTTCTGCTTCCTTTACATGTGTAATTTGGTTATTTTCCAGAGCTCCTGTGGAAATGTAGCCTGAAATAACGAAAGGAGCCGTAGGGAATGAACAGTGTTTCTGACATACAAGCCAAACAAGCCATATTGTATTTAATGGCCACACCGACCCTCTGCTTTGCTGCATTTCCTTTTAACAGGAGGAAAAAACCTCCAGCAGAACCCAGACAATAGTGGGAGCACGGGGAATGTTCGGTTCTTACATTAGATTCAAAGTTAGCAGAGTACCTGGAGAGAATCCATGCAAACACGAGGAAAACATGTAAACACAGAAAAGCTGCAGCCTGAGCCGGGGCTCAAACCAGCAACCTTCTTGCTGTGATGCTCCAGTGCTAACCACCACACCACCCATGCAGCCCACCATAAACTCCTATTAGCTAAATTTGGACAACAACTACATCATGATCTGTTATTGCTCTGAAAATATTTTCCTTGTTACTAGGTACTGATGGGATCATGGTGTGGATTTTATTTTATCCTACGCTGGATAAAGATCATACAAATGAACATTTTTATATAAATATAAATACAGGTTCTAAAATTTCCTTTGATTTAAAACAGCTCGGATAATATTCATAGCATAAAATGATTTATTACTTCCAATTAATATTGAAAATGTATTTTCAGTAAGAGAAGGGGATTAAGGTTTAAGAGGAAAGCTGGATTTAAAGTGTTGCAGTGTCAGGTGGAAAATTATGAAACAGCTTCACTGATCAGTTCAAGTAATGTAAAATCCCATTTTAAGAGAATATTAATATTAATGTTAAACAAACTTAAACTTGAAGACAACAGGATGATAATGTGTAGATATCTACTTTTTATTATTGTGAAGTGGGAAACTTGAGCTGTGTAACAGAATTGAAGCATTACAATGTTTAGTAGAAGTTGGGAAGGGTTTTATACGTTTATATGCTCCTTTGCAGACTTGCAATACGAATATGTAAATGTTATATTTAAACATGCTTGAAATAAACCTCAGGTCTTTGTGATGTTTGTGTCCATACAGAGTGTTAATTATATTCCCATCCTGCAGCGCTCAGAGAATTAATTTAGTTTGCCTGCAATCAAAAACAATTTCTTCATATTTTTTTTGTTTTGATTGTTTTGAGTGAAATTATATTGATGCTTTACCATGAAAATATCTGGAAAGGATGTTAATAAGAATGTGAACTACTAAAACATGTTCTGTCATTGTAAAACAAAGCAGTTATGAAGCCATTTTACACCAGATTAAGAGGCCATACAAATTACGTTCTAGATTATTAATAAAAATAATTAAAATGATATTGTGGCTGTGTGAAAGTGCTCATCAGTAAGCGATCTTTCCCCCCATTGCAGATATACAGAAATTCAAATGAGGGTTAGTTTTCTGAGCGTACACCACCTGTAAACATCTTTGCTACGCAAAGGTTAATAAATGAGGCCCCTGATTTGGAAATCTCAAATGAATGAAATAAGCAACATTTTCCAGTTTTCTATTTTATTGAGCCTGTATGAAATGTAGTTACCTAACAGGAGCGTTCCAAGCATGATCCTTTGCTACAGTAGCTCATCTAATTCAAGATTAAATGTGTGTTCAGAAATGATATTGTGCATATACAGCAGCTGGAATCAGGCATCATTTGAGTTTCTGTTGCTGTCATATCATCTCCAACCAACTGTCTAATGAGCGCACAGTATGGCTAACAACCACTAATGATGGCAAATATCTCCTTATAAACTCCCCAATCCCAGCTAACATTGGGCGAGAGGCGGGGTACACCTTGGACAGGTCCCCAGTCCATCACAGGGCCAACACACACAGACAAACAACCATGCACACACACACTCACTCACTCCTAATGTAATTTAGAGTCTCCAATCAGACTATCCCCAAGGTGCATGTCTTTGAACTGTGGGAGGAGAGAACCCACACTAACACAGAGAGAACCCACGCTAACACAGAGAGAACCCACGCTAACACAGAGAGAACCCACGCTAACACAGAGAGA
>JBAMHV010000012.1:7008124-7032814 GCA_037177535.1 Pseudomugil gertrudae | reverse complement strand
GAACCCACGCTAACACGGAGAGAACCCACGCTAACACGGAGAGAACCCACGCTAACACGGGGAGAACATACAAACTCGAGATGCAGAACCCAGCTTGTTATAGATAATTCCATTACACATAAACCTGCATTATGACTCAAGTACCTTTAAGCACAATGTGACCTTATTGTATTAGACACACATCTGCATCTTTACTTTTCTTTTCTCTGTCCCCGACTCTTTTCACTGTTTTATGTTTTTACTTTCATCCTGTATAACTGTTTTATCATAATAAAGAACAGGCTTTGCACAGACATGGTTACAATCCAACCTTCAACCTGCGCTGACATTTTCTTTTCTCTCACGTCTCCAGAATAGCAAGTGTTGAGTTATACCTGGAAGGGAAGGTTTGTAAGATTTCAGATGGCAGGGTTTGCCTGACAACCAAAGAAAACTTTTCTTCTGCTTCAGGGAGAATTACTTTTTCTTCAATCAGGCATCATGATATTTTATTTCTGTCCCAATTGGGATTATAGAAGATATTCCAGCCTGTCTGAATCAATAAATAGTACGAAGAGGTCCCATCTCCACTCACAAAGTGAGATAATCCCTGAAAACTGTTTTTTTAAATCTATATTCAGCTATTTAAGCACTAACTTCTCTGCATTTTAGAAAATTAGGAGTGTTTTTATGAGCAAATGGGACCGTTTGTCTCTTTAGGGTGAATTTCAGGGCAAGGGTTCAGAGGGTTCAATCAACACTACACAAAAGGTACTGCGAGGTATTTAAAGTATGTAGCAAGGGAAATCAACTGCTTAGATGTCTTTAATGATTTATTTTTCCTTAAGATATGTATACAAGGAAAATCTTGAAGCACAGTTCGATTGCTTACGGCTTTCATAAACATTAATCTTCTGATGTAATAAAACTATTTTATCTGTGAGAGAAATGAAACATAGTGTGCTTCTTGGGAAGGAAAATGGGAGGCTTAGTTGGAGCCGTGTTTCAAGAGTCCATTTCTTCCCTGCAGAACCTTGTTACATGGTCTTCTAACATTAAAAAAAACGTAACTCCTCAGTCATAAAAGATATTGATGTACATTTTCTTTCCTGCGTGGAATTTTCTGAGTGCTTGGAGGACAAAGTGCCTCATGGACGAGGTTCAAACTGCTAGTCTGTGTGCAGGAAACTGTTTCCCTTCTCCCTGCAGCTTAAACTATACAATCACAAAGGGAAGGCAGTACTGAAAGGACTCTGTTTATTGTTTTGAAGCAATAAACATTTCAGTTTTTTGTTTTTCGCATGAGTTTTATTTCAAGGCCACTTGGATACTAAAATCTAAGCACGTGTGGGAGAAGCAGCTTCACTCAGGTGACAAATGGATCAAGAGGATCAGATTTCATTAATGGAAAACTGCTTTAATGTGTTCATTTTACTTGTTCAGAACAAAAAAAAAAAACCTTCATTAGGAGCACCTTACTGAAGAAATTAACCAATAAATAAAGAATAAAATCCTGCTCATTGAGATCAGGGTCGTATTAAAATTAGATCTAACAATAAATTAAGTTTGCTCAGTTATTGGTTTCATTAATACCGACCCCCGAGTCCACTTCCAAATATCTACTATCCTGCAACTTTTAGATGCAACCCTTTTACAACACACCTGATTCAAATTAATTAACTTTCTCATCAAGTTCTTTGCAGCTTATTAACAAGCATTTATTCAATTCAGGTGTGCTAAAGTAGGGTTGCCTTTCCATTACTACCTACTGCACCCGGCCTTACGCAACTATACCCAGAAACAGAGCGTTTCCATCAGGATATGTTGTGCCGTGGGGTTACATTTTCCGTACCTACTTCGTTGTGGTTCCAAGCGTGTCGGGCCGTGCGGGTAGCGTGACGTACACACGTACTGCCCGGGCCTGTAGAGTAGTGTCACGTAGGTACTAATGGAAAAGCTCCATACGACATGCAGGCATGGGGTACCTGAGGACCAGGGTTGAGAAACACTGTACTAGATCATGACTCTTCTCTGGCTGG
This sequence comes from Pseudomugil gertrudae, assembly GCA_037177535.1. Taxonomy (NCBI): domain Eukaryota; kingdom Metazoa; phylum Chordata; class Actinopteri; order Atheriniformes; family Pseudomugilidae; genus Pseudomugil; species Pseudomugil gertrudae. The sequence goes on along the minus strand of JBAMHV010000012.1, from coordinate 7,030,796 downwards.
ACCACCCAATGCAGAGTTGCTTGCTTTCTGCCTTCTTGATTTTTCACTTGCTTCTTGTGAAAAACGACTTGGTTAGTATATCAAAATGTTATTGAATTAAAACAAGTTATGGTCAGTGGGCTTGGACTGTACCATTAAACATGTGTTCAGCCGCAGTGGCTAAATACACGTGCTGTACATGCTGTGCTAATTAGCACAAAATATCTCCACAAATACAGACTGTTATGTGATTATTTCATGTTTTTCAGCAACACTGGGCTGAACTGACCATACAAAAATAAACAAAATGATCCCACAAAGATCTTCTTACTGGAGAAAATGCTTTTCCTGGTGATTTGAATAAAATCTCATGAAAGACTGGAGGTCAGTCACACAAAATACCAACAAGAAATTGATTCCTGTTAAATGAGCTGTTGAGACCATTGCTTCACAGGCCTTTCTCCTAAAACAGTGTTTGCTGATATTTTCCCTTAATAGGTCATTAAAAGCTTGTTTTTCTCAAAGCGTTTTTTGAGTTCACGACCTCCATTTGAAAGCACATTTTCAAAGAACATCATATTTATTTGTCAAAATATGTCAAGTTGATTTGTTCTCCAAGGTCAAGTGTTTTAAACTGAACTGCTGACCTTTTAGATGAAGACCCCAGAGGATTAGCATTTCTTACTCATTCATTTATCTTAAATAAATGCCACAAAAAGAATTAAAAAGTAAAGGATTACATGATATATAATATAATATAGAGCTATTATTAACTATGGAGATTACAAGTTTACATTTTGAACACAAGATTTCCACATTTATTTATTATCCATCAATGTTTGCAAATAATTCAGCATCCAACTTGTGTCCTGTCTCTTTTCTGAGCTCTGTCTTGTCTCTAAAAGTCCGGCCTATGTTGGATCTTGCCTTGTCATTCTTATCTCTTCCTCTGTTATTCCCTTCAGTAACATTATCTTGCATTTTTAGCTGAATCAGCCTTGGTGTGGGTAAAAACAGATGCAAAGACCCCCCCCCCCCCCTTTAGCTAAAAAAACTCAGGAAATACCGTAATGCATAATGTCAACATAAATGCACCTAAACATCGTGTGTGAAGTAGTGTAAGTGATGATTGAGACACAGCCACAGCAATACTCAAATGTTTCATATATATGGTCATCATGATGGTTCCTAGTTGGCTAATCATTTGATATAAGCCACCTGTGATGGATGGATCGCTTTGTTGCTCTAAGGCCTGGGTCTGTTCCAGTTATTCTGCTTTCATTGTGATCATTTGACCATGTGTGGGTGTTTAAACTTTTCATTTTGCCACAGTTACATTTCTGAATTTCTTTTCATCAATCATCACAACCTGTTTTAAAGCTTCTCTGCACTGAATGCACTCTGCATCTTTGTATCACTAACTTTAATATAAAGGAAACACTTTGTTTTCTCCGCCTGGGTGCAAGCAACATTCACCAGCAGATTCAAACTTCTCTCTCCTCTGCAGACCAACCAGCACCCTTTTTAAAACATTTGCACATGCTTTTCTTCTTTCTTTTCCCCTTTTCTGTTAATATTTTATCAGCAATTTCTCTCATGATTAAATGTTTTGTTTACTCCCAGCTTTGTTTTTGTGACACTCTTATCATTCTGCAAACTTGTCCTGAAGATGTAAGAAGGAACAGCTCAGAGTTTGACTTTATAGCTAAAACTGGATGTTTCTGTTATAAAGTGGCACTTTCTGACACCAGAAGGCTCAGATCATCTCAAACAGCCCACACTGCTTTAAGGAGGAAGCAGGTCTCCTGTTCTAAATCACCGTGCACAGCTTTTCACACAAACTAACTTTAACACTTCAGTGCACTCATTTTATCACATTAGAGTTCCATTTACACCCGTTCGCTCCTCGTCTGCACCCAGCCTCCTCACACCATTCTGGGATGTGATGCAACCATTGGTGAAATGAGAAATCGGCTAATACAAGTACTTCAGAAACATTTCCGTTTTATTTTTTTTTGCTTGCTTGTTTAACTTTTACTCCATATACTATACTATACTATACTACACTATACAGTCATGTGGCAGATGCTTTTATCCAAAGCGACTTACATATGACAAGCAGTCATTCTAACCATAGCTATTAAACTAACATGCATGTCTTGTGGGTGGGAGGAAGCTGGAGTACTCGGAGAGAACCTACACATACATGCAAACTCCTCACAGAAAGACCACTGGACAAACCTCCCCAGCCTGGGCTTGAACCAGCGACCTTCTTGCTGTGAGGCCACAGAGCTAATCACTGCTCCACCATAATGCGATTAGACAGAGCAGACGGGATTCCTGACATTGCCAACAACTGCAACAACTACTGTCACATGCACGACCTCCTAAAAGAGCAGATGAGCAAACTTTTCTTCTCATAAGTTTCTTTTCTTGTGGAAAAGTTTGATGAGGTTCTAATGATACAAAGAATATTTGCAAATAAAGAACTTCAGCATTGTTTAAGTTACTTATTTAAAAATATGTTTTGTATCTTTGCAATAAGGAACTTGAACATGGGCTAAATGGTGACGTGGTTGTTAGCACTGCAGCCTCACAGGGAGAAGGTTGCTGGTTCGAGCCTTGCCTGGGGGAGGTTTGCATGTTCTTCCTGGGTTTTCTCCGGATACTCCAGCGTCCTCCCACTGTCTCCCTGCCTCCCCAAATTAAATTCAGTAACGTCATTAATCACACAATGGCCAGTTTCTCCAGAGCAATTTGTTCAACATTAAATTCAGAAAAGTTTAACAAAAAGGTTTTTTGTTTTTTAAAGGAATAACTAGTAAATTTAAAGTAGTGGTCACCACCACCACCTCACATTCACACCACTGCAGTGTCCAGCACCACCTCCATCAGCCAGAGAACGCCGGTTTTAAACTAAACTTGTATGAAAGTCCATCCATCCATCCATCTTCTACCGCTTTTTCCCTGAACGGGGTCGCAGAGGGGGTTGGAGCCAATCCCAGCTCACATCGGGCGAGAGGCGGGGTACACCCTGGACAGGTCGCCAGTCCATCACAGGGCCTTGTGTGTAAATTAGTCTGCCAGTTTTAATCAGCGATTGGTTCCTTGTTTGGAGCTGGCTCTCTGCTCATCTGGTCACACTTCTCATCACTGCAGCTGCTTCCACCTAATCAAATCATTAGGAAAGCTGTGACCTGGGACTTGCTGGAGAGGCCGCGAGCTAATGGTGCCTTTTCCCATTCACAGCACACTCTGTTGCTGCGAGACCAGGGATTTCTGAATCCGGTCCTCGAGGACCAGTGTCCTGCAGGTATTGAAAGTTTCCCAAATGAAACACATCTGATTCAAACATAAAGGGAACTCCACAGCTTGTTAAGTTCTACACCAGTCTGGTACTGGCCCATTCATTTGACTCAGGCGTGTTGCTGCAGGGAAGCATGAATACCTACGGCAAGGCTGCTCAAGTTTGGTCCTCGAGATCTACCATCCTGTAACTCTTTGATGCAACCCTTGTCCAACACAGCTGAATCAAATCAAGGGCTCGTTACCAGGCTTCTGCAGAGGTGGATGGCATGCAGAAGATGGCATTGCAGGACAGTAGAGCTCAAGGACCGGACTTGAGCACCCCCAGCCTACAGGATATCTGGCCTTGAGGACTGGATATGGAAATGATTAAGCTATAAAAAAGAGACAGATTCATCATGGTTTTACATGGTGGAATTACACATTTTAAGTGAAAAGTGAGATTATTACTACACATTACAGTAAACAGAATTCAACTGTATTTTAATACCTTGAGTTCCTGCGTTCTTTCGGTCCAACGAGGGGCGCGATCCAGAAGCTTTTCTACGTATTCCTGCTTTAACACACCTGAACACCAACAAATGAGAAGAACTAATGTCATCATCTAGCTATCATATCTACTGAATATATTTCAGCCATATTTTTTATTTATTTAATTTACCCACAACATGAATATTTAATGACTCCAGGCCTCTGCAGCATCTTCATTGTCTTCATCTAGACCTGTTTAGCTGAAAAGAGCTCATTTCAGGGTCAAGTATAAATCTAAGCTGAACTCATACAGCTATTTATCAAAGCATTTCATTATTTCATAACCATATGTATTATTGTACAGCTAAAATTTCTGTATTTTATTTTGAAAACTGATTCTATAACACAGAGCTACTGATACTTTAGTATTGATCCAGACATCACTAGCAGAAACTTTTATACGAGCTGCCTTGAACTTTCAAAGTCCTTGGCTAATCATTTTTGCTCCATAATAGGCTGAAAGATGCAGAAAAGATGCACTTCTTTCATCTTTATCTCTGGTGTAAGACCATGCATACTTATGCAGAGATAACTCTCCCAAACAAAACACAAACGAGGTCTGGAGAAGACAACTGCCTTTATGTTTGTTGATGCATTTGACACATGATAAAAAATAAACTAAAAGAGTGTTATTATTAAATCAGAAGAGCAGAAACTCTTTCTAAGATATCCCCAATGCAGGCTTGCATGATGTATAGACGAAAAGACAGAACATATTTGAGAGCTTGAAGCACACATCTGCCATGATACATTTTAGTTTTTACTGCTTCTGGAGTTACAAAGTAACATAATTACATTCAACAGCTATAAACTCCAAAGAAGAAAAGGTGATGTTATGTAACCATCTGCAGTGACTGGAGGGAGTAATTTAAGGTTTCAGATATACAATCTCGCCAGAAAGAGATAATATATATATATCAAGCTACTTTTCATCTTCTGGTTGCTGCTGTGTGGGTTTTGCTGATAATACCAGCAGCTTTGTCCTTCAGCAGTCAGTAGATGAGATGCGAGGAACGCTGCAACATTTGTCGAGTGAACATCCTTCTTTGTCTTGCCTCTGAATGTTCTAACAGCTGAAAGAGGCTAAGCAGTACTGTAAGAGTAATAGCAGGAAAGTAATGCAGTGCACTGCAAGCACTTTGCCACAGATAAATGATGAGCACTGCTGATCCCAGTCAGTGATCAGTGGCTTCAGGTCATTGTCAGCCTGCAGCATGAGCTAATCAATGATCCTTCAGAGGCCATTTTATATAATGAAGCTTCAGGTGGATACTTCACAGAGTGAATCCTGTCGCAGTTCCCAAATTAAAAAGAAACCCTATAAGATCCTGTTAAAGTGTTACAGGCAGAATCCTCATCTGGAAATTCTGATTTTGTTAAGTTTTTTTTAAAGTCACTATAATAACTAAAGCTCCAGAGTCTTGGTGTCATGATGGACGACCTGTTGACCTTTAAAGTCCACGTTGCCTCAGTTGCCCGTACTTGCTGTTTTGCTCTGTAAAACATCAACGACAGAACACATGACACAGCTTTTCATCCAGGCTTTAATCATCTCACGCATTGACTATTGCAACTCCTTACTGGCAGGCCTGCCGGCACGCTCAGTAAAACCTCTGCAGATGGTTCAGAATGCAGCAGCACGTTTGGTTTTAATCAGCCAAAAATTAAATGAATGAAATTAAAAATACTTTATTGATCTCAGAGGGAAATTCTAATTGTAGTAGTTTTATTTATTTTTTTAAATACAAAAATAATTAGTGAATGGTCTTGTTCTTGAGGCTGATGGCTTCGGGAAGAAAGATCTTCTGTATCTCTCAGTCCTACATCGGACCTGAACCAGCCTCTCACTGAACACACTCTGTTGTTTCATCACTGTGTTGTGGAGAGGGTGTGAAGAATCCTCCATCATCTTCATCAGCTTGTGCAGTATTCTCTTTTGAACGATCAGCTCCAGCGGCTCCAGAGTTTCTCCAAGCACAGAACCAGCTTTCTTGATCAGTTTGTTGATTCTCTTCAAGTCTCTGGTTCTGATGCTGCTGCCTCAACGGATAACTGCAAAGCCACAGTTACGCTCAACCAGTGAAAGACGCCTTACGCTACCACCCTTACATGGGGCTAAATCACGAGCTAGACTCTTCTCTGCTGTTGTTCCTCAGTGGTGGAATGAACTGCCAAACTCTGTTCGGTCTGCAGAGGCTTTGTCTACTTAACTCAGATCTATCCAGCATCTGTGTCCTACAGGACAACACCTGTGTCCTATAGAACAACACCTACATCCTGCTGGACAACACCTGTGTCCTACAGAACAACACCTGTGTCCAACCAGACTTGCAGCAGTCTGGCACTTATATCTGCTGCCCCCTGTTGTTTGATTTCTTGCTTGTGTTATTTTATTCTCTGATGTACGTCGCTTTGGATAAAAGTGTCTGCTAAATGACTGTAGAATAGAAAATAGTTTCTTTTTGGGATTTTAATATTAATCTAAAATTAATTTTGAGTATTATCAAAGATCTATAAATGCGTTGCTAAAGGCTAAGCCTAGAGAAGCCTTAAAGTTGCTCCTGATCGCAGATTTAACTAAAATAAATACACTGTGTTCCAAATGATTATCTATATGCTATTTTTTAAAACTTTTTCTAAATAATCAATGTGTACAACGTTAAACATTATTTTTAAAATGGTCAAAAGTTAGTTAGCTTCTGCAATAATCTGGATTTGGAAAAAAAAATATTAATGATTGTGTTTCAAATTATTCTCAGAACAACTGCAAGTTTGCAATTTCCCCATTGAAATACAGCGAAACAACAATACAGCTACAACACACAAATACAGTTTTATTAACAACTGCAACCTCTGGTCAGGTTGACACCTGCGGCTTCAATCCCCTGCAAAAAAGAGGTGCCATAACTTTAAACCCAAACATCAGCCGAATGTTAGTAAAAGACAAACAATTTGCTCATTCTGATGAAAGAACTATCTGTGTTGGCCCTGGATGGACTGGCGACCTGTCAAGGGTGTACCCTGCCTCTCGCCCGTGGACAGCTGGGGTAGGCTCCAGCGCCCCCGCGACCCCGCTCTGGGATCAAGCGGTAGTAAATGGATGGATGGATGGATGGCAGTAATTCCCTGATGAGCTACAGAATGTCCCTGAAACAATAAAACTGCTTCTTCTTTTATATACATGATTTATAAAAGATCTATTTATTGCATGTAAACCAGCCCAACCTGTGCAAAGTGTTTAGTCACATTAGCTTTGGTTCATAGTTGATAAACTTCAACTAGCCACATTTAGCTTCTGCTAAACAACATTTCATGCTTCTTTTTTGCAGAAACATCCTTCTTTTTCACAACCCTATATATAAACGGTGTCTTGCTTAATACCGTGTAACTGCAGTAGTTTCCCTTTCATTAAACTCAGTGGGAAACTAATGATGAAACCTGTCTGAGACTGCTAAACAACCAGGGGAAACAACACAAGGTAAATCTTCAAAAGTCTTTTGTAGAGAATCTTCCAGTTTTTCATGCAGCAGATTCATCCATGAAAACAAAACCAACACATTCATCAAGTTTTTACTGGTGTCTGGCAAACACAGCAACAGAGGCTAGGAAATAGATTATACAGATAAATGTAGCTTGTTCTAACCTTCCTGCTCTGTTTGCTGCTGAGCCAAATCACACACTCCCAAAAAAAGGAGTTTAATGGGTGTTCATAGTGGATGGTGAGGGGATTAGAGGTGACACAATTAAAATCCAAAAAGTAGAGTGAGGAAAAACAAACATCATTTCATTTTGTATCATTTCTATTTTCTACTGTTGAACAACAGTTCAGAAACAGTTGAACGACTGGATTTTATGTATTCTAGTAGATTTTATGGACACTTTAAACATGCGTTTACCCTTGCATTCCTCGTCTTTATGGTTGAATTAGCAAGTGTTTAGTCCATTCTACAATGCAGTAATAACTATTCGTGCTGTTATTTCTTTTATCCAGATTCATACAAAAACAAATCACCAGATGACTGACCTCAACAAAATGAGTATATGGTTGAATGAGAAATTAACCTCCAAGCTACACTTATAATGAAATTGTTTGGGAGGAAATATATTACACAGCAGAGCAGTGTATCATCATTACGGTAATATGTTTACAAGGTTTGTATAATACAAGTAGATTAAAATGTTCCTAAACTGTGTACAGGGAAAGGAGGGGGGTCATTACTTTTAATGTTTATTCGTTAAGCAAATGTTGAATTTACAGTCACGTAAAAATAAAGTATTTTCTGTCAGTTCTAAGGAGAGATAGATTGAGACAGACTTCCTGTAGCTGTCAAACCTGAACTTTTCTGTGTGTCCATATGTCTAACATCACTGTGAAAACATTTTGATCTATTCCTCTTTGTCCTGTTGCTTCAGTTTATTGATATTTAAAGGCAGTTAACAATGTTTTAATCAGTTTGGAGGCTGGACCTTTACCTGTTTTGTTGCAACAAACTTAATTATTTTCATTTTCAGTCATTCAGTTGTAGATTTCCTGCTGTGTTTAAGATCATTTGACTGAGGCATGACCTAGTTTCAGCCAAACTTTAGCAGTCGAACAGGTCAGACATTTAACTTGAAAATATTTTGGTATACAGTGAAGCTCATGGGCCAGTCAGTGATTGCAGATGCCCAGGGCCTTTGGTAGCAAAACAAGCCCTAATCATCATTCCTGCCACCACCATGCTTTTTCCTGATAACGCCATAGTTGGAGATGCTACATCTATCACAACAGCTTTACTCTGCTGCTTATCGGGTTGGTTTGCCATTACCATTTTGTTAGTCTGTATCTGAAAGCCTTACAGGATATTAGTGCTCTCTTTCACCACCATCTTGGAAGGTTTTTCCTGTTTTGACCCAGAGTATCAGCTATCTGTCTGTGGTACATCCCATGCATGATGGTTCCACCATGATGGTTCCTCCAACTCCTTTTCCTTCATCTTTTGGGAGCCATTTTCCTGATGAATCTATGGAAGTTGAATGATGGCTCTGATGTCCACTATTCCTCTGCCCTACTCTCTGTGCTTGTAGACTGAAAACTGGATTTTGGGTGAAACCCTCCATGCATGGTGAGCATGGTGTTTAATGTCTGAGGTCAGAACTTGTTCCTTTGGCCAGCCTGGTATCACTGCAGACGGTAGCTGTTAATTGCTCAGATCAGTTTTTGTCATTGGGCTGACTTCTCAGGACCTTTCTCAGGATTTCTTCATGGTTGCTGTGGTATGCCAAGGTACTTGGTGTTCTCCTCAGCATCTGCTACTCTGTCTTCTGGGAGTGCAATGCCCTCTGTATGGACTACCTTTCCTCTCTCTGTCACTATTTGGCTGGATTTCTCCCAAATAACAGTCTAGTGTCCGTGCTGTAGATTTTGGTGGCATGGAGCGAGTCTATGTCTCACTTGCTCTTATCATAAAGCTTGTTGTCATTCATGTAGAGGAGTGATGGTGGCTGTATTTCCCAGTTTGCAAGTATAAAATTACCTCTTTTGGTTCTGTAGTAGGTATAACCTGACTAAGAGGGGGTACTTCAGTCACTTACACTAGGAATGGACCTGGGGTAAGACTTACCACTCACTGGGTTAGAAAACCCAGAGTTCCTTTCAGATTAGGGCTAACACACATAGTTTCACCATACCTGCCTTCTGGAAAGAGTCCTTGGTGTGAACCAGATGATATTTTATTACATTTTTTCATCCTGAATTATTTGGAGCAGAAATATTTTACAAGATAAGACACCATCAGTACTGATGAAGACTGATTAGCACTTCAAATGCATCCCAAGTCTTTGGCACATGTGATGCTGTGAATTTGATCTTCTGTTGCATTGAGGAAGTAGGAAAATGGATGCAGCTGAGCACTTATGAAAACAGGGTGAAAACACAAAGCAGAAATGCATTACACTAGATCCTCCAGAGAGAAAACCCTTGTCAGTGTCTAAGATGTTGCAATTACTTTGAGAGCCTCAGCTGGAGAGGGGAGAGGCTTTCCTCTTCCTGCAGAATGCAAAATATTCTTCACATAGCTCTTGTTTATAGGGTGGAAAAAGTAGGTGAGTTTATTCCCCTGTAAATATCAGATCCAAACCCTGACCCAAAACTAAACAGTGCATTTGGTGTTTCCCTTTTCAAGTAGGTTCCTGCATAAATCTTTTAAATGTTTTGCTTGAATCATAGAACTCACAATGGCCTAATTTTAGTGGAATTACCAGTAATGAATGTAATGAATGTCACATGCAGAGTGTGTCTAAAATGAACTTGAAAAAAAACTGTAAAAAGTATGTTATAAAATGTGTTTGATAAAGACGTTTGAAGATGTTTTTAGAGATCTTTGCACATTAAAGCTGTTTTTGTGCATCACTGATGCTTCATTTTTGTCCGTTATTTCATTACTGTATATAAACATTCATATTAGAAGTGACCCCGCCTCTCGCCTGTTATGAGCTGGGATTGACTCAGCCCCCCCGCGACCCGTTCATGTAAAAAGCGGTAGAAAATGGATGGATGGATATTACAAGTGTGCCCATTTTTCTGACACCTCAGGTGATTAACACACAGTAAAAAATGTTCATACATGGTTGATTTGGAGACAAAGACTCAACCAACTTTAATTCTCTCAAATAAAATCTCACACACACACCTAATCATCCACAAAAACCCCACCACTTCTTCCCTGCACACATACACACACACCATACAGATACCCAAACTATCCACCCCCACCCCACCACACTTTTCCCCACACACTCACACACATACCTGAAAAATCCCCACGCACCTCCCCACACCTCCAAATACACACGTATACACACACATCCAATTATCCCCACACACCCCACTGCCCCTCTCCCCAGAAACACCCCATCTTTAGATGTATACTCTAACTCCGCCAGCCATTGTTTTAACTGGTTAAACAGGGAAATGAGCCTTGGATAGGCCCGCAAACACAATGTGGTCAAGTTACTGTTTGGCAAGACTGTCTGACTTTCTATCTATCTGTTTCATAGAGACATGATTAGATAGATGTGAAAGAGCATGGAGACTCATCCATCCATCCATTTTCTACCGCTTTTCCCTGAACGGGGTCGCGGGAGGGCTGGAGCCAATCCCAGCTCACAATGGGCGAGAGGCGGGGTACACCCTGGACAGGTCGCCAGTCCATCACAGGGAAGATGGCGACAGAAGGAACATTGCCTCGTTGAAGTCTTCAGAAATCTACAGGTGACGTCACAGAGGCTCCGTCCATCTTTTATATACAGTCTATGGTTTTAATGCATATCTTTAATGAATGAAACCAGAATTTACTAAATGAAAATGAGCCTCAAATGATCAAGAATTATAACTAAAAAGTAATTATCCAGTTAAAAGTTAGGTTTTCAGTCTGGTTTTCAGACTCTACCAGACATCTAAATTTAATTCTACTGGCCATTAAAAACATTGCAGTTGTAAGGTATAAATGGAGCTACCTCTAATTCTACACAGTCTTAAACAATGTGTGAGGAGAACAATTTAATCTGAACAGTGAAATCCACCTGTAACTGTCCTAAATCCCAGCTTTCCTCTCGGTGGCCGTGCTGTTCGGTTTACAAGCTTTGACATGCACACGCTGGGAGAGACGCCATCGTTGCTTTTATCGTTTAGCAATTGGCAGAGAGAAAAAATTACAGCAATAATTAGCATTAGCATTAGCGACTTCCACCAACTAAACCGGCCTGAACTCATACATATATGCAATCAATGAGTAATTTCTAAAATATAAAATGGCCTGTAATGTGTAAAAAGCATTTTTCTTATCAAGTTTAAAATAAAATCAGGCATAGCTTATAAGCCACTGACTTTATTTTTCAGTCTTTTTTCCTAAACACAGTGTGGAATTTTCACCTGCAGGGGAGAGGTGCCAAATGTGGATTTTCCACTATGCTGACATTTCAACACTTATTGAGGTGAGAAGTAGAAAGAAAGCACAACATCTGAAAGCATTAACGGGTGTCACTAATGCCACTAATCTAATCAATGAGATAATGCATGCTTTGGACTGAGCTTAACAAGCGCCTGCAAAATTCCTAATAAAATGGGATGGCATGTTTACTGTTGCATCCGTTTCATTTCCACTGCCAGTGATGAGTTTATAGTCTAGTGGGAACCTTATTAAGAAGCTGTCTGTAACATATCTTTATGGGTTGCCATCTTTTTATTCATGAGGATGGTGAAAAAATAATTTGGTGCTGTCAAATTGAAAAATATCTTCTCTTCATGCATTTCAGGGGAGATGCAGTCAGTGTGTCACACTGGACTTTGCATCCATTCTTCCAAGTCCTTCCTATCAAGCAGCCTCTTAGGCTTTGAATGAACACACCATCTGAAAAGCCTCTTTTCAGCAGGTTCAAGGCATCTGATTCAGAGAAAGAGGCTGTGAAGTCTGGCATTTGGCTTTGCAATAATCATCTTTCTGCCAGTAAGAACTTTTCTCCAAGGAAATTAGTTTAATCTAGAAAATAGCTTTTATTGACTGGACAAGAACATTTTAATCTAGAGAGTCACAACCAAGACCAGGAAAGAGTCCTGCTAACAGCCCTGGGAGATGCTTCACAGTGGATTAGGAGAACATAATTACCCATAACACACCTGGGTGATGAAGATGTACTCATTTGTGGAGACTTCATTTGTTTGTTTGTTTTTAATCAGTTGAAATAAATAATGTAATAGTAATTTAATAACATTGGAAATAAACAACAGGTAGGTAAACAAAGGGGTTACAGTTCTTTACAGCTCTTTTCTCAGCAGAGTTTTCTCAGCAACATCACCACAGACCGTGGAAATGTGTCTCGGTCGGAATGAGAATGCTTTTTGTCTTTTCTCATCTTGATCTTGTTTCTTTTGTGAAAGCATTCGAATAGTCTTAGTTTCTTTGTACAAGAAATAAGTAGAGAAATGACCTTAAAGTTCTGTAAGTATATAACAGCAGCTAGCTGAATAATTAACTAAATACTCAAAGAAGGAGCTTAATTGCTTCTTTTTATAATGTTTTCAGAATAAGATACACTTGGTTGTCCTTTATGAAAGGAAATGAAATGATGCAGACTCATTGTTCCTTACAGCCATATAATAAAAGCAAAGTTCAGTTATTATACAGTTGTACTAATTAGAATTCACAAAGATAAAAATGAGCTCGGAGACTAAGAATATTTCTTTTAAAAGCTATCCAGCCATGATAATGAAGTTTTATTTCCCATCATAGCTAGCAGCTTTGCAGCTGTTGCAGCATGCTAACTTTAGCTAGTGCTAACAGTCACAGCTTGTTATTTTCTCCTGTTTTTTATTAATATGGATTAAATCCTATTTTTTTGTATTTATATATCTTGCTTTTTTCTATTCATTGTTCCTTCATTTGTTATTGTTTACTGTGAGTTGTTCTACATAAAATGTGCCTTATTGTTTGTATACATTAAAGATTTAAATTAAAAAAAGCTTTTTGTTTTCACCCCGTCAGACTTCCTGCTGGGAAAATATTAGTCCACAGATATCCATGGATTATCCATGAAGTAACTAGTCATCTAAGAAATTAATAAAATTATATTTGAAAGTAAACCTGTAAACATGTTTAAATTTAAAACTTTAACCTACAATAATGTAGCTCTAATGGCTGCATGATTGTATAGTTTGTTTAATCTTTGAATTGCTTTAAAAAAACTAACAACGGCAAATTTTGACTGCATACAATAAATGTATGGCATTTATGGCATTTAACTTAAAATCGGTTTAGTTTCTAATGAGTGCAACATGTGTAGTTGTTTTAATTATGAAAGAGGGATGTTCATTCAGGAATAATGCATTACATTTTTGTGATAATTAACTGTGATGGATACCGAGGGGGTACATAACACATATTGCCTCAGATTTAGCCTACAGGGGTGGAAACTCCTGTCCTCAAATGCCACAGTCCTGCAAGTGTTGCGAGTTTCCCTGCTGCAACCATAGGCTGCAACACACCTGATGCACATCAGACCTAATTAGGACCTTGTGCAGAGCTTGATGTCAAAGTCAACTCAAGTCTGTTAATTACAGTGATTTGAGTCAGGTGTGATGCAGCAGGGAAACTCACAAGGACCGTGGCACGTGAGGACTACAGTTGCCTTCCTCTGGCCCACATCTTCCTCAGTTTCTGGTGTTTATATGTGATGATGTAGTGGTAAGTACTGTGGTAATGCCCAGGAAGGCTTGCACTGTATTACAGACAGTGACATTATCAGTGGCACATGAAACCTTGTGGTTTAGGAAGTGATTTAAATTTTATATTGACAGATGTAAAGCTTGTGGAATCTCCTCACAATTTAAAAGCTTTTTTAAAACTAAAACATAAGAATGAATAAAGCCAAAGAGCAGACACCTCAGGGTTGAATCCAGGCTACTTTTGGTTTGGTCATGGTGCTGACTAGGGCCACTCACTGTGCACATGTTGCAAGCCAAACATTTTGGGTGTAATGGTCCCCTTACATCATTTATACATCATCAATACATCATTTATACAGGCAGTCTCATAACTGTGACCTGTTCACAAACACATCCATGTAAAAACTGATGTGTCTCTGTGGGATTATGATTTTTTTCTAATTTTAATGTTAAGGTGGAGGTTTATTTGGGTATGTACACTACTAGGAACATCATCTACAAGGACAATAAAATCTCATATGCACTACTGACAAACAAGCATTAAGAGGAAAACATGTTTTGAATAGTTTATTTTTAATACTCCGCTAACAAGAGAGTTTCTGATCTGTATTGAAAATGGTTTGATGCCACAGTGAGTCATCCTCTCTTGTTCTCCAGCTTAGATCAAAAGTTTCAAAGTAATCTTTTATTTATGCGCTTTAAAAATATCAAAGCAAGTTCTTTTATTTTAGAAAACTGCTTTGCATGTAGTCCTGCTTGCTGTTTCAGTTGTTAATCCTGCTGCAGTTCACATCTGAAGAATACAAATGTTTTTTCCAGTTAGTGCTCGGTTCACTAGATCTTCAGAACAGATCAAACCTGTTGTAATAATAATAATAATAATTATTAATAATAATAATAATAATAATACATTTTATTTAAAAGTGTCTTTCAAAACACTCAAGGTCACTGTACATTAAAAACAGACAAAACTACAACAATCAATAAAATATAATAAAAAACAAAATACAATACAATATAAAACTATGGGATGGAGTGATTACAGTGAGTATGTCTTCATGAACAGGTGAGTTTTGAGGTGGGATTTAAACAGGTGTAAACAGGGGGGCTGAGTGGCTGAATGCTCTCCTCCCCGTGGTCCTGAGACGGCTAGAGGGAACAGTGAGGTGGATGGAGGACGACCGAAGAGAAGTGAATTACAGCAGTCCATATGGGAGGTGACGAGACTGTGGACAAGAACAGAGTTAGTACGAGGGGTGAGGAAAGGGTGGAGACGAGAAATGCTGCGTAAATGGAAGTATGCAGAACGAGTGATGCTATTAGAGAGCAGAGACGTTAACCCCCCCAGCTTTTTAACTTATCTTTTTTATTTCTTTTTTTATAGTATAGTGTTGTAGTAGTAAAAACACTATTTTTTTTTACCTTGTTTTTTTGGGTTTTTTTTAATGTTACGATTTTGTCTTTATTTCTATATATACCTGTACAGCACTTTGGTTCATTCTCTGAGTATTAAAGTGCTTTATAAATAAAGTTTTGATTGATTGATTGATATTGATATGGGCATGAAATGATAATGAGCTGTCGAGGATGACACCCAGTCTCTTAACTTGGAGGCAGGGGGACACAGGGAGTTATCAATGGGGAAAGAAAAACTATCAACATGCAGTTAGAATATAATATGAGAGCAAACACCTGGCTGTTGTAGTCATCTTTGATCCTCAAGGTGAAGTTTCACTAATCAATGGGTAATTAGCTGAAAATGTTAGATGCCAAGCTCTGCACAGTTCTGACATGGAGAAGTCTGATATGCACTAGGTGTGTTGCAGCAGGGAAACTCTTAACTGTTGCAGGACTGTGGTGCATCAGGAGTCTTATTTTAAGCCACCCCCTGCTTCATAGCAATAATACATGTTTTTCTGATCTTACAACTTTGTTCTGATGGCACATTCCTAATGCATATTACTGGATCCTTTGTTGCCCTGCTGTGTCCTGAGAGAGAAATACTGCACTTAAGTTTCTTTCCAGCCCAGAACATCATTCGAGAGACGCGCCAGACACTGGATATAAACACATTGGCTCTTTTTAATACACATCAAGGCTACTTCAACAAAGCAAATTGAGGAAAACAAAGAGATGCAAGAGTTTAATTTGCTGGAGACAGCTCAGAATATACATAGAATCTAACATAGATGCTGTATTAGCTTTCTTTAGTGGACAACAATGTGATAATCTGCCAAAGTTTAGTGTTTTTAAAGCTATTTAGATCGTTTTGTTTCAGCAGCGCTGGCTGATGGA
This sequence comes from Pseudomugil gertrudae, assembly GCA_037177535.1. Lineage (NCBI taxonomy): Eukaryota > Metazoa > Chordata > Actinopteri > Atheriniformes > Pseudomugilidae > Pseudomugil > Pseudomugil gertrudae. Next base: position 7,014,484 of record JBAMHV010000012.1, on the reverse strand, counting down.
GCAAAAAGATTGCAGCTTTCCAAACAAGAGCACTTCACAGGAAAAAGGTGCCCACCTCATCAACAACCCTGTTACTTATAGAAGTTGCCCTTGATAGGAAGTATGGTAAAGTACAATTTCCTTTTCTTTTGGTATAGATCCCTGATTAGCTTTAATAAGCTTGGGTTTGTTATGATGCAGTTTGCTGAGCTGCAACTTGAATTTAAGCATGAGCATATGAATTTACCTGAAAGCCACACCGAGTGTGTTTCATCCACAAGTGCAGCCAATGAAGCAAATTTGGGCATTAAAATGAATGCATCACATGAAGGTTCTGTTTGAAATGTCAATTAATCACTTCCTGGAAAATTACTCACCTCTTTTATAGTAGACTCAATCACTATGTGGCTCCACTAATGGTTGACTGTACAGAGATTTATCATCTGTGTGGGTCTATCCTAGAACTACGTAAGATTGGTCCCTGGAAGTTTTAGATATTTCCTTGCTCCAACACATCTGATTCAAATTGAATATATCCAGCAATTTATCAAGTTCTGTTCAGTTACTCATTAATTTTAATCAGTTGTGTTGAAACGAGGAAACAACTTGCAGGACTGTGACTGTGACTCCACCACTACATCCAGGCTAATGCAGAATACGGCACACTACTGTACCATGTGATTAGTTTGTACGGTCTGCTATGATACTAAATCAACGTTTTTCTAGGTAAATGTTAGACAGGGTTACAACATCACCAATTCAGCCAGTGTCCTGCACAATTTTAATGTTTCACTGATGCAACCAACTGCTTGTTAAGCTCGTTGGGTGAGTTGCAACAGGAAGACGTCTAAAACCTGCAAGACACTGACCCAACAAGTCCAGAGATGGTGATCCCTGCCATACAGTGGGCTTTATAGTTATCTATATAGTGAACAAGCGGAGATCAAACACAGCTACACACAGTCCTGCACATCAATTTAAGGTTGGAGGAGAAATAACAGTTTAAAAGAGACTATCTTCATCATTGCAGATACATTGCAGATTGCTGTTAAACACAGATCGTATGCTAATAGTGGAGAACAATGGTTTTCTTTCAGCATAAATGGAAAACAAACAGCTGTACTGTATCCAGGGTCTGCAGGTTAAATGTTTGCTATCACAATCAGCTTGTAATTATAAGAGATGCTGAAGGGGTCAGACACAGTCAAGTGTAAGAAGATCCTGCATAAATGATAGACTATGTGGAGAAAGCAGATGGTCTGAAGGTGCGTCAAAGCGTTCACTGAACAGAAGATAATTAAAATGTGAGCTGTAATTATAATCTATATCTTGGTTTTAGTGTCCAAACTTCACTCTTTTATGAGGGGATGTTTTCCAACTCTGACTCCTTTTGTATATTCAGTCAGCTCGTAATCTGTTTCTCATTCCTTTACCTGCCTTATATCTTATCTTATATCTGAATGGAAAAGAGAAAAACATCATGCTGAGAACATGAAGAAAATACATTTTTGTGATAATGTTTTTTGTATTACAGCAAAACAAAATGTTGAGGCGGGAAGCATCTGATATTCCAAGCCATAGACACAGGGTAGGTGCCTCTGCTGCATATAAATAGCATCATTTCATGCCAACCATCATTACACACCAGCATCATTAAACATTGCCTCAGTCAATCAGACCTCCACAGAGACCCTCTGGGCAAGGTTGGTAATACCAAAGTGGTTTTACACTCAAGCTTGCAGCTGTCTGGGATCTGATGGTGGGTATTTCTGTCCATATATAGCCACTATAATATGCATATTTAAAGACAGCTGGACATATGTTTCCCCTGTGAAGAATAAAATATACCATCATACTTAAAGTTTAAGGGCAAAGGTTTTAGATCAATTCTTCAGCAATGATTTCTAAATAATGTAATATTCTCATTAAAAACATTGACATTGCTAACATTCTGTGAAGTTTTTGTTGTTGCAGATACATATCAGGTTTTTCTTTCTCATAAAGTCACAACTGTTAACAGGATGATGTCCAAATTTCTGATGGACAGGTTCAGTTTTTGTACGTGTTCCTACAACTGGAACTATTCATGAACACGTTCTGTTTTCAGACTTTGAAGCTAAAATAATATGTAAATTGTGTTTTTATTTAAAAATGAGTTTTTAGTGAACATGCTCTTTTTAAATGATCATTTTAATTGACCCATTATCCAGTCGTCTTAGTGTAAAAGACCTTTAAGCTACAAAACATTTCTTCCACAGATGTTACCAACTCATAGGTTTCTGCTCATGTCTGCAGATGACAAGAGGCAATGAACCGTTGAAACTGAGAATACGGTATGAAAAACACATTTTTTAATTTTCTTTATTTTTTGGTTAGTAATTAAACATTTTCTGCAAATAAAAAAAGTTAATGAGTGGTTCATTAAATGCATTTTCAGTCACAAGCTCCCTAATCCGCTCATATTTTTGCTTTAAAGCCATTTGCAGTGTTGTATATATGCAGAAATATTTTGGCTTAAGCTCTGTGGCTTGATGTGCCTCGACTGTGAGAGATTATATGATTGCATTTCACTGTCCAATGAATTGGACATTTTCCTTTGCATTTCCTCAGATAGTGGCAGATGGGAAGTGAAGTCATCAGCATGCGACAGCGATAACGCTTCAGCGTGGTTCATGCATTCTGAGACTATAATGGGACCTAATGGAAACAGATGTTGTGTTCCATGGGACATGGCATCTCTAGCATAGCGTGCTGGATGCCAGACGCTTGGTTCACAAGAGGCATGTTGTTGCTTTTTGTTTAGTTTTTTTTTTTAGTTCTCCACTTCCACACTTCTTTCAAATTGGAAGTAATCTTTCATGAAAACTCCACTAACAGGCAAAAGAGAGAAAGGGTCCTCAAAAACACATTAGTCAACACAAACGTTTTTGTTAACCCTAACCCATCTTTATTTCATGCTCTGAACATGCAAGAAGAGAAGAGACAAATTACTCATCTTGATAGCCTAGACAGCACAACACAACATTACTTCTGAAAGGCCAAGAGGGAGGCGAAACAATTTCCTGACAAGTACAAAAACACAAAGCAATGGTTGAGAGGCAAAAGCTATTATTATGCAGAGCCAGTACTACACGTTGTCTTGGAAACTCTAATTACAAGTCATTTTGCATTCAAAGAAGCTAATGGAAGCAGAGGTATCATAGTCTAGCTAATTTCTCCTCTTATTGGCTTAAATCTCTGCAAGGTGTGTATGACTTTTGTAATCTGTTGGTAGCTTGTCAGCAAATGTGCAGCACTGGATTGCTCATATAGCTGCAGTCAGAATTAAGTATCACCACTGACCAACAGCAGTGCAATCAAACTGATGACATCCCAGCTCTGTCGCAAACCATAAAGAAGGCAGGGGCGACACGGTGGAATCCATTATCCCCTCCTCTCTACTTCAAATGAGGCTTCGGCAGGCACTCCGAGCTCTCCTCAGCGCCTTGTGAAGACATCCCACAATCAATGGGCTTTAATCACATCCATTTCCCGACTTTTTCCACCTCCATAAAGAGGACAAAATGTCTCAGTCCCGATCAACGCTAATAACATTGACAGGGAGCAAGATGTTCATGTGGATTAGTGTGGGAGAGAAGGGTCATAAGTTCACCACAATTATTTATACTAGTTTTTTTTTAACAAGATAAAGTGAATGAAAGCAGTTTTAGCTTATTTTGATATTTATGTGTTATAACCAGTCTGTTAGCTGGTTTAATTAGTAGGTAGGGCTGCAGTTGATTGATTTTCACACAAAGTTTGCATGAAATATTTTTAATAGCTTGTTTTTATGTATTTACATTTCCTATAAAAGAGATATGGCTCATTTCAGCAAGCTAAGTCTGCTCTGATTGGTCAGCTGCAGAGGCTTGATTAGGCCTCTCCTACCATGCTGCACTTTACACAAAGCATTTCATCGGACGTGCAGAAGAAGCCATCACCATTTTAAATCGTAATCAAGTCAATGCATCGCTGCAGTCTACCACTACTTCACTGATTAGCTTCATCAGCTGCACTTGTAAAGAGGATGACAAAGCATCTGCAGTGTGGTCACCATCCATCCCACTGCGCACTGTGTTGATAGACATTTAAATAGTTTTTTTAGTAAACCTTTATGTTTATGTTTACCGGGTCACAACAAACCTGCTACTAAAGCCAGAGTGAAACAGAAACACACGTTTTGTACATTGATTTATTTTGTTTTAATTAGTGATTATATGTCATTATTACTGCAGTTTCCTGTCCTTTACACTATTAAATAAAATTGTACAGACTGCTAAATCTGAAATGCAGCAAAAGGAGGCGCACAGATCTGAGACCTCCTGCTGCAGGACACCAGTCTGACTGAGCCACACCGAGCTGGGTCCCAAAGACATGTTGGGACTGAATCAGACATCATTCCTGAAGGAACTATTAACGTGATCATCTGACACTGTGCTGCATTGTCAGTGTAAATAACAACATGCTGTGTAGATGTGTGAGCGACTGACAGCAGCATTCATTAATGTGTGGTTAACTTGACATAAACAGAGAAAAAACAGAGCAGTTTACAATAAATACAGGTAATGGGACATTATTATTATTATTGCATATGCAGGGGAATTAAGTTAGTGTCGTTAATCAGATGCAAAGCATTTCAGATCAACAGAGGATTTATTCGATCAGGTGCAGACAGCTGTACATCAGGTGGGATGATCCATACATTTATTTTAAAAACACAGAACACCACCTCAATGTTATTATAGAAAATCTGCTTTGATATGTGTCAAAATTTTGATTACTACTTCAGAATTGTGCCTCATAATGTCAGACTTCACTTAAAAAATAGGCGATCAGATGTCTATCAACTGTCCAATCAGCACGATCAATGTCCTGACTCAGGCGCAATTATTTTTTATTTATACCTAGTAATGAAAAATAACACATTAGTTTAATGTTATTTAATAGTAATCTTCTTTGATTTGGGTCAAATAATAAATGATTAATTTATTATTCATATTCTCAGACTATGGGATCCACCCACAGTGATCAGTTGCCCAATCAGGTGTGTTTGTTTATTTAGTCATTCTTTCATTTGTTTATTTATTTATTTAAATAAAAAAGACAGAACACTACTTTCATGCTATTCTCTACGTAAACTGCTTTGGGTCAAATGATTAATCTAAAATTTGGCCTCATAAATTTCATACTTCATTTGATAAATAAGTTCAATGATACTTTGTACCGATTGCAGTAAACAAAAAACATTATTTTTACCTGAAATTATGTGTGTGTACATATATATATTTATATATAGAAATATATATATACATATTTTTTATTTTACAGTCAACTTATATAAATTTAAGCACACATGCTTAGAAAATGGATTTTATTGTCCTTTTAAAATATATACACCAGCCTCCAGAGCCACCCTTTTTTGTATTAAATGTGGTGGAGGAAATGTAATGTTATTCATAAACCACAACATAGTATTTATTTTTAGCATGCACCTCGTCCGATTGCTGGGTTGTGTAAGTATTTAGTTAGAAATTCAAACTGGTGATATATTTGTCTTGTTATTCATGACTGGTAGCATCGCTTAAGGCAGAACTTGTATCCTAAATGTTGTTTTCAATGAAATTTACACCACGAGGAAAGAAATAAGAGATGCAGCAAACTGAGAAAACAGCTTCTGCATTTTACCAAGTCAATCCCGAAATGCACCACAGACTATGACACGCTAACAGCTTTTCATTTTGTGGCTAATGAGGTCACTGGGGCTTATAAAGTCACCTGTTTGTTTTATGTGTTAAGTAGCATTTTCCAACATTGCAGCTTCATGTGTTATAAAGGAAGCATTTTTGTGTCATTTGTGCTACGTGTTAACAACTCAGCAGTCACACTTTCATGAACAAGTTTAGCCTCACGTTTAAACTCTAACACATTTAATTATCTGAAAATAGCACCTCTGCTCATCTGCAACTTATTCAACAAATGTGGGTTTCTGGGCTTTGTAACCGTCTTTACCCTGGAGATGAAGCAAGTTGGTCTTTTCTGTCAAGTCTAATTTAATGTCCACACATTTGATGGATGCTCATCATCAGGTTCTTTCCAGGTTTTAATCTTCAGTGCACACAACCTTAGATAAACAACACATATGTTTTCACCACTTTGGCATTTATACAAACAGTGTTTGAAAGACAAATGATTCTCTATAAGGCTGCACGGTGGAGCAGTTGGTTTGCATTGTGGTCTTACAATTTGTTTGTGAGTTTGCATGTTTTCCCCGTGTTAGCGTGGGTTCTCTCCGTGTTAGCGTGGGTTCTCTCCGTGTTAGCGTGGGTTCTCTCCGTGTTAGCG
>JBAMHV010000012.1:6967103-6979039 GCA_037177535.1 Pseudomugil gertrudae | reverse complement strand
TCACATCCTTGCCTTCACATAAAGAGCGGTTCATATTTTAATGTAATCTTGGCTGATAATCATGTAAATATAGATGTATGTGTGAGATTCAATAGCAAACTAAGTCTCAGATTGTTTTCCTTTTGTTTCAGCCAACCATAAGATTTGTAGGGTGTATAAATAGCTGTTTGTTTACGTATAAAAAGTTTAAGAGTGTTTGCAATGTGTTTATAGAAATCTGTAAATGCTAAAAATAATAACATGATTAAGAGTGAACTGATTTTAAAATAATTTTGTTGTATTTGTTCTGGATTAATTTAGTTTGAATGGATTCAAATGAAGTTATACTGATTTTATGATTCATTATAAAGTCAAACAATTATAAGGTCATTTTCTATAAAGCGTATTAAATCTAATTTGTGCTAAAATTAGTGTGAATCCAGGAAAATCTCTAAAATTCTGACGATAGCCTGGTTAAGTCTGTTCGACGTGTTCCTGCTGTAAGAGCGGCTCGTCTTTGCTAGAACATTGGGCTCAATCTTTTCCTTCCACTGGTGTCCCTGGTGGTTCTGAGACATTTGTTTTTGCAGTCAAATTCATAAATGTAATCACATGAATCCAGACAATGCGGGTATGAGAGAATAAAACTAAAAACTGGTACGGATGTAGATCCTGATTTAAGAATATCTATCCATTTTCTACCACTTATCCGTGGGTCAGGTTGCCGGGGCAGCATCATAAGAAGGGAAGCCCAGACTTCCCCACTCGGGGGGGATCCCGAGGCGCTCCCAGGAGATATAATCGCTCCAGTTGTACTGGATCCTTCCCCTGGGTCCTTCCCCTGGGTCTCATCCCACAGGGACGTGCCCAGAACACCTCACCAGAGAGGCGTCCAGGAGGCTGGCTCCTCTTGATGCAGAGGAGCAGCGGCTATATGCTGTGCAAATTCACCCGTTTTAGTTGGAGCTTATTTGAACTGAGACAAGTAAAATGGGTTTCTGATGTCTAATTTAGGTAACGCCTGTGACTGGGAAACTGTTTTGATGGAAATTACAACCAAACTAGCACCACTTCATCAATGTTTTCTGTATTGCTCTTTGGCAAAAGTTTTAATGACATTAAGTTTCTGTTTGGTGACTGCAGCCAGATGAGCTAATGCAGTGTTTCTAAACCCTGGTCCACCTCCAGACCTGGTCCATGTCTTAGAGGCAACCCTACTTTAACACACCTGAATGGTTAATTAATTTGAATCAGGTGTTTTAGGGTTGCCTCTAACACATGCAGGGCAGGTGGACCAGGGTTGAGAAACACTGACCTAATGAACCTAGGATCCGATGTTAAGTAACAGTACTTGAACTTAACTATTAAAGTAAGGTTCTAATACTGAAATTGACACATTTTCAAACTGGTTTAAATATTTAGTTTTTTCATGATGGAGTCACTGAAGCATAATGGGGTCAGTAAGTCTTACTAGTTGTATTTCTTTTTAAAGTAATGATGGATTCTATGTTTAGCTTTGGAATAATAAAGCAAAGAGAAAGGTTTCTATTATTCACCTAGGCCCTTGATCCAGATGGGAGAATGTGACCTTATAGATCTTTGAATGATTACATTAACTTCATAAAGGAAAGCTTAGTTCCCACTGATTAACAAAGACTTGTGCCTAAACACGTCTTACGCCTGATATACTAAAGGCTGCAAGAGATGATTTGTACAACAAATATTCACTTCTACTCTGTAAAACAGATAACTGTTGTTAGCATAGATTTCATCCCCTCTATTTGATTTTTAACTGCTCTTCTATGACGATCCAGCACCTTTTAATCTCCGGCTAATCTTCATTTATCTTGCTCAGACTGCTACTATTACATTTTCCTCAGGTTAAAACCTTGACTCCTCTGTGTTGGTTTCTGTTTAGAACAACCTGTTGATGTGAAAACCTCTCTCTACTTCCATGTTTGGGAAGACTGACTTAAAGAAAATGTATGAAAGATTTGTCAGTGCTACAACAGTTTGGTGGTTTATGCTACGGTAGCGCAGCACATCAATATTAAAGCAGTGATGTCAGGCTTAATGTTCTGCAGTGATCTGGTTTAGCATGTCTAATATAGGAATGCTGTCTCAGATGACAAGGAGAATTATGCACTCCCTACCCCCACCACTCTTCCACTTGCAGATGTGTTCATGCGTACTGCTTTTAATGATGATTTCAAAAGACAGCAAAATCTGCACTACTGCAAGATCTTGCTCTGTTGAAGCCAGAAAGAGAGGCTATCCAGATAGATTTTAACAGGATTAAACTACAGCAGAAGCACTTTTTTATTAAGTAATTTGTAAAAAGTGAACACATGCTCACGTGCACAGTGAGTGCAGCCAGGTCATCTTCTGCTGGGCATCAAGAAAGTGTTTATACACAAGGCAGACTCAGTCATGTCTTTTCTATTTGATTAAACAAGTGTGTTTAAGTTAAACTTCAGTCACTTTTAGTGAACATTTTCTTTTGTGATCCCTCTTTTGATTCATGCCGTATGTGCCCGGAAGGCCAGCTCATAGTCATCTTTTACACCTGCATGTATTCCTGGATTTGATGGGAACTGTGTCTTTGCAACACTGAGCGTGAAAGGAGTCAGTGGGAAAAATCTAGATGTGGTCACGGCCCAGCAGCTGGTGCTGACCTGAGTCATGGCTTCGGTCTACTGAAGGCTGTCTCAGAGGGGGGGTGTCCGCCGTTCAGCAGATGCCTCATCATCAGATGCCTCCTGACTAACTATGCCACCTCTGCGTATTCATCACCCAGCACCGCCTTCGTCTGATCAGCTGCTTCATGCCTTTAGTTCGCTGTAAGATCCAGGTGTCAGCTTTTATTTTTTTTACATTGAAAATATTGCAACATTTAAAGAGATTTACTGCAGCATTTTAAACACAGAGATCACACTATGTAGTTAATCTGTTTTAAATTAAACAGATTTTTTACATTTCACAAGCTCTCCTGTTGTGACATTTGGCTTCAGTTGAATTGATTAAATTTTATTTTTAGCGTTATGAGTTAAAAGTATGTAGATGTATAACTTTTTCTAGAGTTCCAAATTCTTTTCTTGTCCTATTTTAATGTTTATGTCAAACCTCGTGTCATTAAAACCAGCATTTTGGACGTTGGGTTTTCTGGGTGTGGGAAGCTAATGTAAGTGACTTTATTACAGCCTTTTATTAGAAGCATGCCTTCAATCCTCTGGCACAGATGCAGCTGTGACCATGGGTGCCTCCCCCCACCCAGTCTTTCTTTTTCACGTGTCTCTACCCTCATTATGTTTGGCTACATCTGTCTCCAGCTCTGTTGTGAAATCTGCAAGCCTCTATGTGCTCTCCCATGACTAGGCCATCTTGAAGTGATGGGGGAATGATGAGCAGCCATTGCCATCACCCAAAGAGATCACCACTACTGACGTCTGACTTGTCTTATATCTGCCCACCACCATCCCTCCGGGTCTAGGGATTAATTTAGCCTGGCAGAGTGGAGGAAACTGCTCAGACTCGAGTATTTTTAGAACTACATAGCTCACTGTAACAGGGGTCTTTTAAAAAATTGAAAGTGTCATGTCATATGTCTAAATTTTGTATGTGTTCAATAACACCCCCACCCCCTCCATGCAACCTGCTGGGAGAACTCCACTATGCACCATTAGCTTAGCGGACTGAGGCATGTCAGCAAGGCTTAGAATACTCGAATGTGATGGACACGTTTGCTGATGCGAGTGGGGGTGAGGTAATACGCTGCACCACATTGGTTTATTTTGGGAGCTTTCCCAAAGCGCTTTTGTGTCTCAGTTAGACAAATTGAAAAGCTGCTGAGTAAAAATCAAACGTGTCTGAACTCTTCTTTTGTTTTTTGGTCATTGGTGGAGCACTTTCATGTCAGCATAACACTCTGTGACCAACAGAGTGGTTATTCAGCGACATTCTATAACGCTGACACATGATTCAGGGTTTCAGGGACAATGAATCTTTTTTAGGGCTCCAAACCTGAATGTAAAATGCTTTAACTTCTACTACAGTTTGTATCAACCCCCCCAACCCCCTCAGTCCCAGGAGAAAGTAGGCCTCTGCCCAAGCTCTGTGCAGCCCTAATGCTGTGACTGGACAGCCTCCATTGGGTCAAGTGGAGATTTGCTTCCAGTGAATCTGGGAGAGATTGTGTTAGGATCTCACCGAGCACCAGCACATCAGGAAAGATGTTGCTCTTATTTATTTTTTTAAATCTGAGAATAACATATTTACTGAATTTTCTGCCTGACAGATTAGAATTTTCTCCCATTAGAAAATATCAGAGCTAAGAAATTAAGGATGATGTGCTGCTTCTGCTGAGCAATTGATTCTCTTACATGTCATTTTTCTCACAGTTGCTTTCAGTATCTCGTCCACTGAGCTAAAACTTTGATCCATCGGACTGGATGAGTACCATATTGCAGGAGAGATGCTACATTCAAACACGAGTTTCTCGTGAGGAAAACTGATGCTATACAAGCTATAGGAAGTGTTTCTGCCACCCTCCATGCTGGGATACCTGAGGTTAAACTTAACAATTACCCAATTAAACTGTGACTCAGGAATTTCTGCCAGTCAACACCCCACTGCCTACCTCACTCATTTTTTTTGTTTCCTCTCACTTACACACAAACATGCGCACACACCAACTCCCAATGTTCATCAGCACAAATAAACCAGATGTGCAATGCTGCTTAGCCAGAAGGCTGTGAACCTTGGGATAAAGGTGGGGGTGACAAAGTCCCAAAGGGCAAATAAGGAAGTAGTGAAATTATCAGGCTGCAGGGGTAAAGAGGCCATTGCATACACACACCATTCCAAGGTTTTTATAGTCTGCGACCTGCCTGGCACAGGTCCAGCTATTGTTTCCTGGTATGATTTGAGTCTTTGTCACATGGAAATGAACTGTTGGACTTTGTTCTTTCATGATTAAATACAATATGATTATGTAGTCATTCATAAATTAGTTTTTTAACCAATCGTCAATGTTTTAAATATGAAAAACCTGTAACTGATGAGTGTCTGATGATCCACACACACATTGTCACAGATGAACAGACATTTTGATCATTTCTAAGACTTTTACATGATAATTTACATGCTCACATCCAAAAACAAAGCTCTTGTTATTCATGTTCTTTTTTCTGACAAATGTTTGTAATGAAAAGATTGACCTATTATTGATCAGCAAGAGATGCACAATGTTTTTTGGGTATGGGGGTTAATGTCTGATTAGCCCTGTAGACACTGTAGTTAAAGTAAAATGTTTAGCAATATTTAGATTTTGGTAAAGGGGTGATGTGATCAATCTCTCGTTTTAAATAAACACGATGTGAATGATGAAAGTAGAGGTGGGGATGGGAAAAATGGTACAGTTAGGGGAAAAGGCAACGGTGTCCCTACTGGAGGAATGCTGTACTGAAAGTATCCTTTTGTATTGTTAGCTTGCCGTATCTTAAAGCATAGTCACATGGGTTTGGTTAGCTATAAACAGTTTTAACTGTTGAACTGGGATCTATTAGAAAACCCTGATGTGGTTCACTGGTAGTGTGAATGGCAACAGCTCATCCAGAGAACCAAAACAACGAAATAACATAAACAAGTCATTGTATGTGTTGGATCGCTCATTACCGCTCTCTCTTCTCATGTGGGAGAAGTTCGTGTGTAGGTTTGCATACTGAAGTAAGAACAGAGCCTCACATTTATAGTTTCACTTTTTACTTACCGGTAGGTTGAACAAGCTCTTTTCTGTTCTGGACAGTTGTAACTGTGTGATAATATTCAGGTGGTTTAGTACACTTCAGTAAAGTGCAGCATTAAAGCAAATAAGTGAAGCTTCAAAATTAATCACAATTCCCCCCCGATGCAAACAGAAGCCCCAGATGTAAGAAACATAGCTGCATTCTTTCTAGATACCCGGAGGTTGTGTAGAGTTTCAAGCAAACTTATTAATATGACAATATTTTGGATGTTTTTGGCTCTTGGAAACAAACTTGAGGGCACATTTCCTCTCATCTTTTAGTCTAATGATTAATCTGTACATGAGCTGTGTCCCATCCTGGCATTTTAAGATTACGTCTTGAGACCTAGCTTCCCATTTAGTATAAAATGTGTTATAAAATGTGCGGTAATAACATTGCCAGTAAACATATTGCTAAAACAACTATCTGGTCTTTTTGACATAAGATTGTAAAAAGTAATTAGCAATTTATTTAAATGATTATCTGATAAATCAGCTTTTCAAATTAATGTTTTTGGTATAAATGTGCATACGTTTTTATTAATTTAAATAAATACTTTAAGTTATATGCATGTCTCTAGGAAATGTGATTATGCCTTTTGGCTGCTAATCCTTGTTAATGAGGAGAAAACAGTCATCTCATAATTAAGAATATATTTGATTAACTTATTGGTAACAGATTTATACTTAATATTAAGTACTGTTTATCTGTTAAGGCACATCAGCTCATGACTCCCACCAACTGAGATTCAGCATATCTGTGACTAATAATTTTATCGTAGGCTTGTTGAAGTAACCTGCACATGGAAAGTAGTCTCATTTCATAATATTTAGATAAGACAGAACTGTTTGTGGTAATAATTGTTATTCTGAAGGAATATGGCTAAGATTTGTCTTTGCGACTATTTTCTTCTTTTTAACTCCCATCTCTTGTTTGATGTGAGTATAAAAGCTGTTTGGATGAATCTGAGAAATCTAATAGGAGGAGGAGGCAAAGTTCTGAGCCTGAATTAATTCCCAAACTAATTGCGGGCAGACTTTACATGGGATAAAAGCTGAAATCCTAAAGCTTAAACCCATGGGCCCTCTCCCACTCTGTGTTAACCCCAGTGATGATGTACATAATTCATGCTGTCAGTGTATATTTGAGAAAGAAGAAGAGGAAGAAGCAAATCACAAGGGAAATGACTCAGTGGCCTAGATGCATGTTTCTTTTTTGGCGTTTCCTCCCTCTTTCTTTCTTTAATTTTTGGCTCATCATTCCTTCTTCTCATGGTATCTTTTCAGTCATTTTTTCAGTCATGCTCTTGATGTGTTGTACGTTTCGAAGCATAACAGTTACAGGTCATAATCGACCACCCTATTCTGTTGACTCAGACATACTGGCAGCTATTCGCACTGTTCAAATCGTAACCCTACACACAAATCTGTTGGAAGCCTTTGCAGCATTTAGCACACATCTCTCATTTCCAATCCAAGTTCTTTGCCATTGTGTGGTTAAAAAAGCCAAAGAGATGTCATCGTAAAAAGTGGGAATCACAACATCCTCTGAGTATTCACTGAATTACATTATTTTCCATCCAAGAACAAGGCCTCCAATAGAGATATGGTGTCTCGTCCGTCTAGCATAGATGTCTGACGTGGAATTCATTGTTTAAAGTGGAAACTTAGATAAAATTCATGATTATTCGACTTTATCTGGAGTACAATGAGAATTGCTGAATGGAGCAACCGGTTGGCATCTGGAGAAATAGAGGCCAATTACAAGCCAGGGAACTGAGCTTATGTTGCACCAGATCACAGAAAATAGAAGACCTTGCTCAGACATCCTACCTGACAAAGATGGACATGTGCAAGATCAGTAGGAGCTTGATTCTTTCTATTCTAAGCTCTAGGTCACTCACTCCCATCTAATAGCAGCTCAACCTTTCTTTGAATTCTGGTGTCTCTCGTTAATATTTCATAATGAGTGTAACTCACCAAGTTGCCATTTCCATGTTGTATGTCCTGTAATAATTTCTCTCCTGCTCTGCCTTTCTGATGGAGCAAGCAATAGGCCCGTGTTAATCTTTCTGCTGCCCTTGATTGGAAAATCCTGTCGGGCTTTAGAGTAATACTTTACTGAATGTGTGTTTGCACGTTTGCTCATATGTTCAAATTCATATGCATTTTGCATGGCCTTTTGGGAGAACAGAGTGGGGTTTTAGCAACTGCATGATGCTCTAGCTAGTTAGAACCTATATGGACCATCAGGCAAAACTTATATAAGGCTTCTAACCTGGGTAATCTACTTTATTCTAGCTTTACACAAAGTTTAGGTAGTAGTTTGTTTTAACCTTGATATATATATATATATATATATATATATATCAGCTTTGCAGACACTAGACAACAGAACCAATAAAAGGGCTTATGAAAAAAATAAACATAAAATAAACACAATTGTAAAGCCATACATGAAAATGGAAGTTACTGGTACATGGACAAAATGGATAAATAAAAAAAAAAAAGAGAAATAATTGGCAAACAATGCAATAAAACTTATGTGGGGGGAACAGGATCATTATTTAGCACCAAAATGAATGTGAAGAGATAACAGGATGGATCACGCAACAAAAGTTAATGCAAAAAACAGTCAACTGTGCAGAAAATATTGATTAAGGAAGAAACTAATATTAAAATGCAAGCAAACGGATATAATCAACAAAGATGAGACACTCTTTATCCTCACACACCTGGGACTCTCATGGGACAGTGAGGAGTGTGACCAGCCTGGTGAATTAGTCTGATCCATAATGAAAAGGCAGCTAACCGAGATGCCTTTTTGGCTTGTCGTATGACTTCAACATTCAGCTGCTTGGCCTTGAATTAGCAGGTAAACTATTGATAAACTAGGAACTGGGTTTAAACTTATTTGTCTTTATGTGTGTCTTGAAAAAGATCGGTGACCACTACAGTGAACTATACCTCTCCACTGTCAGCTTGGATGGATAAACATCAATGATGAAGTGTGTGCTGCTATTACATGGATGTAGCATTGATGTCACACAGACCACCACCATGTTGCTCTGACACATTTCAATCTAATATTTATCACAGCACCAAAACATTTGTCTAAAGCTGCACCAAGCATAGATACCCATTTATTATATATTACTTTGTAACTGTGAGTCAGTTTATTTGTGTTTGTTCTTAATTCGGTTGTCATTGTGCTAAAGCAAATCCTCACTCCAGCATTTTATACAGCTGAGAATTAATGGCGTCGTGTGTATGGGTTATGATATGAAGTTCCAGCTGAGCCGGAGTAGATGAGGCCAGGAGTTGTGAGTGTGACACACATTGATGATATCACTAACACTCCTCCAATGACTTGTCTTGGCTTTCACCCCAGTTTAGCTCCAGAGGCAGTCACCAAAGGTCACAAACGATCTTCCTTCCTAAATCCAAAACCTCACTTACCAAACCAAAATGACATTTCAGAATAATTCTTATTTGGTCTTTTAAAGCGAGATTGTGTTTTAAATATGTCAGATTCATGCTCTCTCACTCACTTGCTTTCTTTCTTTTTTCTTTTTTTTGTATGGAAATCCAACTGTATGCAAGTCTTTCCTGAAAATACCAGTACTTGTCCAAAGATTTTTCATTTTATTCATACACTGGATAACACATGGTTAATTAGGAATTAATTATGGTGGCAGGTTTGTTTTTTTTGAAAACACGTAAATGAAAATAGTTATGAATTAGAAATATTTATGTTGGTTTTCCTCTTTAGTGAATTATTGTTTGTTCAAGTGACTACTGGTTTTTATTAGATCAGGGAAAATGTCGTAACAAGGAAGAAAATCTAAAAGTCAAATAATGACTCGACACATTTTGAATACTTTTGCTCACAAAGCATGTTTCTGTCCCTGAAGATCTGGAGATGAGAGCTAAGTTTCAAACTGATGGAAAAACACTCAGACACATAAACATATATTTAAAAAAGCAGAATATGCATTGCCCTTTTAGATTTTAAATGAGAAGTGCGTGTCATGACACTGAGCAGGTTTAGATAGATTCAAACAGGACCTCGGATGGACTTTGTGACCCAGGGTCAGCTTTATGGATTACATTTGGCTCATGTGTGGTCCAACGCAGATTACAACCCATTAACCCTCTGACTTTTTAGTCACCAGTCATCTACAGTTTCAGTAATCGGTATTACCTGAGCAGGAAATGTGAATATAGATCAAAAGTTTTTTCAGGTTCAGTGTTCCTGTACAAATTGATTGATCATAGATATCCTTTACTTATTTTAGCTCCATCAGGTGCTGATAAATTACTGCAACTTGCAGTTTCATTAAGAGATAATAATATCTGGGAGAAAACAGCATAGTTTGTGTAAGCATTGCAAGTCATGCCTTTTATATGGTTGGATGTTTTGGAAAACCAGGTTGCAATTGTTATGTCCTTCTCTATCAAAAACGGGTTCAATAAACAGAGAGGTGGGACATGCGGTTTTCAGTTTGGAGTATTGGAGATGTGTCATATTATTACTTGTCAAATTGTGTACTTGTATAATTTCAGAAGAAAGCAATTACTGAAATGTAGGAATAAATATGCTAAATGGAAATTAGCATTGTAACGGGCAACCCAGTTGTATTTATATTAAAGGGTTGCTATACTCTTCCTCATTTAGCAGGAATGAATGCATATTTTTTTAAACCTGTTTGTTTGTTTTTAACTGACCCGTATGCTGCAGATTTATGAAATGCATCTCTGGTTTTGGTTTGAAACTGAAACTTTCATTCTGCTGAACAGCAAGTTATTGTTTGTCTGCGACCTTTTATAACACCACAGAGAGACATGACCTAATTCCTCTATCCAAGTTAAGGTACTGGTTTGTATCTGAACTTTCATTATTGTTGAAAGGTTTCTGTGTAATGCCATTAAAGATGAACAACTACAGAGCGGAAAACTGTAATCTACTCGGCTTGAACGAGAAAAAATAAACAAACAAACAAACAATGCCTATTTCAAGACTTTAGATTTAGTTTGCGTTGACTGATGAAACTAACAGGTGTGACAGGTTGACATGTCGGGCTAAAGGCAGTCTAACAATGTAATTCCAAGATGGATAGAAATAGTTTCATGTGAGTGGATCACATTCTTGGCTTAAAAGGAAGTCGGACAATATAGTGGTCAACCTTCACTTAGGTTTGCTGGTTTGATACTAGCCTGGGCAAAATACCAAACCAGATAGTGCTCATGATGTACCCATTGCTTTTTAACTGTGGAGAGAGTATAGCAAACTAGACAGTCGATGGCTGGAGCTTAAGTCATTTTGATGGAAGGGGAGCTTCCAGGCTTCCCCGACATAACTACATGCTGTGCTTGGACACTGAACCCCAACCAGCCACCTGATGTGCATGTGTGAGTGTGCTATATAGTGTAAAGCACTTTGAGTGGTCAACAAGACTGGAAAGGTGCTATATAATAAGTCCATTTACCATTTAGTCAGGGCCACCACCAGAAGTAGACTCTCCACCATTGCTGAGGTAAGAATTGGATTAGTTTCATAGCAGAGTCAAAGAAATCTGGAAGAACTTGCAAATTTAAAGTACAAGTGAAAATGAAGAACACAGATTGTAATTGAGGACAGTGCCTGACACGGTTTGTTTGCTAATGGCTGTGTGTTCTCGTCATGTCAAAAGAAACAGAATTTTATTCCTAAAAATAAAAAGCAGGTGAACACTAAAGGCTATGTATCCATGTTGTTGTCCAGCTGAATATGGAGCAGGTAACTTAATGCTAACAGACTGAGAGACCATGTTGCAAAGAGGAAGTGACTAATTTGGGCGATTTTAACTCTAACATTTGCAACTTTGTGACTAGAAAATAAAAACATCCAGTCAGCAGCACAAACGGATCACATTTCCAGTGTCCTACAGTCTGAAGGCCAGTCTATACTGGTCTGTACCAGGTCCCGCATAGCTGATGCAGCTGGAGTCTGTGTTTGTACTGAGGCGTAGGGTCTGCAGATGGCAGAAGGACTGGTGTTAGCTGGTAAACTTTACAGGGCAGAGTTTTTTTTTTTTTTTTACATTCGCTTCAGTTCCAGCAAGTCGTTCCTGTGTTAGAACAATGTCATTCATTCAGCCATAAACATATATACACACATATACACATGCATATA
>JBAMHV010000012.1:6956167-6966821 GCA_037177535.1 Pseudomugil gertrudae | reverse complement strand
TATGCATTCAGCAAAAAGACCCAAACATGCGGAAACCTGTAATCACACTCGACTAATCCAAAGAGAGTACTTTCACGTAGCTGGATATGAGCTGAGATGCACATCAGGTCAGAAGAGGTGCTTATGGAGCCTCTGAGGACTTGCAGCAGTTATGATAAGACTCAGTGACTCAAATTAATCTTGTGCCTGGTACTAGTGGTTATTTATTCCCTTTATTTCCTTCACATTTAGTAATTTTCTGTACCTACCCTAACCTTGGTAACAGTCCGAAAGAGTATCCAAGCTACCATTAAATGGTAACACTGGACAGGTTGCCAGTTAATGACAGCTTAGTAATGTTACTAAGCAAGAAACTCCTTCAGTAGAGATGTTCAGTTTATTAAACATAATTATACCTTCTGTTATGTGCAGCCATGATAAAAATTAGGCTCATTAAATAAAGTGTAGCAGGCCTTTATTTTGATATTTTTATGGGCTTAGACGTTACGAATCCTCTTCATTTTCTAACTCCTTACCATTGTTTGCAAACAATCTGGATATTATTTATTTCTCAACCCCTTAACACAGATAAGAATCTCACAGAAAGATATCACATTTTAATCTGTGAAACTCTGTAAAATATGCTGCTGTTCAAGTGTGGAAGGAGGAATCTTTCATACTACGCATCCACCAGATGTCAAAGGTCAACTATATATGTATAAAGACACCTAGTCTCTTCTTTCCTATACTACTTTGCCTTTACCTCTCTTTTTTAATCATTTCCTCATCCCTTGCTCATTTAACTTCATTCAAACAAAAGATTCAACATAAACAGACATAGTTTTCCCACATTGTATTCTCGTACTGAACATTTGTTTAGTGACACACGGCCAGAAGCCAACTAGCAACAGATAGGGGTTTGCCTGTATTAGAAAGACGAGATCTAGGTTAGTGTGAGTCCTGGGGTTGAGTTTATGTTAAATTCTCTTGGGGACAATGACTAAGGCAGTGTTGTTTGTATGCACGTGCACAATCTCTGCAATTCCTTTAGATTAATTGAACTTTTTCATAATTTGCATAAAATCTGACGTTCACATCAGTATTTGTTCAGTGAGTCAACTTAGAGGTGACGACACTAGTGGAGTTGTGCTTTTAATATAACAAACTGTTACAGTACAGGGGCTACAGAGGTTTTTTTTAAATAAAGGGTGGGATTTGACCAAATGATTGCTCTGGAGAGAAAATATTGCATACAGTAAACATTAAACTCCTTTGCAGGTTTTACTGCAGGAAAAAACCAAGATGTTTAAAATGAGTTTGTGACTGAGTCTTTAAATCTGTTACTTCTTAAGTCTCAATGTTTCCTCAAAACACAATTTGTGTTTTAAATATCTATTAATCTCTAAGCTGCCTGTAGCTAAGAGCAACTGAGCTAACTCGGATCAAACACGAGCTAACAGGCTAATAAAGCTAAAGCTAAGTTTCACTGGCGAAAACCCACGTTTGGCACTTTGGCTTCTAGCCAACGATATTGGATAACTGTCAATAAAAATATAAAAAACAACACTTTAAATCAATTTTAAAAACCCATTGCTTGTATTTGTGCAGACAATGTGACCATCAGGTTTCACATGTTTCACTGTTTGCAGCATTATAGTTATTACTGAAATAAAAAAATAAGGATGTAGAGCTCCTCTATTAAAAAAAAGGCATCTTATTTCTTGATAGCCTTGGAGAATCTTTCATTACACACTTTCCTTGTGCAGTTGTGGCTCTGTTCTGTATCTATGTTACATGTTTAGCCTGCTGTTACTCAGCTATAGCCATAATGAACCTTCTCTTTATCTTTTGCTTTTTTTTAATGTGCAAACTTGTCTGTAAAGAAACCAGTTGAATAATGTAACAGCTCAGAGGTGGTGCTCTGTGACTCTGTACTCGGTGTGTTTGCTTGTTTCCTCTGTGTTAAGAGGTGGCAGTGTTTGGGGAAAATATACAGAGGTGGATTTTGTGTGCATGAGACAAACTGAATAAAGCAAAGTTGTGTCAAATACATAAATAAATACATTTAAATGGGGAAAAACTTAGCTGAAAAGATACCAGTATTGATATTAATTATTGCCAAATAAAATTAATAGCTTTTAATAGGGGAACCATCAGAGATGGACACACACACAAATCCCTGTGCATTCATGGGATTTCCTTGAAAAAGTTTTCATACTGAGTGAGTGATATCTGTGTGACCTGTACTCTGCCACACACTGTGACCATTCTTTAACTGTTTTCTACCCTTTCTCCTGTATTAATGCTCATTTCAGACAACTGTTTGCCCCACTTTGTTCCTATGGAAACAAAAAAAAAAGATTTCAGGCTCAGTTTCATATTTTAGGAGCTTTAGTTACTGTAAAAGGATTTTTTTTACCACAGCTTGTTGTATAAAATCTGAAGATAACAGAAATCTATTTTAATGCCTGGTTCAGTGAACAAAGCTGGGTATCTTATCTGATTTTAAGGTGTGGGAAAGAACTTTCATGGTGATCGTTGTTAGTCTAGAGACTCCTGTTTTGATTTTTCTGTTTTTATTTATTTTGTGAGAGATTCTGATTCAGCAGTATTGATCTCTCCCAGCGCAGCTGCTGTTCTCACCATATTAAACTGGATAAATGCATTTCTGCACTGCCATTATTTTGAAATAATCTCTCCTAGTTTTTATTAACAGAACAGTGTAACTTGCTCCCTTACCTGATTTGTTCAGAACCTGTTTTCTCAGTAGAAGGTATTTATTTAGTTTTCTCTCCAAAGCTTTGCATGTGCATACCTTTATTTGCTAGCTAAGCAGTAAACACTTACCAAATAGTTGTTCCCCTCAAAGCATCTCTTACAGTAGAGGGAAATAATCTTTTCTTCACAGCCCTACTTACTCTGCCTACTTCCAAACACCTTGCCCAAGGCTAGCTTAATATTGCATAGCTGTCATTTTACAAAGACACCCTGTATATATAAACTTGTGAGAGTGGGGAAAAATTGCTGTAAGTCTTCTCACATGTGAGAGCTATCCTGTGAGATTGTGCTTATTCTACACAGCTTATGTAATATCTCATAAGGTTGTATCATTGAAAATGGGTTTTTATATTAACCTAAAGCTTAAAAAGGAAAAAATGGGGTGTCTGCTTAGTCACAAGTGTAAAATGTTTAGAGCTAATCTTCTTTAATGGACAAGTGTGTAGAAGGTTGCTTCACCAGGTACTTTAAACACAAGCTGAAATGTGGCTGAGCAGTTTAAACTGCTTAAACAGGAAAAAAACCTAACTTTCAACAAGCTCTTACATTAAAGCAGCATTTTATTTAAGTAGATATGCTCTCGTACATAGCTGCACAAAATCAGTGTTAGCTGAGCAAACTAAAAATGCTTATGAACAAATAACTGGGCCTAATGGCTCCCTTTTATTTCCCTGTTGATGATTGACATCAGTTCATAAATCAGAGCATAAAAGCCAGTAAAATAGTTTGCCAGCAGCCAGCTGCTGTGGTGATCTTATTAAATCATGAGAAAAGGGACATCAGCATTGCTCAGATTGGATCTGCAGTTAGTTGCAGTGTTGTGATCGGCCACAATGTTTATTTATAAAATTATGCACAGTTAGACTCAACTTGTTGTCCAGTCTGCATTGTCCACATTGTATCAGATTTGCACATATGCTTAGTTCAGGTACATTATTTATTTAAAAATGTGAACTGTAGGAACATTGCATATAAAATTGCATTTGTAAAAAGTACAATATTGCCTGATCACCAGCTTTTATAAGATGGCAAATGGCGGCTGTTTTATGGAAGATGATGTATGATTGTCTTTATTTTCAAGCCGTTTTTCTCTTTCTTAAAAACAGTAACTGTCCTAAATTAATCATTTAAAACAAAAATCAAAGCGAGCCCTTTTGTGAACAATACTTTTCTCTGTTTATGTACTATGATACTAATCCGCTTGACCAAGTGTGCTTTTCCTTATCAGCTCGGTAGAAAGAAAACATAGTAATCATAAATGTTTGTAGTTGCTGAATTGCTTTAAATTTAGTTTTAACAAACTCAAAAACATGTAAATTATAAAAGTCATCAGTTTTTCACCACAGTACTTAACTGAGATGCATACTGGCCTTTATATTTATATTATTAAATTTAAAATGAGGGTTTTTTTTGTGTGTTTTAGGAGCAAAAATTGGGTCTGGGTTTTAAACTAATGGATGGGCAACTTTTTTTCTTTAATCTTTTTCTTCTTTCCTTAATCTGTCAACTCCCACATTTATCATTAGACTTAAAGCTAATCAGAAATGAACAGTCCTTTGTGTGTTTTTGTGTATAAACACTTGCATCAAAATTGTCACTAAGCTCATGAGATGAGTTGCCCCAAAGTCTCTAAATCCCACCTTACAGTGTAAAAAGTGTGTACATGTGTACTCCTGTGTGAAAATGAGTCACTGCTATAAAAATCCACATCATGTTTCACTCACAGGAGAATCAGAACATAATGTTTAGTTTCTTCTTATTCCACTGGGTTGTTTTTTTTCCCATTCAGGGAGATATATAATGAAACACATTGTGTTACTTTTCTTGTATTTAAAGCATCATCTCAGTACGGGACCAATCTGAAAGGACACCTACCTTCACCATGACTCAACAAAAGCCCACACATTTATCAGCCACACAGGGAATTGGTTTGGAAAAGCTGTCCGTGCTTAAAGTTGCATTAAAGACTGAAAAGAGTTGAAAACCAGCTTTTAATTATAAACCTGATTTACAAAAGATGGTCACTATCAAAACGGAGTTTCTACATAGAGGTGGTCGGCCAGCGAGAGGTCATCTTGTTTTGTGATGTCAGAAAGTTGTGTTCTGAAAAGATTAATCCAGGTTTGTGTATACACACCAGCCAATCCCAGCTTGAACCGATATTTCCATCCAGCTTGGTTTAACCCGTCTCTCTGAAAGCTGTTGGATTGTTTCGTCCAAGACAACAAATACATGGCTGTTTGACTCGTGACTCTGGATTTTATGATTCATATCGCAGTGTGTGTCGTGTAACAGGAGGAATGGAAAGTAACCGGTGTGTTTCTGGATTCTACTAAGAGCATGAAGCAGCACAGTGTGTGTGATGTCATTACTGGATTGCTTTAAATGTTAACCTTTTTGTTAGAAGCTGTGCAGATCCACTGGAATATGTGAGCAATGTCTGATTAAGGACCTTAATATTAGAAAATTGTGGTCAATTCTCACAATCTTTTCTGTTTTCTGCAATATTGGTTAATTCTTTTATTTGTCTCTTTTCCTGTTTTAAGCGGGTAAAGTACATTTTGCCTCCTTTTTTCTCTCCCCTTTCTCCCACAGGTTTTACCTTGTATTTCAATTTGACTCCTGAACTTTTTAAGCCACTTAATACCTTCCTCCATTACCACAGCTCCGATACACACAATAATATCACGATCACCAATATTGTAGCTGCTGCAGTAGTAGAGGATTTACCAGTCACCCCAGTTTATGCATTTATTATTTAGTCAGATGTTTTCTTTATTTTTCCTCAGTAATTTACATATAAAATGCATTTGTTTTAACACAGTGTGTCAGCGTAGTTCTACAAACCTGCAAAAGGTGTCTTTACACTGATCAATAAATTGCACATCTGCAATCTTTTCCTGATTGTGAAACTATTTAGTTTGCATCCATTTTTATATCATGGGCTTTTGTAATGTGATTGTTGTGTTTGCGCTTTAAGGACAGCTCATGTGTAACTGACCCAAGATGAACCGTGTGGTCAGTGGGCTCAGTAAGTGAAGTTTTAACATTTTTAGGGCTTTAAGGTTTTCTAAATAAATAATAAAAAAAAGCTACACTTTTTCGAACTTCTTAGACTATCTGGCTGTATGTTTGCATCACTGGCTGGTCATAAATGTCAAGCAAGGTGGAGAAAGCGAGGAAGAGGAGGAGGAGGAGGAGGGCAGCCACAACTTTCCCAGAGGCTCATGCAAGCGTCAGTTTGTGTTATAAATCATTCAGAGACACTCAGACCGGGCACAATACATTTTTATCCCTGTTCTCTCATCCCTCCATCCCTCCATCCTGTTTTATTATTGAGTATGGTTCCTCTGAGCACCCAATCTGCCACTCAGCTCTATCAGAAGGAGGGATGAAGAGGTTGTTGGGTTTTAACTAAGAGGACAAGACAGAAGACTAAAACATGGATTTACTGCAAGAGGTGGAGCAGATGAGAAGGGGGGTCATCCCAGTTTAATTTGTGGTTGAATAAGTCTCCACATTAGTCATTTATGGAATAATGGATCAATTTGACTTCTGTTTAGTTGGTTGTGAACATTTTTTGGGATGGGTGGGCTGCATGCATTATTGAGGGTCCAGTTGTGTTTACTGCTCGTACTGTGGTTGCATCACCACCTGCTTGTTTAAAAAAAACAGGGCAGTAGCTGACAGCGCTCTTCTGTCAGAACAACTCTCACATTTCATGTCTTTGTTAACATAGTGAGAGTGCGTGGGTAAAGGCAAAATATGACTCGTGCATGCTTGGTGGTGGACATGTGAACGGTTGTGTGTTGCTGTCCTTTTTAATCTGTTTATTTAAAAACTAATTTAAAAATAAAAAAGATATTTGGGGCATGAAGGTCAGATCATGTGTTTAAAATGCCAAGACATTGAGCTGGAGCAGCTGTCAACACAGTGCTATCTGGATTAGACATCTGGATATATATGGCTTATAATAACTTATAATATACCAGCAGTTGCTAGAATTAGTTATTACCACCTGAATGAAATTATTACAACTGTTTATATTTAACACTTTGTGGTATTGGCAATAAAAATTGTGATCACATTCCCCTGTGAGCTTTCTCTTATAGAGGTCAGTTGCCTCTCCTGAGGCTGATGAGATAAGGGACCATTGCACTGGATCTTGGAGTTGCTGAGAGGATAATAACAGAATTATTAAATAGATTTTTATGGCCAGTTGAGTCAACCATCTGTTATTGAAGACATTAGAAAGCGTTTGGGTTTTTTCAGGGTGAACATCACCTTCTGCGCTCTCCTCTCTTGTTTTGAGCCACATAACAAACTTTTGTGTGAAGAACATGATATAAACTGGATGAAATGCATTCCAGATGCTTGCCTAGGCTGTGGACTCAGTAAAAAGGAATTAAACTCTTTTTTTTGGTTGTTTTTTGTCATGTTAGTATTTTAAGTTGGCTAAACCAGAGTTAGATCATTTTCAGTGAAAGTGATTATCAGTTGTTTAAATGACTTTGGATTTGGGGTTTAAGGCATTAAGTGATGGATTTATCGTCAAAATGGGGCTGGTTAATGTTCATTTCAATATTTAGTTAAAAGCACTTTTAATTTCACCATTTAGTTAGTCAGAATGTTATTAGTGCACAGCTACAGGCTAAATATTTCTTTAGATTGAACCCTTTCTTCCTCTACCTTTATCACTCCAGGTACAGCAATGTTTCAATCATGAGGAAAACTGAAGAAGCAGCAACTGTGGACTACATCTAAAGAAGAGAGAAGACGACCAAGGCTTCTCTCACACCACCTTTACACCTTTTCTACAGGTAACTAATACACACTTGAGCCTTTGATGTTTTCTGTTCCATCTTTCTTCCAAATCAGGACACCTCACTTCTTTTTTTCACAACCGCAGTGTATTATATTCCTCTGTGTTATAATCACCCTGAGCATGTTGTTTATGTTGTGAGATGTTTTAGCTTTAGTCCGTGTGTACAGACATCCTATTCATTGGCCATCAGCCCTTGTAAACCAGCCTTTCAAGCTCTCTGGTGACAATCAGCTGATCAACATTGTGTTGAATTTGAAGAACTTTTGCAGGAAGGAAAATTTTCTCGGGGCTGTACCATCTCTTTTTCTGGTTATTCACAATGTGCTGAAACCTACTAGCCCAGACACATCTCTCTTATGCCCTTGTCACATGAGATTAGTAGCATTCATTGCTATATCGTTATAATGAAGTGATGGCATTAAGACATTAATAGGTTAGCCACAATTCATTGAGACGTACATCAGATTTAAAAAAGGTAAAATGTTAATGCAGCACTGATATTATAGCTGCATGATATTTAATTATACTAATACAACGGTAACTGCTTTATCTTAAGCTATTTATTGAATGAAGAGCTAACAACAGTGTTTGGTATCCCACTGGTATAAAATGCCATTGTCAGAATAACTTGTTCAGTGTTTTTCTCATGGGAATCCTTCATGCCCGGGGCTATGACTGCTCAGTCTAAAGAGGTTGTTGCCGTGGGGATTGCCCTTGTCTAAATGATGGAGATCCTGTTGGCTGTTGTGTGGACCTCTCACTCTTCTGGTCTGGGTGGTTTCCAGCGGTGGTGGCCTCTGGTCTCTTGAGTGGGGCTCATTGCTGTGAGCAGATCCCCAAGATCGTGAAGGTTGGCTAGGGGGTTGCACGCGTAACAACGGAGGTTATCTAGTGTCATCATCTGAGGAGAGCAGTGGCATCCTCTGGAGTCTGGTTTTTTTCTTGTTGTCTGTTATTCAGTTTATTCTTCTGTGTTACTGCACCTGCTGGAAAATAAAAGTGTTGTCGTTGTTGTCATGGCAATGGTTGGTGGTACCTCTTTGATTAGGGGTAGCAGCCTCTAGGATGAGGTGTCTACGTTTGGTCTTTGGGATCTACCATCCTGCAGCTTTTAGATGCAGCGCGTGTCTAACACACCTGAGTGAAATGAATGGCTCATTATCAGGCCTGCAAAGCTGATGGACACACAAAACAGGGAATTGAAACGTTTCAGGAAAAATAATGCATCTGAAAATTGCAGGTTGGTAGATCTCAAGGACCGGATCTGGGCACCCCTCATAAAACTTTCCAGAAAACGTGTGTAAATACAAACAGATTATCTGACGCTTAAATTGCACTCGGGTGGACTTTATTTCTCTAATCATGTGACTTTTGAAGGTGTTTAGTTGTGCCAGAGGTTTTGGTCGGTTTCATAAGCAAAACCAAGGATAAAGACTCAAGTGTCTATTTCAATTTTATTTATTTTTTATTGTTTTTTATTTAACTTTAAATGTGCAGTTCTAATAAATATAATTCATATTAAATATATTTTAAATGTAGGTTATAATAAAATATAAAAATGCCAAGGTGGGTTATTTCTTTTGCAAAGCACTGTATTTTGTTTTGGATAAATCACCTTGTTAGAGTGAAACATGTTTGCAATAACATTTTACACATGTACAGCTCATCTGTGTTATTGAAGTGATTAAACAAAACCTGCACATTAAGATGACCTCTAAAGGTCAGTGCATGTTTCTACATTTTCATATCAAACATCAGATTAACCTGCTGCTGCTGATCATATCTTGCAACAGTTGATACTTACGTTGTGTTTAAATTGAAATGAAATATAATTGATTTAAAAATGGTGAAAATTTGTTTCTTATTCCTTAATTCTGACTTGTGTTTAACATATTTTTGATCTTTTTCTCTCCTCTTTTTTTAATGAGAAAAACGATCTTTCTGAAATATCTAGCTCTGTTTTTCATGTAATTTTTCCTAAACTTTCTTCAGAGAAAGTTGTTTAGCCTGAGCATATCAAAGCTGTAGTGAAGTCTGAGATTTGTGGTTTTATAGATTTATAAATTGAGCATTAATCTAAAATCTTTCTGTCAGCTTACAGCAATCACTTGATTCAGTGGAAAATCAGGCGTACATGATAAGTGTGTTTTTATATGCTGTAGGCAAACATTCCTGCTGAGTCACGCCTTGCTTGGGGACAGAGCTTGTGATAGGGAGTGGTATAAGGAAGAACTGTGGATCATAGAACAACTCCAGGCATGAGTTTTCATTTTAAATGCACGAACCAGAGAAGTTCAGACTGTTGAATAATAATTTCACTGGGAAATAATGTCAGTGGTAGAACTAATTGAATTTAAAGTGAGATGAGAAAGCTGAATGCAGTGTCTAAGCATGATACAATATCCAGTTTGTTCTTTCTGTGGAACACACAGCAGATCATGTGACCTAAAGTCTGTTCAGGATTAAATGTAAAGGATATCATTATCTTCGGAGGGGAGGGGACTTTTTGAATGCTTTAAGTAAAGAAATTCTCATAACATCTCTTTTTTAAACTTGGAAATCGCACTGAAAAAAACAATCAAGCCTAACAAAATAACTCAAAGCAGACGTTCACCTAAATTCCAAATATATTGGGTGGAGAGCTGACTTTTAAATTAGGTTATAGTCCCACTGAGGATGTTGGTGTGTATATATGCTTACATGAATGCACTTCAATGCCAAAGCTAATGTCAGAATTTCAATTGTTTCCACATTTGTTAAAGAAATGTCCTTTAATCTGGTAATAAACTGGCGTTGTGCATTTAAATAAGCTTTTTTTCATTATTCATACAGTAATGGGGTTGACCCATTTAATCTGATGCAGGAGGCATACACACATTACATACACTTGTATGCGTCACACACATATAAAGTACTCTGAGGACTTTGTCTTCTTATGAGGCGAGACTTTTATCTGCTTACAATGTGTGTTTATTTTTATTTATTTATTTTTTGTCTTATTTAATTTTTAAATCTTGCATGTGTTTTATTGATTCAGTAAAGCACTTTGTTACTATACGTGTGTGTGTGTAT
>JBAMHV010000012.1:6944384-6956067 GCA_037177535.1 Pseudomugil gertrudae | reverse complement strand
ATTACTTAACTGCAGTTTTTTTTCATGAGTGTGCGATATGCGCACACACACCCTCAAAGCTTTAAGCCTACTCTTTAACGTCATGATAGGAGTTAAAGCAACTGGATTATTACGTAATTCGTATATTTTCTCTTTTACACACAAACGCACAACCGTCACACACTTGGTGGATTTACTAGTTTTTTTCCTCCCTTTCTGATTAGAGCTGTTGATTTGAATCCCAGTAAGAATTCCCACAGTATGTCTAATTCCTTTCTAAAGCTTGGGGGGCTTACGCTGATAAACCACCCCTCACCCCCACCCAGCTGTACAAACTGATATGCAGTCACTTTTCTCTCTCTGTCTGATATATTGAAGCCAATATATTTGTCTCTACATTGCATTTGCATGAGAACATTAATACTCACACCATAACCCACATTAACACTGTATAGGCACACATATACTTCTAATTTAAGTGCAGTCTGAATGATGAGAAAATTACTTTTTTCTTTCCTCCTCATCAAAGCCTTTAGAGATAAGTGATTTGAAGCACATTGTTCCATTGAACTATAAAAGCTGCAAGATTGGAAGGATAAGATGTTGGTTAAATTGAGATTTTCATGCATTTACACTATCAAAGGCAAACGCACAATATCAGATGGCTTAATTTTTTCTGTCTCATCTGGAATTCTGTTTCCTGTAGTTGCAAGAAAAATGTCATTCAAATTGAAAGTTTGGGATCAGTATGAAGTTTTGCATTTGTAAGCTGTGGATGACCTGGATTTAAACCACTTTCCAGTAGAAGATAAATTAAACCAAACATAATACAACACAAACATTTGGTTGTATGTTTTCGGTACTTGCATGTAATTTTCCTGTCCTGCTTAAATCTCTGCTGCCCTCCGTAATACAGACCCACTTCCACCAGCTGATTTTCTAGTTGAAAATTGCTTGTGTATTAAATAATCATAGAAACACCAAATGGGGATTTCATGGAGGTTATATGTAAAAGGTGTGTTTGTGGTATAAGCAGTATTGAACTTTGGTTTACATTTAACACATGGGTGTATTTATGTGCAAGTCTACATATAAAACTACTGAAGAGGTCCCAGAGCAACTCTCTGGTGCTTGTGTCTATTAGATTCATTTCATTAATAAAAAATCATGACATTAGTGTATGTGAAATATGTGATAGGAACCAATCAGGATGTTTCCCATCCTGCGGAGAATAAAGCTGTTTGAAAACCAAAGCATTGTTCAAAAATTCTAATATTTCCTAATATGACTTATTTTAATTAATAATACAGCCATTTAAGCCAAATTTCTTTGGTTTATCAGTGTGACCGCTTGTGTAGCGTCTGAGCCATATTAGCATAAATCATTTAATCTCCTCCACACAGGCTATATAACATGTAGGAAGAGTACCCTGTCTGTCTCTGCTAAGTGTAAATTATTCACGCACATACACAATAATACAGACCTGTACTACAGTCGCTTGGCTGTGCACGTGTTGTAAAGACCCCCCCACCCCCCAAGCGTTTAATCTGTCTAATCCATTTGCCTAATCAGCTCTTTCAGAACAATGCCATTTGTAGATCCACAGTAACTATGCATGCTGGACTGGTAACAGCCGAGCCCCCGTGTTACAACCTGTTGTTCCCACGTTGCATCACTTCACACATCTTATGAGAGGAAAATAGGATGAAGAAAGAAAAGCACGAGTGAGAGATGTGCAATCTCAAGTGGCCACATGCCTTTAGTTTTCACTTGCTCCATTTCTATTACCTGTTTGCTGAATTATCCACAGACACATGGATAAAACCTGTGTGACTTATAGGACTCTCTCTCCGGTGTTTGTTTTAGCTCAAAACATTTTCCTCCATCGTATTTTCTTCAATGATAAGTGTGTCAAACTCAGGTCCTCGAGGGCCGGTATCCAGCAGGTTTTTGTTGTCTCCATGCTCTGACACAGCTGACATAAATTACTTAATAGGTTGACAAGAAGCTGTTGGATCTATTTGATTTGCATCAGGTGTGTTAAGTGCAGGTAAACAACAAACTTGCTGGATTTCGGCCCTCGAGGACTGGATCTTGACACTCCAGGTGTAGAGGCGAGGATGCTACTCTGTCACTAGAGGGTAGCATGGATAGTGTGTGCATGTGTGGAGCTGAGTGATTGCTTGATTAATATCACGTGCATTTGCCTGGGGGGAAGGTGTGTTTTGCTTGGTACAGAGAGGTAGAGGTTGTGTGCCGATGTAATCTGTTGGCCGCACAGATTTAGGACAAATGAAAAGAGAAATAAACTTTTTGGAACAGCATCAGGAGTCCTGTTTTTCCATTAGATTTTGTGCGTCTGACAGACCCCATTCCTCACCTCTCAGTAACTAATTGGATAGTCACATTACAATAAGAGTTATACGTGAGTGTGCACATGTGTGCTGTTAGTGAATCTGATGGGAAAGGAGTTGATATGGAGGTTGTTTTGTTTGCCATCCAACCAAGCTCAAGTAGGATTGGGGGTGGGGGGGTCATGCTGATGCAACCAAAAGACATTCAGGCATATTCAGAGTAACACACAGGTTCATATCTTAAGTCCACAGCTAGACAACACATGTGCGCCTAATGAAAAATGAACTGAACACAGGGGGAGGAAACTCCTCATCAACATGCAGGGATGTATTTACAGAAATGGTAAAGATAAACAGATAAAGAGAGGTTCATAATTTTTTTAAAGAATGTTTTTTTATAGCTGCATATATACTGCACAATTCTTTTATCATGTGTCATACCTTTTGTTCATAAGCTTCTCAGGAAACACACACTACATGCTTTAAAGTAGAAAACTTGTGACTCTGCTTATGTGATCCTTTGACTTTATGCGATAAGGTAAGGTAAAAGTGTGTTTTAATGTTTGGAAAAAGAAAAGCGAAAGGAAAAAAACTTCTCAGCAAAATCCGATGGAACTTTTTTTAGGGAGCAGCACAGCTGACTTTCATGGGATGCCATATAAGTTTTGTAGAGCGTAGCAGTGTGTTATTTTGCCTCAGGAGATACAAGAAGGAGCTTGTGCCTCCTCGTATTGTTAAGGTTTTATTTCACTCTGATCTTCTGCATCCATGAGGAAGAATGGCTCGCCAATGTTCATAAAGACAAAACATGTTCAGACATTAACCGTAAGACACAAGGCATCCCAAATACTTCATAGAGACAAAGATTAGCTGGGCCACAGGACACATTTTAAAGATTCAAGGAAGTTTTTAGATTTATTACCGTAGTAAGTGATTTTACCTAACACACTGGAAACTTGTTTTGCAAGTGAGGAAAATATCTAGTGGATCATTTGTTGTTTTAAACTCTTTCCATGTTATTAAGGTGAGTTTTCTCTAAAGAGCTTTTAAATAATTTAAATTTATTTACATTTAAGTAAGAAAATCACCAAACATTAGTTAAAATACAACGAATGATGTTAATAAATGCATACAAGTTAATCTTTTTGTTTGAATACAGCCTGGAAGCTTTATTCTGTTTAATTTGACACAACATAATTAGATTTTGGGATGTTTTTTTTTTATACCTGAACCTTGAGGTTGCCATCTTTAAGCCAGTGATGCTCCGCAACAAAGCGCATAAAACTTTGCCTTTAAGACTGATATGTTTGGATTTGGTGTGATGGTTTAGATCCCTTTAAGAGCGAGGAATTAGGATGATGCTGATGCTTAGTGTCTTGGTCTGTGTGCCCATGCATCTTGCTGCCTCTGCCTGTTTCTCAGCTTCCTGTGTGTGTGTGTGTGTGTGTGTGTGTGTCTGCGTGTGCGTGTGTGTGTGTGTGTGTGGCCGACCTTTGGGGCCAGATTTACTTGCTGCATCTGGCTGATGTGCACAGAGATTTCATGGTAGACAGAAGAAAAGAGAGAGAAAGCGTGAGTGTGTGAATTTATGTTCTGCATGTGCAGTGAAGCTAACTGGAGCAGGGTGTCCGCCTGACGCACACACGCCTGACGGCCTGGCTGCAGCCTTGTGATACATAACATTTAGTATTAGTGCATGTGCAACTATTACACTGTGTGCGTGTTTGGAAGTGATGCATCCATGACTCAACTTCAGCTGTCAAGTGTGTGTGTGTGTGTGTTTTGTGTATATGTGTGTAGGTGTGAATGATACTTAGATGAGAATCTCCACAAGATGTATAATTTGCCATCACATAAGTGCCTTTAAAACATTTTTTTTACATTTTTGTTTTCTTATTACATAAAACTGATAGACATGGAAAATTGTTCATTATTTCAGGTCTAGCTGGCCAATGCCGGGGCTGTCGTGGACATCTGGTGGCGGTAGTAGCAGCGGTTGTGTGTATGCGAGTGTGGTCCTCGGCGCATAGCCCATGTCCAGCCCATAATGCCGTCATCCACACGGAAAGGGGTGCCGAAGGACCCTGAGCTGAAGGACCCTGACCTTTTCTTCAAAGATGATCCAGAGGAGGTTTTCTGTGACCTGCACGAGATCGGACATGGCAGCTTTGGGGCAGTTTACTTTGTAAGTGCCATTTCACAAACTCTGCAGCGAAGTTTTTGATTTGAACTCTGTATCAAGGACAAGAATGACTCATTTACTGCATCAGTTGCTGGGGTGCATTACCATTTTTCACATAGTTAATGATTATTTATATACAAATGTAGATTGAATTAATAAATTAGTTACCTCACTTCATCTTTTGTCCATATAAACATGTAATGTTTCATGACTGCTGTTTCAGTGGAGACGGATCCCTCTCAGCACCGTCTCTCTAATCTCATCATCTCTGATCACCCGTCAAGCCTTTGATTCTAAAGTTGTATTAAAAGGGGATTGTGAAAGAGTTCTGCATCTCTTACCTCTCTTTTCTTCTTTATTTCCTTATTTCTTCCTTGTCCTTTTGTTTCCCCTCCTCCAGATGCAGAGCTGGGGGGGCAATAAGCCTCCTCCTTGCCTCATAAAAAACTTTTGATATAGATAAAACAGGGTAGTTGATAGAGGATTGGAATTTTTATGACTGCTAGGGCTTTACTGTCCCCTTCTATCCCATGTCAATCTCATACACACACACACACACACACACATGGCTGACGCATCACTAGTCAGGTTCCCGTGTCTGTCTGGCTAACAACCTCCAGTGTTGGTCTAAATCCTGTCCTGATGCCATTGCTGCTCTCACTGACACACTTATGCTGTCTGTATTTACATGCAGATAAAGAAATGTATCCTTTGCTATGGTGCACAATAAAAATGGTGAAGAGTAAACCTTAAACCTTTAGTTTTTAGAAAAGCTGAATAAAATGCAGCATTCTTAACATGCTAAATGTTTTGTGTTTTGCATAACTAAGGCTTTTTTCATTTATTTTATTAACTGGGTTTTGATCAACAAATGAATATGTGTGCAATATTTATCTAACACATCCTGCTAACCTCCAATCAAAGAAAGGATTGTATTTTATTGAGAGGTTGGGGCAGGACTGCAACTCTTGCTGCAAATAATTAAACTTAGTCCTAATAAGTAGTACTGAAACACATGAACACATCATTACTTTTATAAAAATGAAGCTCTAGTCTAGATTTTTATCAGAGAATATAATACTAATCTGGAGTGGAAATGCTGTGTTTGCACAGAATCCACTGTGGGATGAAACGCAAAGCATTTTTATGATAACAATGTGTTAAACTGTGTATTTTTTGCTTAGTATAATCAAGGTTGAACTTGGTTTTAGATGAGATCCATTGGGAGTCCCCCTGCTGACTATGCAGACCACTGCCAATGGTTTTACACACGCACACACACACACACACACACAGATATAATGTATGGTGAATGGATTATACATTGTAATTACTGCTTCACTGATCCCCTGCTTTATTTTGCAATAACAATCAGCTTGAATGCATTAGAATATTTTACTGTTATATGATTGTTTCATGCTCTCTGCAGCCAACTAGATGTACACTGCTACCGAGGGAACAACTGTTATGAATTGACGGGCAATATCACTGGGATTAAATTAATCTAAAGGGAAAAAAGTCCACTGGGAATAAACAGTTTCCTGCTGTTACTGTTATTCCGTTACAATCTCAATACAAATTTCCCAGTTAAATGTTAAGGGATAAGGCCAGGATACTGGCTTAGGCTGAGCTGCAGTGTTGCTGTTCCTGAGGACACAAGCTTCCCAGGTTAACTGCACATGGAAATGCTGAGTAATACTTTGGGGTAAATGCTACTTTTTTTTTTCAATCAGCTGACTGCCATTATCTGGTGGGAATTTAGGATCGGAATGAGACGATAAGTAAAATGGAAATATCTACTTTTCAAAGAAATAAACAAATTACTGTGTAGAAAAGCTAATTTCTAAGCCTCATTCATAGAAAGATGTGTTTGTGACTCTCTTAATGTTTATGATTAACATCTTAATAGCACAAAAGTAGCTACTATGCCTAAGCATGCCATTTAAGGAGGGAAAGGGGCACTTTTATGTCTTGTGGCTGAAAACTATATGCGTTTTTTTCTTTCTTTCAGGCACGTAACTCTTACTCCAACGAGGTGGTGGCCATCAAAAAGATGTCCTATAATGGCAAGCAGACTACCGAAGTAAGAGTGAAGTCCCGTCCACACCCACAGTTTGATGCTTGTGTTTCTTTAACGTCCAGCTCTTACTGGGCATTATAAGGCCATGGTCATAACATTTCTCAGTGTAAAACATGGCATGACATCACACTCTGTGGTTTATTACAGACTCTCCTTTTTATAAACCTGTGACTGTTATGCATGAGTGCTTTTGGTTCTGGTGCTCATGTTGGTGCAATGTATTGAAATGTAGTCTGTAAACTGACGTTGTAAGTGATGGGAAATTGCTCTGTGAGCGGTGACCAAGGTGAGAACGGCTGCGCCGCTGGTATTAAAATCACAACGTTGCCCACTAAAGTGATCCTGTGCTTGCACTTTGTTCACCATCTGTGTCTGAATTTGTTTTGGCAGAAGTGGCAGGACATCATTAAAGAAGTCAAGTTTTTGGAACAGCTGCGACACCCAAACACAATCGAGTACA
Source organism: Pseudomugil gertrudae (assembly GCA_037177535.1). Classification (NCBI taxonomy): domain Eukaryota; kingdom Metazoa; phylum Chordata; class Actinopteri; order Atheriniformes; family Pseudomugilidae; genus Pseudomugil; species Pseudomugil gertrudae. Next base: position 6,949,012 of record JBAMHV010000012.1, on the reverse strand, counting down.
AAGGCTGCTACTTGAAAGACAACACTGCCTGGGTTAGTGGGTCCTTATTAGTGTCTTCTTTTGTTCTAGCTCCCCCTTTTTTTTTTAGGTTTGACAACTATTAGTGCATCTTTCTCTTCCTCCTCCTCTCGGATAGTTTTTCCTTTCATTGCATATCCCACTAGCTGTGTTTTCCCACTGTCTGCTACTGCTTCTCTGCATATGCCGTAACTAATACCACCTCCATCGCTGTCTTCGGGCTCTGTCTTTCTCTGCAACTTCACCAGATTTACACCAACTTGAAGTTTTGTTCCAAAGATATTTTTTAATGCAATGCTCGTCTTTTCGGTCATTAATTATTTAGTTTTTGTTTCTTTTTCAGCTGGTGATGGAGTACTGCCTGGGCTCCGCATCAGATTTACTAGAGGGTAAGTATGAGAGATCATGTTTAATATGCTCATAGATTACAAATACTGATCATAAGACGTATTTGTTGTTATATCATGTAGCCGCGATATAGCCCAGTGAGGATGAGTGTCCTACCGTGACTGTGTTTCAGAGTGGCACTCACCAATGTACATAAAGCTTCTGCTCATCATTTAAAAATTATTTATAAACTCCTCATCTGTAAAGGCGCTCACATGACTTTTACACCACTGCTGAGTGTGACTCCACACACACTCATTTCTCTGCACAGATGTAGCTGCCACTGTTCCACAATATGCCACCTGGTTCTCCTCTCTTGTCATTTCCTCCTTAAAACAATGTAATTGAAAATGTTCTGGCCACACTTGGACACTTATTTTATCCGTATATTTACTATTCATTACCATGGAATGGGTCAGAACTATTATAGTGTAATCTTCTGCTTTATGGTATTCACCAGGGTGCAGGAAGCGAGTATCATGCGGTGACCAACAGGATTTAAGTAAAGTTTCTGCAATAAAGTGATGCAAAATGTCTCAGAATGTATAAACCGTATGTATCAAATATGCAACATCAGGCTATAAGAGGTTAAAGGGGAAAAAAAAGGAAATTGTTTGCATTTATTAATAATGATATCTTTCTACATACAGAAAGAACATTATGAGCAAGAATAATTAACCACAACAAAGAAGCATTAACCATCTTAACTGTATTGTCTGCAGAAAACTGTATTTTTCACCTACCGTAATCTAACCTACTTTAAGCTGTTTTGCAGCCAACTATAGTACAAACATCAGCATGATTGTTTGACAAGGATTTTCTAGACCATCAAACATGAGGGAACTGTGGCTATCAGGTGGCTACAGCTTTCTTTTAAAGCCCATACAACCTCATGTTCTCTTGTTCTTGCTACATTTTGCCAAGTAAACCATATTAAAGGTCTGCTGTGATTCTGTGCATATTGTTTCCATGAGTGCCAAGGCAATATAAGATAAGTTTATCTACTCGTAATTTGTGTTTTTAGGTCAATGACCTGACGTGTTTTATTATCTAGTACCACTTTATGATTAAAAATGATTTCTTTTGATTGACATTTAACTGAACAACTTTCACTTTTCACATTATCAGAGAAAATCCAGTTTTTTTGGGGTTTTTTTACGTGTCTTGTCCAGCATCACAGAAACTCCAGTTGCAACAACAACCTACTAAACACTTTAAAGCTGAAACTCGAGGCATTTTTACGCACCTATGTGTGTTCTCACAACGGGTGTCGTGTAGATCGTGAGGACATTTGGACTTTAGCCTTTATGAAAATTCTCCGTTTCCATTCGGCTGTGACCTTTTATCTTGGCTCCTTCTGTTGTTGCAACAGTGCAACTTTTTTTTACATATGCATATTTTCCACCAGGATTTTTAAAAACTGTTTGGTAGTGAGGATGCAAAACCCTCCCAGAGAGAGAGAGAGTCTGGTAACGTGAGGGAAACACTGTTCCGGTCTTCTACGATGAAACTGCAACTAATTCGAGGTTGAATGGACATTTTTAATGAATACCTGATTTAAGGTGGTGAGAAAGTTTAAATTATATAAAATGCATAAAGACGCATAGGTTACAACGTGCACAACCTCACCCTGCCACAGAGGAAGTTTCACCTACATATAAAATAACCAGGTTAATTCTTTATTGCACATAAACACACCTACAAGAACAAAGTTCTCTCCTCTCATGGAGTTACAAGCGTTACTCCTCTCCATCGCCTCTTCCCACATTCGAGCAAAACGCTGTAGAACCAGACAGGAAGTTGAAACTCCAATGTTTGTTTTTCAAAATTACGTGATGTATTTGCAGAGCAGTGTCCCATTCCTTCAGTACAATGTCACACCATGGCCTGGAAACTTCATGGTTCTATTCATACAGTATGATTTACTTTTGTAACATCTGGGAGAAAAAAGCATATTTTAGAAGGCATGGTGGCTTTTATTTCCTCATGGCAGTGTGCCATGATAATTTACATGTAGTTGAAACCCTTATATGTTTACATGTCATCATAGATACCAAGGGAGAGTTAAATGTCAGTGTTTAATCGAGTTGGCTTTTTCACTATTCTACGTCTTTATTCCGTTTAAATACCCTTGTGTATATTTTATGTGTGTATAGCTTCCTTTCTGCTCATTGTTATTAAATTCTTAGAGTGCTGCAACTTATTTCCACTGCACTTATTTCTCCCAAGTTCACAAGAAACCACTCCAAGAGATGGAAATCGCTGCCATTACCCACGGTGCCTTGCTAGGACTGGCTTACCTACATTCCCACAATATGATTCACAGGTGAGTTTGTTTCCTTCCTTATTTTAAAGAATTCCCCGTCAGGAGCAAGCAGTGTAATTTACTGATGGAGATTGTTGTACTACAGGGTTAAGCAATTAAGTTGTAGAAGTTGTCAATAATTCTTCTTGAAGGATTATTGACATGTTGATGCAACAGGATATATCACTGTTAGGTGATAACCCTTCTCCATCTTTGGTGTCCACAGTATTTAACTTGTAAACCACAAAAGATTCATAATAATGATGCCAGTGATGTTCTTGGGCATCATAACAGGAATTCAAGTGAGCATAACTTGAGTAAATACTCACCAGCAGTGTGACTTTTTCTCATAAAAAGTGCTAACAATGTTTATTTTAATTAGCAGACATGCTTCCACCACCATTTGATGGACAAAACTGTGTCATATAGTATTTTAGGCTTTTGTTGTGTTGTAATGCATTAAATGCATAAATCTCCTTACATAAATCTTCCTCTGATGCCCTTCTCCCACCACAGAGATGTGAAAGCTGGTAACATCCTGCTGACTGAGCTGGGTCAAGTCAAACTGGCCGACTTTGGCTCTGCCTCCATTGCCTCACCTGCCAACTCCTTTGTCGGAACACCTTACTGGTCAGTATGCACTACCCAAAACGCCACATAGAATAGTTTCCCTAACAACTTGTTAGGCTATGATCCAGCTGCTTTTTGGATGTGTTGTTGTCTCTCTGTTAACATGATGTGACACTAATTTCTCTGTAACGGTTCCTCCTGTATGTCATGTGAAGCTTCTCTATGAATGAGAAATTATAGACAACACATGTGGATGAGCTAACAATGTCATGCAAAGATTCATGTACTGCTTTATGTGCTCTTGCAGGCTAAAGCTGATATTCTCTTATCTCAATATGTGCATAAACTCATTTGTATGACCTAATCCACTACTTATTCACATACACCTGCCAGCTTGTGTAATAAATGAAATCATCACAGCACAGTTGGACTACTTGTCACACACATAAAAGTTGTTTCGCACCATGTTTATAAAGCACATTTTAAAAACTGAGCCACTATCGCAGCATACCAGAATCTGAAAAACCTCTCAGAAGCTAAGCAGATTATAACATTTTCATGGATTTTCCCACATGCTTAATGAGAGCCTTTATGTGTGTGTGTGTGTTTTTATTCTCTGCCATCAGGATGGCCCCAGAAGTGATTTTAGCTATGGATGAGGGCCAATATGAAGGGAAGGTGGACATCTGGTCTCTGGGGATCACCTGTATTGAACTTGGTGAGAAATGTACCCATGTAATTTGAAATTAAACTAAAAAAGAAGAATTTAACAAGATGAATAAAACACTGAACTTATCTGTGATGTGTGCTTCATGCAGGAGAAGCCAAATGTTCTTTTATGAAACATTAGAAATAACTAAATAACTCTGATCTTTTCTCTGTCAGCGGAACGTAAACCACCGTTGTTCAACATGAATGCCATGAGTGCCTTATATCACATCGCACAGAACGATTCTCCCACGCTGCAGTCAAATGAGTGGTGAGTTGAACTCTCGTCTCCTATTCACAAGTGTGTGTGTACTTCAGCGCATATATATATATGAGTGTGTGTGTCTAGTTGTTTGTCTATGTGTGTTGGCCCTATGATGGTCTGGCGACCTGTCCAGGGTGTAATCCGTTGACACATTTGACAGGAAGTTAGAGAATTAGTACAGCTCCTGTCTACTTTGACTCCTTGATCCAGAGTTACACTCCCTCTCAATAGTTGCGCTCAACCAGTGAAAGACGCCTTGCGACGAATACGTGGGGCTAAATAGCCAGACTCTCCTCCGCTGTTGTTCCTCAGTGGTGGAACGAACTGCCAAACTCTGTCCGGTCTGCAGAGACCTTGTCTACTTTTAAGAACAAG
>JBAMHV010000012.1:6922145-6944284 GCA_037177535.1 Pseudomugil gertrudae | reverse complement strand
TCTGCTAAATGCCTGTAGAATAGAATAGAATAGAATAGAATAGAATAGAATAGAATAGAATAGAATAGAATAGAATTAAAAAGCAAAAGATGTAATAATCAATAAAAATTGTGTCACTTGCAGACAGTGCAGTGCAGACATGCTTTTGTTGAGCCTCCAACTTTAGGTGTAACACCTTGCTTGATGTCTCTCTTCGTATATTTTGAAACCTCCATCAATCCATTTCCGGCTGCTTCGTGAGGGGTCGTGATGCGGAGTCAGCTGCCTAAAGAGAAGCCTAAACTTTCTTCTCCCAGCCACATTCTCTTGCTCATCAAAGGGGATCCCGAGGTGTTTCCAGGCCAGCTGAGAGATGTAATCCCTCCAGCATTTCCTGGGTCTTCCTCTGGATCTCCTCCTGAACGGATGTGCTCAGACCTCCTCACCAGGCATTCATAAGCCACCTCATCTGGCTCCTCTCAGTGCGAAGTGCAGCGGCTTTACTCCGAGCCCCTCCCAGATGACTGAGCTTCTCACCCCGTCGCTAACCCCCTTCATTTCACCGGATGTGAAAGTGCTGTGTCGCATTTTTACTGCTGAGCACGGTAACACTAGTCAACGTGAGTGGTTCCACCAGGGTCCAACAGTGGTGCTCTTCGCTTTTCTCCAATTTAAAGCCTCATCAATCTAGAACAAAGCCACTCGTTCAGACAGGAAATCAGTCGGTGAAAACCAAAGTGAATCTGGTGTATTTTACCATTTCTACATGTCCACTTTGAACCACATTTTACTCTGAAATGTCAACATATCCTCATTGTGGTCAGAAACCACAGCCTTTAACTCTGGGAGTGGAAAGCGCTGTTTTGTAGCATATCGTTTTAGTAACACACATCCTCAGGCTTCCATATTCAGCAGAACCCTGTGGTAAAAGAAAGGCCAGACACCCTGTGGAGAAAACTAATTTCAGCTGCTTTTATTCGTCATCTTGTTCTGTCGGCAACTACCAACCATAGATGAGGGTAAATTGGCCAGTAAAGTGGGAGCTTCTCCTTTAGGCTCAGCTCTTCACCACGTATGTCACTGCAGACACCGCACCGATCCATTTATGAACAAGACTCTGAGATAGACTACTTGAACTCTTCCACTAGGAGCACGGCCTGATTACAACTGAGGACCATAGTCTCAGATTTGAAGGTTTCCAATGTTATTGATCAAAATAATTCCACAACTATCCTGTGAATAATCATTTTAAAATGTTAAATTGTTTGGTAATATTACTTTTAAAGATAATTTTATAATAAAACTGTAAATAGCATCTCCGTTATCATGCACATTCTTACATCTCCTGGTAACTGAAAATGAAGGTCCAATCCGATCTATGCTCTGCCAGAGTAAGACACCCTTGTGTTAATTCTCACAGCTTTGAGCTCTGTGACTGGTCATGTGCAAGGTTACACTCATAAGTCTATTATGTAATTACTAAGGAAACCTCTACAACATGAATGCTGTGCATTTACTCAACTGCTTTTCCTGCCTGGCTGTTAGTTTTCAACATCAAACAAATCAGCATATTTTTCTACCAAACTCGCATGTATCCATTCCTTACAGGTTATTTCATGCAACTTTCAGTCTCGTAGCTCCTGACTTTGAATGCTAACATCCTGCATGAACTGTCCTTCCTGACATTTGATCTTGTTTTTTTACTATTTATTCTTTACACAGTAAGAAATGGCAAAAAATTTTTTAGCAGTGCTTCCAGGTGCTGTTATGTTTTATATTTATTTTAGTTTCTTTTAGAAAAGACTAAAGAAATTGGATTAAAGCATCTATTATAAGGGAAGACCTTACATTGTGCTGTGGGCACAAAGAAATCTGTGATCTAAACTGGTTGAAAAAAGGATACAAGAAAGAATTTTGTGATTTGGTGATGCAACAAAAACTCTGATCAAATCTGAGTTGCTGTAACCAGAGTGTGAGGTAAAGCTGTTATCAAATATCAACCCAAGTTTGACGCTGCCCTGTAATTCACCTTTATGGACTGTCGTCCTCTTACTGCCGTGAAAAGAGCTGTATGTGAAATCCTGGCTTGTAGCGTCACATAAATGTTTGTTCCTCTCAATATGTTGAAACAGTCTGTCTCTTTGGCTCACAGAGGGTTGCTGCTTACCCTCTTCAGCACTGTCACAAACAGTCTTGTTCATATTCTCTTTAACTTGTGACCTAAATAAAAATGTCTTTTCTTCTTTTAAAAAAGTATAGCCTGAACAGCTAATCAAAACCACGAGAAGAAAGCAGCTTTTAGTCAAAGTTTGCTTCCTGTGTACACAAAGAACACCTGTTGTAAAGTTAGAGCTGGTCTCCAGCATTGTGCTGTGTTCAGGACAGCACATGGTCATGGTATTTTTGGAGGAGCTCCAGTAGCCTGAAGCATGAGCAACACCATGCCAGATGAAAGTAGTGGAGACATTGGCTCAATAGTTTTCAGTACACAAACACAAGACAACACCGTCATGCAAGTGTTTTCACGTTGATGGAACAATGGTAGGTGCTGTTTGAGCACAGTGACCCAAAAATTACCCTAAAAGTGCATTTTTATCTGATTTCAAATCAAACATTGCATTGAAGGCTGCTTTTTATATCAAAAATCCAAACCAATAGTGTATTTATACTGTTATGTACTTGAACATATTTTTAGATCAGAGTTCCACAACTCCAGTGGCCTGTATTTTTATTGCTCTACATATTTACATAATTCATATAAGGCTCTTGTTTTCTCCACTTTAAGTGACTGATTCAGTAAAGACAGCAGATTACTCCACCATACACACATAGCTGTGTCTGATGGAAGTTTACCTTTTAGTATTTCTGCTTATTCTCAGATTTAAATGTCCAAATAAAATGGAGAATTATTGACCTATATCCTTCTATCCTCTTTACCCAGGTCTGACACCTTCCGCAGCTTTGTTGACTACTGCCTACTGAAAATTCCTCAGGACAGACTCTCGTCAGGGGAGCTGCTACGAGTGAGTGGGCTTCCTCTGTAATCCCTCCAGCTGTGACCTCACTTCCTGCCTCACTCAGTCCCTGAGCCATAAGGATGAGTCATTCCCATCTACCCACAGATCCCTAATACGCAAGCATACGCACGCTTTCTACTTCAAGCACACACACCAAGCACCCTGCAGAGAGTTGCTTATTCTTTTTGGTCTTTTTCTTTGCTGTAGTGTTACTTCCTGCATCATGCCTTGTAGCTTCGTAAAGCTCACATGCATTTACTGCTTCCACATCCCTTTGATTAGAGGACAGTTTAGATTCTGCTTCTGTCTATTATAGAGTAGAATAGAGAAAGAATAGAATAGAGAAATAGAGGCCAAAGGAAAACAACACAAAGGAACATCATTAGATTAGACATTTATTATGATTATTTAGTTCATTTTTACTTTATTTGATGAAGGTTTCCAAAAACAAGTCATCATGTATGACCAAACAAAGGCAAAAAAAACTTTACCATCCAAATGAATCTTTATGATAGCATCATTTTTAATGTAATCTTTGTGTTATGAGTTCAGTAGCTGCTCTGGTGATCTTTAAACATGCTGGATATTCACCCCAGTGAATGAACGCTCATTGAATTTCCCCGCACTTGAGCTTTTTGTTTGTGTGACCAGCAGGTAATCCTATTTGGGCCGTTAAGAGTTTTATGTTCTCAGTGATCATGCTCAACAGCGCAGAGCACCGTCAACAGGACTTTTGACACCTGCTTCAGTTTGGGGAGGAGGAGGAAGGGTGGTCTTAAGGTGTGAGGTTAGGAAGTGGATAAAAAGGGAGCTGTGGTCTGTCTGCGAGAATAGGGTGGAGGTTTTGATTAGAATTCGCTCTTCCCAACACCACTGACCCAAATCCAGGCTGTGGAAAGAAAAAAAAGCCATTAAAGAGGGTTAAGTACCAAACAGATTTTGGATCAGTGTCGTATGGCTTGCTATATAGTGAGGGGCTTGGGGGTGGGGGTGTTAGTTTATGATTAATACCCCTCTCTCTTTCTCTCTTTTCTCAGTCATGCAAACACTAACTCTTCCTTTGATTGCACGCACACACACACACACACACTTCCATCCAAGCTCTTTAAAAGAGAAAATCAGGTCAACAATCTGTGAGCCTTGAGCTGTATGGGTTCTGGCTTCAGGTTAAATACTTCCTCTTCCTGTATAACTCACAGAGAGTTATGATGATTATTAAAATCATGACCACTTGATGACCTTATCTCAGAAACACCTGTACCACTAAAAATAGCCTTGAATATTTTTAGTCAGGGGTTTGTCTCACTTTAAGTCCATAAATTAGTAAACATTTTATGTTTTCTGTGCAAAGGAATGCGTTCAAATAACACAAATAATATATATCCATGTATTTCAGAAGCAGCAGACATTCTAATTTCTTTTGTAGAAGTCACAAGTATTAAATTACACTGAAAACTTTGCTTTTTCTTTACAGATCTCATGTCATTTCAAAGATAATCTTTTGTCTCTGAGCTTTTTGAACATATTCTTTGGGGGAAAAGTGCTACAATAAAAATAAGAGCTGACTTGTGGTGTTGCTTTTTAGCATCCTGAGTTGGTGATACTACGTTTCTCATTGAATAGTTTTTATTGTAAGTTAATGTGGAGAAAAGACGTGTCTTTTTAACACAAACTCTTTAGTGTGTGTAAGAGGGGGGTGTGAGAACAAATGTTTTCTCAGGTCCGTGTTAAAGGGATGGCCAACCCACCCACATTCTGATGTAGGTCCAGTAGAAAACGGGACAAATCACTCATCTCTATTTTCAGTGTGTGATGTCACTCCCATGTGTCCTGACTAGCCCATTACACCAGCATCTGTCACACGGAGAGAAGGTGTGCAAAAAAGAGAGAGTGAGATGGAGCTAAAAATAACACCAAATGTCATTTTTATTTCAGTCTATATTTTCCATTCTAGTGCACGTTGGTTGCATGCAGTACAACCATTACAGTACTCCATATTTTATGAATGAGAGTGACTCAGGAGGTGTGAATCAGTGTGTATGTCGTAGTGGGTGGTAGCATTGGTGGGAAAAATCAGTTCCTTTTCTGCTCTTTCTCTGTATTTTTATGGTATTATTTTTTCGTTGCACCTGTTTAAAAATAAGTGGTTACGCTTATCTCCTTAATGCCCTGTGCATTCACTAAATTACACCTGAGGTTGTCGCATGGGAAGTGCTCTAGCTTGGTAATGTGAAGCCACTTTTACTAACCAGCGATATTGTTCCTCACTGTTTTTATTCTGATATCTTTACACAGGAGCGGGGTCATTCATTTCCAGGTCCAATTAGGCTTTATATAATCCCTGAATATTAATTCTAATTTTTTCCATATAGAAACAAACAAACGAATAAGAGAAAGAAGACATGTTCGGTTATAAGCTTAATGCTGAATATCATTGTTAATGTTATCTTTTTAATCATGATTTAGTCATTCCCATTAGCTTGCTGTTTCAGAGTTAACTGAAATGAAAAAGATTACGAGTATTTATGTAAATCAATTTTAATGGGCAAACTTTCTCAGATTCCTGTAATGAGTGTAGCAGAGGATGTTGGAAGTGCTGAGACTCCCTGGATATGTTGAGCAACCTACAGGCGCCCTCTAGTGATGATCACCATTATGACGCTCCATAAAATGAGAAGAGAGAATAACCAAACTGCATTTAATCTAAAACTGGATAAAAGATGAGGGCTGTTAAATGTAAGAGTTTTAGGAGCTTTCAGTATACATCAGTAAAACCTTCCAACACAGCATGTTTTAGCTTTTGCTATGTCTGAATCTGAGCTGAATGTACTGTAGTCTGTAATGATTACTATGTAAGAAGCAAAAGATATGCGGTTAAGTTTGAACTCAGAGGAAATACATTTGTTTACACCACTGGATAAAAAGGTGTTAAGCAAAATAATTTGTTATATCCATTAATTATGGGATGGAAAAACAGGATAATGTCTAACCCAGACTAACTCTCGCTCTCTTTTCATTTTTCTTTCAATTCAGCATGATTTTGTGCGACGGGAACGCTCGCCACGCATTCTCATCGACCTCATCCAGAGGACGAAGGATGCGGTGCGCGAGCTGGACAATTTACAGTACCGCAAGATGAAGAAGATTCTTTACCAGGAGAAACACAACGGGCCCATGGGAGAAAGCCAGGAGGAGGAGGAGGTGGGAAAAGGGGGATGGGCTGAAAGATGAGATAAAAAAAAAACAACTATAAACACATATCAAATTAAATTTTATCTCGGTTCAAAGGCAAAAGAGAACAACATAAAATCAGTTTTAACATAAAATCAAACCAAATAGAGGTAATGGCTTCTCCCAGCAGTGCAACACTTCATCATTACAACAAGCAGCAGCCTGACGGTGAGATGAAATGCCCCTTAGCTGACCTGGCCTGAGGTACAGTGAGGAGGCAAGGACAGCCTTTAGCTGCAATAGTGTCATGCTATACCACGTGACACTGCCATAACATAACCTCCTGTGTCATACCGAGTTTCTGAATAAACATACTACAAGAACTATTGCTTAAGACTTAAACCGAATTACTTTCAACTCTAAAAGCTGAGTAGTCTTATTTCAATCAATTGTGTCCACGGTCAGTTAATCACAATTTGACCAATGACCATTAAGGTAATTTCTGACACAGAGGATGATAAAAGCACTCGCATACATTTTCTTATGTAGGAATTCATACTGACTCCAGTACCACCTAGAGAGCAGTGGTGATGCTCTGTGCATTTTGGGTGAATTTGTTAAACGTCACTGAATAAATAACTAAATAAAGGAATAAATGGTAGTGTGTTTTACTGTAGCTGCAGGATTTTTGAATGCTCACTTGTGCAAACATGTTTATTAACATGCATGGAACTGTGTTCACCTGCAGGACAGCGAGGCAGCCAGCTGTAAAATGAACAGCCTGGGCAGCAACCACTCCATCCCCAGCACCTCCGTCAGCACAGGTAGCCAGAGCAGCAGTGTGAACAGCATGCAGGAGGTGCTGGATGACAGCTGCTCTGACATGACCATGATGCACCCCCAGGACTATGGCAGCACCCTGGACTCCTCTGCACCCATAAAGAAGGTAAAGGTGATTAGTGGGCCCCTTCCAGGCCTGAGCCAGAAACTCAAATGCTTCATTTAGTAATCGTCCTCCAAATCTGTTTGAAACTTTTAGATAAAATAATTTCTTCCCACATGATTTCTACTTTTTATTAAAGGAAATCTTTAAAAGCCATGTGGACAGTTTGTTCACTTCCTTTCTAAAGTCCTAAAAATGAAAGAGAAACATGGCTCTGCAGACCTGGTCTGTTTTTTCTCACCATTTTTCAATAGTATGTATAATCCCCTCCCCCCTGAAACCATGGAAACCACTGACACAGTCCCCACTGTTTGCAGATTCAAGTTCATCACTGACACTGTTCACACTTCGAGAACAAAGGCAATGCACGCATGTCAACAGGCCGCACACACACTCCTCACAAATTCTCTGCTTACATCCGCTGTTGTTTACACACACAGCCGGGACTCTCGGGTCAATGCAACATGTGATGTTCTCAGATAATAGCTTGGATGCTGTGAAATCAGCGAGGAGAAGCCTGTCGTTCTCTTTCTTTCGCTGCTCTTTGTGTTTTGACGGTGCATGAATAAAGTTGTCTCTTAATGAGCAGACAATCAGCAGCTGAGATCACTCATCTGCAGATTACTTGACAGTGACACGTGGCTTTCAGATGCTGATGAAGTTCAACTCTGTAGACCCTTTTTTCTGAAAATGTTCTGATTCTAAAGAAGGGGTTGAGTCTTAATGTATTATTTGAGGTTACAGTAAAATCTGTTTCAGACAAAGCTTTCTTCAAACTTTGGCTTTAAACAAAAAGCACTTAACCACCTAATTCACACAAAGTTTTATTAAAGACTTTAAATGTTTTGGTTATTTCTGGTTATTGGTTATTTATTTTGGAGTTAAAATGTGTAGTATATTCCTCAACAGCACGTTTATCAGATTTACTTTCGTACATTTTTGTTTATTTTCTTTTAATTATTATAGATAACTTCACCTGAAGTAACTTTTCCTACCTTTTTTTTTAAATCCACTCAGGACCATCAGTATAACTGGGATGATGGGATTCACAGAGACCACCGGCCGGAGCTGAGACTGGCCTCCTCTGATAAGAGTAGCCAGGCACAAAACTACAAAAACCAGGGCCGCTTCGCCACCTTTAAATCCGCCTCACTGGTAAGTCCAGCAGACGCTAAAATGTCCGTTCCTCTTTAAAACGATGACAGAGAGGCTTTACCTTCTCTCTGGTTTGGTTCAACAGCTGAGTCAGTGTGACCATCAAGCCAACCATGTTTTTAATTAGACCTTAAATCTCTTTTTCCACCGATACTTTTTTATTCTTTCTGTTCACTTCCTCTTTCGGTCTGGACTCATCTTTGCACTACGCTCTCTCTGCAGTTTACTGCACTGTTGTTCCCTCCTTTCACTGAAATCCCTTTGTTTTCTTCTCCGTACTATGCTTCACATTACCACACCTTCCCTCCCGCCCCCCCGCCCACCTTTATTCCCTTCCGCATCTGATAATACATCATTCTTAGATGGAGTCAATACTCCAAGTTGAAGGGGGTGGAATGCTCTTTTACTTTCTTCTTATGTCTCTCTTTCTTTCTCTCCCTCCCTGTCTGTTGCCATAGAAACCAGCTCTAGTAACTATAAAGAAGTTGTGTTGTTGTGTGTAAGCATGCATTAGTGTGTGTGTGTGTTTACCCATCCCTGACCCACTGGTTTTAATTGTGAGTCCTTTCTGCTGTCAGATCCTAAATCATCCATAAGGAAGATGTAAGTGTGCACGTGTGTGTGCATAACATACTCGTATTGTCCTTGACCAGACCATGTACTGTTTATGGTCTGAGGCTTTGTGTGTGTGATTTTCTGAGCACCTTCATGCTTTTACACTTATAGTTTCAAATCTTCTCATCCTTTGTGACTTGCGGTGACATAAACAACAACGGGAACTGTTTGAATCCACATGAAAGTCTCCACAATGCGCCCTTAAAATTCAAGACTTGGAAACAAAGACATGTTATGAGGTAGTATTGAATGAAATCAAAGACTAAAATTCCAAAGGAGAAAACTATTAGTGTGAAAAAGATAAAGTGTTTTGTAAGACTGTACCAGACTTGGTTGAGCCTTTAAATATCTCTCTTTACCTTTATGCTGCTGTGATACCCCCAGATGACAAATAATAATTCATTTGTTTCATAATCATAATTAATCAAGCCATACACAGGATAAAAGCTAGTAAATGTTCATTTAAAACTAAAAAAAAATTACAAATATGTGAGAAAGCACCAAGGACAGACTGCAAGGAAATCTTTTAAAGGTCGTTGACCTGAACACCCGACTGTTTCCAAACAGGAGATGCAAATTATGATTTTCCATCAAACGAATGCTACAGAGATCATTGCTAAACTTAACAAATGTATGCATTCATTTGATTGCTCTTTATTTTTGGCACAATTAAGTCATGTTGTTACTATTTAAAAAACCTGTGCAATATAAAAAGTAAAGGAAAATCTTTCTGACTCCTTTCCCATTATTTCACTGAATCTTTTAATCTTTTTCCTGTCAGAAAAAGGCCAACATTTTCCCCTCTTTACATAATATGGAGCTAGATTTATCAGAGGTTTACAGGAAAATTAAGCTTCTGCTTAAAAAAGTGTCTGAATTCATAAATGATGGGCAAAATCTCTTGCTCACATTACAGTAAATATTGCCTTCATTCATTTTCTTCTTTTAAAAAAAGACTAAATTTGAAGTGAACAAACCCATTTCAAAACAATATTTACCCTTTCTTTAGTGCTGTGGATTAAAGTCAGAGTGGAAGATGGAAAATGTGCGTGGCTTAGGTTGCTCATACTGTGTAATGAGGCAGCTTGTCTTGAACTGAAGCAACATCATGTAAAGCTCAGCATCGCTGTTGTGTGACAGTCGGGCTTGTCTGCCGGCGCTGAAAGCAGTGACATCATCTTTTTCTGCCGAGCGCAGACGTCCTCAGATTGGCCTCAGCTCACCGAGACTGGAAGCAGGTAGACAAAGAGAAAGCGGGAGCAATGACTGAGGGGGTCCAGATGGTGAGGGGTAACGGATTGCTAGAGAGGAAGAGGAAAAATAATGATAATGTGACACGTCACACAAATTACTGAGCTCTAAAAATGTAAAAATGAGTTAAATGTGTTTATATTGTGTAATTAATTAATAAATACCAGCGTTAGAGGCAGATTAGAAGTGATTAGAAAAGGGCGAAATGAAGGTGTTTGGTCACGGTAGTCTAAAGACATAATCAAGGTTAAAAATGTTGGACATAAGGAAGGCGCAGGAGAGGATTCTTCATCAGAGGTGAGAAAAATGTGCCGTAATGATTTAAACCTGAACAAAAGAGGGAGAAATAAATGCAACACGTTTCTCCTAAATGTAGGATTCAACCTGAAGATGTGGACCGTTATGAGAGAAGGGTACAACTGAAGAGATGTGGGAGGGTTTAGCAGGGTGAGATCTAACTTACTAAAGCAATATATGGAAAAGAAAATGTATGAGAAGGAAGAAAATTTAAGGATGTGAGAACGGGGCAAAGTAGAGCAAGGACCACTGATTTTGTGACATAGTTTTACCTCTTTTGTTGGCTTGACATCTTTTGCTGCTGGCTGCAAGTTGTGACCGACAGCTGATTACAGCTGCATGTAAGAAGCATGAAACGTGCACTTCCTCATCCCCCAGCTCAGCTGTGAAGACACTAGACATGATCACATGAGTCTGTGGAGGCTCTTTTAGTTTCCTCTGTTCATCCAGATGACTTCACCATATGCCACTAAACATGTTAAACAACATCCGCTCGGTTTTTTCTCTCCTGGCTTGAAAATATTTGTGTTGCTCCTTAAAGAAAAGGGTTGTATTCAAATCACAGATCAGGACAGGAAGCAGTTCTATTAACCTCACATCGAACGAGACCGCTCATGAAAAAATATGTTATCGTAACCGATCCTCCTGGAAAAGAAGAGCAGGAATCTGTTCATATTCACACATCCCAAACAGTTGGTGAACATAGTAAAACTGTTGTTGTTACTTAAATGATGTTTTGAGAGTTTTTGCTGAGATCATGCAAATCAGCATGTTTCATGTTGCCTTCAAAAAGTAAATAAGCTAAATAAGATTTCAGCTGCTCAATTCCCACTGATCCCATTCACCTTTAGCCTGCATGCCCCCCTCTTCTCCCTGAATATGATCTCCTTTCCAGTCCCACAGCCTTGTGTGAAAGAGGCCATCACATGACGTGACTTGGCCCTTTGTGGCGCTATGCAGAGTGGCAGCAAAGCAAGTGACTAGGATTGGGAGGCTCTATTACAGTAGGGGTATTGATTCAACACAGATTAAGGAGAAAGGGGGGCTCAACGTCCACCTATTTCCAGCCCCTCCACCCACCCCCTCCACCCTGTTTTCCTTGTAGTTGCTCTTATTTTGTGTATTTTTCATCCTTTTCCCTTTTAACTCTTTTGCAGTCATTTTCCATCTGCTGTTTCTTCTTTGCAAGGACCCTCCCTCCCCTCATCTCTCGGTCTACTCCTGTCCGATCCCCCCACTCCCCCGCTCTAACTTCTCTCACTCTTTCTCAATGAGGTATTCATGTGACCCACCTGCTGTCCGCCGCTTAGCGTTCGCCTTACTAAAGAGCAGCTCTGTGCTCTTGTTGGCCCGTGAAGTCGGCCTGCCTCATTCACAGTTCACACGTCTGCCTCGGCCGCTGCGTGCCCAAGGCGGGAACCAAAGAAAGGGAGGGGGGGTTCAGCGTCCAGCGGAGGGGGGTCTCAGGGTGGCATCGGAGCTCAGGCAGGGTTCTGTCGGGCATAGGATGCTGCACAAGGTTCCTGGATGCTGGTGCACTTGGCTAAAGTCGCCATCATGTTTGGCCTGAGGAGTTCAGGTGGAAGTTATGAGAAGATGCGGAGTGAATACTACTTAGATGTGGAGAACCCTTTCTGTCCTGAGGTTGGTGCGTCAGCTGTAGGTTTTAGTTTTTAATGGTGTGAGAAAAGGTTTTACGATCCGCTAATGTGGTCTTTGTCTTATGTTAAATTTAGTTTTGAAGCAGTTATTAGATGTTAGATGTTGTCTGTGTTACTCTGGATGGCTTAAGCACACTTTAGAGCTTAAGTTGCATGTGTATGATTGTATATGTGCGATAGTTGGTGAGGAGTAAAAAGAGCTTTTGTTGGACTCTATTGGTGAATATCTCTGTGTTTTATATTTTCTAAAGGCTTTGGTTGATGTTTAATAAGAATGACCACACTTGATAAAGTCTGTTTTCAGATTTTTTTGGAAAAAGTAACCCACATAAATTAATTGAAGGACTGTATTGTGAAATATCGCTGCTTGCGTACACCTGTTACTTCTTTCTTCTTGTGCTTGTATGTTTTTTCGCCTCCTTTTTGTCCCGGGTATCTCAGTGTTTAGATCTCATAATTTATTTCTTCTTCCCTCGCAATAGGTGACCAAACAGATTCATGAGCATGAGCAGGAAAGTGAGCTGCGGGAGCAGATGTCGGGCTACAAGCGCATGCGTCGCCAGCACCAGAAGCAGCTGATTGCCCTGGAGAACAAGCTAAAGGCCGAAATGGACGAACACCGGCTCAAGCTGCAGAAGGAGGTGGAGACGCAGGCCAACAATGCCTACATAGAGCTGGAGAAGCTGGCTAAACGCCACGCCGTGCAAAGCGAGAAAGAGGTGGGATTTGTGATGGGCGGACGTGGGTCAAAGGGCATGAGTAGATGTGTAAGCACAGTAATCACAGATGATCACACCGACCTATGTGCACCATGCAACAGTTGGGAAGGAGGTGTGATTCCAGCTTTTGGAAATGAATAAAAATGGGTGGGAGTGATGTTGAAGTTATGACTAAAGATATGGGAAGAGGCTAGCTTGTTAAGTTCATACTGACATTGAATGCTTTGGAAAATGTTGGTTGTGTTTTACACACTGCTGCCACCCAATGATACATACAATGAAGCACAAGGAGGCAGAAGTGGGTCACACAATGTCAGGCCTGGAAAAACAAGCTGCATATCTCTGTGATTAGCACACGGCATGCCAGTCCAGCCAAGGAGATAGCGTAATCTCCCCATTTAGACAAGTGTGTCAGCCTGAACTGTTACATAAAAACTGTATCGCAAGTTCGAGTTACATCGATGTTGGAAAAGAAACTTGCGTATTATCTGGATGCTTCTAACCAGATTTTGACATCAAAATGTCTAGGATATTTAGTTAGTTATATTTTTATCAGTAGTATTTAAAAATATCTGAAAAAAGTCAATAAAAATTAAACAAGACTGAGATAATGGCTTTGTTATTATGTAATGTATGAAAACAAAAGCTGAGGATTTTTGGAAATTTTGCATTAAACTAGCAAAAATACATCATCCATTCTCAAACCATGTTTTATTTAGCCAGTACTAAAGATGAAATGCGACATGCCCTGCATCCATACTGTGTTTAGTGTAGTCATTACTGTGTTTATTATGTGTTATGTTGTTGTTGTGTGATGAAGTGCGTGTGAAGCCCTTTGAGGCAACTTTGTTGTGATACTGGGCTATATAAAAATAAAATTGATTGATTGATTGATTGAATTGATCCATCCTATTCAAACAGATCAACATATCCCCAACACTTTCTCCTCCGTGACATGTTTTTTGCAGATGAAGACAGCCCTCACAGACGAGAAGAAGTTCCAGCAGCAGATCGTTGCCCAGCAGAAGAAGGAGCTGACCACATTTCTGGATAATCAGAAGAAACAGTACAAGCTCTGCAAGGAGAAGATTAAGGAGGTTTGTTGGTTTCCTCCTCAGGCGAGCTCCTGCGTACGCCTCTCATGTGTGACACACGGTCCTGCATGCTGTTTACTGTTGAGTCAGCCCTCCTACACTCAAACATGCACATTCAGTACCTCCGAAGTGGAAGTTTTGTTGAGTCACTAAGTTTACTTACTAGGTACCTACACATGTAAACACAAAAACAAGGGGAGCCATGAAACCATGCACAACCTTTAAACAAAGTCCAGAGAATGCTCCTGTGGGCTGGGAGTGTGACACATTGTGTTTTTGGTTACAAGATAAGTGACCAAAATTAGGTCAGCGTAGCTAAAAGAAAGCATCACTGGCAGGGAGAGATATTTCCCACCAGCTGCAGGCTTCTGCAGTATTAGACACCACAGAGAGCAGGGATCAGGCTCATGTGTTAAGTGCATTAGTGCAATTGTAGATTACCTTAAAGCCCATGAAAAAGAACTTGTACTATGAGGGAATAGTATTGGCAATTTTGTTTTCCCCACAACCTTCCTTTGACCAATGTCATGTTTAAGCCAAAATAAAAGGTTAACTAAAGTTCACCATTGGCTTTCACCATCATATAGAGGCTCATCTTCCACATTGAAAACATTCATATATAGTACACATCTGCCTCTCTGCTCATATACAAGGTTTAGACATCAGTTTCTACTTTTTATAGTAATATTTAGTTGTTACTTTATTTACCAACACAGGAGATGAATGAGGACCACAGCACACCCAAGAAGGAAAAGCAGGAACGTCTGTCAAAGCACAAGGAGAACATGCAGCATTCCCAGGCCGAGGAGGAGGCCCATGTCCTGGCCCAGCAGAGGGTTTTCTACGACAGAAATTGCCGCGCTTTCAAGCGCAAAGTCATGATTAAAAGGCACGATCTGGAGCAGGAGCAGATCCGTGAGGTGTGGAACCGCTACATCTCAAACTAAAAATATTTGTAACTAAGTTGTAAATAAAAGATACATTTGAACCCATAAATATGCTGTTTGAGCTAAAAACGGACCATTTTAAGTAAAGCTAACCTTTCTATCAACTTGTTTACAAATGTCTTTTGGAGAAGACCCAGTGGGACGTTTTTACAGCAAACTGCAGTGTGTTTGTGATAATTATTCACCCATTGTTCTATAAGAAGATTATTACAGAGCAAAGCAAGCCAACAATGCAGTAATCTGAAAAGCTGTTGTGCACTGTAAAGCTGGAGGAAGTCTTAGAGGGTCCAAAAGCTTCCTGTGGGAAAATGTACAAAGTCAGGAAGTGTTCAAATGAATGGAAAAGATTTACCGTGTGATTGTTATCGATTTTTCAGCTGCTGATAATGTCCGTTAATGCTTTGAGGCTGCAAATAAGAAACAGGAAAATTGATTTCTACAAGTTAAAATATGAATGTCAAAGGAAAATGATAAGCTGAGTAAGAAGTATTGATCAATAAAAGGTTTCTTCAAATCGCTTTTCTGCTTCCTCCACCTCTCCTTTCCCCACCAAGGAGCTGAACAAGAAGAAGACCCAGAAGGAGATGGAGCACGCCATGCTGATTCGCCATGACGAGTCCACGCAGGAGCTAGAACAGCGGCAGCTGAAGACCCTACAGAAGCTGCGGATGGACCTGATCCGCCTGCAACACCAGACGGAGCTGGAGAATCAGATCGAGTACAACAACAGACGTGAGCGTGAACTCCATCGCAAGCATGTGCTGGAGCTCCGGCAGCAGCCCAAGAGCCTCAAAGTGAGTCGACACGGTGACAATTTAGTTTTCGGTGATGAATTTCTTGGCTGTTGAACGTTTTCAGAGAGAAAATTTCAGATGTCTTTGAAGAGACGACTTTGATCCATCTGTAACATGGCGCAAGCGACTAGCAACCTCTTTGTTTTCGGTTCTTTTTGATTAAGCAATGATGCAACCTGAATGTAATGAATTAAACTGGCAGAAATAGTGTAATAACACCCAAAATGTGTCATCTCCACATTGCATTATATTTTAATTTAGTTCTCAGGGCAATAAGAACTACCCCTGTGGCTATATTAGCCCTTTAACCTTCAGCAGCCCAATTCTCTTCTGAAGAGCAGTGCAGATCAGTTTCAGTCTGTTATTCTATAATCCATGTTTTATGATCACTGTCTCTTGTATCTCTGTTTCTGTTCTGTCCACTAGGCACTGGAGCTGCAGATAAAGAAGCAGTTTCAGGACACTTGTAAGGTGCAGACCAAGCAGTACAAGGCCCTGCGCCACCACCAGATGGAAGTTACGCCCAAGGCTGAGCACAAGACGGTGCTCAAGGCCCTAAAGGATGAGCAGACACGCAAGCTGGCCATCCTGGCTGAGCAGTATGAGCAGAGCATCAACGAGATGATGGCCTCGCAAGCGGTAAATGGAAATATTAAAACACATTTCAAAGCCAAGTGGAGAAGTTTCTCCACACCTGTTGCTTATTTCTGTCCATCTTCTTTGCATTTCATCCATGTAATTCTATCCCATTTAATTTACTCCTGCACCTCCCTTTCCACTGTCACTACGTCCTCTCTATCCCTGATGCCCTTCTTTTTCCTCCATCACTCCCTCCCCTTCACTCCCCCTCTGTCCTCCTTCACCCCTCTCCCGCCTCTGTCTTTATATTTCCCCTCCCCTGATGCGGTCCACGATCGTCTGTGTCAGCTGCGTCTGGACGAGGCCCAGGAAGCCGAATGCCAGGCCCTGAGGCAGCAGCTGCAGCAGGAGATGGAGCTGCTCAATGCCTACCAGAGCAAGATCAAGATGCAGACCGAGGCCCAGCACGAACGCGAGCAGCAGAAGCTGGAGCAGAAGGTGTCGCTGCGCCGGGCTCATCTGGAACAGAAGGTGTGCTGGAGGAAAGACTCTTTCATTATTTCACAGGAGTTTCTGCTCCTCTGCAGGACACTTTTTGAGTCTGGGAAATTGTTTATCAAACTGGTCCGCTAACAAAACACGAGGTTAAGAAATATAGAGATGAAATCCGGGAAGAATTCAGTGTAGCACCTTGATCCCTGTGATCAACTTGAAAAATCTCCCCACCTGATTGAAAAAAATTAAAAGTTAACTTTCCAACAGGAAAACCTGAAGGAGAGAATATAAAAATGTACAGAATATTGTGAAAGAAACGTGGTACAAAGAGACTGATTAACATTTCTTACACTACACACACCTAAGTACAGCCATGGTCTGAAATGCACATAAACATCCCCATCTTTTATTTTAATGCCTGAAAGACTTACAAAAAAAACAAAGGCTGGAACCTTGTTATACTGTACCCTCACAAAAGATGCTTTTTCCCCACAGTATTGGTACAGGACATAAAAAACTATCTTTAAAACACTAAATCTGTGGTCTGCACACACAGATTTAGTGTTTTAAAGATAGTTTTTTATGTCCAGTATTTTACTGGTCTGCATCCATGTTTAAGCGAACGCATCCAGGAACAAATTTGCATCCACGTTGGCAGGCATCATGAGCATGAAAGCTGACCCAGAAAGACATTCGCATGTTCACTCAGACACGTGCACATATGCAGATTTCACTCGCCACAGGTGGTGATGGCAGTGGCATGACTCCCTTCAGGGTGCAGAGGACCGCTGTTCTCTTTCAACAGTTGCTGTCCTCCGCTTCCAAAAAGCACTTAAGTTTATCGCTCCTACAACGGTTGCCCTTTGTTGTCTGATCTATGCACACATAAAATAATTTTACAATACACTGATTTTGTTTTTGTGGTATCTGCAACTCTTTTAGGGTGGACTGGGAGCTTTGTTATCACAAAGATTACAGTTTTCCCCGCACTTCCTTTACAAAACCATCCTGATGGAGACATCTGTCATCTTTAATGTGGCTATTAAGGCATCCTGTCGTGTATACCGATGCGATAAGACGAGTGCGTTTCCTACCAAACTGAACCTACGTCATTGCTACCGTCTAGTAGACAGCACTCCGACAACAAAAGAAGAGATCTTTGAAATGCCGCCCTGATCCAGTTCTGTTGGGTTGAGCGCAGCCTGTGCAAGCGGCAGTGATTTGTTGCCATCTCCTGGCAGCGCCTTGGGTTTGCACCCTGTTGCTGGGATGATGTCATGGTTTTAGAGGCACTATTGTCCTCGGTTCGGTTCATGGTCAAAGTCTGGAGTGTTCTGTGCATGCTCAGTAGTTGGCCAGATTGCCGTATTGCGCCATGCAGTTCTTTGTCTGCACCTGCAGATGTGTGTGTGTGTGCTAAGTTAATACATCTGTTAAACCCGACACAAAGGCAACTTCAGTGCAAAGTGTTCTGTCCAGGTTTTGCATTTAATGAAAGAAACACAAGCAGACTCTGCACATTGCAGACTAAATACACTTACAGGGGAGGATTATGTGATTTTTTTTTTCTTTTGTCTAATACCAACACTGTGTGTGTGTGTGTGTGTGTGTGCGTGTGTGTGTGTGTGTGTGTGTGTGTGTGTGTGTGTGTGTGTGTGTGACAAACACAATGGACAAGCGGTCTGTGAAAAACTGGAGTCATGAAAAGGATAATCCAGGTTATGGACAGTTTACATACTGTGTGTACTTTAGCTTGCATTCAGTCTAGTATATATTTTCCAGTCAACAAGTCATTATAGATGGATTGTAATCTTACCTTCACCTGCTTTGTTTCATCCTCATAATTTTACATAAACTGGCCAACATTTGTCTTACTGGAAAACTTAAATGCAAAAGAGACTAAAATTACCATCCATGTTTAACTGTGAAGGACTTGTTTTGTTTTTAGGTACAGGGTGAGCAGAGTATCTGACAGATAATGCCTGTAAAACATGACTGCTATACTGATCCAGGTCGTCTTTGAACATCTCTTGTTCCTTTGCAGATTGAAGAGGAGCTGGGTTCCCTTCAGAAGGAGCGAACCGACCGGATCAAACATCTGCTGGAGCGCCAGGAGCGGGAGATCGACGGCTTCGACATGGAGAGCATGCGGCTGGGCTTCGGCAACCTGGGCACACTGGACTTTCCCAAGGATGACTACAGATGAAGGCTGTCCTCGCCGCCGCCACCATCTTCTCCTGGTCTCCGGGTGCCAGTCTGCCTCAGAACAGCCCTCATCTCCTTATGACCTGACCTGACAATGCAGGTGTTCACTGCTGCTGATGCCCTCACACAAACACACAAACATAACAAAATAAAAACCACTCTGAAGTGTTTTCTGGGCTGGAAAGACGGGGTTGATGGCAGGTTTTACACCCCCCCCCCCCCACCCCCCCACCCACCCCCGAATAAAAAAAAAACCCCACATAAACGTCCTCCCCCTCCTTGCCGCTCGTGATGTCACAAGATGACAAAAGAGAAAAAATGCTGGATAACTTGCTGTAGTTGTCTTGTTTTGTAAGAGTAATAACATAGTCAGTGTTTCTCGTGCAATGACGACACTTCAGGTGTGACTAAAGGTGGAAATCGAGAGTAAAATGAGGGCAGTACACCGAGCGGAAATCGCTCTACAACTATTCTCCCAAAGGTGAATTTCCTTTTTTCTTCTTGGTTTTTTTTGTCTTGATACAGTGCAAAAAAGAACATTTTGAAGCGATAAATCAAGCCGCCGATCCTTCCGCAGCCTTTTCTCTCTGCTGCTTCTTTCAACACTTTTTGGTATTTATTCATGGGGACATTTTTAGGAAGAAAATTGGATTATTTGATACTATGAGACACAAATATCACAATGTACATACAAGTACGCTGATATAATAAATGTGATTCCTGGAGGATGGCTGAATCGTGGTACTCGGACTTTGCATTGTAGTGAATTTCTCTGCACTGGCAGCAAATGTGAAAAATAATCCATGTGACACGTGAACTCCCAGCTAGCACAAAGGGCTTCATGAGGAGGCCGGAGGGGGGGCTTTTACTTTGTGTATAAATGGATTTAAGGAGAGTTTTACTTATTTTCGTATCGTATTTTAACCGTCACTCGAATCAGAAATGAATTTTTAAAAGCGCTTTTTCTTTTCCACCCCCTCCTCAGATCATATCGGAGGGCTTTTTTTTTCTTTTATTCCCTCCGCCTTTTGCTTTACACAACTCCCAAGCTGTGTATTTTCTTATAAACCAGATCAGTATAATGCTTTATTATTGCATGCACTTTATTTTCTTTTCCAGGTTTCAAGAAAGCATGAATCTGTCAGAGCTTTTAATTATATTTGTAAATAAAGTGCTCATCAGACGAAATAAAGATGTCTAATTTGAATTCCTCGTACCACTAGCATGCCATTTTAACACATTCAGTATGACACCATACATTTGGCTATTAAATTATTTATTCATGGAAAATTTCTTTAAAAGAATTAATTTTTAAAAAATAATGTTCATGTCAGTTTATGTTATATTTACCAGGTCCTACGCTATTAGAAGGTAATTGATAAAAGTACTTTATTGATTGGATCTATTTGTCTTACTGATTAAATGGCATTCAGTGCACATCATGAATGGGGATAAAAATAAAAGGTGCAGCAGTCTGTGTTAAATTGGGTTAAAATCTGAAGTGGTTGTTTATTCTAATGCTGCTGCAACATTTAAACAATACTGTCGAACAATAAAGACTCATCTGTGACTCCTCAGTCCTCAAATATTCCAGGCGCTTTGCCCAAGAAACCACAAGTCAGGCAGTTTGTCTTCGATTTGTCATATCAGAGATAAATATACTGGTAGACTCCCACCATGATGGGATGTTACAGCCTCATCACCCATCAAATACATGTCTGATTACAAATTTCCAAAGAATCTCACCTCCTTTGCTCACATCTAATGGAAGAAACTAGGACGTGATACCAGAGGAATTGTTGGGTAATTGGATGCAAGATCTCAAATCACAGAAGTGGAAAATCAGGCTGCAGTGCAGAACAAGGCTTACTAACAGTTAAGGGTAACTTAGTCTTCTGTTGCACTGGCTGAAAATTAGCTGCAATTTCATCTGATTTTTATTATCAGTCATATTTCTGATACTTCTTGCAAAGAGAATCTTAGAAAAAAAACATTGTTTTCACTGGTTTATTGCAAGTTTAAGTGCAAGTAACTTAATAGAAACTGGTAAACTAGATGCGTTCCAGTGGCACAAAAGTGCTTTAAGGGTTTTTCTGCGTCTTGCAAAGATGGGGAATTTCTTGTAGTGGGAATACCAAGTGTTTGTGGACTTGAGCTTTATTTTCCAGCCAGCTGCTCGTACAGTTTGGGAACATAATCATCCCATTCAGCCTGGTAGCAGGTCCCTGCCACAGGGGCTCCTAGGTTGTACTTCTGCCTGAAGCTCTGGATCTTGAACTTGCCGCGGCAATCCCCGGAGCGGTTGGTGAGGACGGCTTCAGAGCAGGACAGGCTGCCTGGCTGCTCATATACCAGCCACACATACCTGTGGAGACCTAGAGGAGGAAGCTACAAGTTTTAATTGTTGCACTACTATGTTGAAGAGTACTTTTTCCTTTCTAAACACAAAAAATTGCGACACAAAAAATCTTCTAAAACTACATCATAGACTGTATAATATATATAAGTCAGTCCTGGGTTGTTTTTAAATGTCTCCCTGCTTTAACTATGAAAGAAGCCATCTGTATTATTACCTGTTCCTTTAGGAGGACCGGATCCCACATAGTCAGACATGACGCAGCCTGAGGACACGTCATTCCCCTTCATGTTCACCACCAAAAAGTGGTGCCACTCCCTTTGGCAAAATAGTAGCAATGATTAAAGATATGTTATTAAGTCACAGAGTGTCCAAAATCAACTTCAGTAGCTCAGAAAAATTAAGAGATGCTTTTGAAGATGACAGATTCACCATCTGATATGAGAGTTCGTTCAAAAACCTCACCAGCAGGGAAAACCATCACCTCCAGTCTCATCTTATTATGAGGTAAGCTACACGTCCTCACCTGAATTTGGGGTCTTTCCTGCTCGGAGCATCAGGGTCAGTCATGGCCAAAGTGTACAGTTTACTTGAGTCACATCCATCCCACTCCACACAGGTGGGTCTTTTTTGCACCTGAAGGTAAATAGAATTGAAAACTGTCAAAGTTAGTTGATACAGACGCTCACTAGAGGGCGCTGTTCGACTTTTATTACAATTGGAGGTTTTGCAGAGGGAATTATGTAACCATATTCATTAGTGGTAAACATTTACATGCATATAGACAGGGCTGCCAACTCTCACGCATTGGGCGTGAGACTCACGCAATTGAGTTGCCTCACACGCTCTCACGCCACACTT
>JBAMHV010000012.1:6889660-6918062 GCA_037177535.1 Pseudomugil gertrudae | reverse complement strand
CAACCAGCACTGCGACTCCACCTCCCCCCAGGTCTCCACCGAGCCGTTCACTGCGGTCTGCACGGACCATCTTGAAGATGCATTACAGTCTGGGATGTGTTCATACAGCCATGTCTCGATGAAGCACATAAAACTGCACTCTGTATTCTTTGTGAGACCTGGTTAGCACCTGGAACTCAATTCTCCTAGCTAGCAATCGCATGTTACCCATCACAACAGATGGAAGAAACGTTGAAATCACCATAGTTTTTCTCTCTGCTTCACTCTTACCCTGCATCTTCATCTTATTCCTTTCAACTCCATTGGGATTTGAAGTGTTATTTCACTGATAAACTTAAATTTGGGGAGCATTATCAGTAAATCCTGGTGGTAAACAAGTCTCGTTGCCATGGAGACTCTAATAAATCTTGAAATAACAGGGGAAAATGATATACAGAGAGACTCCCGTGTAGCACAACTTCCACCAGCATGAAAAGTCTTCTTGAACGACCCATGTCATGAAGGGGTCGGTGACGTGGTTACCTGCCTGTTGGTGTTCAGCAGACCCACAGTGCTCTGTGTCTCCACAGTGGGGTTTAAAAAGATGGATTTCTTCATGACTAAACTGCTATTTTCTCATATATATCCTAATAAGATTACACAACAACAGAGTGCATGCTCTCTGATCGCATAGTGAGGTCAAAGATGGTACATAGCGCAAATGAAAATAGTTTTAGGCTCACCTTATATAAAAACAATATTAACATTTCCTTGGAATGATGTGTTTAACTTCTGTCAAATCATATGTGATCATGAGGTCTCAGAAATGGCCGTTTTGGCATAGTTACAATGTGACAGAGCCCTATGGCACTACCGGAAATAGGGTAGGCATAATGTTACTAGTACTGGCACCATGAAGGGGTGAATGGTGTGGTCACCAACCTGCTTGATGGTACTACAGCAGCAGCAACGTCCAGTATTCCATCTGAAACAGCACTTACCCATATTGGTGCGCACTACAGGAAAAGAGGGCGCAGTGCACACTATGCACTGATTCCAGCGCACTATGGAATTGAGACACAGCCATGGTGTGTTCATGACTCCAGGACACCACGGTGCTGATTCTAATACAGCTACCCTATCAGTTTTAACAAAACCTTCCCTTATTCCCTTCAGGTGGACCAGATCAAGTATCGGCATCTATCACTGCAAACGATGTGCTGCCCAATGGGACCGTCATAGCCTACCAGGGCTCTTCTGTCTTATTGGAATGCTCCACCTTATCCTACCCATCTCAGCAGCTGAGCTGGATCTTCGAAGGAGCATACAGCAACAGCACACTGCCTGTTTCCTCAAAGCAGACTATTAGCTTCAAGATAGATAACGTTCAGCCCAACGCTCAAGGAGTTTACACTTGCCGGGCCCTCAACACTGTCTCCAACAAGACGGTCAACAAAAGCATAGAGCTGCTGGTGTATTGTAAGTACAACAAGCAGAGTACTGTGCTACCAAACTTCTGTGTGTATTATTGAATAAATCTGAATGTAATAGGACACACTGTTCTGAAATGACTCCATGTAAGCAGCTAAGCTTTTTATGGGCAGAATTATTCACAGAACATCTTTGATGTTAATTCTTCCAGAGATTGTGGCAAAGCGGCTGTGTGCCCACCTCTGAGCTCTCAGGTCTTCAGAGTCAGGACCAGGATCCAAAAAGGCTGATTTACAGCTGGTTTAGTGCCTACAAAGCAGAAGGAACCCAGGCATTTTCTTTCGGTGCCGTTGGTTTTTTGTGCTCTGTGGACATGGCTTGCCAGCTCCTCTAGCATCAGATCAGGCGTCAGAAAAATAAAACCAATGATGCTGGCTGTTTTCTGACATTTTTAAAATAATTCTTACACACAAACAGGAATTAGGAGAGAGAATAGATCAGAGATGAGTCATAGCTGCTGGCTTGTTGGAGATGATGCAACAGCAATGTGATGGAATACCAAAGAAGCTAAAAAAGTCTTATTTTTATCCCAGGATCTTTATTAATGGAAAGAATTGAGCATATCCGCCAGGAAAATGTGAATCCTGAATAACAAAAGGATTTTCTAAATGCCTTTTAATGTAGTTTTTTGCATTAAGTTAAACTTGTTTATGGTGCTGGACTGTAACATGCTTTTTGATCAATCAACTGAAAGAATATCAGCTTTCTAACAATATGTTACACGTGCCGGGGATTTTAAACTGCCGGGAGCTTTGGTAACATCACAGATCATTAACTTCAGGGATCTCAAACCACTCCTTGAGGGCCAATGTCCTGCAGGTTTTGAAATGCTTCCCTGCATCAAATTACCGGGTCGTTGCACAGAGCTTGGCAACAAGCTGTTGGATCCCTTTAATGTGAATCATGCTTGTTGGAACTGGGAAGCATTTAGAGCCAGTAGGAAAGTGGGCCTAAAAAAGTAGAGAATATAAAGCCGCTCATGTTTTTATCTCATGTTCAGCCTGAATGATTGCAGTGCCATAGCGTTGTCTACATGTGATTGGATCCCCTTCAGTGGATCTTAACATCACATGTGAACAGCCTCGGATCCAGATGCGTAACGGACCCGCTTTTCATAGCTGCAAAGTCTCAGTGTGAGAAATTGATTATATCAGAAGATAGCAAGTACCCAGTTTTGCACAATCGTCTAAATTCTACCTGTATGGAAACAGCTGTCATGTCATTTCTCATTGTTTTTCACCCTGTTGCTCTTTTAAGCTCTTAAGGCACAAAATAATACTACACAATACGCTTTGGTATTTTCCCACTTTGGTTTTAAGGTCAGTAAAAACTGCCTAAAACAAAACTTTTTATTTCATTAGCAGTTTCTGAGTATTAACAGATAAGCATTTTGCAAGGTTTTGTGGTTCACTTGACAGTTTTTAATCACTCGGTGTGCAATGTTTTGAGATTAAACAAGGGCAACGACCTGCTGCACATAATCTGACCATGGACGTTTAAAAAAAAAAAAAAAGGATTCATTGATTTAAAAAGCACCTTTTCTTTTTGGCGATTAAAAAAGGCAGTCCCAGCTGAAGGGTAAATGATTACTATCCCATCGTATCCCTGCAAAACTGAGGCGATTTCCTCTTAAGTTTGACTGTAACGTTGCATTAATCTTATCTGTGTTAGCATGTTATGAAATAGCAGGATCTGCAGGGTTCAAGGGGTTGCAGTCATGCCTTATATGTACTTCCTGAATCCTGAACTCTCTCCTGTTTTTAATAATTTCCTGTAGTAGGGAGCAACTTCTCCACACGGAGGGAAAGGAGCATGTTTTACTTTTAGGTGACGATCTTGCCACGAATTAGACTTAAGAATTGACCCAGGTGAACCAGAAAATAGATATTTACAGACACTAAAAAAAGAGCTCTTTGTCTGTACACACTGTTTTAAACAGATGTTTTTTGTCTTGAATAGATGTTCCAGGCACGCACCCGGAATGTCGTTGGGAGCCAACGCAGGACCCCTCCTATGCCCAGTTTGTCTGCTCCTGGTTAGGAGCGTATCCCACACCGAAGCTTCGCTGGGGGACAGAAGGCCCGTTCCACGAGACGGACAACCTCGTGGTGATGAAGAACCGCTCTCTGCTGTCCAACGGGCAGATCCTGAGATGCGCTGCACAGCACCTACTGCTCCATCCGGAAAAAGAGAAGTCATGCCTGTATACCCTCAGTAAGCACACAGTGGTGAAATGAGCTGCCCCCGGTCCTGAGACGTACAACTGCTGAATCTTTCATGTGTGTCCAGCTTAGAGGCTGCTGAGTTCCTGTTCTGCTGCAGTGGCTGACATTGTTTCCCTGCTCTTATTGTCCTAATTACCTCTGGAGGAAAATTACATAGCAGCTGATGCATTTAGTCCCAGAAAAGTTGAATAACAAGAAAGAAAATAGCAGCAGGATTTCATTAACAAGAAACTTTCTTATGGCTTCTAAACCAAACAGCAATAGTTTGCTGATAATTTGACATCTTTGTCCATCCTGTTAAGTTCTGGTAGTCCCTTGTTATTCCTATATCCAGTCTGTTTTTAGAGCTGCACGTGTCTCTGCTGTGCAGAACTGAAGTTTAATGCAGCATTAAAACCTGAGATATATACATATATATATTGATCATATATATACATATATATACATATATATACATATATATACAATTTATCATTCGAGCATCGTCATTGCAATGTGCAATAATTACATCATGCACATAGTCCTGCAATGTAGGAGGCAAAGACCTCAGCATGTTAATACGTCCATCTACCACCTGCAGACACAGATGGAGAGCCTGCTCCAATGTGGGCACTCGTAAATGAAACCTGATGGAACAAAACCTTTACTCTGCTCAATAAAAGCAAGCAATAAAAGATAATAAGACAAATTCTCAAACATGGGTAAAAACTATACCGGTACTTGTAATGTGCACAAAGAGTAATGGTCAACAAGATAGTAGGAGTGCATAACTTAGTGGCGTTCAAGTCGTCTGTTAAACTCTTTTCATATTGCAATATTTATCGCAGAGTAAGAAAAAGTCCAGATACAGGTTATTTTCAATATCATGCAGCCCTATGAGAGATTACCTCCATCGTGATGTGATGATAAAACAAAATGCAGAAGCAGCGTGTGGTAAACTTAATACGGCTTTTTTATGAATCTTTAAAATGATGATGATGACGATGTAAGATGAAATGAGCTGGAATGAGGTGCAAGCATGACTCGGGTATATTCACATTTTTAATGCTATCATCATGTGATTGAATATAATTCCAGACTTTGCAGAAACCTCCATAGTTATTCTGTATGTCTGATTGAAATTAGGTGTTAATGTGCTTGTAGCAGCTTCTGCATCTGCATTTAATCAAATGTTCTTCACAGCTAGTGAAAATGGTTGTGTTACCTGTGTCTGTTGTAGAATAGTACAATCTGTCGACCCATCAGAGCAGCAAGAAGCATATAGATGTCAAAATTAACATATTCAATGAAATCTGCATGTTTGTGTTGATTTTTGTGCTTCTTCCATCAGTTGTATGACTTATGTTGGCGTAGTTGGAGTGTTGCCTTGGCACAGGAGGAGTTCTAACATATTTTAGTTGAAAGTATTTTAGGTTTGCACACGATCCAGTAAAATAATGTGCAATTAAAAGGTTGCTTTGCTTTGGTGTTGTTGGTTATTTTGAGCAGCGGCTCAGAAGGTCACACAGTTGTCTGCTCATCAGAAGGTCAGTGAATCACTGCCTGGCTCCCCCCAGGTCACGTTTTAAAATATCTTTGTGTGAGACACAGAACACTGCTTGCCTTGGATTCATTTACTGGTGTGTTATAGAGTAAAAGCAGCAAAAATTAGATTTTTTTTTGGGGGGGGACTAATGAGTGCATGGTGGGCAGGTCAACCAGACTCGTATTTGCATGTTTTCTCTGTGGTTTTGCACCAAAACGAAGCATTTAGGAGCTGTGAGCTATAGCTGCTAAAATAATAATATCCTCACAATAACATTTGATTTTATGCAAAATGACATGACCCTAAGGCAAACGGAAATATTTTAGGAAACTCAGTTTTTATCTGTGTGGTTTCCCATGTTGGCTCGATTATGCTTTGGCTCAACAAACCAACTCCAAAACCATCAGACTGTCCTCTGAGGTATGTGGGAAAATATGCTTTGTAGGTGAAAGAGTATGCTGCAATCAAATGTATCTCCTCCCTGTTAGATTCCTGCAAAAGAATCTGTTCCCTTTTCTCTTGAGTCACAAAGCTGAGAAAACTGATTCAGTTCGGATGTTCGGTAAATGTCTCTTAATGTTACTTGCTGGGAACACACAAGCTCGGTTGCTGTATATATTTCTTTTAGATTTTGGATTTTTGGCTGCTAGAATATAACTCTGGCTGCAAGTTCAAGCCCAGCCAGAGGTTCTCAGAGGTTGAGTAAGATGCCTTCACCGATAGGTCTGAAAACTTGAACATGAGGTGTGTCTTTCTCAAACGAGGCCCAAAGCATAACTCTTACATTCTTGTCTAATTATATCACAAATATACGTTTGTGCCAAGCTTCAGTTTCAGGGAAAGTTAAGTTTCACTTTATAGTGTTTGTGCTTATGAAGTGAGGAATTAAATAACCCTTCTCAGGACCATTATTCCCACTACTGCTGGGTTTCGGCTGGTCGCTGCATATTCTGGCTGTTCACATGAACGTTTCCTTTCCTGTTTGCGATGGTGAAACGTTTTTTTTTTTTACTCCAACCCCGTAGCTGTGTATGTGTGGGTTTTTTTTCACCTCCTCACTGTTTGTGAATGTTCCTTCTCTGTGTATTATCCAGCAAGTGAAGTTCACACTCCCACTCCATCCCACTACAATGCAATAATAAAGTACAAGCCAGGGTGAGATTGTGAGTTTTTTTTTCCTCCGTTTTTTTCTAAGGTGTGTTTAGACATTCTTTCAGGGGTTTTGACATAAGACAAGAGTTAGCTGAGAAGCTTAGTGTCATTTTTATGTTTTTACAGTAAATAAAACCTAAAACCAGTTAGTTGACCTATATTATGCAACATTATTGGTTGGCCAATAGGACGGGCGAGTTTTTTCTCTCACTGCAGGAGGACACGCTACCTGACTTTTTTTTTTTTAAATCGATATGTAAATGTACCAAATCATCTATTGAGCCCACATGTCGCTGTGTTGTACGGCTATTTTTCCCTGTGCAGCCTTATTGCAACAAAGATGTAAACCCTAAAGACCCGTTCTGGCCTTGGTCTTGGGCTGCACTCACAACCTAAGTGTGCTGCCTAACGTTTGGGTTGTGAAGCCTCCAGAAACCGTTGTTTCTGACCCGGATCTGTATTCAGCCACAGCCTCTGGCATTTTTCTTCCGGTTATGTACACAGTCCGTGAGTGTGTTTATGTACCTGTGGGTGTGTGTATGAGTGTTTAGTGATAGAGTGGGAACGTGGGGAGTGACGAAGGGGTTGGGTTTGGCTGTTGTTAAATTGTGCTGTGTCTTTATATGTTAAAAGTGCTTTATAATTCAAATTTGGCTTGAATTGAGAAACTCTTTAGATTGATTGTTTCTCTTTTGTTTCTTGAAGAGTCTCCGTACCCCGAGGGCGAGCCGCTGGCCACAGCTCTGGAGGCAAGTAACATAACTCTGACCTGCATTGAGCGCACATCCATCCCTCCTGCTAACACCACGTGGAAAAGAGGTGTGAAGCAGGACAGCATCGTTACCGGGTCCAAATACCTCCTTACTGATGATGGAATCAACTTCAAACTAACCATATTCAACATCAGCAAGGAGGACGAAGGACTCTACTCCTGCTGCAGCAAGAACGCATTTGCTATCAAAGAACTGGAAGTCTACCTCACTGTGACATGTGAGTTCGGTTTGTATGTACATAGCAATGTGCTTATTATTATGGGGTTAGAAAAATAAACAAAAAACTTGCACAGATACATGATCTAAAAGATAGTTGCAGCTGTTCATGCAGAATGCTGATCAACTTGCTGCTCCACCGGTTTCCTTATCTTCTCCTATCTGCACATCTCAGCAAAGTCCTCTGCTTACACCGGAGGGATCATCGGCGTCTTCATAGCTGCGCTGATTGTAGGCTCAGTGGCAATCGTGGCAAAAACACTTTACTCCAATCGGCACAGAATTTGCCTGGGTAAATCCTTCTTATCTTTGTAGCTTATGACCCTAACTCACACATATGTCACATCTATTATTTTATGAATCAACTAATACTGATTTTACTTATTTTTTTTATTTCAGGAGGAGGCTTTGGGTGAGTATCTCACATTTCATGCTTATTTCAACTTCTATTCCACATCCATATTATTAAAAATAGCCAAAAATAAAAACTTTTTTAAAAGAAATACCTTAAATAACTTCTCTTAAGGAAGAGTACTTGTGATGTAGATCCTAAATTTAAAAGCTTTTGGAAAGCTTGTTGTCATTTGTGTTTGTTTAGCTACATAATTCAGTTAAAAATGACCTTTTGGACCTGAACACTGAGTGCCTGCATAATGGTGCCTGGAAAAAAGGTTGAGAAGGACACGGCAATATCTGGTGGTGGCAGTTCCTGGTTCAGAAAGTAAAAATCCAGTCCAGGAGCTGTTCCAACCAGTCACCAAGCCAGCTGGATTTATGTGAGCACAGTTCATCTGCCAGGTAAACAAGCCTGTTAGTGAGTCACCTGTAGAATGAATACCAGGACACAGATTCAGCAGTAACGTGGAACTATGTTAAATTTAATAGGATAGATGTTTAGTTTAGTTTAGAAGCAGCAACTGAGTGCATGCACATGGTTTGGAAAAAGATGGGGGGAAAACTGCTAAATTAATTTAGATAGTTATGTTTGAACCTGTTGGGAACGCGATGGAAATTGTAGGCACGTTTTGAGTATTTTGGATAAATATTTAATTCAGAGTGAATGGGGTCCAGAAATTAGTTAAAAAAACCTGACCAAGCTTTCCACAGTGAAGCACAGTGGTGGTAGTGTGATGGTATGGGGCTGCACGCATGTAAAAGAGGGTGAGTAAGATGGCATCTGTAAACAAAAGCTGACAAATCAACCTGTGAAATGTTATCAGAGGAAGAGCCAAACATGCAACACAACAAATTCCTGATTCATCATGGCCATTTTGAGTGGAGAAATAAGATAAATAACTTTTTTAAATCACACAAAAACAAACAAAAAAGCTCATTTTAATCAGTTTCTTTAAAACAAACTGGTATTTCTGTATATTTTTATTATAAGATCTAAAAAAAGGCATTTGTTTCACACCAAATCCCACATCCTCCCATTGTTTTTCTAGAACATCTGATGAGTGCCATGTTTGCAAGTTTACATTTAGTGCACTTAACTTTTACATTCAGTCGCACCTCCTCAAATCTGGTTGTTAAAACGAGACTGAATGATCGCAGTGAAGTGGTGTCTGTGTGGGAGTAGCTGTGTTATCTTCTTGTCTCAGGCATTTTTATCAGGGTGTGTGGGAGATGTTGCCACCCTTTTCTAAGAAAACCTGTGAACGATCTGACCTTTATCGATAATGTTTTCATTGTACGAATAGATTAAACCCATTTATTCTGCAGTGAATATAAAAGTATGTGTTTTTATCAAATATCCACATATTTTTTTCATTTTCTTTCTTTGTATGTGACTTTGATGATGCATTGTGGCATCTGAAAAATGCTTTTGTATCAGTGTGATTGTGTGGTTTGTACATTTCCTGCTTACTGCAGGCAGAGTTTGACCAAACTTAAAAAACTGAACTATGACAACTTAATTTAAATGAATACCTAAGGCAAGTACTTACCCCAAAGTGTCACTTTGACAGCACTATAAGAGCAGTAAAACAAAATAAAATGCTTTCTTTCTTTTTCTCATCAGAGCTCGTGCAGATTGTTAAGCTGCCGAGCAGGATGGATTCTTTTTAAACAAACAAAATGTCTTTTTGCAGAGCTTGGAGGCCTATTTTTGAGTTTGCCACTTTTGTTGGAGAATTGCAACCTTTCTGTGTCAGTTGCTACTGACAACTGCTATTCAGCTGAATAGTGACACTGTGTATCATGCATAGGCCTTCTACAGCACACACACTAAACAAAAGAGGTGTTTTTAGGCACTTAAAGCTGTTTAAAGATCCTTTTGAATGGGGTAAAAAAATATGCAAATTGTTGATATTTGTGTAAAGGAGGGTTTATACTCATGAACGAGCACTCTGTCTTTGTCATTTTTGGCTCTTTAGGCAAATGGAGGAGGAAATGGGAGACGTGCTGAGCCTGGTGGACTCGGATGACGAACAGATCTTCCAGGACACCGTTCCACAGCTGCCTCCATTGACCAACAGCCACCACACCACGCTTGTCCAGATACACCGGATACCATCCAGTATGACATCACTGTGCAAATTGAATTGGTTTGGAAGTAAAATGTATAATAATGTCCTCTTTTTTTGTTTTGTTTTTAGGTGATCATGACGATACAGAAATTACTGACGCAAGCCTACAGCAACAAGAAGACACAGTACAAACAGAGCCAAATAATCTTGTAACATTTTAGATACTGGGTAGTTTGAGACCGTTTTCATTTGAGTTGGTGGAAGATTTGTTGTCTTTCTTTTTTAATGTAAGCTTGTTTTTATGATCAATTTGTTTGTACAGAAGTTTAATGTGTGAGATTAATGCAGTAAATATGTTTGCACAAAAAAAATTTAAATGATCCTTTTTTTTTTTTGCCTCCGTCCTGCATCAACGACATGAAGTTGCATATATCCTCTGACTGTCCATGTTTGCAACACTTCAACATACAGATTTTAAATTAAAGTTCATTCAATTCAAATAAATTAATAAAAAAAACAGCTGGAGATGATTTGAGCTTTGTGGCACAGTGCATCATCCTGCTGGATGTAGCCATTGAGATGGGACACTATGGCCATAACGGGATGGACGTAGGTATGCTGTGGTGTTTAAACTATGTCGGTGGTAAGGACTGCAAAGTGTGATTCTACTGGGAGCATTTTATCCTCATAAAATGTAAAGATTTCCCAGTAAGAATTTAAATAAATTTTTCAAGCACCCTTCAATCAGTGGTGTCCTCAAGGGCTGCAGCCCTCCCAAGTTTTAGATGTTTTACTGCTCCAACACGTGATTCTATTGTATACGTGATACAATGAAACACCTCATAAGCTTGTTGACTCATTTAGCTGAGGTGTGCTGCATGAAACACCCAAAACCTGCAGAACAGCAGCCCTCATGGACCAACATGGACACACCTGTCTGAACCTGGTCATTACCTGGTCGTTACTCAGCCAGTGTTCATGGATCTGCTGCATCTTTGCAAGGATCAATTTATTTTCTTATACTTGACAGATTACTTCATCTCAGTTACAAACATAAAAAGCATATATGTGTAATGTTTCCTCTTTATCTTTGTAGCATTTCATTTTTAGTTTAAATAAATCCGTATTCCTATTAAACTTTAGTGTCAACGTGTTTCACCATCTCATGAAGATAATGCTCTGTGATGATAATAAAAACAATATTAAAAATGATATTCTTCCAGGTTTGGATGACTGTTAGTAATTTATTTGAGAAAATTGGAAGTTTTATTTATTTGTCCTCTTTTTCTTGCTCAGATCTCTCTTTTCATTTGTTTTGAATCCATTCTTCAGAGGAGTGTTTTACCACTTGATTAAACAATAAGGGGAGGTAACCTCAGGAGTTTTTATTTCTCGCTGGGGGCGTGGCTTACATTTACAATGGTTACGTAACAGAAAGTCAACGTGAGGACGTTGACCAATACTGCAGCCGTACGAAGTGACTCAGACATCAGGAAATCATCTGAGCGCCTCGTATCGTCGCTCGTGCATTTTGTACATAGCCTGACATCAGGAGCGGAGGACTCCCATCCCCGCGTGGACATAAACACTACCCGCGCGCCTCTTCGTGTACATGGACAACTGCTGTCACAGCAAGAGGACAAATTCTGGACGTCTTTCCTAAAGACGGAGAATGTGAAAACGAGAAGATGTGCTCCACGGACAGCAACATGGAGCTGCAACCGACTTGTAAGTGAGACAGAAAATAGATCCGAGTCTCGTCATCCTGTTGTCACCCAACGCTCCGAGATGATCTTACTGAGAAGGAGAGGAGCTGCGGTCCGGGTCAGTGAAGGATGAATTAGTCAAACATTGATTTTAGTGCCGCTTTTCTTTCTCTTTATGCTTCCCCAGCCTCTGACCCGGCGCTTCTTCTGGAGCTGAAGACCAGGCGCCCTCCGTCCCTGCTGGACCTGGCGGGATGCGAGACCTGGAGCGTGGACTTCTCCCCGGACGGAGCTTGGTTCGCCTGGTCGATGGGACATGGCATCGTCTGGGTGGTCGCCTGGCCGCTCGACTCCGAGTATGTGTCTCTAATCCTGGTGTAATGCTTTCAGTCGCCCCGGGGCTTTTAAATCCAGGCCGCTTTATTAAAGCTCTTAAAACTCTCCTCTTGCATAGATACACATAAACACTGAAACTGTAATCAATTTAGGACCATAGTTGAAAATATTTCGATTATATAATTATTTCTTTTAATAATTAAACTTCTTTGACCGGTCTTGACTGAAGACATGTCCAGACATTCAGCCTCCTGTGCAGTTTGCATCCCTGCAGTCCATAATAATCTGCATCTCAGCCTGATGAGGACCAGATTAACACAATGATGGTTTTAGAAGATATTAAGCTGTTTCCAGATCTTAGAAGAGCATCTGCATACTGGACACACTTTCTGAATGTTCCTGCTGGATGGAAGAACCCTGATAAAAACAAAGTCAAACAAAAACCAAGTCCTTTTCTTTTAAACTTCGCTCAACTAAATAACATAAAAGTACAAAAAGAAAAATATCTATATTCTGTTTGTTTGTAAAGAAGAAAAGATGGTTGCCTCAAGATTTATTTAGCCTATTTAGTATTTGAAATACGGAAATATTGTTTTTTTTAAAAACAATTAATAAATTTCACATAAATTATATATAAAATATGGATATCATCACCGCTAGGGTTTTAGCATCTGCCATGTTGGGTTTTAGACTTCATGTTTTTACGGTACCTGTACAGCATGCAGCTCAGAAAACGGTATCTTATGGCAGAACTGGGAAATATAACCTCAAATCAATATCACCAGATCGTTACCTCAGTTACAATTTATTAGAAATTATTTCAGTATTATATTTTTAGTAAACTGATTTTGTTTGTCGCAAATATTTTCATAATAGAAGACCCACATTTTACCCACGTACCATATGTTCAATCTGCATCCACTCCATATCCCATAGTGCTTTTAAGCGAGACGCACAGTCCAACGTTGCTGCTTTTATTGGGACAAAATGTCTGAATCTTGTTTGTTTAAGAAAGAAACTGTTGTTGAGGAAAAATCCAGCTTCTTTTTTTTCCAACTGAAATGAGTGAGAATAAAACAAGGAAACCAGATTTTCCCACTTTGGCGACGACAGCATAATTTAATCAGAAATCTAGTACCACACAACGCCTACATTTGGTATCTGTATATATGAAGCTGCTGTCACCCACAGAGAGGCTCGAGATGGCGAGACTGATCGAGCAGACAAGAGCTTCAGTTGTGGTCACCCGGTGTGGGGCCTCGCCTTCGGGCCCAGACCTCCCAAATCTGCAGCTTTGACACGTCCAGCTAAAAAAGCACCAAAAGGGAAATACAGTCTACTTCTGGCCACAGGCTTGGAGAATGGGGTAATAAAGATCTGGAATGTGTTAACCGGTGAGGCCTGGTAGATGTAGACGTCACGTGTGTTGCTATGAAATAATGCCTGCTCATTTTTTCTAACTGCAAACACTGTGTCTGCAGGGAATGCTGTGTTTGATCTCCATGGCCACGAAGGCGTTGTGAGGAATCTGGTTTTCCCTCAGAACGGGACGCTGACGCTCATATCATCCTCTCGGGACAAGACTTTGAGGATTTGGGACCTCTCGCACAAAGGTGCTGATACAGTTGGCATAAATAAACCCTTTTTGTGATATTTTCCACCCGTCTTGAGAAGCCAAAGCAGCGCTCTAGATAAGATTCTGCAGACAGCTCTTACAATGTAAGTTGATTGCTGATTATGCAGACTTTCCATTATCACATTAAACAGTACTGGGTAAAACTCCTGACCCAGATCTCTTTTCTTTATATATAATTCAGTGAAAATACCAAACGTCTTGTTGCTTGGAGGCAAACCAAGCCATGAGAGTTTTGCATGTTTTGGAGCTGACACTAATTACTCGGGCTCTAGTCATTATTTCCAGTCAAGTATTTGCAGACGTCTAATGAACTTTCCTGACATCAAGCGTTCACTCAAGCGTCTGTAAACGGATTGTGTTTTCTGTTTGGCCATCATTTCCCCCTTCGCCTCATTACTGTGAACGGAAGTAAAATGTCCCCCGCTTTGCTTCAGGAGCTGATTATTCTGTGTTTTTAGGTAAAAAGGTGCAGGTCCTTTCCGGCCATAAAGACTGGATCAACTGCTGCAGCGTATCATCGGACTGCAGCATGATTGCCTCTGTTGGCCGATTTGACAGAGTAAGTGGGTTAACTGCAAATAGTAGTAGCTTTTTCTGCTCAGGTCAGTGACAGATACCGCGGTAAAGAAAGCACATTTAGCATAACTGAGGAAACTGAATGATGCTATTTATATGTATTTTCTTCATGTCTTACACTTCAGACATGCCGTCTGCTTCAAAGCTCTGTTTCATTGTCAAACCAAGCATTTCGTCCAGCATTAAATCTGCCTTTTTGGTGACATTTTTCTGTCAGTGCAGATATTTGTTGCTCCCCAGCAGAACGTGCTATTTTCGTTTGGTTGTGACAGAACTGAACAGCTGAGCATCTTAATGTGGAGCAGCAGAGAGGCCCTTCACACGCCTGTGAAGCTGCTAATATAAAACATGCTCAGTTGCAGCTTAAAATGATGCAATTCCAGACTATAGAACCACAAGAGCTGTTTTTAGTTTGCTGCATGTTTTATCCTGCCCCGCTGACAGAGCCAGAACGTTACTGAGAACCACATTACTCCATTTTCTTCCACTGTAACTACTAAAGTGACTCACGCTGAGAAGAAAGATGTGCCTAAAATCTATAGTCCGTTTCCAAAACAGTCCTTACAGTAATATATGAAACTCTGTGATTTTCTTTTTTGATTAGATGGTGTGTCTGTGGAGTCTACGTTCATACACATTTATCAGGAACCTGTCAGGAGGGACCCATAGGACCCTGTGCCTCCTGTCCTCCTGTGACTTCTCTCCAGACGGGGCGATACTCGCCACCGCAGCCTTCAGCGGCTCCAGCTGGTGGATCGACCTCTGGGACCCGTACACGGCAGAGAAACTGGCCACTTTGGCGTACGTTCACTACTTTCAGGTTTTTCTT
This sequence comes from Pseudomugil gertrudae, assembly GCA_037177535.1. Lineage (NCBI taxonomy): Eukaryota > Metazoa > Chordata > Actinopteri > Atheriniformes > Pseudomugilidae > Pseudomugil > Pseudomugil gertrudae. The sequence goes on along the minus strand of JBAMHV010000012.1, from coordinate 6,903,150 downwards.
TGGGAGGAACTATTTTACATGATCTTGACTGGTGTGGTGCGTCTTCTGCCATCTTTCATATGTCGTATTTTATGTCTTATTTATTTACAGAGACTACTTTGATGATTACGGGCAAAACCAAATCTCAGCAATCCAGTTCTCTCCCAACGGTTTGCATTTAGCCATCGTGACCGATGACAGGTGAGTGACTTCATAAATGTGTTTATGGAATGAACATTTGACATGCGGGACAAGTAGTTCTGGACAAACGTGTTGCGTTTGCAGAGCTCTTCGCATCTGGAAGCCGGGAGATAAGCGGATGACGATGCAGACGAAAAGAGACAGGGAGTCTAACGGGCTGTGCTGCAACTACCATCCACAAGGGGGCGTTGTCGCCACTGGGTTTGTTTATTATTGTTTATTAAATTATGTTTATTGAGTGACATGGATACACTCACAGCTACAGATGAGGTTAAGCTTTTGAAAAGTCACAAAACACTCATACTGTTAAGCACACTTCTTTTATAGATTTGTGTACAAAAACATATGCAGCATATTTTTTTCATTACTATTTATTGTGCTTTATTATTCATTCATTCAGGGTGGTGGGGGTGGGGGGCTGGCTGGCGCCTATCCCAGCAATCCGCAGGCGAGAGGCAGGGTACACCCAGATCACCAGTGCATTGGCCTAAATGTTATATTTAACTCTACAGTCATTTAGCAGTCCAACAAAGTCCAACAGCAAAGTCTTAATTATTTAGTTTAATTTGACTTGGAAAAGTTTTGGTCTGATGTCATCACGATGATGGATGGATAGTTTCCTGGGTTAGTTTTTCTCAGCTGTTCTTAATTCGAGTCAAGTGAAAATACAGTAAACTGCAATATTTCCTTTTTACTTCTCGTATCGTTTTAATTTTAGGATTTTAAACGATTCAGACTTGAAGTGCTTTCCCTGTAGGAAACATATTAAATTCGTGCTCATAATACAAGTTAAAGAAAATACAACGGTGTTGTATCTGACCCCTCAAACCCATCTCTCTGCAGAACCAGAGATGGCCATGTGAGGTTCTGGATCGCACCCAGTACGGTGCCCAGTTTGTGCCACCTGTGCCGATCTATCCTCCGCCACTCGATCTCCACGCACCAGATTGAAGCGCTGCCTCTTCCCAAGAGGATCCTCGAGTACCTCACCTACAAAAACGTCCCTGAATGCCTCAAGACCTGCTGCTCCTCTGATGAAGACGACTCTGAGAATTAAAAAAAAAACAAATTAGAGAACAAAACGGACACTAGTGATTTAAATGGCCTTTTTATTTTGTAATAGTAGATACTGATGATAGAAAACCATCTATGACTATAATCTATTTTAGATGCAGTGTCCATAAGATCCATCTATTACACGATCACTTTAATGATGCATAAACTAAATGCTCACATCACTGACTTGAATATCACTTTTATACTGCTAATTTATTGTGTAAATAGAAAATGTATATGCATTTTTAATTCCTATGCTCATTAATATAAGTAAGCACAGCTGCTGTACCTACACTTGTTAACTGATAAAAGATCAACTGGACTTGTAGGAAAATGTTTTATTAAACAGATTAAGACACATTTACATGTTCATGAATGACATCTTTACACAAACGAGTTGATACCGATGCATTTTTATGTTTCAAACACTGAAATTTGTCATTGGAGCCACAGATAACTGCTTTCCATCTTGGATGTGATTCACTCGGTTAGCTGCTGGCATTTTGTTCCCGTTCACAGCACTGTAGAGTCAGCGTGGAGGAATCGTGCATCGGAGGCCCAAGCACATACGTTTTCTACCCTAAATAAACGTGCAGTGATTCTGCTGATGACCTCTTGTTCTATTTAAAGTAGTTTATTGGCATATTTGCCTAATGGCTGAAAAGAAAAGCAACCTGTTCACAGATCTGTACTATACATCTATATCTATACAAGTACAAGACCATCTGGATTAATTCCTCACAGTTTGTACATATTATTTTAACCAAGAACAGGTCAGTAAGATGCAGGGATGCTGATAAAAGAGCAATAACAGATTTATAAATGTGGCGTAAGCTTGTGATGCAACTGTTCTTCACAAAAAAAACCATGGTGACCTCTCCGCTGTGGTCTAAATAAACAAAACATGTTGAGTTAAAGCTGCTACTTTAGGAAGCCTCGCTGACCACGAGGTTTCTCACTGCCTGGAACGCTGCCACCATGGAGCTCAGCTGGATCTTCTCGTTGGTCCCTGATGCGAGCCGGTATCTAACATGCACAAGATGGGAACAAAAACATTTTTAGTCAACCAGTCAATGCCTTTATGTTGCCAACATCAAATAAGAGAAAACATCCCACTCACTCAATGTCGGCTAACTTAATTAACAGATTGACTCGAATAGCTTGAGGGAAGTCCACTGGAATAGAAAAAAGAAGTTTAGAGATCAATTCAGATATGAAATCTGGGATTTTATCCCAAACTCATCCTCTCACAAAACTCACAAAAATAACAAACCAACAAGCTCAGGAACAATTTCACTTTGAGGTTTAGTGTCAAAAATGTGAATAAAGACCAAAGGCAGAGAAGATGTGGATATTCTCGCCTGATTGGCTCTCATCTAGGCAGGACTGTGTGTTGCTTTTAAAGTTATTTTATCACATTATCTTCATAAAGTCTTTAATTGTGTTCTTTTACTTGTTGCTCTTATAGACTTTGTGCGCATTTATAAAACAATACTTTGGTGTCTAAAGGTTTTGTTTTATTATGCAGAACATGCTTTTATTCTGTAAAACACTGTTTCTGGCTGCACAAAAAGTGCTTTATAAATAAAGTTTGATTGATTGACTAAAATTGTGGCCAGCGCACATCAGGCATGCAGTGTGAAGAGAAATAACACAGATGAGAATCCCCCCCAAACTGCCCGTGTTAATGTCAGAGTTTTCCGCACGCCAGAGCCGATGAACATGGACGAGAGTTGAATGCATCATGACGACTGCAGCCCCTCTGTCTGTGCGGCGTCACCAGAACAGACACGACGATGGAAAAGAAGCCGGCAAAAAAACACCGGAAGCTGAAAATGCACTTTACCTCTGTGAATAAGCAGGTGCACCTCCGTGAGGATATCTTGCAGAGCCAAACCTTTTAAAGTCTTCAGCTCAAGGATTTCTGTGATGTTAAAGAATCCCACAAACACAAACTGAGCCATTAGTGAACATCATGTTTTAGCATTAGATAAATCTGAGAAACTAAATCTATGCCAAACAATTGCAGAATCTACACTGCGAGATCAACAGAGGCGAAGGATACGTTTGTACGCTGTTGTGAAGTCTTTGTTCAGGCACCAGTCGAGGATGTTGGCTATATCCGAGCGGAGGGGTTGGCCTGTGCAAGTGTACACTGTGTCTTCTGTGACCTTCCCGTACGCCATGCTAGTGCTCTGAAATCACAGACAGAGCAGTCAGCAGACTTTACCCCTAACAATAACAATATCTGATAATACAAACAAACACTGTAGCCGCTTTTAAACAGTGTGATCATGAACGTTAACGTCAAAGTCAGATTTAAAACAGTGATGCTGAAGTGCCTTTGGCCCTACCTGCAGGATGTTGAGTGACCTTCTCATATCACCAGATGATAAGGTCACGACAGCCTTCATGCCATCTGGAGTGGCGTCAATGCTGCCACAAAAACACTTGCTCAAGTAAACAGCCAGATCAATGTTGAACTTAAATCAATGACCTTTATAGAGTTTAATATACGCACATTGTTTTAAAACAGCGATAAAAATTATAAAAAGCAGATGAGGTATCAAAATAATGCGGTGATTGTACCAGTTAAACAAGGAAATACTAAACACTGCAAGTGGGAAAAGTAGTATGAGATCGTCTCTTACGCTGACAGTGTAGAATCCAAATGCTAAGAAAGCATCTTTATTTCTGACCTGTTATTAATGTACTTCATAACACCAGACATAACGAATCAAACTACAGGTCTCAGCTTTGTTACAGAAGATTAATTCTAAACTAAACTCACAGAAAGACATGTATGCTCCGTGATCTAAAAGATAAAACACCATATTTCCTGTTTTGTGCCTGAAAAACCCCAAGCTACCTGCACGAGAAAACCTACAAGCTAAACATCCAGCGGTATCTGCAAAGGTTTTGCTAGTCTATCACTTATTTTTGTGCTATAAGAGAGGGGTTTGTTTATTGCCCTACTTAATAAAAAAAAAAAAGCAAAATGTAGAAGAAGGGATCACACATTTTCTCACCTCTCTTGCTGGATAACGTGCTCCAGGCGAGGGATCATCTGATCCGGAGACAGCGGGCCAAAGCGGAACCTGGTGCAGCGAGACTGCAGCGCCTGGATGATCTTGGAGAGGTAGTTGCAGATGAGACAGAATCTCGTGTTTTCTGTGAACTTCTCAATCACTGAGACGGAGAGAGATTGGCATCAAGTATAAAAAAAAAAAACAGAGAGATCACCAGCGCTAATAAAACGTTACAGATAAACTGTTATGTTCAAGTATCCTGTAAAAACATCAGCTCTGTTCATGCTGAAGCTTTTTAAAACAAGTTCTCAGGTGGCCTGTATCACGGAGCTCACAAACCAATGAGTCAGCAGTTTATAATGCAGACATATAATGCAATAGATGCTTTTCTGTCACACCCATTCTTCCCAGTTACAGCTGGAAAATGGCTCTAAATAAAATAAATAAATAACAACGGTCTAATGTAATTTGTAGTTCAAATCTTCCTGAATATATTCCATGGTTTACAAGCAGCCAAATTATGTGGCTGCTCAGTGAGCCATGTAGCTCACAGTGGGCACCGCCCAAGCAAACAGATGGCTCACCTCGCCGCAATGCATTCTGGGCATCCTGGGTCATAGCGTCGGCTTCGTCCAGTATCACCAACTTAAAGCCCTTCCTGGAGGAGAAGAGAGGCAGACAAGCAGGAAGCAGATTGAAACCCCTGTATTTAATAACTGAAAATAAACAAAAGTGCTTTGATTACATCAATTTATCCTTAAACACACAAAGAGTGTGAACGACAGACTTTCAATCACCTGAAGATGGTTCTGGTGCTAGCAAAATTTAGAATAGCACCTCGCACAACATCAATGCCTCGATCGTCTGATGCGTTCAGCTGCAAAACAAAAAAAAAAAAAGTTTTGATACAAAAATACATAGAACCACGAGTTACTAAAAAATAGGACTTGCTGTGTACCTCTAACACCATGGAGTTGAACTCTTTCTCCTTGTACAGCTGTCGAGCACAGGCGAGGATGGTGGAGGTTTTACCTGTTCCAGGGGGGCCATAGAATAGGAGGTGGGGGAGTTTGTCCTCACTGATAAACCTCTGGACTAAAAAAATTAAAATAAGTTAATTATATATAGAGCTAAAATTATAATATGATGCAACAGTAGGTACATAGTAAAACTATTTATATAAACACCACACAAGATCTAAAAATACCAAAGTGCTTCAATATAAAAAAAAAAATTTGTGCTGTTACTTTAACACATGATATTCATAGATTAAATTACTTTAACAAAATCGAAGAGTAAAACAAAGAAACTAGGGATTGCTGGCAAACAACAAAAACAGATTTATATGTATGTTTGCAATGCTGAAGCCTCAACAAAGACAATCACATTGCTTTTTACTGCAGCAGGGTACATACTTACGAGTACTCAAAATATCTTTGTGTGAAATCAAATCATCAAACGTTTGAGGTCTGTATTTTTCAACCCTGAAAAATAAAGCAAACAAACATTGTTTATTGATATTACTGTAAAAGATAGATACTATTTGTTGATGCATAACTAGTATTTAGGGCGTTGTAAGTAACTTTTTCAGCAACTTTCTGGCCCAGAAAACATCTCTTGCTATGCTCAAAGCTTCTTAATGATTTACAATATTTACAATGATTTACAATAAACCTGCTTATGCAAGCAATGCTGTCCTTTGTAACAACTGTTGACACCTTAACAATTAACCAGTTGCGTGCGGCAACAACGATCTAAACAAAAGTATTTGATGATTTCGATTAAATGAGTACATTACAAGTTTGTGTAACTTCCAGGCATTTTTGTACATTTTTACAAAGTAACACCAAGAGGAGCAGCTAGCTTATATCAGTAGCAGGAATGTTAGCTAGCTAGCACTAGCTAATTTAAGGTTTGTGTGATCAACAAACTTATAGCTCACCATGGTAAATTTCTGCTCTGTAGCGGCGTTTTACTTGAGGACGCCATGTGTTCCTTCCAGGGCAAACTAATTAACAAGATGAGTAAAACACGTTTAGAGTTTTTGCTACTGCCTTTACCAATGTGGCCTGTGTTGTTTGCCGCGCTCACTGACAAAATGTGCGTAAAACGTCACCTCGTATAGCCAATCAGATACATCTATTTGCCTCACTTAGGGAGGGGACATCATGACGCAGCACACTAGTGAAGACGCTGGCTTGACAGCAGCTGTATAAGTAGTAGGCGGTAAAAAGCATAGACCATTAAGTAATAATTGCTTTTCTATTGTTTTCTCCACTTTGTAAAGTTAAAAGAATACGTTTACATTGATTTTAAATAAGTGTTAACTTAAAACTAATGGCACTCATGCTAAATTTGACTACATTCTGTCCAAAATCTCTGAAGTTGACCAGAGTAATAAATATGGTAACAGCCTAATGTCTACAGATGTTTTTTGTTTTTAAGTCAAACTGACGCTTTTTACATCTATTTAAATAAATAAAGTTAGTTAATTGCATCACTGCACTTTGCTAAATTGGTCAAAGGCTTTAGGCAGCTTTGTTGATCATTAGTCATCTGATGACATATGAATAATAATAATAATAATAATAATAATAATAATTAAATAAAACATGCGTTTCTTTTTTAGATGGTATTGCAATCAGAATCTTAAAGTGGAGGGTTTGCGTCTCCTCAAAACTGTATTTGCCCCTTGTGTGAAAGTTTATCTTAATTTATGGGATTGTTTAAAGATCAAGTTGTGACAGTTGCCAATTAAACTAGAACAGCCACACATAAAGGCTTAGTCATCAAAAGATCATTATGTATTGTTGTACAGGGTTATTCAAAAGCTCTCGATTTGTTTGTATCCAAATGAGGACATGACAACTTTCAGTCATGTTGATCAACAGCTGCTATTTTTTATCAGATCAATTGATTAATTTGATCAGATCTCATTGTGTGCAAGATGTTTTTCTTTAAACCTATAGATTTTAGGAATAAGACGGGCAATTAAACGCTGTAACTCACGAGAAGACATATACGTAATATTGACTGTTTACACCTGTTCAAATCGCACCTCAAAACTCACCTGTTCAAGAAGGCATATGTAACCACCCTGTTCCATAGTTTTATATTGTACTGTATTTTATTGTATATAATTGTTTTATTGCTTTGTGTACTTTTATTGTCTGTCTTTAATGTAAAGTGACCTTGAGTGGTTTTGAAAGGCGCTTTTAAACAAAATGTATTATTATTATTATACAATAATCAACAAGCTTACTGAAGAGATGGAGGCTCACTGCGCTTAGCTGTGATCTCGCGAGAGCGGCCCCTCACGACGGAGCCTGGTCGCTGCGATGCTGTTGCTGTGGGTTTGATTGACAGGAAACATGTCGGTGTGGTGGGAGCAAACCGGGATGCAGCTGCTGCCAAGGGAGACAGGGAGTACCTGCATCCAATCCACACACCAGCACCTTTAAAACCACCAGGCTTTCCTCCCGAAACGCCCGTTTAGGATGCGCTGAGCAGCATCTTTCTTTTCTTTTTTTTTCTTTCTATCTTTTTCTTTATTTTTTTTTTCTCAACATCCATTCGAGAGGAAGGGTCACCCAATGGATGCAGAAGCAAATCGTGTAGTCCCGTTCCGTATCTTCATATTGTGTTTGATTTAGACACCTTGATGATCCAGCAGGAACTACGAGGACTGTTGTTGCAATGGTGTCGACTCGTTTCTAAGCCTACAGCATCTCGTTTCATGGCGTTTTGCAGGTTGCTCTGTTCCGTGGGCTCATCTACGGTTCTTTATTGATTTGATTAATTATATTTTTTTCTTTTTGGAAAGTGCAAAAGGAAAATAACATCCATTGCTTGCTAAACTATGAACGAGGAGATGACAAAAAGCGAGGAACAGCATCTTAGTTTGCAGAAAGCCTTGCAGCAGTGCGAGTTGGTGCAAAATATGATAGACATAAGCATTTCTAGTTTGGAGGGTTTACGGACCAAATGTGCCACATCCAACGACTTGACACAAAAAGAGATACGAACGCTGGAGGTAAGCATCTTTTCCCACCTTTTCATTTTTTTGTTGCGCGGAAGAACCAAAATGAATTGCTGCTGTGAATCCTCATCTAAATCAATACCGAAGGGGTGACAGCGTGTTATTTCTAGGCCACTATGCATATTTATATGTGCTTTTTCCGCGGCAAAAACTGTCAGTTTGTGCACTCGCTGCATGAATATGCAAAGATTTTCTTTAAAACTCCTCTCTGCTATCTGGTTTGTGCAGTGCAATAAATCAAGAGGCCACGGGGCTGCAGTGGGCTGTTAGAGACTTGCGCATTCTGCAGGTGGCGGAGAGAGAAGGTGGCTCTTCTCCATCAGAATAATATGTGAGGCAGATGAGGCCTGTAGGCAGCCTGTGTTTACAATCCATTACCAGTATGCCAGCCCTCATCTAGACCCCGGTGTTTTGCAAGGCGGGCAGATTACTGACATTGTTACAAAATATCGTTATCCGTTAATTGGCCCGTGGGGTATTCCGTAAATTGCGTTACGTAAAACCCCCGATGTTGTGTTTGAGATATCAGTCTAGCCGTTTTGAGACCACTTAAAAGATGTCGAACAAACCCCCCCTTCTCTCATCAGTCACAGGCTGTTACAGAACATAAAAAAATGCCATAAAGCGCGATAAGGTCAGTGGAAATCTCCCCATCCAGCTCTGCAGACACACAACGCAAGCAGTGCGGGCCTGTAAGAATGTTTTCATGTCCCAAGAGATTAAAACAAACACCATTAAGTACAGTAAGGTGCCCATAAACTCATCACTAAGCATCTGTGTGTGTACATGAACCCACTTTAAATCCCATAGGGGATTCAATTGCGATGTTGCATAAAAAATAGCCATAAAGTCACCTGTGAGTACCGCACACACACTGATCACACAGGCACACGAGGCTGTGTGATCACAGGCATAAACATATTTTAATGCATCATGTCTGGATGCTACAAGTTTGCAAGTGTTACTTTGTGAGAAGCAGTGAGAAGAGAACTGTGTTGATGAATGCAACATATCTGCCTGGATTCTGGATTTGTTGTTGTAAACAGAGGCTTGAGAAACACTCTTTAATTTATTTTTGAAATATGGTGACATGACTGAACCAAGACATAAGATGGATGGGTTTTTAACTACAAATAAACATATTTAGTTTGTGCAAAAATAGCTCAAATATGACATGACTGCTGCAAACTGTGCAGTGCGGCTACGGGGTCAAAGTATAAGTGGTGTTTTTGTCTTTTAGATGTATTTATATAGCTGATTTATGCATATGATGTTTTATCACTAAATTTGTCCAAAAAAAAAAAAAACCTGTATATTTTATGTGTATGCTCTGAGAGGCTTTGGATCTAAACATTTATATCACAGATGTATTCTGGGCCTGAACCTTAAAACCTATTCTGTGACTGACTGGAAACCAGTGTAAAGATTGTAAAACTTTATAATCTCTTAGTTCTGTAAAAGTTCTGAATGAGCTGCAGGATTTTAATGCTCTTTTTGGAATGTCCACTCATCTGCAGGGATGTTTGTGTGTATAAAAAAAGCTTCATATTAGTTGTAAAAAGTTTTTTTTAAATGAGTTTGCATCTGTTATAACAGAGCTCAGCCACCCGCATGAAGGTTACTGTAAAACACTGTAAAACGCTGTAAAACGCTGACTACAGAGGGAAGCGAAGATCACTAGCAACAGGTTTACAAAGAGAGGAAGACAGCTTATTATAGTTTCTAAACACTCATGACTTATTCATTTGTTAAAACATGATCTATTGATTTGAATGCAGATAAAATAAACAGCCTGATCATGTTAAAACACCTGGCTTTACTGTAACTATAGTGCCATTACAAAGTTTTCTGACAGTTTTCAAGTGTTTTATGCTTAATTAGACTGACATGAAATGGATTAAGTTCTTTTTAAATTATTATCAGCTACACACACTGCCTCACAATGGCAAAGTTCAAACAGAGAAACTGGACTAAAATAAGTTTCCAACCCCTTCTTTTAGGAGGTTGCTACTGACCTTTCACACCCCTTGTCCAGGGTGTATCCGGCCTCTTTCCACAGCAGAGACGGGCTCCATCAGAGCGGTTTGTCCTGATCACCGGCTTTGGTGCTTCAGATTTATACTTTTATGCAAGGACTTAAAATTTTGGAAATTTTCTTTTTACTCCCATAATGTTTGTTTTGATGCAGTTATGTGCTCTCCATGGATGATCATCTCTATCTCATGCTCAGAGTTTTGGTTTAATATGGTATATAATGGTATATATCCATGTAATACTTCAGTCACAGCTGGACTCCTATAGAACTTGCAGCTGAGCTAAATGCACACATATATGGACTATTCCTGTTTATACCTTTAAAACAATGTACATTATTTTTTTACTTGAAAACAGTACATCCAAATAGAGTAATGCTTTATAAAAAGAGAGAAAATCAGTACTTAAATGCTTTAAATGTTTCTTTTTGTCAGTATTACAACCAGAAAGATTTAGCTTATTGGTATTAGCGCCCCATGTTCTGATCCCACTTGTATAATGTTAAGCATACTTAATAGATCACAGTAGTAAATAGTTGCTGTTATTTTTATTCTCTTTGTAAAGGGAACATTTTATTGTTAAGAGATACTTTGATTGATCAAATGTATTGTGCATTGTGTTCCTTTTCTGGTCACCTGTAGGTTAAAGCTAAAGCAATGCCAGAACTTTGCTTTTAACTTAGCTTTTTAACTTTGCTTTAATATACTTTTTAAAGCATATTAGTATATAATATAATATAATGTTGGAGCTTATAATAATATATAAGCTCCACCTCTAATTTCCATTAAGCTTTTAGAAAAATATCTGGCTCTTTAGCTCCTCCGCTTTCTCCAGCTGCTATATTGTTTCCTGAAACCGATACCTGCTACAGCTGGAAACAGTTTGCAGGCTTGTCATGTTACACACACAGTCTCTTGTTTGATACAAGGTTATTGATTGCTGTGGTTATTGGCCACATTTTTAATTAGCATGTATATAAAGCAGATACGATTGCAGAAACACCAACATGAAATCAGGTGTGAGTTGTGATGTGAGCTGATATTTTATTGTTCTACAATCCATATTTACATTTGACAAACTATCCAGGAACACACACACATATTGTTTCTGTAAAATATAACTTGGGTACTATATTTGTCCATTAGCTGCGTGTGCCTCTTTTTGATTTTAGTAGTCAGAAATTAAATAAATGGATTTAAAATTGCAGGTAAATTTAAATGCACAACAGAGGAGCAACACAACTGCGTGTTCAGTTCCTTAGGAGCTGCTGAGGCCTTCAGGATGACAGTCCTGTTATTGACAACACTTTTCCACTAAGTGTTTTGATCCAGATTACAGCAACGCCAGTCACACAAAGTCACCCTTATCTGACTGTGAAGTATATTGGTGATTTCTGATTTTCATTTTCATATAAAATAACCCGGATTGGGCCTCAGACTCTGTTTTTCAGCCCATTGAGCATTGACTTTGCTTTATCTAAAAGCTTTGCCCAGAATAGCAGCCTATACCATTACCTGGATGAAGTGTGTTGTCCATTAATATAATTGCACATTGTTGGTGGTATCCCTTGGATACACTGAGATGATCAGCATACATGATGAATGATCCTATTTTTCTTTTGAAGGGTTTGATATAGATTCAGACACAGTTGAATGTGTTTTTGCATGATAGAAACAAGAGCTGGTCATTTTCAGGTGTAGCCTAGAAGATGCATGGAGAAAAGCTGGACAGTGTTTGTGCTTCATATTGTTTTTCTGCTTCCAGTCAGCTGATCAAACAGCTCAAGCACCGTAGCTTAGGACAAAAAGAGAGATAAAAAAAAAAGAGTTTATTATGTTTGAAGCAAACTGGGTCATACAAAGAGTTGTCTGACCACAACTGAGGACACATGTATCTTTACCCGTTCCAAAATGTGATGCTCATAACTTCATATTCTAACTGCTGCAGTCTTTAAGTGTGTGCAAGTTTAAAAGAAGCTTCTTTCCACTTCGCTTATTTAAATAAGTCCAAAATTTACCTTGTGTTTATCTCTTCTTTTTGTCTCTTTCAATGCGAGGAAAAGGTTTAATTAATTTATTTAACTATGAATCTCTGAGTCTGTGTAGTAAGGACTTAAAACTAAAATAAACTCAAATAAAATTATTTCTTTTGATGATATTTTTATATGTCAACTGAAGTTTGTTTTATATATTTTATATAACTTCATTTGAATTCAATCCAATAAAATAAACATATATACTATTAAGATTGACACTAACTTATGTATGCATAGGATTTAATATAACTTATTTCACAAAGATGTATTTGATGACTGAGTTTAAACACAAGTATTTCTTAATAAATATTAACAGTGGAAATCAATAAATAAATTTAATAATAATAATAATAATAATAAAACAAATGTTTTAAAGGTAGGCTAATATGATTGCTATCTAAATATATAAATACATGTGATGGGCAGCATCAAATGACCTAAAAGAGTTACTTTTTTAAAAAGAACCCCCTAATTTTGGCCACTTGTATTCACAATCTAATTCTTTAGGTCACTGCACTACACTACTAGCTCACCATAGGTGAGGGAACACAGATAGAAAGCTTTGCCCTTTGCCTTGGCTCAGCTCCTTCACCACGACAAAGTCTGCACCCTTCTGCCTGTTGATCTTACCTTCCATTCATTCCTCACTTGTGAACAAGACTCCAAGATACTTAAAGGGAACATATAATGCAAAATCCACTTTTTTAGCCCTTCAATACATGTTTTAGTGCACTTCTAATTACGTCACACTATTTGCTGTGGGTCTGCCAAATAAGGCCATGGTAACCAATTACATTGACATTTATAGTAAACTTACCAATTAAATGTTTCTCTGAGATTAGCATATTGCTGCTATTAAGCTAACAAATGGAACAGGGTCGAGTTGGGCTGTGTTTCAGTACCATAATGCACTGGAATGTAGTGCGTAAATGTCAATGTAAATGCACTTAAACATAGTGCGCAAAGTCGTGTTAGTGCGCTGATTGAGACACAGCTTTGAACTTCCTGTGACCTGGAGGGGGGCGGGGCATGACATACCATCACATTTAAAGAGACGGCACCAAAACGAGTTGCTCTGAAGACGCACCTCAGAACAGGGTTATAAGGTGTGTGTGGA
>JBAMHV010000012.1:6847859-6867262 GCA_037177535.1 Pseudomugil gertrudae | reverse complement strand
CCGGCTTCCTCCCACAGTCCAAACACATGCACCTTGGGGATAGGCTGATTGGAGACTCTAAATTGTCCACAGGAGTGTGTGTGTGTGCATGGTTGTTTGTTTCTGTGATTTGGCCCTGTGATGGACTGGCGACCTGTCCAGGGTGTACCCCACCTCTCGCCTGTTGTGAGCATGGATTGGCTCCAGCCCCCACGCGACACCATTCAGGGAAAAGCGGTAGAAAATGGATGGATTTCAGATCGTAGCACCATTTGGCACCATCATCTGTTCTTATATAAGAAAAGACAATGTTCCTGTCATTGTGTTATAGATCATCCTGTTTTATGAGAGATGAAGGTGTACTAATGGTGTTTGTTCTTACGGGGCAATGTAATACTAACCCGGCTGCTCTGTTCTGGGTAGGTTGTAGTTACTTTAATGAACCTTTAGATGCAGATGACCAGGGGGACATACAATAAAAATGTAGTCACCTGTCCCACAATATGTGAAGGGACATTAAGACATTTCCTTACCATGAAGATGCCATTCATTTTTGTGCCCAGTAATTTTACTCTATCTACATGTTTTATATCCCGATAAGTATAAACCCCTCTTTGGTTTAGTTAACAATTTAGGACTTAAGATAATTTTTTGGGTTTTTGAAGTATTCAGTATATGTAACTCAAACAATAAAACATTTTCCAGTTTAGCTTTTGCCATTTGCAGCATAATACAAAATTATTGTAAGACAGAAAGGTTTTGTTTACCTGCTTGACATGTTTCGACCACTATTCCTATTAATGTTTAGTTGTTTGGTATTATTGGTTCCTATTATTGTTTATTTAATGTGTTTGTGAAGCTTTATTTAATATTAACTATTATTATGGAAGAAGTTTGACAAAAACAACACAGAAGCTTAACTTCTTGCTTTAATATATGTCTCCCTTATAATAGATGAATTATTTAATCTTTCTTTCAGGAATGGGAAGCGCTGCAGAGTCAACTTTACTAACTATACACTTATCACACCCAGACTTTGCCGTAATCTTTATTTTACCAACCAGGATTTGCAGAAAGTTATTTTCCCTTTTGTCCACCAGGTGGCTTTAACAGACCATGTTTTACTTTCAGTGTGATGAGAACAACTTTTGCAATGGTGAATGTAAACAGAGGGGGGCAGTAAAGTATCACTAAAGCTGGGATGGTGGGTTTAGTAACAACCTTTACTCGTTCATCTGCTTCTCTTCTCTTCTCTTCTCTTCTCTTCTCTTCTCTTCTCTTGTCTTCTCTTCTCTTCTCTTCTCTTCTCTTCTCTTCTCTTCTCTTCTCTTCTCTTCTCTTCTCTTCTCTTCTCTCGTCTCTTCTCACACACACACTGATAGCACATGCACACACACACTCTGCTCTGTAACAGATGTCCTTTCAGTCAGAAGACCCTGCTGAATAATTACACAAATTAACTTGATAAGTAGTATTTCTTCCTCGCGCTCTCAACAAAACTCTTATGGGAGTATTTTATCAGAGGTTTAAAGTAACTGCAGACACACTGACTAAAAGCACATTTTCAGAACAAGGCTTTGCTAAACCAGCTGGGCTCAGGAAATATTCACTCTGTTTAGTTTGTGTGCTTATTTTTGCAGTCTGTTTGCTGGTTTTGCTTTTTCAACTTCCATCTTTTTCTTGTAAACTCCAGTTTGGCTACAGAAGTGCAGATTTTGCTCAGAAAGACATTCAGAACCTTTATGTATGAACATGGTTTACTTTTGCCATCACTAAAGTTGATAATCTTCATTCTAAATCCCATATTGGGCAAATGATCCCATTTGTGCACTTCATTGGACATACAACATGGCTCTGCACGCTAGTTTATGAGATCAGACTCTCAGGCTACATAACAGCTACTTCAGTAAAATCAGCCTTTATAAATAAAACATTAAAAAACTGTTCATTTGGACCACTTACTGCTACTTAGTTATTTTACAATAAATTTCCCAAGTTTTAAAGTCTGGTCATGTTCTTCAGTATCATAATACTGCTTTTTCTACAGTTGAAAATGACTGGTTTCTAAGGTTATCTATGGCTGATAAAGGATTAAATCTGATAAAAGACTAATAAAGTGCTCAAACTGGAGCATGCCCATAGATTAGATACGCAGGTAAAATGTATTTTGGAAATATTCAACAAAAGATGGAAAACAACAATATCATTCAAACTATATCCTTTTTTAAAACATGTATCTACACACAAAAAATACATCTTTAGATTTAGTTGGTTACATCTCCACATGTTTTGAGCCAAATTAAAGAACATTGGGCTTCATCTCATTCCATGAAATAGCAGCTTCATAACAGTAAGTGAATGACATTCATGTCATTGAACGTACACCTAACTAAAGCTGCATGCTGCATGTTGATCAAATATCTTATTTAAAGAGAAATTAAGCTAAACAAGACTGCACGGTGGCGCAGTTGGTTAGCACTGTGGCCTCACAGCAAGAAGGTTGCCGGTTTGAGCCTCGGTTGGGGCGGGGGTCAAACCGGGAATCTTTCTGTGAGGAGTTTGCATGTTCTCCCCGTGTTAGCGTGGGTTCTCTCCATGTTAGCGTGGGTTCCCTCCGGGTTCTCCGGCTTCCTCCCACAGTCCAAACACATGCACCTTGGGGATAGGCTAATTTGAGACTTTAAATTGCCCATAGGAGTGAGTGTGTGCATGGTTGTTTGTCTCTGTGTGTTGGCCCTGTGATGGACTGGCAACCTGTCCAGGGTGTACCCCGCCTCTCACCCGTTGTGAGCTGCCCCCCCCCGCGACCCCGTTCAGGGAAAAGCAGCAGAAAATGGATGGATGGATGGATTAAGCTAAACAAATGCTTCACAGCTTCCATTCTTTGTAGTCCAATCTAGTGAGTTTTGCACGCAGGAAAACATGCAAAAGAATGATAGAAGTTATAGGATTTTGTTTTAATAACAAAAACAGCCAAACTTGACTAAAAGAGCTTTAACTTGAAAGATTTCAAATGTGGACATAGTAAAACCACAAGCTGTCTGTTGTAGGCGGCTGAATGATGTACAGTAAGCCTTCCTGCTGTAGCTGTAGCTTTTAACACAGCAGGTTGCGATAATACTGATTCCTTCCTCCCTCTGGCCCGAACTCAGAAACACTTGATGTTAACAAAAGCTCCCTGCTGCAGCAAGCGTTCAGTTTTGCCGGAAAATGTCTCAGCAGTCTACGTTTTAATCCTTTAGCACATTTAAATCTTAAAATCTTGCCAAAAGTTTTCTTAACCATATCTGAGCTGAGCATGGTAGTAAGTAGTGCATGTTGAGGCCTTCTTCTGCTCCAGCTCTCCTCTCCTGAGATGGGCTGTCTTGTTGCAGTCACCCTGGTGTTGAATACTTTGACTGAAATACTCTGGTGTCGATGGGATGGCTCTGGTCTTCCCCACTGATTTAAAGGTGTCTGTTTGCATCTCATCTTAGGTGGGATTCACACAGACAATCTATTATTATCCAACCTGATTCAAAACCAGACACGGCTTGGTGTGGAGCTTTCATAAAAAGAAAAAAAATATATGCTTGCAATTCCTTCTTAGGTACAAATTTAATAGGAACAGCCAATTTCCTAATGTTTGTAAAAAGTGTTGATTTGTTTAGGAATTAAGTACCTATCATCTGCTAGCAACCATCCAACAATTCATCTTATTTTACCACTACAGCCCATACTGGACCAGATATTGTCAGTGAACGTCGAGGCTGTCTTTGTATCGCTGTGTTTGTCCTTTTTCTTTCTCCTGTATATTGTTTTCACAACCATCTTCTTTTCCCCCTCATTTGTGGCTTCAATCTTCCTCATCTCCCTCCTTTTCTCTGGCTCTCCAGAGACAAGGTCTGGTCCACGCAGAGCCAATAATGGACTCTCAAAACGGGCAAACAGGGAGGGGGGGCTTGCTTAAGATGTGTGAATGCACCACAGCAGCAGCACCACCGCACAAAGCAGTGAGAGGCACTTTCAGCCGACAGAAATACAAGGCTGGCAGCAGTGGCGTCCTTCATAATCTTACCCAGATGGAGAGAGAGAGAGATGTGTCATCGCTTCCAAAACATCACATTTGCACATCTATGTGTGTGCATGCATGTGTGTATATTAGTGGGATTTAGCGAGCTCCCGTGTTTTAGCTGAATTAATGTGAGGATTCATGATGAAAACAAGTTTTAAAGGGTTAAACACCCCCATGTAAAGATTGAGCTTTTTAAAGCTACCAGGCAAGAAGAGGAGGATGCTTTATAAGAACAATATTTTTGACACAAAACTACACATATGATCAGCCATAATTAACTAAAGCAGAAAGAAGGATTTACAGATTTGTGTGCATATTTTTTTCTCAAAGAGAACGTGTTGATTCAGTTTATGAGTCATCAGGAATTATGTTAAAATTGGCAGACATGGACATTCAGACTTTGCACTCTTGGCAGTTTATATGTCACATATATCTTGGAGAAATAGAGGAAATGACAAGTGGATGTATGTTGCTCTGTGGTGTAATGACGGAGGAAGGAAACTAATACAAGTTAATAGAATTTTTCACAACAGGCTCTTGGGATTGTGGTTCATAGGTTGCAGTTAGGATGAGTCATACAATTTGAAGGCAGCCGGCCGGCCCGTTGTGCTGCACACATTATCCAGCCTTTCCCTCTACGTGAGTCTACACAAATGCTAACATATACATCTTTAAAATGAGTCCTTCTGTTGATCAGAGTAATACTATCAATATTTGCTTTGTACAACAGGCCTGTTCTGTACCTTTGCTCTGTATTCTTTGATAGGTGAAATGAATGTCTCCATGTCCTGCTCTGAGACATGGTTGCATGCATATAAACACCTAATTGTCTTCAAATGTCACCAGCAGGAATACTGGCAGAGTCACAGAATATGTGCCAGGAATCAGAGGGGAGGAAACGAGGTATGTAGGGGGCAAATAATGAGGCAAAAAAAAAAGGCAAGAAATAGGAGATTACAACAGGAATGAAGGAAGATGTGTGTTGTTGTTGATATAAAAAGCTGAGATGAAACAGGGAAGGTAAACTCCAAAAGAAATGTTGGCTGAGCCCCCAACACTCGTCTTCTTGAACATTCCCGGACAGTCCTTATTGACTGGTAACTAATTAGCAGCGTCTAACTTTTAGTCCCACTGATTACACTGCAAAAATGTTTCACAAACCGTCAACTCAAAAGAGCCAAGATAAAAGAAAAAAGGGACAGCGTGTTTATTGAACACATCCACTGCCCTTTTCACTAAATCCTATTTACAATAGCAGCAAGACAGACCAGCTACGGTGGCATTTCACTGCCATTTAGCCGAAAGAAGCAACATATCTAGAGGTAATTAGTTCAATTATGAAGCCGTTATCAGCCTTTCTCAAAGCTTTGGCACATGTTTAGTTTGCTCTCGTTGCTGGAGATGGGATGTGCTTTCTACATTAATCACTGTTGAGGAGGAGCAGAAGTAAATGCTCCAGGTGTGCTGTTTGGCCCTACACTTGATCTGAAGATGGAGGGTTATTTAGACAAGTGGAGTGAGTAAAAGATTAATGATGTGGTTAAACATAAACATGATGATTTTGCTAAGATAAGTAGGAAGAAAAAAGTTCAACCATGTTATTTATTTTGATAAAAGGGAGAGCCTCTGTTATATGTGTGGCCTAAATGGCCTGGAGAAATAATCACATTATATTCTCTCTATATTTTCTCCAAACAAGGACAGCATAGACCCTTCCTGCATTGGTCATTTTAGCAAATTTAATATAAACTGAGACAAATTAAGTCTTGTGGATATATCTCTCAGGTTTTTGTGGGAATTTGTAGCAACCAACCAACCAGATTAAATTAATTCAGGCAATATTGCTGACAGTTTCTGACCTGAAAACGGTGCTTCTGGTTTGATTTGATGGCACACTGGCATTCATTATGCACATTTCCAGACCTATCTTTTCCCTGCAGCCTCCCAAGACTTAAAAAAACTCTGTTCCAAGTCTGGAGTGTGACATGATTGCTGGGCTTAGTTATGCAGAAACACACTGGTAAAGTTATTTAGCAAAGATACCCAAGAAGACGTTACAGGAGGAGGCAAGGTAGCGACAACAATCAACCAAACAAGGCCTTAAAAGGGAACTTTTACTGGCCAGAGAGTGCTCAGAAAAGAGACAGGGTGCAAGACAGACTATATATAAGCATTATAGGAAGAACAACCTGCAATCTGTTCAGCAGTGATGTTTCTAAGAAGCACAACTGTTCTTTTCTCTGTTTCTTTTCCTCACTTTCTCTGAAAATGTCTTCTTGTGGTTTTTTTTCATTCAAAATGACCAGCGTGTTGATGTTCAATTGTTCAAACTCAGTGTTAAAGTGACGCAGCATCACAGAAGTAAAAGTTCTGCAGTGCAGTTTTTCAGCCCTGAAATGGCGATTCAAAGAATATAGACAATAAATGTGACTGTACCATCAAACTGATTAAGAAACACACATTTTTAAGGTCAGAACATTACACTGTGTTACTTCTATGTCTGGATTTATTAATTTTGAAGGTTCAACCCTTAACTAATACATTGTGGGTAAAAAAGAGAGAAAAATTCACTCAATACTAAATTTTTTATATGGCAGATTATTACAACAATGTCCAGTGAAGATTAATGGCTTTCCCTGACTTGACTTGGTTGGATTTTTGCTCATTACAACACAATCCCTATGTGCAGATAAAAATAAAATAATAAATTTTTGCTTCTTTTTTCTGGTGCACTTTAAAAGGCAATTAATAGATTTACAGAAAAACTTAACAGTAAAATAAAAGCAATAACATCATGTAAATTCAGGCTCATGCTTTTGCATTTGATTATTGGTGATAATCACACAAGCTGCTAGCTCGATAAAATGCCTCTTAGCCCCTTGAAGTTCTGATAAATAACAGAACTTTATACATATTCATTTGAAGATCAAAGCTTTCCAAGCAAAACAACTTCTGAAATTTCCTTGTTAGACTGACTAATAAGCACAGGGCTTACAAATCAACTCTGATTGCAGTTCTCAGAGGGGTTGTGATCGGTCTGTATTCTTCATCTCATTTATCAAAGAGCTGTTTTTGGTTTGTCTCAGACGTTTGCTCAGGTGAGAACATCTGACAGAAAAAAATCAACAAATCAGACCCGGGTTAGTATTTTGCCAAGGCAGTTGCTAAGATACTAATAGGCTCCATGAACTGACTCATTATTTGAAGGAACGGTTTCATGAGGTGGATTTAATTTCATTGCTTCTCTTGCAGAGAAATTTTGTCTGGGTATCAACTTGCTGATCACTGTCAAAAGTACTTGTTAAGAGAGGCAGCCTCACACCAGAGTATATTTATGTTAGAGAAACTAATAATTTTTACCTGGGTGATCGGTCAGTATGATCTAAATCTGATTTAGAATTGTACGATGCTAATCAGCACCTCGTGTGTCAGGTGATAAACACCTTTCATCTAGCCAAAAAGCAATCATCCCCCTCCTGCCTTCCATATTTGGCACCGGTCTCTGTTGTGTGAACTTCTTATTGAAGTTGATTAATGTTCATGTGACATCAAGCTGAACTTTTGCATTCCTGAGGGGCCTGCGGCAGTTAGATTTCTGCTAATAAAAGAGGCTCGATTGAGCATCCCCCTCATCTTTTCCTACATTTGCGGATGAGCGCTCTTTCAGGCCCACTCGTCTTTCCATGCATCTTGATATCATTCTGAAGGGCTTTGCAGAGGTGAACTGTGGGGTTCAAACAAAAGTGGGAATGTGGTTCTCACAAGGTCACACTCATGTCAGCTTGAGTCAAGAGATCCTGACTAATTTCCACAGGTGTGAATTACAGCTCCTAATATGATTTGCTATCTTCAGATAGATCAGTTCTGTCAGGAGTGATTCATGTCAGTGGAAAACCTGTCTTGCAAATGGCAGTTAATGATATTAATGTCACTGCTTGTCTGCAAAGTCTTAAAATATGTGTGTTCTGCTCTGTGCAGCAGATATGTGTTCTACAGTGTTGAAAAGCAAAAAGTCTCCATGACAACCAGGCCAGCGACAGGTTCAGTGATTAGAATTGCTAGTCAGATCTCAGGAACACACCAGTGGCATTACTAGATCTCACTGTGATGCCATATTTATGATACAATATACTTTATTGTTCCTGTAAGGAAATTGGACATGGGCTTGATGCCAGAACTACTATAGTGGATTGCTGATTGACTGGTTTGATTAATATACTGTTAATTCCTTCACAATACAACAAATCAGCCAAAATAATAACAAGTAATGATTCACCACAAGTGAACAGTGCATTTCACACACACAGCCCTCCCTGTAATTGCCCCTACAGTCCTGTTGTTCACATTCCTTACACATGTGGCACACTCACAAAATACTGTAAATGCATCAATAAATAGTAGTTAAATAATAAAAAATGACTTATTCCAGTTCAGGGTTGTGGGGTAACTTAAGCCTGTCTTAGTATATCGGCAGAATAGGACCATCATAGAGACACAACCAAGTGCTCATACTCACATTGGATTTAAAGTTATAGGGATCCCTTAACCTAGGCATGTCTTTGGACTGTGATAGGAAAGGGGAACACCGGGAAGGAACCATGCATACAGGCAATACACAAACTCCACATAGAAAGACCACTGTTTGACTAAAAGTGAACTCTTTAGAAACATTTGCCAGTGCATGTGTACAATCTTTCCAAAAATCTATTTTATCAAACCAATAAACTTTATGGAATCATTTTAGTAATGATGGACTTATTAAACATTTCTTGCATTGAGTCCTACAACTTTTTGGAGTTAATAAACATTTTGTTATTAAATCTCTGTGTGGTGCTGCCCAGCATTTCTTAGCAGCTAGTTGAGCTTGTATTTCTTTCACACCTTTCCCTGTCATTGGTTTTAAATGCTATTTTCCTTTAAATATTAATGTTTACATCTTTTGTTTAGAAAGGCTTGTGACTAGGATGAAATTTATTTGACACCACATAATCCACACAAAAGGTTCTGTCATCATTCATAAATTCAGTTGCTTTATTCATTTAAGATTATAAAACATGTCTCAATTTATGCATATGAAGCATTTTTCAAGAAAAAGTTTATATAAACAAAAGATATATGAATATAGATAGTTTGGAAAAGTATTCTAATAATTTAATCAGAAACACCATAATAAAATGCACTTGAAAATAAACTTTAATTCATGCACTTTATTCAGTATTTACTGTGACTGTTTAATTTTACTTATTGTATGTACCTCGCATATACATGTAGTTTTCTTTGACCTGACAAAGAGCAACAGATGCAAATTAGCTACCAAGCTAACTGCAAAATTAAATTGTGTCTTTTAACTTATGTTGTGTTATATGCAACATTTCCCTTTTAAAATAAAAAATCATCTTAGGTTTTGTAGTGTGCTATGGCACAAATGCATGTTAAAGTGGATTTTTGTGATTGTGATTAGACTGGAACAGAAAAGGTTTGCCCTCTTTGTAAAGGGCTCTTAGAGATTTTCCTCATGAACTGGCACAATATAAATAAACTGCATAAAATGAACTAAATTAAACAGGATTATCTGGATTGTATTAGTTGTATAACTCCCAGCAAACACACTGTAAGCCCCCTTGCAGTCCATTGTGGTGCTGTTTTAGCCTCTGTCATTTAAAAAAGGGACAAAACTACTTGGAGTATCTGTCACAGGACATGTAATAGGAGTGCAATAATCCAGGGTTTTAAATGAGACAACCGATGAACTGACAAAGGCTAAAAAACAGGAAAAATAAGATGATATGGCAAAGAATATTAGAATCCATTCATTTATTTGCTATACCACTTAATCCAAAACAAGGTTGTGGGGAAAAACCTATCCCAGCAATTAGCCGGCAAGAGACAGGTCAGAGTACCCCTCAGAGTATCAAGTGGTGCCAAGTGGTGCATATACATGGAGGATAACTAATGAGGAGCAGGTGAAGCAAATAAGCAAATTAAACCAGATGTGTTCAACAGGAAGTAAAGAGAACAAAGCATTCAACGATGTTCCTCTACAAAATAAGACTTGAGGACATCAGAAACTAAGAAACAGAAGTAAAATCCACCCATCTATCCATTTTCTGCTGCTTATCCGGGGTTGGGTTGTGGAGGCAGCAGCCTAAGGAGTGAAGCCTAGACTTCCTTCTTCTCAGCCAGCTCATTGGAGGGGGGGTGATCCCGTTGCTTTTTCAGGCCAGCTAGGAGATATAATCTCTCCAGCATGTCCACCATGTTCAAAATACTTCACCAGAGAAGAATCCAGGAGGCATCCTAACCAGATGCCCGAGCCACCTCATCTGGGTCCTCTCAATGTGGAGGAGCAGCGGTTCTACCGACTGAGCTTCCCACCTTATCTCTATGGGAGAGCTTGGCCATCCTGTGGAGGAAATTATTTTCAGCTGCTTGTATGTGCAACCTCGTTCTTGACGTCACTATCCAGAGCTTGTGACCTTTTGCTCTATTTAGCATAAAGTTCAACATTTAGTCTCAGAGAATTATGGAGTCAAAAAGTCTTTTACTGTGACTTTTTTCTTTGTTTAGCTTTCTCAATAATGTGACTTGTTGCAAAGAAATGAACACCTTTCCTGTTGTAGATTAAATTACAAACCTCTTCTCCCTTTATGGCTCGCACAAGAAAACAATGTATAAAAACTAAAGAAAACAGGACTGTTAAGCTTCTGTAAATGGTCTTTTCAGCCATTTTTCAGCTTATAAATCCTTACAACCTCCTTTTCATGTCTTCAACATTATCACGAGGGGTGAAAACAGTGATTCAAACCCAAAGAGAAAAGTTGGAACTAATGATCAGACATTTGCAAATAAAATAACTGGAAGATAAATAACAGATTTTGAGGAAGATCAGTTTTGCACACACAGTTGTGCATGAAATACTGCATCTGCTTAGATGTATGCAGGAAATTTTTACTAACACCATGTTTTGTTTTCCTGAACGGCCTTTAGGCTATACATAAGTGCAGATGGAAAAACAAGTAGATTTGTGCGGTCTATTTCAGCTGCTTCCCTTTCCACATCAATAAGCACAGTCTTGTCTTTTTTTGTTTCTTTCTGAAGAACAACTTGAGGAGGATAAATTGCACACTAACGGAGGTAATGTATTGTTTTTTTGAGCTCAGAAACACTCATTTTGGCTGCGCACCGTCAAATCTTTTTCTGTTGCTTCTCTTTTTTCCCCTTCATTCAACTGAAAGTTAAGTTTTGATGACAGCTGGCTTGTGCTGTGACTCATGCTACATGGCCCTGCTGCTTTTTTATGCACTTTTCTATTTCTCCTCATTCTTTGCTCCATTCACCACTGCCTAATCAGTTCCACATCAGCATATTTTAACACCACTGCTCTACTAATATGTTCACATCAGACAGCTGCAAAGTTTAATTCTTCATTTCCCAAGCTGAGTACTTTAGTTTGCTGTAAATGTTCGCCTGCTGCCTGTGTTGTTCTTACTCCTGCAATCTAGAGATACTGCTAATGGATGTTTGAGAGCTAATTGCACAACAAGAACCAATTTAGATAACTCGATATGCCATTTTATGCAAAAATAATCACTGAAATTAGAAAAAAGGGGCAAAATTCTGTCACTTAACCTAAGTGGTATCATGACATAAAAGCTTTTAGTTTTTGATTTCTGCTGCTGAGGTGCTCTCTGTGCTTGACCCCTACATACTGTTAGGGTCAAATCGGGCTCGTTTTGACATTTATTAGCAGCAGAACTACCCTAAACGTTGCTCTTTTAGCCTGGATTTTTATGAAATAATAAAAACATTAAACTTTTGTTCAAATTGCTACAAATGAAAACTGTAAGGTTAAATTTGACTTGCATCTATTTGGATTGATTTGGGATCTATATCAATGGGACAGTGATGATAGAGTTCAAAGAAAGACCCTGACTCTGCTTGGTCCCACCACATTATCTCAAGTTACTTGCTTACACAGACACCTGCTGATCTTTGAAGCTTTGTGGAGGCATCTTAAAACAACATGAGAACCACCATGTATGATGTTCATAAAGTGTTTCAGAGGTTAGATGGTGCCTCGATTAAGGCACAATATTTGCACAAAATATGCAAGGGCTAAAAAGTTAATTCTCTGCCCACAAGACAGCATAGTTCCCGCTGGTATGTTACAAAAAGCAAGAGAAGTATTAAAAAAGTTTAAAAAAGTCTTTGCAATGTGGCTTGTGTGAAGATGTTAGAAACCTTGACCATACATGGTGAATGTAAAGGGAACAAACAGTAAAGCCTGAGCAAATTCAAACAAATCATTTGCACGATTGGAAAGCAAAGCAGAGAAAATACATTTAAAGTTCCAAATAATTCTGAAAGCTTGGCTGCTGCTAACTAACCAGCAAGTCTGTCTCTAACCAAAGCTTGAGCAGGGTGTGGCAGTGGTTCTCAGCCCTTTCCAGTAAAGCTAAATGTAGCTTGTGAGTCCTTGTTTTAAAGCCATGGTGAACTCTGTGTTCCCTCATCTCCCACCAGATATTCTTCAAATGAGAACAAACACCATTGTTGAAAGATGCGTTATTGGACCGTAGAGGCCATTCGTAGTTAAGAGACTCCCTTCCACATTATAGTTTGTCAGACAGATAGGTAGTGACAACCCAGAGTGCTTTGACTCTTCTGATGACAGTTGGATGCACATTTGCAAAAATAATTATCCTCCCATCATTTGATCAGTTCAACTTTTAAAAGTGGGATTCAGTGTGCTTTCAGTCAGACTAAAGTGTTTAAGGAGTACTTTTTTTGTCTGATCCAACTGGTTAGCAGCAAATAAACTTTCAAAATGCATGTCACATTATGTTACCATCAGGTTTTTTGGCCATTCACATGTCTGTGCTCTTCGAACAGGGAGTCAGGCAAAGCAGGACTGGTCAATCCAGTGGCCCACGTCTGAATCTGGAAAAGAAAATACTCCAGTGTGCCAGCCAGAGGCCAGTCAGTGGATTCGCTTCCAGCTCTCCCAAAGCCCAAAAGTCCAGTCCAAGTACAACCAGCACATGTGCCACAGTCCCCAGGCCTTGGCTCCTGCTTTGTACACCGATCGACTCACTGTCGACAGCCCAGGCCCAGGGTTCTTCCCCTCCTTGGACTATGGTCAGCGTTCCCTGCCCCCGTCACCCCGCCAGAGGCATTTTGGCCACACACCTCCTCGGACTCCTTTGGTGGTAAACACCATGACTCCACCTGGCACTCCTCCTATGCGACGAAGAAACAAAGTGAAGGCCCCAGGAACCCCTCCTCCACCAAGCCGCAAGCTGATCCATCTGCTGCCTGGCTTCACTGCCCTGCATCGCAGCAAATCCCACGAGTTCCAGCTGGGAAACCGCTTGGATGACACGCAGACACCAAAGTAAGTGTGTTACATTCTGCATTTTTTCACCAGTTCAGAAAAAAAACACTGTATGTTTACGTCTCCTACTAGTTGATTGTGGTTTAGGATCTTATTTCAAATAAGTTATGACAAATAAAACAAACAATTGGGGCTTCAGCCATGTCCAATCATACCATTTTTGGTGCAATGGTATGGGCATTATGCAGTTACATTATTTCTTATCTAAATAAAGCAGGGATGGGAAACTCCGATCCTTGAGGGCTACAGTCCTGCAAGTGTTAAGAATTTCCCTGCTGCAACACACTAGACACACATCATATTTAACACCTGACTCAAATCAGAGGGTAATCAGCAGATTTTGATGTTAGGCTCAAACAAGTCTCCTAATTAAGTCTGATGTGTGTCTGGTGTGTTGCTGCAGGGAAATTCCTAACACTTGCAGGACTTGAGGACTGGAGTTGCCCATCACTGAAATAACGTTTTCCTATTTTAAAACATCTACTATGGAGTTATTATAATGAAAACTTGATGTGAAATGATGTGATTACAGCATAAAATAAGGAAATTATACATCATTGGTTAAAAAAAGGTATCTAAGATTTCTGCATCTGTACAGGTTAAGTGATAAGAGGAAACTTAGTTCACTGCAGCAGCTGCACAAGCTACATAAACATGATGGCCTCACCCTATGTAGAAGAGATACCACTGCTGTAGCCTCATCTTTCAAGTCTTTAACCCAGGGGTACTCAATTTGGTCCTATGAGGGCTGCAATTCAGCAGGTTTTCCATCCACGCTCCAACACAGCTGACTCAAATTAATGAGTCATTATCCAGACCCTGATAGGCTGTTATTTCCATTTAATTTGACTCAGGTGTGCTGAAGCAGAAATGCATGGAAATCTTGCAGGATTGTGGCCCTCATAGGACCAAATTAAGTACCCTTGCTAAAATGTATAGTCTGTGACCTTCATAACTAAAAACTTATTGTGGCCTATTAACGATGCAAAACATACAATGCTTTGGAGCTAGTGTTTGTTCATTGTGAACAACTGTAGAAATACAAGAACGCAATATGGCGGACTTAAAGGAAGAGTACTGTTGTAGCCAGGGGTGTTTCTAGAAATAGAGTTTCCCTGGGGCACAGTCTCATCATTAATTAGATTGCATTTTTATCATGAAGACCTGTTATGTTTAGGAAATATTCCTATTCATATATCATATTCCATTTTTTTTTTTTTGCTAAGCTGTTACTGTTTCTTTAAACATCTGCTCCTGAAACATTTTCAGATAAAGGTTTATGAAATAGGTTTTTTTCACAATGTGAACATGAATGATCCTTGAATTAAAGAATCTTCAAATCATTAGAGATTTTTTCTCATTCCACAATAAAACGTGACTTTGTGCATTATAATCTTTCCACCTTGTTACCTGCCCTCTTCCCCTCTCCTTTTCCCGTCTCTCTCCTCTCCCCCCTCTATCATCCTCTTTGTGTGCTGTCAGCTAAAACTGAAATATGCAAACCAATGAATTAATAATACAATGTGGTAAAAGGTTTACCTGGATTAGTTTTATATCATAATTCAAACTGAAGAAGAGGTTGTTGTGATTAATACACTCTGGTATAATGCCATTTTGAGTTCTGTCCTGGAAGTTTGAGTGTTCACTTTGAAAAACAGCATATGACATGTTGCTCGCCTTTATTTTCATTTGTAAAAAAACAAGATGAAAATGTGTTGTAAAAAAAACATGGTTATTTTATGCAGTGCATAATGTTTTTAGATATTAGTAATACTAACTGAACATCCCTGTTTCAAGATGAAATAATCTTTAAAGTCATTCATTCTGATTAAAATATAGCAATAGTAGGTCATTCTACATACACCATGAATATTAAATATGAAATCACTAAAATAGTACTAAAACTTTGTTGCAGAGCACAACTGTGTTTACTTACATGGTATCATTTGAGAAGTGATTGGAGTTTATAACTGATAAAATTCTGATGGTTATTATTTTGTGTTGTCCTTAAATGCAGCCTTTACTTCATCTGCTGCTCATCTCAGCTCAAATTGTGTGTTGGTTCACTTTAACCTTATAAGGTATAAGAGAAGTTACATTGGTGATCTGGTGACATGTATAACTTTAGCGCACTGATTTTAAGTTACTGTCTGATGCAAGTCATGCATGCTCATGTTTGCATAACTGTTGTAAACTCTCGCAAAGCTCCATCAGGCTGTTGGAGGATGTCAAGCCCAACAAAATGAACTGAAGATATAATATACAACCTATCAATTGCCAATAACAGATTACTTTCTTGGCAGTTGTGTTCTTTTGTTATCCTGTCCCCAAGTGTTTTATTGAGTTTATCTCTATGCGGCACCTCGAGGTTACATCTCCTTGAGAATTGGGACAAAATGATAGAATATAGCCTTTAAATGGGATTTAAAATGTGCTTGTGAAGAGAAGTGTCTCATTTTTATTAAAACAAACAAAAAACTGCGTTTAACATTGCAGCAGAACACAAAACTCTTTTTCTCTTTGCACCATTTGAGTTTCATTTGACATAAGTTGATTAAATAAGAATAGTTCCTTTATTAGTTGGTTGGAATGCCACTAACATGATCATTTTAGATTTTTTGGGTTTGTAGTTGGTGTAACTATGATGAGACGACAGATGATGAAGCTGCATGGTTCCTTGTGTTTATTGTTGTTGATAGGCTGTCTCCAATAACCCCATTCATGGTAACAGTGGTCAGTCAGTTTCCGCAGATGGTCTGCCTGAAGCAAACATTGAGAGTGTCTGTCCACCATCTCTCTACTTTGTTCAGGGTCTCACTACATTTTTTCTATCTGGTCCAAATTTTTCAGTAAGGAAGTTCAGACCTTACCTTTCCTTTTAACAGTTTCTATAAAACATAATCTTTAGCCAGACTCCAATCAGATTAATCCTTGGGAGGACATCCTTGCCCATACAGAAGCAGTGGCCTGTCAGTAGAGATAAGAGTTCCTGACTGGCCATCCCTATGTCTGGTGCAATGTTGATCAGATTTGTTCATGAACAGGGTCCACTACTTCTAGGTAATCAGGAACCAGTCTCCCCCAGGAGAGCTGCACTCATTTAGATAATGCTATTAGATGACAGTGTCCTATCACTGCCACAATTGGTAAGTTAATATTTGGGAGTTGTCCGCTGCTTGTACGATAGCCATCTGGGGTATATTTGGCATGCTTCAATGTGGAGACAGAGCTACATCCACACATCTGCTGGTGTTGGCGTGCCTATGTGGGTCTGTGATTGTCATCAGTAGGACATAGCTGCAGTGAATATGCTCAAACGGCATTAGAGAATTGATTACCGGTCCCTAAACACTGATAGACTGCAGGCTGGATGGTGAGCCTCTCTAATCAATGGCCTGTGTGTGCCTGGAAATGTTGCATCTCATTGAGACAAAGCGGATCTGCTGGCCACTCTGATAGCCAAGTATTTCTGTTGATACATCATAATTGGTTGGAGGAAGAGAAGCATCAGGGTGGTTGCTCAGCTCTGGCATGAGGCACTTGTTTGCTTGGTATCTATGAATGTAGAACTGGCTTCAATGCAAAGATGGCATCTGTTTTCTCTTTTTCATGTAAATGCCTTAAGACAGGAAATTTGAAATCTATATTTTTATCATGATTCTCTAATCTTTTTAAATTTAAGGGATTTGTCTATCTATCTCTCTATCTCTCTATCTCTCTATCTCTCTATCTCTCCATCTCTCTATCTCTCTATCTCTCTATCTCTCTATCTATCTATCTATCTATCTAAAAACATTACAATTTTTCTTCATACTACCTTTTTTCTTCTAATAACTGAAGTCTGGATTTTATTAAGCACACAGCGTCTCCCTGTCTTCATTTTTCTTGCACTTAATTGTCTGACACTATGGCCTGGAAACAATAAGTGTGGATTACTCTCTGACTCCAAAAAGCATTTTATTCATTTTTTATCTTAATGAGATATAACCTACATCTCATTTTAAGTGCGTAATACACCACAGCTGAATGTGGAAAAGTGCTCAGCACATGTCCCAGTCGGACAGTTTGGTTTGGATAAATAAGTGGCACTTCAGTATATGAAAATATAACGACTCTCTTGAATTGAAGTTATTTCTATACGTATACTGTACATGATTATGATCATATGAATGTTATAGTTGCTAAAATGTGAAAGCAAGTAATGGGAGGATGCAAAAGAGCGTGCACTAATTAGAATCATTTACCCGTATTGTTTCCACTTTACATACGTTCTGCTAGCTTTCAGAACACCTTTAACAGCCTCCCTAATGCATACAGCCTCTGTCTCAATGTATTCAATCTTCTATTGCACAAGATAGGCCTGTTTCTGCAATCATGGTCTGCAAATTGTCTTCGGTTGTGGTTGCCTTTTATTGCAGAACTCAGCAAAAGGAACGGTCTGCTTTTGAGGACCCTCATCTTCTGCTTTATAGCTTTGTGACTTCTAGTTTAATGTGTTTGTCCCTAAGATAATGTGTTTTCCTTCCAGTGGCAGTGAACCACAGAATGGTTTCAACCACCCTCCATAGAAATAATGAGCAAATTGCATCCTCAGTGATGTGTTTCAGTATCCTCTAGACCCCCCCCCGCCTCCTCCAAAAAAAAGTCTCACCCAGAGATGAAACAGCCACCAATCTCACAAGTCGCAACGTACAAGAGAAACAAACTTTCATCTGTGTGATGAAATTGGAATTTTTTTTCCTCACCACCTGTCAAGTACATATCCAAATATATTCAGCTTTGCTTCCGAGCAGATTCACTTTTTTGTCTCTTAATACAGATATTAGGTTTTGTTTTTGTCTTTGTATTTTCTTCTGTCTTTATTTTCATTTTTTTAGTATGGAGGTCAGATTGATTTGGTTGCTTAGACAGAAGACTCAAGCAGAATAAGTGTTAACTGTAAATTCTAACATACATAGATCTTCTGTAATGATAAAAAGCCTTATGTAGTATTAATGACCAAGGAGAAACAGCAGATGATTAATAGCATAATTTCAAACTCAGCGGTGCTTTCTGTAAGATAGTTGTCAGAATAATTTTAATTTTTAGCATAAAAATAATAAGAATAAGAATAATTTTAAGCAAACTATTTTTGTTCTTGTGGTGGTGGCTGTGGCAGATAGAAAAATAGATCTTTTAACTTGTAGCATACATCGGGAAGCATGAATTCACCAATTAGGTGGATGAAATATGGGTTGAAAGTGACATTTTCCTAATGTTGTCTTTGCAAACTGTTACATCTCTTATTAGCTACATTATTATTAAAGAACTTTTCTGCAATATACACATAAAACTGAATGCAACAACACAAGTATGACAGGCTCAACAAAAAGCTTGAATTAAGCAGAACAGCAGGCAGAACATGTGGCAAATTAAGTCATTAGCATCACATGACTGGCATTAAAAGAGCACCTTAGAGAGGCAGAGTAAAGATGAGCAAAGATTTAGAAATCTTCAGAAATGGTCTTTCATGATCATGTTTTTTCACATAAAACTGGGAGTTTTTTTTTAAGTGACTGGTTCTGTTATCTTGATTACATAAAATCATTAAAAATCACAAATGAAGTTGCCCAAAATAAATATTGGATAATCAGTTGGCACAACATAAAAAAAAACCCAGACAATTTCATGACAGAGAAATTACTGCATGGGGAGAGGAACTCTCTGAGATTATTGTCTGTGAGCACAGTTTGCTGTGTCATCCACAAATGCATTTCATGGATCCTTAACAGGCTTGTACAAAACTCATCAAAAAGCTTTTACAGAACTATTTCATTTGAGTGTTAAAACAGGGAAATATCTGAAAACAGAACAACAACTTTGAGGAATGGAGGTGAGTATCCTCACAGTATGTAAA
Source organism: Pseudomugil gertrudae (assembly GCA_037177535.1). Lineage (NCBI taxonomy): Eukaryota > Metazoa > Chordata > Actinopteri > Atheriniformes > Pseudomugilidae > Pseudomugil > Pseudomugil gertrudae. The sequence continues at coordinate 6,847,939 of JBAMHV010000012.1, read as the reverse complement.
CACTGTAGTGTTAGGGAATATACGAGTAGGAACCTTGAGGTTGTTGTAGGGTGCTGGGGGGAATAATAAACGGGGGGACA
>JBAMHV010000012.1:6826767-6846291 GCA_037177535.1 Pseudomugil gertrudae | reverse complement strand
ATACATATATATATTTATATGAGATGGAAACTACCACATGAGATATATCCAAATACAAACTGCTTTGATATTAGGAAGCGAAGTTGATGTATTGGCAGCTTCACTTATCAGTTGGAAAAAGCAGCTTATGGCCAAAAGACTGCATTTCTCCTCAAACAGATTAAACTTTGGCCTTGAATCACAAGCTAAACAGTCTGATATAGTATAATGTTTTTTAACCCGATACACAACATTGTTCTCTCTACATGCTTTCTGTATTGCACACAGTGTTGTTCCATATGTGCGCACAAACCAACGTGTGCACACACACACCAGTAAGAACACTTCAACCAGCTGACAGAGAATATGTTGCAAAAAGCAGATTAAAAATTTAAGCTTTTCTGTTGTGGTACGGATGGAAAGACTTGTTTTTATGCAGAGGAACTTCATGAAACTGGGACTGCATTGTAGGTTAGCATCTCAGCCTCACAGCAAGAAGGTCACTGGTTTGAGTCTTGGCTGGGGGTGGTTCACACGGTGACATTTCTGAGTTTTGGTAATCTGACCCAATGGTAATCTGACTTCCTCCAAAGTCGAAAGAAGAGGTCTATTAAATTCTCCCTAGGAATGAATGTGTGGTTGTTTGTCTCTGAATGTGCAGGTTATCTGTCCAGGATGTACCCTACTTCCTGCCTGCTAATTGCTGGGATAGGCTCCAGCTTCCCAGTGACCTTGAACTGGACTAATTGGGTGTCATTGGACAGCGGAAGGAAGCTGGAGTACCCTGAAAGAACCATGTACTTTCTTCCAATAACCTTTTTGCTGTGAGGCAGCAGTGCTAACCACCACACCATCATGCAGTCCTTTTACCATCCATATTTTCTGAAAAGCTTTGGGTCAACATTGATAATACCATGACTTTTTCAGAAAACACCTCCTTAAATCCATCAACACTCAAAAAAATGTTTACATTTCACACCATAGAAGTTCAATATCAAGCTCTATATCCATGAACGCTCTTAAAGATGTTGATGGTTTACTTAAAAACAAGTGCACAGGATATTCAGCACCACTTAAACTTTCATTTCTAGAAGATCAATGACAGTTTTATTTTGCTTATGTTGCTCCCTGTCTATCTCTCTCCTTGTGTCATATGTTTTCAGCATCTCTGTAGCTCTTTGCTCTCTCCCTCCATGCCCTTTTCAAAGCGGAGAGGCTCTTTGGGCTGGAGTGTCAATTAATGAACCTCGTTGTCTATGTTAATGAGTAGTAACATGCGTTCGTGGAAAAGGCCAAGTGAGTTTTCAGTCTGTCACAGTCCCACTTGGCACGTCACACCAAGATCGTTCTGGAAAGTGGGCGTTTTTGTTTTTGCATCGCTTCTTGTCTTTCCTTCCCACATCGGGAATGGCAATATCATATAGTTAATACCACCTTATGAGACTTTCACAGCTTTTTGAATGTTAAGCACTTTCTTATTGAATTTGATGTTTGCTAATAAATCACATGGTGCCGGGGGTTGGCATGATTCACCCTCTGCTTCTCTCAGGGTAATTCTACCACGCAACACTCAGGGGAAGCAAATTTGCATTCCTTCCATGACTAATTTAGCTGTTTGCTTTCACTGTGCTGGTGTACACATCATATATTTCTCTACCCCTTTCTTTTCCTCTTTTGCTCTCTATTTCCTTCTCTTTCTGACGTTCCCCCTCTCATTATGTCACTCTTTTAAGAACCTGTCAATGTGTTAATTTACAGTCATGAGTGATTTCTTTTTATTTCATGCATTTTGTTTTATCCGAGTTGCAATGAAACACTAATGAAGGGATGATGATCAAGAATTGAACATCACTGGGAAAAAGAATTTGCTGGCGGGCAGCATAGAGGTATTATGAACCAAAAGGACCATCTGCGATCCACAAAAACATGATATGCTTCGGGCCAGGTTGTTCACAGATAAGCTACAACATTGAAAAACGTTTGTGCTGCTTATCTGGGATAAACTGGCGACCTGTCCAGGGTGTAGGGTTAGGTCCTCTCGCCCAATGATTACTGAGATACACTCCAGCTACTTGCAACTCTTTATTGAAATAAGCAATTCAAATGATGGAAGGATGGATAGATGGATGGATGTGCTGCCCATCCCTTGCATGGGACTAAACCAGCTCAGATCATTTTAGATATTAGAACTGGATCAGCCATAGGTTGTTTTTACCCATTTACAAAATCCTTCTGCTGGTTTATACTGTGTCTGTACTATGCAAGTGGTAGTTACATCTGAGCATAACAGCTTGGCTGATATCACTCAGGTTTTGAAACCAACCCATGCTGTTTGAGGTTTTGGATCAATCACCATAAAACCAAGGATGGCCAGCTCTAGTTTCCAAGAGTCACAATCCTGAAAGGGGAAGATGTTTCGCTGCTGGATCTGCAAACGGAAACAATATCTGTCGAATTATACATGATTAGTTAATTTAATACATCTGCAAACAGAACAGTAAAATTATTAAATCAATACAAATTATGAGGAAGTATATTTGTTATAGAACAATAAAATCTGCAAGAAAAACTTCACTGGATCTAATGGCAGATCTACTCTGAAACCTCTGAAATTAGTGAACCGTACTGAATGATGTGACCAAATGTCTGACAGAAACGCAGCGGGACTCAGTTACAAAACAACATGATTATAATCTGGTGAAGTAAAGTGCTGTTCTCATCTGTATATGGGAGTGTATCCAGATCAGTCCTGCTGCATTTAACATCACTACTGCCAGTTACCCTTTTCTCCATGGATGGTCAGATGCACCATTTTACCTCAGCTCATTTAGCTGATAATTTGTAAGTTCAGCCATCTTTACTTTACAGTCACATTAACTCAAATACAAGCTCATCCAAAAGCACATCAACTGGAAATGTTTCTGCATAAGTCCATTGTTCTCTGTGATTGTCTCTTCACTGCACTCTGTATTTATGTGCATTCTTGGAAGTGTATGGTGCGTAGTACAAATGGAACAAACCAGGCAGGACTCTGTCTCTACTGTGTGTAGAGACTGTGGAAGTCTTTACAAATACATTAATATACATTACATTTCACAGAATCTATAAAACTCCTGGACTCAAATCCTCTGAAGTGATTGCAGTTTGGTGTGTCACAGATATTTAAAAGGAAAGCAAAGTAAAGTTGTTATATCTTGAAGTTGGTTTATTCCAACTTTCTGGGTGCATTAATCTCTCTCAGACTTTCTAACATTGTCTCATTTAGAATTTCATAAAGATGGCAAATGTTGGTGACATTTCTTTTTTTAATCCTTTCCACTAAGCTGTGATTGGTCAACTGCTTCTGAAACAGCTGTCAGTGGTGACAACATCAGAGCTGCAAATGGTTCAGAGCTCTGGAACCACACTAAGCTGGCACCAGAGATTGCAGAAGAAGTACAGTTTCCACGGTTACCTGTAGTTTAATACACCTTGTGCACTGGTTTAAAACAGAAATTACACTGTTGACTGGAACCATGCTTGACCTGTCCAATATGGAATTAAACCCATGTCTAGCGAAACACTTGAAGCCAAACTCGAATGTTGCACCAGAACATCTGCAGTTCTTGTACAAGAGTCTAAAATCTACTGAAATAAACCAGTGCTTATTTTAGTTGACTGAAACAACTATCATTGCTGCTGCTGAGTTTTGTTTCATGGACTAGTGTGTGTTATCTATGCCCATGTTTATTGCCTGTCATTGCTGGAACATGGCTCTAATAAACCCAGAACACACACAGTGTAACGTTAGCAGGTGACCTGTGACCTTGAAGGATTATTGCACCAACATGTTCTGCTGCAAAACGACATTCTTTGTTAACTTTACAAAGCCATGTATGTGCAACAGTGTGTGTGTGTGTGTGTGTGTGTGTGTGTGTGTGTGTGTGTGTGTGTGTGTAAAAACAGATAGAGGAAGTTTTCCTCTGGACAAAAGCTCATCCATGTTAATCAGGTTTTAGCCCCTTTGCCTTTAATGATAATTCAGGTTAGAGGTGATGTCAACACTCGGCCGTTAGCAGCCAGGCGTTGCTTCCTTCCTTCCATCCATTCACACATATATTGACCGTAATGAGTGCTCATCCCTGCCTCCCTCGGGGGCTCAGAAATTGGAGTCATGATTATGAATTTATATGAGTGTTTAGGAGTAGAGGTTAGCTCACATGCCACAGTAGCTGGTGGAGAATGGATTTATTAGGCTGATGGTTTTCCTGCAGTGATTTGTGAACGAGTGGGAGCTTGTCGGGGCGGATAACAGCATTCGAGTGGGTGATGAGAAGTTATCGTTAAAAGTTGTGTGATTCTATTCAAAGGAGGCAAGAGGGAAAAAAAGAAGCAAAATCTGTGATAAATTACCATCATTAGAAGGATCCCTTTTATTCAATTTTGTGGAAATCTTGTTTTGCCTTTGATTTAATTGAAAAAAAAGTTTCCTGACACGATCATTAAATTTTCATTTTAGTTTGTGTTATAAAAAGATGGGAATTGATGTCAGACGTCACTGACAGCAAAGCAGTACAGGCCAAACTGACCACTGTTTTCTGATTTATCTACAAGCAGAAGTAAGAATGTTTTGCTGTCCAACAACCATAGAGGCAGTTATTACAATCGTTCATCATGCCAGCTATCAAATGGAGGCTTTCATCTCTTTGTTTCTCTCTGATGTTCATGTCGCGACAGATAACATCAGCTCCAGGCCCCATATTGTCCCTGATCCCCTCCTTATTTTGGGGCCTGCTGTCATTTACTGCTCCGCCTGTGCTTTGAAACTACCACTTAACCCGCTCAGCTGTGGGTCAGATTGCTGTTCTCGCATCAAGTATTGTTGCTTTAATGCTTCGATGAGAGAGTTTAAGGTTTGAGCAATGGTTTCACTTTGGCTTAACTGAGAAAATAGATTAAGATTCAGTTGGATGCAAGGAAAAATGTGCAAGAGTACACACATACATGTTGGCGTGCTTGTGATAGATAAATAAGAAAAGGCTACAAGATGATGAAGTACAACCCATGAAACAAAAGTTAACTCTGAATTTAAAATGCATATAAAAAGGTAGAGATTGATGTATTTACTTTTACATTCACTTGATTGGATCACAATAAATACAAAAAAGGTGTCAATAAAAGAAAAAGAAACACACCAAGAAATCAAACCAATCGATTTAAAGATTTGATTATACATTTTTCTGATATTTCCTCTTCTGTTTTCACATTTTTGGAAGTTCAGGACAAAAGAATAGTTTGTGTTGACCCTGCTAATGGGGATTGTGTTGTAAAGTCCAAACGTAAAGCAGTGCAGTGGTTTCATGTCTCGTCTCTCCAGTAAAAGTCTGTTCAATATTTACTTTTATAAAAATAAAAAAAATCTTATAAAAAGAGTTAGAACTAGAATAGAATGACTTTACTGCCAACTTATATTGCACATAAAGTATTTGTCATGAAGTATATATAAAATATATTAAATATATATATATTACTATATACTACTATAAAAAAGAAAATGTCTTTATTTATTATTATTATTATATTTATAAGTTTAAAGTGTGAAGTCACGCAATGGTACTGAAGGGAAAGTATAAATAAAGAATGCAAAAGTAAACAGCAGCGTGTGATGATGTGCCTGATCTTTTCTGCTGTCCTTTCCTCTTTTTATTTTCCTCATGTCTTCTAGTAATGTTCTCTGGAAATGCTTTTTGCTGACTCGGCCATGGGGCGCATGTTGTGTGATGTGGTGCAATAAAGCGAAACGCAGCTGTCACATGATGACCAGGGAGGGGAAAAAAAAGAAAGAAAATGACTCAGAAAAGTTTCTCAGATTTAGGATGCAGCATAGCAATGACTGCCAGAAATGTACATAAAAATGTCAGTGTGCAATCGAAACAAATCACAAGCCTGGCATTTATATGTCAGGAATATATATAGTGTTGCTTTAAAAGTTCCTGTACATCAAATCTTTCTAACAGCAGTTTGTGAATATAAACAGAGTAAAAATTAGAGTCATGCACATGTTAGTTGAGCTTCTCAAGTCCACCACGTCCAAAGTGTGTAAGTGTAATTGACAGCAAAATGTTAAATTGTTAAGTAAAAGAAAATTATATTGTTTATTATTAAAAAATAAGAAAATTTGCTTTTTCTGAATTACATCTAGCAAAACTTGGCCAGGCTTAAGGCCTGTCTGCTCCTTTGAGTTGACTCATTTGCTTGGTATTATGACAGGAAACAGATATTTTTCTTTGCAAAAGGGTCTGTCCACCATTATCTTGTGAGCTTCATGGAAGAGGGGAGCGCCATTGTTAAGCTGCTTTTTTAATGCGCTGCATCAAGGATGCTGCAAACAAGGAATGCTCACTTTTTCATTCACTTAGTGACTGCTTAGTGACGAATCAATGAACACATGGCATGCTGGGATGGCACATGTGTCGACTTAAAAGTAGTTTTGACTTCAACAGATATATCTTAATTGAATTTTTTTTAATTGGTTTGCCTTGCTTGGCCTTCCATCCAGTCTTTTGGCTTATTGCGGTGTCACATCGCTCAGCTCATCACGTCACGCTGAGCTCTTTAATTGGTGAGAATATGGAGGTCCCAGCAGCAGTGAAATTGTGGAATGGTCATTCAAAATTTCTATCATTGCCATACATTTTTCTTTGACTATCTTCGGAAGTAACATTGTGCCATCTTGCATTGCAAAGGAATTCTCTTATAGATTTTTAAAAATATATTTAAGTGGCCTGTGTCTCCCAAAAGTGTCATAGGATTGTCTTTATAACACTCTTTATGACAGAAAATCAGACGTACTTTAGGGCCCGCATTTGCCTCTGTGTTTTTTTATTTAATTTTTTGCTTGCAGCTTGAATAGACATGGTTTGATAAAAACTAACAATCATTGACACATACATTATTTGATACCTGCTTGAAATTTTCTGTGGAGCTAATGTCACAAATACAAGAGGATAAAGTAGCAAACTGAATGGTTGCTATCTTTGGGATTTAGGATTGTAACAAATGAACAGTTAAGCCATTTGTCAGTGAGGAAACTGTGATTGCCTTTATATTGAGTTTATCCGTGTAGAAACAAAGGATCCTGGGACACCTGTTTGTATTTTAAAGCTTTAAAGACAAATGGCTTTTTATTTCTATTCATCCCAAACACCATAGCAGCAATTGGGGTAAATTAGAGAGGAGTGGAAACCATCCAGAAGCAGGATGCCAGGAATATCTAATCAAGGCATTACTCTAAACAAGTTTTACCTTTGGAATATTTTAGCAGTGAAAAATCATTAATCACCATTTTGTCACGTTTACTTTAGCTATCTGTTCAGTACAGGCTGTTTTGCAGAAGCAAGCAATGTGTCTGAACAAAATTTTCTATAAATATTCCTGATGCACAACAAAATGCTGCCAGACGATACTGAGCAAAAACAAAATGAATTTTAAGGGTCAGTGCTCCTGTTTGCTTTTGGCTTTGTTCAAACCTAATTAAAGGAGTCTTGTTTTTTAGAGGTGCAAAAAAGTTTTTCAAGTTTTTGAAGCATTTTCATTTCCATTTTAGAGTTGTTCCAGTATAATCCCAACATCATCTGAATCTACTTAAATCTGAAATACTTAAATGCTTTCCTCTATTTTAATACTTGTTCCTGTTACATTATTTTTAAGTGCAGTTTTTCTCCATCTCACACAGCAAGTCTTTTAAAATGCAGTTCATTTGTTTTGAGAGCCAATTTTACATTGAAGACCTAAAGGCATAAGGTCTTGAGCTAAAACTGGGATGATATATTATGAAAAAACATGGTGATGTGTATTAGATTGAACCATACCACAATTTTAAATGTGGCTTGTATTTAACAAACAAGAGCTCAGAAATATGACACACAACTCTTTCCCTTGGCTTTGGCTCCAGGGCGGAGTCCTGGTATCACAGAGGTGACTCACAGAGGAGATCAACTGCAGAATTGACCTTCCAGTGACAGAAGTCTGGTCTAATGGGTATCTGGGCTGACCCCTTGTGATAGGTTGAAAAACTCAGTTATTCATAAGGAGCTCAGAATAGAGCCAGAGGTGATTCAGACATCACTTTAAAGGGTTTTCTGGACAACCTTAAGGGGCTTCCTTTAAAAAAAAAAGTTTAGAACTTATCTAGGATGTGAAGAGATTACATGGAGTGCTTTGTGGTTTTCACCAACAGAGGTAGAAAGATAGAAAGAGAGAGAGAAACAATGGAAGTATGGATCAGGGGAGCTTTTGCAGTGGAAATTCCATTTATTACCCTACAATTAATTTCATATATTGCATGAATCATATTGAATGATTATTAGCCTTCATATATGCCTGAATATTCAGTATTCACAAGCGAGAGACTGGTCATAAATTATGGTAATTATCCATCCCTGTTCACTATCCAGAAATTTACCTATGCTGGATGAAAGGTGCCAAGCATTCTCTGGTACAAACCTTGAATGTAAATCTTATGCTTAAGGTAACAATGGATAGCAAAAGTTCCCATTTTTCCCTCAGATCAGAGGAAAATTATCATTTTTTGTAACTTTTTATTTTTCTGCTTAATAAACTTTGTTAATCTTTTCCGGTCACATCCAGACTCTTCATCCTTTGAATTCTAGGTTTTTTTTTCTTAACACTTTACAATCTTGAGTGGCTGTTGTGCAAGAGGAACAGTAACTTTAAACTGCAAGGGTGGAAGATTGATTCCAGGCTTTTCTGACTACATGAAGTCTCCTTTGCGCAACACACTGAACCCCAAGTTGTCCCTTGATGTGCCTATCAGGGTGTTAGTGTATTTGTGTTTGTAAATGGGTAACTGCTATATGTATGTGTAGCGTAAAGGGCTGTGAGTGGTCAACATGCCTTGAAAAGCACTATATAAGTACATTTACTATTCATCCATTTTTTAAAGTTTTTATTTTAGATGGTTACCTCTAATCTACCTGGAACAAGGTGGTTAAAATGGTTGAAATGTATATGCACCTGTTTACAAAGATTCTGTTCATATCTTATGGGGTTCCAATAAAGTTTATTCTTGAACACAACTATTGTTTTTCTCCTGTTACAAGCCTGTAGGAGGAATAAACTGACAAGCATTTCTCATTCTGATATATTTATAAAACACAGTTTTCAGCGGACAGGTTGTTTGGACCAACACATAATGAAAAGACATGTCACGGTGCACAATCCTGTCAGCTTTTCTCTCCTCTGCCCTGTCTTCCCAAACATCTGGTTTCGCTTATGTAGGCATCAGCTCGCCCTGCTTCCTCTTTTCTACTCTCTCATTTTCTGCCTTGCTCTCTTTTTCAGTCTCTCATTTCTCTCCTTTTTTTTGCCTTAGGTGCCTTCCTGTCTCTTCAGCTTTGTGTTCATCTTTCAGTCCACACCCCACACACATTTTGACTCCTCTCTGAGAGACCTGTCCCTCTCCTGGCCTCTGACAGCACACTGACATCCACACAGATCACCCGTAGGAGATGCTGAGAGTTACAAAGGTGATAATGAAAAAGGCAAAAAGGGAAAATACTGTTGTCTGTCTTGAAATACATAAGAAGAAAACAAAGAAAAATACAATAATTTATAAATCTCATAGTGCAACATTCTATTTACAATACAACACAAAGAGAAAGTCTTGTTTATTTTGCAGATTTTCTGAAACATCTTCTCATCTTTCTATATTCAAGTGTGAAAGTTAGTGAAATTTGAAAGTATTGCATTCAGCTTTTCTGCTTACATTTCAACTCTTTTCAAAGTGCTGTTGCATTTGATAATGATGTTTACAGTGACAGGGCAGCAGTGTCAGTTGCATAAATGGTGATTGTACACTGAATTGGTTTCAGGTATCTCCTTTCAGGCAATAAATCAATCCTGCAATTTTATTTTTACTTGAATACAAAGACCCCATACCAATCCGTTGCTCTGAAATGCAAACTTTTGAGACAATTCTGTGGAGTGTCTGTCATGTATTAGATTTATATGCAATCTCTTCTTTAATAGCCTCAAATTTTCCAGTCAAAGCAGAACATTGGAAAACATTAGCAAACATTGGAAAACATTGGTAGTGTTCCTTTTTTTTATTCAAATAACTTTGTGTGAAAAGCATGTGTGGCAAGTAAAAGTTTTAGTTTACTTTATTTTGTCTTCAATGCAAGTTTGTTAACCTGGAGATATTATTTACCAACCGTTTGATTGTCTGACAGCTTGTTTTTTTTGTGTGTCTTTTGGTGTATTTTTAGAAGTGTTGTGCTCCCAAAGCGTAGCGTTTTGGAACTCCTATGAAATCACAAACTCTTGGAGACAACAATCCAAGCTGCATTACTTATTAGTCGGCACTGATTATCATATAAATGCTCCTATTTTTCACAACTATGCAATAATATGCAAATATATAAAAAATTGTATTTATATAAGAATATTTTCATTCTGCACATGTATGCAAATTTATATTTCCATCCATCCATTTTCTACCGCTTATTCCCTAACGGGGTCGCGGGGGAGCTGGAGCCAATTCCAGCTGACATCGGGCAAGAGGCAGGGTACGCCCTGGACAGGTTGCCAGTCTATCACAAGGCCCAAATATAATTTTTTGAATGCTTAAAAATGCATTAGGAACTGACCTTTTTATAGTTGCACTTATTATGCAGTACCTTCAAATTCGGTTTAAATTACTTTTGTCATTGACTTTACAACGCGGCCTCAGGTCACAACATAAAACTGACCTGTCAGACTGCCAGCTTTTATTCAACAGTCTTTATGCTGCAGACTTGTGAAAAGCAGGTACACTGCTCAAAGGGTCCTCTGTGATTCTCTGTTTCAATCATTATTCTAGTCAACTTTATTTCATTTTTTGCCCACTAACTTTATTAAAGCAGCACAGAACAGTGGCTGCCAGAAATATTGTTTCACAGTTCCATTTGCATAAAAAGCAACAGGGTGCCATATAGGTCTCTGCGGATCTCTTTTGCCATTAAAGTAAAAAACACAGGTGGACTCCTACAATTCACTAAATGGGAAAATATCTTAATTTGGTAGATTTCAGAGAAATGGTGACATTACAGACCTTTTCTGGAGACATGCCATATAGACAGGCATTACAGTGTTCATGACCCTGACTTTTTAAAATCCTCCCAATTCGTGAGAAAGTAACAGAAAAATTGTCATTTGAAGGATTGCTGCTTTCCTGCTCTCACCTCTGTCCTTGATCAAATGAAACTTTTACTTGAAAGTGTCTCTGTAATTAGTGTCTCTGCAAGAGTGGGGAAAGTGGATGTGGAGGGAGTGGGTGGATGAACGTGTGTGTGCATGAAAGTCAGGTTCTTTTTTATCTTTTGCGTGCAAATTGAAAAGCGCAAATCTCATCTTTCACAAGTGCAAACCATCAAGGAAACCTTTATGGACTTGGCAAAACTAAAAAGTGTAGGGAAAACTAACTTTCAGTGTCGAGAATCGTGACCACCCCACAATGAAAAGGCTACCCTTCATTCTTTAAAGTAAATTTTGTGACATAACAGTAATAAATTAGCAAGGAAAAACATAAAAAGGTTTATAATATGACTTCTGACTTGCAAATATCTCAAGTCAAGATATATAAGTGAATGTTTGGCCCAATGAAAACTGTACCTTTATTTAGTGTTAACAGATGCAATTGATGTTTAAATAGCACATCTGGAATGTATGAGCTCATGAATAAGAAATCAGCCAATCAACAAATAATACAACACAATAAGCTTTAGCAGATTTACCCCAGTGACACAGTGAAAAAGGTTTGTAGTTTAGTGAGCACAAAGGTCCTGGTGGGAATAAAAAAACACAAACATGCTGTGATTTCCATCTGGGACTGATGCATTACAATGTACATCTCCAGTCTACATCAAAGGATAACTGCACCATTCACATCTTTGCTGATTTCTACTGAAACGTGACAAGCCACCCACCTTCCTCTTCTTCTGTCTTTTATGTATTCTTGTAGTTTCTCTTTGCATTAACTTTTCATATGCTGAGGAGAAAATCTGAATAGATGCCTTAATAACTGCGAAGCTGAAAGTTCCCTCCTCGACCCCTCTCTGCCTGCCCCTCGCCAACAGCCGTTTTCAAAAGCAAAAGTGGGAAACCTCTGCCTTCTCTCCAAATTCATTTGCACTTTTCCCCCTACTGCATATCTACAAACTATTCGGAAAGAGGATAAAGGCATGCATACAGGGAGATGAATGGTTTAATTTAGATTCAAATTGCATAAAGTGGGCTAATCGGAATAGCTGACAAAAGCTCTATGACGGAGAAGTGATAACCTGCAGGCTGCTTCCTTATTGCAGAAGATGGGAGTAAAGTGCTGGGCTGGTTTACAGGTCTAATTGCATGACTCAGTAAAGGGAGTGGGAGACTGACATCGGAGGGAAAATTTCCCGTGGGATTTAACACTTCATGATTCTCACTTTGCATGATAAGTCAGAACTCTTGACTTTTAAAGGTCTGATTTGTTATTATTATTATTAGTTTTACTGGATAGATTTTATTTAACTTGTCACACTTTTCTCGCCTGTGCCTTTCAGGGTTAAGTGTGTTTTGCTGTTAAATAATTCCCTTTATGACTCCTGTTGTTTGAAGCTTTGTTGAGTTGTGTAATATACCTGTACTACTTGTTCTTCTTTGCACTGTTCAAACTAACTACAAATTTCCCCTCTGCAGATTATTTTCTTTGTATTCTGTGTCACACCCTATGCATTTTTTTCACATGTCAATCATAAATTATGTTTAGATATTTCTGTGCATCACTTAGCATCAACTTATGTATGTTGGAATTTGATGTGTTGATTTGACTCAACATTGGTAGATTGGCAGACCTGGGTGGTAGTCGGAGAGTGTGTTCCAACTACAGGGTCTCTGCTTTTGCAGATGATGTGGTTCTGTTTACCGGTCGCTCTATGTCCCCACCCTAACCTATGGTCACAATCTGTGGGTCGTGACTGAAAGAATGAGATCCTGGGTACAGGTGGCCGAAATGAGTTTGCTCTGTAGGGTCGCCAGTGTCTTCTTTAGAGATATGGTGAGAAGCTTGATCATCAGGGAGGAGCTCAGAGTAGAGCCGCTGCTCCTCCACATCGAGAGGAGCCAGATGAGGTAGCTCGGGTATCTGGTTAAGATGCCTCCTGGATGCCTCCTTGGCGAGGTGTTCCAGGCACAATCCTGTGGGAGGAGGCCCCGAGGGAGACCCAGGACACGCTGGACTGGTTACATCTCATGGCTGGAAACACATTGGAATCCCCCCAGATGAGCTGGTAAATGTGGCTTGGGAGGAGAAGTCTATGCTTCCATAGGCTGCTGCCCCCGCGACCCGACCTCGGATAAGCGGTGGAAAATGGATGGATTTGACTCAACACTAATTTTTTTTGCCTCTTTTATTCATTACATACAAGCAATATTGTGCAACACTGCCCCTACAGTTTCCAGCGGTACTGCTCTGTTGAGTACATTTGCATGAGTCTACAAGTTCAATGAAAACAGACTAAGATACGTAACTGATGATGGTTCCTGTTTGTATGTGTATAAATTAACCCTAATCAAGTGTCTGTTGTCTTTTTTAACTGTATCCTAGAAACCAGATCATAGATTGCAGCAAACGTCCTCCAGCTAAACCTGGGCAATACTGAGCTTTGAGTTATTGCCAGTGAGACGTAGAAAGAGGGAAACTCAATGCCAAACTTAGAACTCTGACATTAGAACTACAAAAACAAGTGAGAAACCTATACTTTCAGAACATCACAATGACCTCTTTCTACTTGAAAAACATCACCACATTCTGACCGTTTCTCTCTCAAGTCGATGCAAAGACGCTTTTAATTACGACGAGTTCTCCAGGGCCTTCAGGTCTTCTAATAATGACTTTTACAAATTCCAAAAATTCTTACAAAGACTCACAGTCTTCTAGTTGTTATGCTGCATAATTGTTTGGATATTTAATATCCTTTTGAAATGTTTTTACAAGTGGCTCTTTTTCATTATTATTATTATCATTATTTATTTATTGGATTTTTAAAATTTTTTATGGCTTAAAATGCATTTGTTACTCTCATGCAGAGGAAAAGAAAAAAAACTCAAATGCAGCTTGATTTGAAAAGGCAGCATCCTAATTAAATGAGAATGCTGTTCCCAAACGAGAGGGGTCTACTTTTTTTGCCACCTCACAGTACATTTACATGACTGAGCTGTAGTCATACAGAAACAAATCATAACCTGCAATTAATACAATACATTTGGGAATTGTGATTCTTGGCACATTATTGTTAGCTTCTCTATCCAGTCTTAGAGGTTCCAGCTTGGCTTTGACCACAGAGCAATTCAGCTCCTTTTCAGCTCAGTAAGGAGCAAGTTCACACCTCTGTTTTAAAGAAATGAATAGAAAACAGTGGAGTAGGTTCACCAGCTCACTTACTAACTGCTGCTGAGACCCCTAAAACAGTAGTTGTGATTATGACAAAATGACACGGCAGCTATTCCATATCTATCTTGCATTTACTCTGAGTTCTCTCAAGCAAGTAAAAGTCATTGTGATGTTGTCACTTTCTTTCTACCATTTTCTATAGTTATTCAGCAATGCTGCTGTTCAGAATAACCAGTGTGCTGGTTTGTTGTTGCTGGTGTGTAAATTCATGCATGAAGAAAACTCAGCAGTAAAGTGAGTTTAACAGTATTTGCAGCTAGAATAAGCAGTTCTCATAGTGGTAAATTGCTTCTTTACCTCAGAGACTCTGAATGGGCTTTATTTTCTTTCTTTTATTCTTAGTGCAATTCTGGACTTTCCTGAAAGAACATTTCTTTTAGGCATAATCACCAAAATCATGTACTTCACAAATGGAACATAGGGTGAAGCTGTAAGGATGTGCAAGTAATGAGGCTATTATGTGTGAAATTAATCCAAGTGAATTTATTTAGCAGTTCAACTTTTGACTCATCACACGCAAAGTATCACCAGAAAGTTGCAAGAAAGATAAAATGAGACGAAGTGGGACAACTAAATTGGTTAAATCTTTCTTTCTTTCTCAGCTTGTCTGTTACTAGGTCCTCCTGATAATTGTCAGTTTTGTTTTCTTGATGCCGCCGGTGGTTTTCTGTTTCCTTAGAGGTGTAGCAGTGGATTTTCTGCGTTTTTTGTTTAGATCAAACATCTCATACTGTTGAATTCTATCTATTAGGCTCTGGTGTATCCTTATCCTTCCTTATCATCTATTTCTTCTTTTTTTTCTCTCTCCAGTTTACTTTCTCATAGTTTTTACCCCCAAAGCTCTTGTCAGGTCCAGAATTAATGTGTAGATTCCACAATCAGTCAATCAAATAATCAGTCAATAAATAAATGAGGAATATTAAGAGGGGACTTATATCCATAAAGCCCCTCTTGGCAAAGCAAATTGTTCAGCACAACTCAGCTGTCATACCATCATTTTACTTGCTATGATGCTGGAAAGGAAAAGTTTGGAGTAAAAATCAGGCCTATCCAACTGAAAATGTTTTTGTATAATTGACTGAGAGCTAATTAACACTATGTTGACTATTCTACTAATGAAGGACAACGAAGGGTATACTTTTCATTTCCAATTATCCCAGGGTAGGTCACCTCATGGCATCCTAAACCACAGTCGAAATAAATTACAATGCATTTAAGATCCTGGGGGAGCGATGACTCAATTTTTATATTCTATTTGTCTGAGTGGCGGTGCGCAGACTTCAAACTGCTGCTCTGAAGTTTACCTTTGCAAAGCTTTAATACATAACAATGACAGTTCCCCTTTATTAAAAGTGTGCCAGCTTTGTGATACAGAAAAATATGAGTAAATACCCAAGACAGCTGGATAATCCTCTAATCTTGCTTCATGGTATAGGACCTTGGCTTTATTGTGACTTTTACCTTGAGCCCTAAGATAATAAATAAATAAGCAAGCAAGCAGCCTAAATAGTCTACACTGAAAGGTAATTGACATATTTTGCAGTCAAGTGTTTTTGTTTTTCTTGTAATGAGCCCAGGTTTTGTCACAGAGTTCAGAATGACCCCAATGTTTCATGTATTTGCATCTTTTATCTTACTATGCACAAAGAAAAGAGTGATCCTAACTCAACTGTGAAATTATATATATATATATATATATATATGTTAAATGGAAGCAAAGCGACAAACAGACTGTGATTATGAAGTAATTATTGGTCACTTGGGATTTTTCTCATAAAACACTTATTTAAATTGGTGTTTTTCAAGTTATTTGCCAGCTTCTGTCCAAAAGCAGGGTTGAAACTAGGACAGATTATTGGATGTTATGTTTGAGCGTATCCCAGCTATCATTGGGCGATAGGTGGGGTATACCCCGGACAGGTCGCCAGGCCATTACAGTTCATTAATTTATTTAAATTCAGATGAATGCAAGCAATTACATTCATTACAAACAATAAGCATTCTATATATTTTTACCTCCGCCTTGCGGGGGTAATGTTTTCGCTGGAGTTTGCCTGTTTGTTTGTCTGTTAGCAACATAACTCAAAACGTTTTTGATGGATTTCGATGAAATTTTCAGGATATGTTGGGAGTGTCACTGGGAACAAATGATTAACTTTTGGTGGAGATCTGGAAAAGATCCTGGATTCTGGATCCCTTTTAAATTTTCAGTAACATTATGGTGCTGCTTGGCGGAGGTCTGCGCTCTCAGAGTGCTTTTCTGTTTTGATGTTGAGCTTGATGGACAATGGCAGCAACGTGAGCAGTTCTTCCGGGTGGAATCAGTCCCAAGTTATGTCTCTGAGTCTCTGCAAGCAGCTGGCTTTATAGATGTCATCCAATAATGGAAGCTGTGTTCTTATAATGTTCTGTGTTGCTTTTATGACTCGCTCCAGAGAAGATTAGTAAAAATACATCAGCAGTTTCTGGAAAAGGTTTATTTTTTGAGTGATCTATATACAACCTGTTGTGCTTTTTCTTTACAAAAGGTGAAGTATAAAATGTTGTTTATTTTTTTTGTTTAAAATGGTAATTTCTTTTCTGAGTTTAGTGTTACTCATTGCTGTACAAAGTATTCCTCAGGGAAAATAGAGACATCTTTGAGCCCTAATTTAAATGTAAAAAAAAGACTATGGTTATAATTAGTCCGTTCTTAAGTGCTTTTAAAACACATTAATCTATTTGTGTTTATGCACTTTTCCGGCTCTTCTGTTGTTGTTGTTATTGCTTATTTCTCCACCATGAATTTCATACCCCTTTAGGAGCTGGAGTGAACCTGTTGCATTTTGCTGTGGCATGCTCAGTATGTGGAGGCGGAGAGCATAATAATGGAAGCTACTGGCAGAAACACAGAGTTAGCTGAATAAAGCTGTCAGATCCCTTGTGGTATTCAAGATGCAACATATCTCTTGACAATAATAGAAAACCACAATATAGCTTCTTTAAAATGTATGTGTCTTGCATCAGAACAAAATAAAGATCATCTTGTCCTGACAATGTCTTAAAATGAGATTAAACAACGTATGATGATCAACTGCAGGTGATAACAGAAAAAAGCTGATGCAGTGTGTAAAAACCTTCTGAATAATGAGGTACTTCCTTTTCCACACTGCATATTGAAATAGCTGACCAAAGGTTTTGTTCTATTCACAAATACATCTGTATAATCCCCTTATTTTTATTTTCCTCTCTTTTTTTAAGAGCCAAGAAGAAGACTAAGCCCTTGAACCTTAAGATCCACAGCAGCGTGGGCAGCTGTGAGAATCTGCCCACGCAGCGTTCACCCCTTCATACTGAACGTTCTCTGCGATCCTTCTTCTTCCCCTCGTTTATCCCTTCTACACCTCCTGTCCACGCTGAAACACCCTCCGCAAGTAAGTGAACTGATCTTTTTTTAATCTATTCTCACTCTAGCTATCATGATATTAGATTTTTTAAAGTGGCTTTAATGTATGTCATTTATAATTTATTTCTTGCCTACATTTTCTTATTACTTCAGTGGAAATGTCTTATTTCTGGGATATCATTCTGCTCCTAGCCAGGTCAAGTCACAAAGTTTAGCTCATGAAAGATTATCTGCATTTGTAACCAATGATTACTCAATGAGGTGCATTGAAAAGTGAAGAGTTATGACCTGGTGCACATCTTTTATATTTTTCTTCAGTTCATAAACAACTTTGAAACTTTTTATAACTACAATTTGCACGTTGTCATGGCAGCATGTTTTGACATCTTGACCAAAAAAAAAATAAAGAAAGAAAAAAGGAAAGGCACTCAGGAATTGTTCTTACCATTGCAGTTGTTTTTCTTGGAAAAATTTTAAGACCGGTGTCTGTCAGAAACAGTCAGGCCGTTCCATAATGACTAGAGGTGGTGTGTCCAGGCACACTGGCAACCTTATTGGCTGATGCATTAATGGGCAACGGTGGAGGGCATTGAACTGAAGATAATGGAAGTCTTGTCAATGAAAGGAGTGATGCATGTCTGTTACTTTGTGGTGAGAATAGTTGCAGCTGTAATTAACTGGTGACACAGGGACACAGGCATGCATGTCTGTTGGTAGAGGCATGACCTGGAATAATCACTCATTATGTGCCGGAGGCAGCAACAAAGAAAGTGGAGATGAACTTGATACACATAAGAGATAACATAAAAAATGCTTCTGTTCATGGTCTTAATGGTAAAACATGTCACTGTGAACCCACTCTCTCCTGAACATAAACGTACATCTTAATGTGACTATCATGCTCAGGAATAAAAGATAAAACTAGAACATTCAATTTAATTCAATTTTATTTATACAGCGCCGCTTCATGACAGTGTCATCTCAGGGTGCTTCACAGGCACAGAACATTTGTAAAACTGGTTAAAATGGTGAAAGGTTTAACTTTAAGTCATTACTAAAATTATTAGATTAGATTAGATTCACTTTATTGTCATTACACATGTACAAGTACTATGCAACGAAACACATTTTGGACCAAGGTTTACACACACACGACACATTACACAGGCCCAGGCCGCAGCCGTTAGGCGCACCTTTAAAAGGGGGTTGCAGAAAGAACCACATGAGGAAGGTTATCTGGGGAGAGAAATCAACACCCCAACATTTAAAGCACATGTAAGAACGCCAAACACGACAACACACATGATGCAGGGTGGGTGGGTCGAGGACCTCCCTCACTTCAGGCGGACGCAGCCAGTATCAGCGCGAACCAACCAGAAGCTCAGAAGTGGAAGGAGTTCATAGGATATCAACCGAGACATTGAGTTACAGGGCGGGTGTTATCTGTAGTCTGACATATGATTGTGAATGCGTGTATCAGTAGTGCACGCCGGGCCGTTCAGTCTGTCTCCATGGCAACGGAAACGTCCTTCACACCCAGAGTATGTTGAGGAAAGGGAGGCAATGGTCAGGGCTTCTTATCTGTTGACATTCCAGGGCAAGATTGTTGTTTAATTCAGGGAGCCAGATTCAGATTGTTGTTGAAGTTGTTTTGACTTCAGACTGGTGCGTTTGCAGCCTTGAGTCTATG
>JBAMHV010000012.1:6794596-6808959 GCA_037177535.1 Pseudomugil gertrudae | reverse complement strand
AGTTAAATAAATCATACTACCCCGTTGGGTAGGAACGAAAGATACTGTGGTCTGAGTTAAAAGACGCACGTAAACAGGACCATGGGCGCAGATAGCACTGGGGACGGGGAACATGTCCCCCCCACATTCACAGTGACCCCGATCCGTCCCCCCCACTTTCCCAGGGTAAGGCATCAAACATCTCCGATAAAATAGAGAACACATCAGTGACATGCTGCAATACGCGCTGTAATGACGTCTCACACGCACACTGCGCGTATTACGACAGTTAAACGTATAACAGCACAATGTGATCAGCTGATTACAGCACGTTGATCTCAGACAGCGTGTGTTTATACTAATGGTGCATTTTAGTTGTACGCAAATGTCGGAATTTACAAACTTCCCCGTGAAGTCCGGTCTTCCAATGGAAAAGTTTGATATAAGTTACTTCATTAACCCAATATAGAATGCATACTATCTGCTACTTACGTAAACATTAGGTTCAAGTTATTGCTATACTATATAAGGCGGTGAGAGTCCCCAACTTTTAAATAACATTGTCCTATGTGGCTCCCACTTTGGAAAAACCACGTGCAATTGAACACACCATAAGACAAGGTCTCCCCAGAGAGAAGTAGATCTGCATCTGTTCTGGTTTTGCAGCATCACTGTATCATGAAAAAACGATTTCATATCAATGAAGACACAAAATGTAAAAACACTTACATCGTTTTTAAGTTTCCTGTTCTACACCTGATGCTTGTTGCTTTTCCCAAATGTGGCAAAGCAAGTTTATTTATACAGCACCTTTCATGTACAAGACAACTCAAAGTGCTTTACATTGAAACAGAAAAGCATAAAAACAGCAGAAATCACAATAAAATAATAAATTAAATAAAAGTCATTAAAAGCAGATTAGATAAAAATACCGTGCAGATGTCATTGATAGGCGCATGAAAAAAGAAAAGTTTTCAACTTGGATTTAAAACAAAGTACAACAAAGTACGGTAATACAAAGAGCAATTCAAACTAAGGGTAACATCTTTAGCCAGTATTTGACTATTTCCAAAGACACTATTGATATTATCTACTAATTTTATCTATCTATTTTACTCAAGCAGTCACTTGTCACCACACGCTTGCCTCTGTGCTTCACAATCACAACTGTAGATTAGCTGTGGTTAAAGTTATTACAACTTTGTTGGACTTCAACCCTATTAGTTTTACCTGATTAAAAATGTGCTACTAATACTTCCTTTTTGCTAAAAGTTTAATCTTTAATTGGTTTTGTGCCAAACAGCATAGAAAAGTGACTGGCTTGTCACAGAAATCATGTCTGAAGGAAAACTGTAAATGTGTTTCACTTTAGTGGCATTAAGCCTCTACATTGAGGTCTGTTGTCTTTTTATTATGAACTTTACTCAACTAGAAAGATGCTGCTAATATATAGAGGTTTTATGATTTGTAAAGGTTATTGTTAAAGTTGGTATTTAGCGTAATATATATTGGGATCAGAATTGGCTTCGTTAGCCAAGTACATAGACACATATTAGAAATTTTGGCCAGAGGTTCTTGTTTCTTTTGTATAATAAATGATACAATGAGATGATAATAACAATAATAATAATAATAATAATAATAATAATAATAATAGTAATAATAATAATAACGGAGATAATAATAACGGAGATAATAATGATATATCAGTATACTGGATTTTTATACAACTCCTAATTTTCTGCTCAATTAATTAAAATGTGTGATTTATAGCAGTGTTTCTCAATCCTAGTCTCTAGGACTAACTGCCCTGCATATTATGGGCCATGGGCAGCATGGTGGATCAGTGGTTAGCAATGTGACCTCATAGCTTGGTCGCTGGTTCGAGCCAAGGCTGGGGAGGGTTGTCCAGTGGCCTTTCTGTGAGGAGTTTTCATGTTCTCCCCATGTATGGGTGGTGTTCTCTCCGGGTACTCAGGCTTCTCCCACCCACAAGACATGCATGTTAGGTTAATAGCTATGGCTAAAATGTCTGCTTATCATATGTAAGTCGCTTTGGATAAAAGCGTCTGCTAAAAGACTGTATAGTATATTAATAAAAAATACATTATATTTAATGCGCTTTTCAAGAAACCCAAAGTCACTTTACATTATTGGGGAATATAGAAATCAATATGCAAATAAAGATTAAATAAAATGAAGAGAGTTTTACGATGAGATTTAAAGATAGGGAGGGAGTCATCGTTACAGAGGTCAGGGGAATGAGTTCCAGAGAGACATGCTGATTTACAATAGGTTAACCTCAGTGACTGTATTGCTTTAAACAAGTATAGAAACTGGAAAGATGGATGGAAGTTAACTGTGTTACCAGAACAGCTAATTAACTGTGAAATTAAAAAACCAGTCCATACGGTAAAATGTTGTAGTAAATCAATGCTAAATGAATGTCACCGAGTCGATTCTGAAAGATGTTGAGTCAGCATTTAACTGAACAGATGAAAACATTGTAATGTTATCTTTCTCCTTGTCTCCAGACACTCTTTCAGTGCCTCGCTGGTCCCCACAGATTCCCCGAAGAGATCTGGGAAACTCAATAAAACACAGGTGGGTGTTATGAGAGGAAAAGGTTGTTCTCAGCATAAATAATTCTGATGCTTCTAATTAAAAACGGAGACACTGTGCTTGTTTTGCTTCTTTAAAGTATGGGAAATATGACGTTCATGTAGGGCCTCCTTTGCTCTGAAAGACGTTTTTCGTGCAGAATTTGCCCTCATTTTGATCTGATTATTCATTATTTACAATCCTCTGAAAAGAAAAAGACAAGCTGATGTGGTTTGATGGACTTATGACTCTCATTTGAGACAAAGGAGGAGCTCAATAAAAAGATTTGGATTCTGTCAACCTACATTAGTCATCTGCCATTAAGCAGCCAGCTACATTTCTGCCATCCAGGAGTTGCATCTGTCACAGATGTGCACGGAGCACTCAGTCAGGCCGTGCAGGGAATTAGTTGTTGCAGTGTAGATTTGCTTGTTGAGAAGTGACTGCGTTCAGCGTTTTAACCATGACACGTGCTTCCGAACTCCCGTCAGTCAGGCTGATTGTTATTTCATAAACCTTATGGCCTTGCTTCTACATTACAGAGCCACTGCATGAGATGTTCATTCAGACGAAGCTCCTGAAAAATGGCAAGTGAAACGAGTTTAGATTAAATCAGCAGGTGGGGAAGATAAGGAAGGTAAACATTGAAAGAAGCAGCATCTTCATGCGTCTATTGTCCTTGCAAAGAGATTTTCACAGGAGAATGTGATCTGCTTTTCAAAAGTCTTCTGTCAAACGTATCAAAAAACATAGAAATGAAGGTTTTTCTCAATAGTATTTCAGCATTCAATGTAATATAAAAGTGCAAGAAGTTGAAGATTTATCCATTTTTTTCACTTAAGCTCATTCTGTCTTCTTTGCTTGCAGGTTTTCCACAAAGTATTGGATGTCACAGACATGCATAGTTTGCGGAAAAGGAATGTTGTTTGGACTAAAATGTAAAAACTGCAAGTAGGTACCAATGCTCTGATTGCAGTGATGCTGTGGCAATGACTAAGATCTGATATCACTTTGCACTTATTTATTCCCCTATTTCTGTTTGCACTCAGGCTGAAGTGCCACAACAAATGCACCAAAGAAGCCCCACCTTGCCATTTACTGATCATACAGCGAGGCGGACGAGAATCCCTCAAAGGTACTTTCTAAGATTTCCTCTCAAGCCAAAGTCATCTGCATATAAACTGTCACAGTTATCATCATCTTCAGTTTGCAATGCAAAATAACTGAGCATGTATAAAGCTTCATCAAGTCCTGCTTTTTATCTCATTTCTCAATTATATGTCTTAACGTTAAGCCCTTCGGATAGTTGCTTATTTTTCATGCATTTTTCATGATCACACCTTTTACCTTAGAATTTGTCACCCCAGGCCATTATTTTTAGAACTATTGTGTCTTTTCCATCTATGTTTTGTGCTTCACAAACCTCCCAGTAATTCCAAAGCCGACTTATTTAAATTTATATTAAATTAGATTAACACTGAAATAAATTGTGTTGTGCAAACTGTCTGCAAATACCTTTTGAAATAAAGACTATGCAATCAATAATGTTGCAGTTAGAAAAACAAATCAAGCAACTACTTATGTAACAACTTAAAAATGTTATTAATATGCAAGTCTGAAACAAACCAGCAACAGTGTAGGAATGAGTTGTGTTTATGAATGTGTTACAGAGGTGGATTACAACTACAGACACCCAGGCTAAAGAAAAACTACTTTGCTTTTTTTAAAAGCTAAGGTCAAAAGTCAGCCTCCCTCATGTTGTACAACTGCATTAGTGCACATGATATGGGTGTCTTTCATGTCTGCAAAGGCATCATTATTGCTGAATGAAATGTATAGGTTTCTAAGCAACATGTGCTGCATGCGCATGACTTCTGTCATATGGAAAGCCTTATTATATCATGAAAAATCACATTCTGGTTGTATTACAGCAGAAAAGCTTCTTGATAATGGATTCCAGATGCCTGCAGTCCAGACACATCAGTATGCTGCTGTCATGATAATTAATTTATTTGAACAAATCTGCGCTTTTAAAGAGAGCTTTTTTTTTTAATCCTCATTAGAAAAAATTAAACAGCCTTCACCGGTTTAGGGAAATGGAAGGTTACCTTCTGATTAAGTAAGCAACTTAGGCTTGACAAATATTGCATCATGAACTGTTCATACTGATACTGAAAGCACTGAAAAATTCCCATTATGAGAATTAAGACCTCTTTGTCCTCTCTCCACTTGTCCCCCTCTCTGCCTCTCCAAATAAGATCACCATGGAACTATTCAAGGTAAAGACCACTAATTAGACTTTTTTTTTCTACTCTGCTGTGCTACGAAAAATACAACAGTCTCCTAATGACATAGTTTTCTTCAGGAAGCTTTCTCCATATTGTCTGTGTGTGATAACAAAACATTCATGAAAGAGCCATTTGTACATTTTTGACATATCGGGTAGTGCCCACTAAAGTTTATTAAGGTGTCTTGCAAGTATTTGATCAGTCTCTCGCAGAGCTTTGTTTTTTGTGAATTTTTCTTCTTTTCTTTAGTAGCTCGTTTGGTACGGACTGAATCAGTGCCATGTGACATCAACAACCCGCTCAGGTACACAGACCTGCACATCAGTCAGACGCTCCCCAAAACCAACAAAATTAACAAGGTAAGCCTGAAAAAATAAGTGATGAATTACAATGTGTATAACCTGCCCTACATATAGCATTCCTCCATCTTTGAGAGCTGGCTGTGAGTCACTGTGAATTTCCCTGGGGGATAAGGAACAATGCGAAAATATCTTCACCAATATTAATGTTTACACAGATGGATTTGTTTCCATACACTGGATATTTTGGACCCAGCATATATCGCAGTTTATGCACACATCCAAGTGAAAAAAGGTTTATCATAGGATTGTAGGTGTGAAACAAATGAACGTGTTTGGAAAGAATCTGTGGGTATGAATGTGTGTTTGTGTTTGTCCTGCTACTAAAAGAAAATTGGATCCTGTAGAAATATTTTTTCTGAACAGATATGTTTATTAGCTTTGAATTAGAAAGCTGCTATGACACTAAAGTACTTTTTAAATAATGTAGTTTTACATAAAGTACACCCTGGAAAGGTTGCCAGTTCATCACAGAGAGACAATCTTATTCACAAGACAATTTCAAATATCCATTTAACCTAAGATGCATGTCTTTGGATGGTGGGAGAATGCTGGAATACCCGGAGACCTGTGCTAACACTGGTAGAACAGGCAAACTCCGCACAAAAAGTCACTGCCTGAGTTGAGATTCAAACCAGCAACCTTCTCCACCATGCAGCCCCCTGTCATATCATAAAACATCTAACGATTTTTTTTAATGAAGTGTAAGATGAAAATTTGTACTACTGAATTAGTAGTATACTTTAGTAGTAGTGATGAAGCAAACAGCTGTATGGTGGTTTTAACTCATTCATTACAAATTGTAAAAACTCTGTATGATATGAGCCCATTTCCCCCAAAATTTCATATATCTTTACATTGATTTTCCACCTTCCAGGAAGCTGTTGATTTCTGCTAATCAGCCACATGTTTGAAACAAAGTAGCAGAGCCTGAATACTTGATAGAAATTATTCCCATTTGCTGATCACATTATCATTATTTTTGTCAGACATTATTGCTCAAAACCTTTTAACTGCTGTTGAATTCAAGTGTGCCCAGATGTCTTATAACTGACTGCTTGGTAGATTGTGCTTTTTTAAATAATACTGTGCAATTAATTTAGAAATTTGAGTCAACTTAGGGGCTGTGGAGTAGCTCAAAAATAAGTTTTGTGAGATTTTCTGGTTATGAAAAGTAGCTTGGCGCAAAATGACTACTGAGGTTTCTGAATGAGAAATTGACTTTAAGACCTTGATCAACCTCAGATGTGGAAATGGCAAAAAATGCCTGAAAACAATTTTGATAAGTTGTCAGGTTTACCACGGAATCACCTACTTTCATGAGAGAAAGGTAAAAACTATTCAGATTCATTTTAGTACAGATTCTAAAGTGAACAATGGAGCATTGTAATGGTTGAGGGTTCTCACAAGTGATAGCCAATGAGCACTTTTTCCCAGAAGAGTAAAGCCAGCAAGGACCTATCTCCTCATGATGGATTGCATGTCAGGATTGTTTCAAGTGTTCATAGCCCTTTTTAAATAGTAGAGAAATTAATCAAAACCAAATCCTGCCTTGAAGGATGGGATCAATCTACAGGCTTTGTGTTAGATTTAGAAAGAAGCTCACAATGAAAGCGAGAAGGAAAAAAGTTTTACTCCTGTTTCTCCTCAGGATCACATCCCAGTTCCATATCAACCAGACTCCAGCAGTAATCCCTCGTCCACCACCTCGTCTACCCCGTCGTCTCCAGCTCCTCCACTGCCCAGCAGTGCCACGCCCCCCTCACCGCTGCATCCCTCCCCACAGTCAGCACGGCAACAAAAACAGTTCAACTTGACAGGTAAGAATTAATATAGCTGGAAAGAACAAACCCTCAAACTTAAAAACAACGTTTGGCAATGACATCCACTTAGTCATTTTTCATTTGTTTTTAAATGTACTACTAAAAATAATTGTTTGGTTAAAATGTTATCAACCTGTTTAATTGGGCTTTTTTAATACCACTATCATTTCCAAAGAATGTAGCCTTTATATGGGCAGTCTGTTTGATACATAAATATGAGACTGACACCTGAGTTTTATATACTGATTACTTTTAATAGGAATGACTTATTTCACTATTTCACATAAATAAGTGTGAACACAGCTAGTTTTTGAGTTATCATGTTCATTTTGAAAAATGTATATGTTGTTCTGTTCCTAAAAGGCTCCTTTTAGTAGTGTTTTCTAAAAAGCACATTTTTATAATCTATATGAATTAACTATGAGATAAATACTCATACATACAACACATAGTCCACCTAAGTGTATATGAACAACTCTTCACCTTTTGTCTCTTCACAGCCTCCAGTTATTTTAAATACAAACAACAATTCATCTTCCCTGGTGAGTACATCATAATTGATCTTTTCCCTTCCTTAATGCACTGGAAACAGTGAAGAATGAGTAAGAAACACTGTTCGGATGGCTGTCCTGATTATTTTTTTCATTCCCTCACCTTGACTACTTGAAGACTCTTACTCTTTAATACTCCCACACCCACTCATGCTTGTCTCATTTGTGCTTCCTAATGATTTGCCAATGCCCAGACTTGTTACTTTTGTCCACTCTGGTACCACACTGTTTGCTCATTTGGCAGCTTATTATAGCTAAGACAACCTGGAGTGGTGTGAGGGCAGAGTGAGGTTTAACAAAGATCTAACGGGGTGGGGTGTTTTAACACACACAATATATATATATATATATATATATATATATATATATATATACTCTTGAATACTCCCACACCCACACACATATATATATATATATATATATGTGTGTGTGTGTGTGTGTATGTTTTCTAAAATGCTAAGCATTCAGATACACTAAGAGAAATTAAAAGACTAAAATACTCTAGAAATACAAGAAAAGGCCAGTGAATCAAATCAAACTCGATATGTGCTGTAAAAATGTAGAATTGATATTCCAGTAATGTCACAAAAGATTTACAGCTGGCCCTAATTATAAAAAATGAAACCACATCAACAAAAAACGTATTTACAAAAAAAAATGTATTTACATATTGATATAAAACATAAGTGTATCATCTCAATTCATATGAATTTACCTATGGGTGTAGGGATGCCCTGAAAATAGTGTGATTACAATCAGATGGATCACATGCATAACTGCATTGAAATAATGTAGATTAAACCCCAACAGCCTCTAGTTTATTGGCCTGCAGGTCTTCAGATTGCAAACTCCACACAGAAAACTAATTTCAGGCCCCTCTTGCTTTGAGGTTGCAGTGACAGCATCTAATGTGCCATGCCAGAAAGGAACAGTTTTCACTGCTTCCACTTTCTGTCACTAATTGTTATAGTGCGTCACCATGTGCAGCGTTCATGACAGTGAGTCCTCTGACATCGTTCAGTTACATACAACACAAACGCTGACCTTCCTCTTGCTTTCCTGTTAAAGCTTATTGCTTCCAAATGTCAACAGGGAGAATTCATGCTGCATTTTCTGCAAATTGTACATGCATGCTTTAAAAGATATTTATGATTTGGATACAATTTATGCTGTGAGATAAAAATGCATTTTTTTCCTCTTATTTGTTCTATAAAGGTCCTTAATTTATTAAAGACTCTTCCAGTTCCATTCAGAAGTTGTTTAATCATTTAAAATAAATCCACCTGTATGCAGCTTTCCTGCCTTAGAGTAGAAATGTCCATTCGGTCCTTGAAGACCAACCTGTCTTGGCAATTTTAGATGGCCCCCTAAAATTCAGCACACCTGACTGAAATTAATAAGTCATTAGGCTTGTGAATACCTGGAGAATGTGCTGTCTGTGAGACCCACTTCATTTGAAGCAGGTGTTGGAACAGGGAAAATCTCAAATCTGCAGGGTGGACACCCTCAAGGACCAAAACTGGGCATCACTGCCCCAAAGTTTGCAGCAACTTTACAAAGAGCAAGAAACTGTGTGGGGAAAAAGTTGTGGAAAAGTACAGATTGCATTGTTTCAGTGAAAACTCAGACAAGGCTAAAAGGGATTTGTTATGATCCAGCCATGGCAAGAAGTAGAACCTAAACACAGTAGTAGTGAGAGCCAGGTGAAGAAAAAAGAAATTTCCTATATTTTTAATGACAAAAGAACAGCAGAAAACACAAAGAAATATACTCAAAACTAAAGAAACAAAGCTCAAGTGAAAAACACAATCTTTACACAAACAGGGAAATTGCTTAAATTCACGCTTACTTTCCAAAATAGATACATTTCAGAACTGAAAGGATCAATTATCTGTTGTTCTATGATACATGGTTTCATGCATTAATTACCTATACACACCTCACTAACTGTTTGCTTCTTTAATTTATCTTGCGTTATGACAGTAGAAAGACTTGCCTCAAACGTTGCAAAGTGCAACACAGACACTGTGTTAATATTCTGTCTGATATTGAAGATGACTGCAGACAGAAGGTTTGCAGAGGAGATCGTGTCACTTCATGTTTGCTCCAGAGGAAAAGACTGCTGAGACTAATTTAATATTCTCAGTTTTCACGCTCTGTTCCTATCGCTCTCACATCCAGTTACTGTTCCCCAGCTTGCCCTTAACCCATTAATATAGTGCCATCTCAAATGAAATAGAGATGTATGTGTTCCATTTCTTGTATATTTTGTTCTGATTTGTTGGTTTGATAACTGTAATGTCTCCAGATGTTACTCCAGAGGCGCCTCCCAGCAGAGCACCGCAAGTCATTCTGCATCCTGTCCTTTCCGAGCCGGGGTGAGTAGAATATATCACAGAAGCATTGAGCTTCTGATGTTCCTCAATCTTTTCTGGCTGTCTGCTTATCTTCCTCTGCATGACTCCGATGGCTCCTCCTCCCTCTTATCTCTTTCTCTCTGTGGCTGTTTGGTCAGAGGCCAAGTCAAACTTATTGGAGCACAGATATTTGGGTGACAATTTCAATGCGAGGGACGACATGGCGATTACTCACAGACTAATGTTAGCAAGGCCTTTAGTTCACGCTACACTTGGGATGCCAAGTGGATTTTCACTCACTCGTTGAGGAAGCCAGTGGTCATGGGAAAACAACCGGAAGAGGAGGATAAGTGACGAGATGCCTTTCGACCCAGATGTTAATTGGATTAGCATCTCAATCTATCACAAAGAAGAGGACAAGAAAACCTCCATCTATTGGCTGATGGTCAGAGACGAAACATACAATCACTTAAAAATAACACCAGATGTTTCTATTTATTAAATTAAAAAACTTTCCAATTAAAGGAAGTGATGTCTTTTCGACCCTATGTGGAGCTCTTTTGCGGTAAACTAATAAAAACTATTTTGTGACTTTTAAATAACACTGCCGAGGCCAACAAGAATAAGCAATAGACAGTGTTTTGATTTAAAAAATGATTTTATTTGTATTTAAATATATACGGAATGCACAATAAGAATTAGGGAGGCCCACATGTGGAAAATAAGTGTATAAGATTAAGCCTTGTTCACTTCAAGAAGAGTTACTTCTTGCTGTTATGTTGACTGTGTGATACTGAAAGTTAAAATAAGCCTGGTGTACACTAAAGAAACAGTCAACAGTTCCTTTCACCTTAAAGTTTGGTATAAATAAGGGGAATATCTTACATTTTCTTTATGGGAAATACTGATATATTTAAAAACAAGTGCAGTGGTACCTTGTCTTCTAAAATTAACCTTCAGAAAGTGATCAAAAGATATAACACTGTGCATCAAAAGAAAATCTAGTATTTGACCCTGAATAAGACTTGCAATTTCTAGAGGTTTGAGTAGTACCATTTTGTTTTGCAGCTCACTCTTTAAAATTCCCTGCAAATGTGACATTTTCCTTGTGACCAGTTAGTAAAAAGCATCAAATTATTCACCTGGACTTCAGAAGCAATTTTATTTATACACCACTATTTAACTTTGATTCAGCCTGCAGCTAAATGCTTGATTCTGACATGATCTCTGAATGTTTGTTGCGCTATAGTTTATATGCATTTTTTTTGTTCTCTGAATTAAGTTTAGCTTATGGTTTACCCTTTTTCTTGCCATTTTGCATCAAGCATCCCTCATTTGAATTTTTCATAGTTTTCTGTGTTTCTTGTACATTTGCTACCTTGTCTTCTATGTTCTGTTACACCTGCCATCTGCCATGGAAATTTCTTTTATTTCCACAAAAAAAAAAGAAAGAAAAAACTTTAATTCATCCTCCTGACTCACACCTACAGTCCAGCATTTGGTTCTTCCCCCTTTCTCGTGAATTTTAACATTTTCATGCGACATAATTCTGAATTTTCATAACATCTCATAAATTAATTCATACAGTGCTGCTACAGGACATTTCAGAGATTAACAGTACAATTGTAGAAACTGCAAAAGGTCTGCACTCTGAGATAATTTTCTGGGTAAATATGGAACTATGGGAGGTTTTAAATATACCATAATGGTTGGTTATAAATAGTTTTACATGCATACATTATCAGAATAGCTTAAACTCTGTCCTGAACTAATCAGGGAGTTAAAGAGGAACTAAAATTAGAGAAATTTGCTAGGTCTAGTCAGAGCTCTTGCTGCTGCCTTTTGGAACAACTTTTTCAGAAAGGTTTTGAGAAAAGTTTTCTGATCATGAGGAATCGGACGAAGCCATGGTGCCTAAGTCCGGTCCTGCAGCTTTTATATACATCCCTTCTGAAACAGAGGCTGTTCACAGTAGTACTGGAGCTCATCTTAATACTATCTAGAGTAACCATATTGTTTCTGAGTGATTGGGCCTTCTTTTTTAAGATGCCGAGCATGTGCATAAGCAAAAAGCCATATGAGATTAGATATCGGAATCCTCAATCCTGAGATGACATTGCTGTGATACGATATACAGCTAAACAAAGCTGAATTGAATTCGTTACATGCATCTCATGTACAGTATATACATGATGTAAGATCATATGCTGAAGTGATACAAACTGACAATATCACATTTCTGTGTCCACACAACCCTGAGCTATGCCTCGAAGTTAACATTCTTACTCTTTACTATTCATTTTTTCCTCACTGCATTCTCTCTTTTTTGACATACATGAATACAGTGGAACGATTGTATTACCCAACTTAATTAATGTTGAATCCCTCCTTACCTGCATCTTTTATGCGCCTGCAGTTTTAGCTAGAAGATATCTCTGGCCTTAATGGCCTCATCCCAGGGTTAATGAGAGCCTGTTTCAGACCTCAGCACTCTGCAGGATTCCCTCATTAGAGCAGAGATCGAACCAGTGGTAGGGAAACCTTGGCGCCACAGGAATCACATTATTTTTTATAAGCTGCCTCGCCTGTGGTCTTTGCCCAGAGACAAGGGTTGCTTTGCAAACTAATGTTAATATACCTCTGAGAGGTTGTTAGACGTTGCAAACTGATGTTACACAGCTAGATGTGTAGACTGTGGTGAATCGGTAGAATAAGGGCAGAGGTTTCATTTCAGTCGTGTCATTGACACCCACTGTTTATGTAGGTGACAATATATATGCTGGGGTCAGAAATTAATGGGGCCTCAGGGTGAAAATGCACTTTAGAATTCATTAAAAGACTTAAATTAAAATTCAGGGTCAAGAAAGGTCCTTTCTTATATTTCATCATGTTGCCATTTTAGTCATGAATCAGTTGAAGTCTCTATAGCAATGTCTTCTTGCCACCTGTGGATTGTAGCAGATAGTTTACGGCGCAAGTGCACTACTTTGTTTCCCCTCTCCAGACATATGGACCCCCCTAGGTGTAGTTTGGTATAAGGCAAGGCAAGGCAAGGTTATTTATATAGCACCTTTCATGTACAGGACAGCTCAAAGTGCTTTACATTAAAACAGAAAGAAATTACAATAAAGAAATTACAACCACTAACCAATAAAACAGAATGAAATTGACTTTCAGACACAGCCCTGAAAAAGTCTCCTCAAGAATTAGGAAGCTAGACTTAAAAAAAATTAAAGAAAAAATGTCTTACTTCATAATGTCAGCTGTCATAAAACAATGCATAGCTTTAAGAGAAAAGTCTTCATTTTGTACTCACTGAAGTGGCTTTAGTAACAGACTTTGCATTTAACAGAGATTCTGCACTGATAAGATGACTGCTCCTCTGTGTCTTGTTGAAAGCTGACTGAAAAGGTTACCTGTATACAGAACAGGGTGGCAAATAGTGTTGATATCTTGCTGTGCAAGATTTGTCTTTGCAGCATATTTATTGCATTGTGCTCTGGTGCGCAAAAACAATTGTCACTAAAAATAATGGCAAACGTTTCGATCCTTCAGTGTTTCTTCCACGCTCACAGATTCAGAGTGCCACACCTCATAGCAGCGTATCGGGCACAGGTGCAGTCAATCAGCAATCAGTGCAGAGCTGTAGGCGGATAAAGCATCAGCACAGATTGCATTTACATACAATAAACCTTTTCCTTCATTGTAACATGTGGAAAACTATTTTATTGTGATATGGAAAAAAAGTTAAAATTCTACTAATTCTAGCTGCTTTGTTTAAAATCTCCCTGAACTCCAAATATGTGGGTGATTTTTTTTATCAAACAAACAGTAACTATTCAATTTTATCATTACTAAATGTATTATGATGCAGTCGTATGCTAAAAATGTGAGCTTTAAGCAAAACATAAACAGGTGTCCATATATCTGAGATACATGGCAAGCTATGTCTATAAGAAGAGGAGATTTAGATGCGTTGTTTAAAGGACAGTTAAAAGCTGTTGTGGAAACAACTGTTCAGCAAGGCACATGTTGCATTCAGTAAATTTTACAGCCCAAGAGAAAGTTAATGATTCACACAGAGCAGAAAATGATTATTTCAAAGATGGAAAATAAAAGTCAGAGGATGTGAGGGTGTCAGACTTCAGAAGCTCGTTTCTCATCTCTGTTAAAGGTCAGCAGCTCGATTCCACTGTAACCATTACCAGCATACCACACCTTTCTTGCTCAGCATCTACTCCCAGAGGGTGTAGCAGCTGTCCAAATAAAAGATCACAAATATATCTGATGTTTTTTGTACGTTAGGACAGAAGAATTGTCACAATTACACTGAGAAGGGCAGAAAGATACTTAAATTGCCCATTAAAATCAGTACAATCAAATGCACTAGTTGTGTGTGTGTATA
>JBAMHV010000012.1:6763017-6778326 GCA_037177535.1 Pseudomugil gertrudae | reverse complement strand
ATATATATATGTTTGCTTACATTTGTGCTTAATTGTAGATATGTTGGAAATTCCTCTAATCCTCTAATCTAACTCTCTTTACAACGGAGGTGCACTAAAGATAGGACATCTGAGAAATTAATTTGTGAGTATCCGTGCCGAGACAGTAGCTTTGGGCTCCAAGTCTGCTGAAATATTAATCCTAATATGTTCCTGGACTGCAGATGATATGCCCATAATAGCATTATAAACACATGAAGGCATTAGAGCCATGGGGTGTCTCGTAAAAGTGTGTTATGTGTAATAAGATAGCAGCTCGCACTCTATCCATTTAAATCCTTGGAAAAATTAGAAAAAAAATCAGACCTTACAAATACAAGGGAATACTTATTTTCTTTCTTTCTTTTACTTTATTGCTTTCAACATAAAAGTTTTTATTGGTTTTACTTGTGTTTGTGCATACATTTGTATAGTTTGTGGTTTTGCATACTTTTCTGATGTTGCATACAACCTTTTTTTTTGGATAACGTTTTTGGATAATCTTTTTTTTTTAAAGAATTTCTGGATATACCTGTGATGCCATTCAGAAAACATTTACATGTTACATAAGGTGTGCAACCACAAATGAATTGTATGAAAAGAGACTAAACATTGTTTAGTTTATGTGTGCTTTACTTTTATATTTCCTAGTACTTTAAAAAAAACAAACAAAAAAAAAAATAGAAGTTTCCATGATTTAACAAGCTAAAAAAAGAGAAAATAAGTATGCATCATAGTTAGATGCATCCTTAAGTATTCTGTAGAACAAAAATTATTGCTTTGGGTAATTTTACCACAACTTGTCAACAATATAAAATAAATAAAAATGAGCAGTACTTACTGTATTGGCAGTTTCTCCCCATGTACTCCCCTGGACACTCACAGGAATAGTTGGCAACCAAGTCAGTGCAACTGCCCCCGTTCTTACATGGGTCTCTTTCACATTCGTTAATATCTAGAGAAGAAAACAAAGAAACAAATAAATGGAGTATCTTCATTTTTTTTAGGCAGGCATGAAAGCAATTAGAAAGACTTCCTCCTTTTTAAAAGGCATTGTAAGAAAGCATACATTGAATTTTCTTTGTTTTTTTTAATAGATCAAATAACTCACAACAACATTAATACAAGAATACAGTCACGTTTTTAAATGTTGGGAGGGATTAATTCACTGTGCTATCTTTGTACTTCTAAAGGAATTTGATTCCTAAAATGAACAAATGAATAAAGATAAAAAATAAAAAATAGCTGACTATTGAACTGTAAAGGAAATAGACAACGAAACAGGTTTTGTATGTATTTAAATGTGCAACACAGTCAAACAAAAAACTTAAGTTGAACTTCAAATCTGATTTGTAATTGTAATATATGCAAGGCTGATTCGTGTCCTTAATGTGGATTAGTGATAACTGCTTTGAATTAGGAGTGTCTGATATTATACTTTATTTTTTCAATATAAAAAGTTTGTTTGGGAGGGAAAGATGCTCTATCATCCTAAACTTAGCAGTGTGTTTGCTGTCAAGAGAAAGTCTTTGTCAGTCAGCATGGAGGCTCTCATTTTAGCAGCATTTGTTCATATCTGATTTATTATGGTTTAACTGGTTTACATCTGCCATGTTTTTTTAAACAGCAGAAGTCAAACATAAAAAAAAACATCCATATTTTTCATGAAAACATCAGAGAAACAGAAGGGAGTATAATGGACTACAGATATGAAAAAGGTAGCAGCTCTTTGAAACGCTTCTTTGATTGATTCACCTAACCAGATAGAGACCATCATACCTAAGAGGAAGAACGAAATTGGTAAACTGTAAACATTTCAGAACAAATTTCCAAGCTTAGCTCTAACAAGACTTTTAATGAAGTAGAACAAAGATTCTCAGCTGGTAGGTCCTGACTCAAAAGTGTGTTATGGATTCACTTTCAGGCTGTTGCCCCAAAATACCAGGACAAAATGCATTATCAGTTCTTCCATTACATCCTCCAGACGTCCATGATGTCAGTGTATTACATCTCAGGTTGAAATGAAATTTTTCAGTATCTACTGAAAAGTAATCAGAAGAAAACTTACTTTGTATGTTTACATTTCTTTAAATTTTTATTGAATATTTTGAGATTAATAAAAAATGTCATTTTATTTAACTTTAAATAGCTGACTGAGAACAAGTTCTTATTACTTCTCAAATATGCTTTATATCCCATAGCTTTTTCAGTTTCAAGTTTTACTAGTTCACATATACATATATACTTATATACATACATATATGATAACTATTTTTTATTTTTTAAATACCTCTTAATTGTTGCACTTTTTGAATTTTCAAGTAAAAAAAATTAAACTAAACTTGCCTTTTAATGTTTGTGCATGTAAGCACTGTTAATTCTGAACAATCTGAGATTCATATGGAATCATCTTTGCATAAAATACATTTGAGAAGTTAAACATTTTCCTCAATTCAGTTCATGGCTCATAATTAAAAGGTGATGTTGAGTGTCCAAGTAAGACCAGTTTATTAACCACTGCTCTGAAATACACCCTGAGCTGTATATTCACAGTATGAATGTAAAAAATGTATGTTCAACTTTCTGTGTTTTCTTGCCAGATGGTTAGAGTGTGTTGAAGAGACCAAATTCAGAATGAGTGAATATTAGTTAAAAAGTTTAACAGGTTAAACATTGCTTATCTTGTCTCTGTAGCATATGCAATAGAATACAGGTTTAAAGGCATTTGCAAATCATTGTAATTCCATTGTAATTTTATTTATTTAACAATTCATTTTTATTTTATATACAATTTATTCAGCATCCCAACTTTATTGGAATTGAGCTATGTATCCTAGTCACGTATGCACTTTGGATATCTCTTAAAATAAATCAATTGTTTTGTTTGTTTTCATTTTATTTTTCTGAGATTGTCCTACAGTCAAGATCTTTGAACATAAGTGTCAAGGAGTTGCTTGAGTTAGAAGCAGTACCATCTTTACTCTGTATTAGAACAGTGTATGGAAATAAATATAAGACTAATGAGGGTGAAAGGCAGCTGAGTGAGATGGCCCTGCCTCTCGGGTCTGGTTCGGCTGGAGGTGGCTTTCTTTTATAAGAAGTTTTTTGTTTGTTTTTACTCCTGTCCACTGCTGCCTTGTGCATGTTCAAGATGGGAAATTAAATCTATGAAAACATTTGAAGTGTTCACTGGTTTATCTTACTCTGCAACAAATTAACTTTACATGAACAGTTAAAATAAAAGTGGTTCAATGTGCACTCAAAATAATTGGTTTCATTTGATTATAACAAATAAGAATTAGTTTCTTTGTTTTATAATGGAACTGTTGATGTTAATGTGCTTTGGTGTGAAATGGTGCTATACAAATAGAAAAGCACTGTCAAAAATAAATATTATTATTCTTGACCGGTATTTGTCCTTAAGACAGGTTTCTAGAAATGTCTTCTTTCAGCATTATCACATAAATTAGGGACATCTTGTCTGCGAGAGATGCAGAAATATTTGCTGCTTGCTTTTACTACTTCAAGATTAGATTACTGTAATTCTCTTTTTATGGGCTGCCCCAAATATGCCGCAGAAAGGCTCTTCTTTCCTCTTTCTTCTATTCATTAGCTCCCTGTTAAATTTAGTTTGAAGTTCTTTTCCATAAAGTTCTCCATATATTATATAAACAATCTCGTAGTTCCTTATAATCCAAACAAAGCACTTTGGTTTTAGACTGCAGGTTTACTTGTGATTTCCAGCTTCCCTAAGACAGGGATGGGCACTCTGGTCCTCAAGAGCTGCAGTCTTGCATGTTTGGATTTTTCGTGCTGCAACACTGTCAGGTGTGTTGCAGCAGGGAAATTCCTAATACTTGCATGAGTTTGGTCCTCGAGGACCAGAGCTGTTGCTAAAGGAGAATGATTTGAGGGAGAGCCTTTAGCTATCAGGCATTGAGCATTCCATTTTTATTTCTCTGCTTATTTTCCTCCATGTATAAAAATGGGCATTATGGTGGCACAGGTTTTAGCACCGAGGTCTCACAGCAAGAAGGTTGCTGGTTCAATCCTCAGCTGGTGGGAGGTTTGAACAGTGACCTTTCTGTGTGGAATTTGTGTGTTCTCACAATGTATGTGTGGGTTCTCTGGTACTGTAGCTTCCTCCCAACCACAAGACATGCATGTTAGGTTAATTGCTATTTGGCAGACACTTTGAATAAATGTGTCTTCCATCTAGAATAGAAAAAAAAGTAAATGTATGACCGTATTGGCATCAATATTGTATTTTTCATTTTTCTGCAGGTCCTCCTGGATAAAAGTTGCAGTGCATGTTGACATGTCCTTCCTTTCCTCTCCATCCCAATCAGTCGAATCAGATGGCTGCCCCCCCAGAGCTGGGTTCTGCCGGAAGTTTTAACTTCCTGTTAAAAGGAAGTTTTCATTTCCACTGTGACCTCATACATACTCTGGATGGATCCCATAAAACACTCTGTGGTAGCTGTATGGAGCCAGAATACTGACATATTGTTGTGGTAAAAAGTAAAAAAACGGCAGTAAAACACAAAATCTTAACAGAAAACAGAAGCTTTGGTACTGAAACAAACAAAAAAAAAACTTCTTGTGTAAAGTCATCAATTCCTGCTGCTCTTTTACCA
The DNA here is from genome assembly GCA_037177535.1 of Pseudomugil gertrudae. NCBI lineage: Eukaryota > Metazoa > Chordata > Actinopteri > Atheriniformes > Pseudomugilidae > Pseudomugil > Pseudomugil gertrudae. The sequence continues at coordinate 6,773,671 of JBAMHV010000012.1, read as the reverse complement.
CCATTGAACTAATGAATACTATTTTTAGGCAGCTGCAGCATCCTTGTGGATGGCCGATGGTTGAGTATGGTTCATCATAAGCACAATGTGTACATATACGTATGCAACTGAAAACCATTATTTAAAGGAAACTGTCAATTTAAAACAGACTGTTAGAATATAAACACATCCATCCATCCATTTTGTACATCTTATCCAACGTCTGGTCAAGAGACAATTAGTTCAGGAGGGAGACCAAAAACACCCCTACCACTTGAGACACTCCAACTCCTCATGGGGGATTCTGAGGCTTTCCAATGCCAGGGAAGATATGCAATATCCCCAGCAGGTCTGATGAGGAGTCTCTTTACTGAAGGATTTACCCAGAATAAGAAAATCAGATTCCAAAACTATCTCAGTTAAGTCGTTTAGATACTCGAGCCTTCATTTTATAGTAAAAAGTCCTCCTCCCTTTCCCATTCAGGCTTATTTTTTTATTGCCAAATTTTATTTTCAGCACCCATATCAGTCATCTGGCCTTGAGCTGAAGATACAATTTACAAGAAAAACTGGCTGCTCTTTAATCTAGTATGTACCATTTCTGTGAAATGTTTTGTGGAAAGCAACTATGTATACTGCATCATGCATACCTCTGCATATTTTACTCACCATTTTTAGAAAGACTCAACTAACCATCTTATGTTTAGGAGATTACAAATAAGTCAAATCATCACAATTGGAATTAAAATCACCACTTTTGAAAGCAAGTGTCAACAACGGGCTGTGATGGAATTTAAACTGCAGGATCCACTCATATTTGATTACAAAGTAACATTTATATCCTAACAGACTACAATGAAATAACCGTTTTTCCAGCTGTTTGTGAAGTTTAGCAGTTTTTGGGATTTACTGTGAAGATCCTTGTATGGTTTATGAATTTGGACTTCCCAAAGATAAACCTTAACAGAGATGGTTTGTGACTTTTAATGTCTGCCTTTATTCACTGTATAACAAAAAAAAAAACGGTACGGTTCTCATCATCACACAGGTACATTATGGTAACATCTTTTTCATTGTCTACTGGGGTCCTTGGAGCTGAATGTTAACCATTTGAATAATCTTGCTACGAAATTGGATCTTACAACTGCATAACACAAAAATATTAAAGCAATCTTGAGGAATAGTAATAGCAGGTGTGAGAACACTACAGTATTAAGGACATGTCTGAAAAGCTTTGTTTCCACACATGTCATTATCTACCACTAAGATGGGTATTTTTGTGGGAGTAATGAAGCTTAGTAAACACATACAGTAAGCCTCTGGCTTTTATATATGTGTACGTGTATGTATATATATATATATATATATATATATATATATATATATATATTCTGATAACCCCTTGCTAAACTTTTCAGCAACTTTGAAAGAATGTTTCAGTATATTTTTAGGTCATATAAATTAATAATCTAGAATTTAAATAAAGACTTACAAACTGTGCACATGCTAGAGATTACACAAACCTGACTGGACAGAAATACAAAGATATAATATTAGTGCCAAGTGTACATAACAGATTGTAGAACATGTTTTACCGCCCATTGCCGTAACATTTATATTCTTTGTGAATTTTCCAAAGTTTTCTTTTAAATGTACAAATTGTGTTGTGTTCTTTGTGTTGTTGTTGTTGCTTTTTTGTTCATTTTAATTCATTTTTCTCCATTTTCCCTTTACTTGCATTGATACTGTGTTGTTTCTTTTCCTTGATTTTGCCCTTGTATTGTAGATTATAGCTCCCCCCCTCCCCCCCAAAAGCTTGTATTTAATGATGCCTTATGGTACATGGCTTGGTGATGAGTAGATTATGATCATGAGCTCTTTTATTTGCACTCATCCTTTACAAAATGTATGACAATAAAAAGATGTTTTCATTTTGAATGTTTTCTCTTTCTTTTTTGTCATCTTTTATCTGAATCAACCTTTATCCATATTTTACTTTGGTTGATATGTTTGACACGTTTGTTGATGGAACTGTTTTGGCAGTGAGTCAGTCATTACTGCTAAATTATGTTTCACACAAGGGGATTCGTGAAGTTATATTTTGTTTCTTTAAAATGAAATATTACTTTAAAAAAAGCAAAACAAAACATGAAGGCAATGCTGACTGCAATGACCAATTTTTTATTGCTTATGTAATGAGTAAATGTCAGCACTTTGCCCATTTTTATAAAACAAAAACCCTATAAAGATGTCAAAAGAGATGTAAGGCAAGCAAAACAGGTCTGTGTGTAACACATTTCATATAATTCACTTGTTTTGCATAAAACACTGCACAAAAGAAACTTAAAAATATGTTAATTCTATGAGAGGATGTGAACTTAAAAGGATGTGTCAACTCTATTTTTAGCCTTGTAAATTTTTTATTATAACCTGCAGTTTTAACAAACTTGATTTACAAAAAACACTAAATGAATTTAATAGTTTAGATTTATTAACATGATTGTTTCTTCCTTAGCAATTCATGCTAACTCCACACTTATATTCATCTGTTTCTACTTTTCTGTAATGCGTAAAACTGTATGACCATTTGATTTTCATTAGCTTTTTTTAGGTAAGATGATAAAAAGTCTAGCAGATTTGTTAAATGCTCTGCTAAAACTTCCAATATAACTGTTGTTTTTTTTCCCCTGGGACCAGGTGTGCTGTGGTGTTTATGGAGCAGAAATACAAGCTAAACACTGATGGAAATCGTATGTCTGCCTGTGAGAAAAAAACAAATAGAAAAATAATCTAAAATAAACATCTAAAGTGAGAGAAAATGATGGAGGTGGCCAAACAGTTAATTTCTCTCCCACATCTTTGTTCAACTCACAATAAAGTTTGTGCTGACAAGGTTTAACACAACCTTTTTTCTAGGTTTGGTTTAAGGATGAAGATTTAAGAAAGAACAACAACAAACAATTATTTAGAGTGGTGATTACATCAAAATACAGCAGGGACCTGACCTTAAATGTCTCTTTTTCACATGTTTTTATCAATTTGCTTATTTTGAGAGTAGAGTTTGAAAGCATTCTCACAATATGTGTATTGCCTTGAAGTCTACTGTTACTAAGTAACGTCTGCAGACAGTATTGAAAACAGTCTGGCAACAGAAAACAAAAAACTTTTCTGTGTGCATGATTGCATGGTCTCTCCAGGTACTCCAAAGACATGCACGTAAGGTTTATTGATCCCTCAAAATTCTCCCTTGAAGTGATTTGAGTGTGAGTGGTAGTTTGTCTCTCTGTGCTGGCCCTGTGATGGACTGGCGACCTGTCCAGGATATACTCTAACTGTTACCTGCTAACTGGAACCTGCACATTGCTGGACAGCATTCTCCTCTTCTTACAATATTTAAAAATAATTGATCAATTGCATTAACATAGCTAGATCTAAGTCCAGTATTTTTTTTAGAAAAGCATATTTACTGTTTCAAAGTTTTCTAAACGTGAGCTCTAAAAGTAAAGCTGTTCAACCAGTACAAATCTTGAGATTTCTGCTTTTCATTTGTTTAACTCTTCAGTGAACAAGCTGCCATGGCGAGGATCATGTGTATCCTTGTGTGTGCGTCTGTGTGTGTGTGTATGAGTGTGTACTTTATTCACTCAGTCCTGCTGGTTGAAGGGAGAGTTAGTGAAAGCAAGGAGCACTAAGATGGAACGATAGATGAACGATAGATAAATAGATACATAAAGCACCACCTGTCCGCACAATCCAGCCTTCCTTCTTCTTCTCTACCCTCCACCTCTGAAGTTCAGCCTAAGCCACCGAGGCGTAGAAAATCCACATCACCTAATCTTAGGCAGGCTGAAGCCCATCAGAGCGTGAATGTTCGGTTTGCACGGACATTCTCAGAAGTATCAGAACCTGACACGGTTCAGTGCATTTCTTTATACAGTACATGAAGACATAATGAACATAAATAAAAAAAGCCTGACATCCAATGTAGTTAATTTGCATTATCTTAATGTTAACCAGGTGAGATAATGTTGATTAACATTCTAAATTATTGCCATGATAAATCAAATCTAAATAGAGGACAATGATGAAATGCAGTGGGTTTATAAACTATGCTTATAAATCTTCTGCAAACTGAACTCTCAGCTTAGTTACAGCTGTCATGGCAGGTGGAACAAAAACACATCAATGTGTTTAACAAATGCAGTTCCGGTCATGAAGATATGAGCACAGAAAGTAAAGAAAGCATTAAATGGGATAGCAAGTACAATAAAATATGTTGATTGGATCACATATAAATCTCCACAAACCACAAATAGTAATTTAGCAGGTATTTCCTTTGTTTTCATATTTGGATAAGACCGGAAACATAATGAAAGATCATCGAGGACACAAAAATTCCCACGAGAGAGAAGGATAAAAACCACTTCTGAATGTTGAATTTCTGTGTGCAGAGTAGATGGTCATGGTACACGCTTTTTTATTGTCATCATTACAAATATTTTCATTCATTAATCAATTTAAAAAAACAACTGTAACTTATGTATTGCATTGTATAATTCCTTATGTAATTTGGATATATTTTTTCTTTGCTTTAAGAACAAAAACTTCTTTTTGACACTTTTTTTGTGTATGCTTCTCAAACTTCCTATAACTGAAACCACCAAAACCACAGTGCTAATGTTTGCCTAAACCTAACCAAATGATCGTCTTGACCTAGTGTGCATATATGTTGTTTCATATCATTTTGATTTAAATCATATTATATCATTTGGTCTGTGAGCCACATACTCCCTTTTTTAAACTAAATAAATTATACTAATTATTCACCTCCATAAATCTAATTTATATAAACACTCAGTGTAAGGTGCATATTTGCAAGCATTAAATTTAGTCTGTGACATTCTCTTTATTCATTTAAAGACACCCACATGGCTTACGATGCAGGAGATGTATGTCATTAGAGTAGAGGTTTGGAAGGATGACAGACAGAGAGGTACCAGGATATTAGGCGGTGGGTGGGGGTGGGGGGCTGAAGATTTAGCTTTAGCGAGCCCAAAGTCGTGAGACGTTCGATAAACCTTGGAGCCTGATAGCACCTGCATGTTCATCACAACAAATCCCACGCAGCTGTTGGACCCATTCAGTGAGCAAATAAATTGAATGCTAATGTCATAAATATTTGTCTTATCACTAATCTCTTATTAGCTTAGTACTGCCAGAGGTGGCTTGTCTGGAAGGGATGAAGGTTTTCGGTAATCAAACTGCAGATTTTTTATTACGAGCAAGAGCTGAGTAACTGACAGCTAATTGGCAATCCACACTGGTTTCAACTGTACGTCTCAAAAATAAATCTTACATAATGCAAGAGAATGGAGGATGTGACCCTGTCTTCCCCTCCAGCAGGCCCTGTGCTGGCCCATCTGGTTGACAATGTGCAACAACAGTGCCACTTGGACTTGCAGAGATCCATAGTTGCCTTCATGAATACTAAATTTCAACCCATAAACTTTGTATCTTGCAGGGATAAATATATTGTAAATCATTTTCATTCATTTATTCATTTTCTATGCAGCCTATCCCAGCAATCAGAGTGTGAGGTGCAGGGTACACCCTGGAGAGGTCTCCAGTCAACACATTTTATTTATTTTGGATTTTAATTGCAGAATGTTTAGTTTTTGTTTTAGTCTTTTGTGAAGTTTTTTTTATCCATGGTTGATTTGTATCACATTGAATGAGTCTAAGCACGTTTTTGTGTTCTGGTATGATGTAATGACAGCATAATTCATTTTTAACCTTCTCAGACAATATTATGTATTATGCATTAATATGCATGAGGCTTTCAGTTTGAAATTTTATTACAAATTAACATGGTTGCTTATTATTTTAACAGTTTAAATTGATAGTTTAAATAGTTTCTCTACCTCTTTCTGCAAAAGCAAGATGTAAAGAAGTCAGTCAGAAAAAGCAAGAATCTCTAAAGTTTTATTGGTTTCTTCACAATCAGGTTTGAAAGTACAATAAATGCATTCACAACTCTGTAGAGTGCAAAATAAAGGCTGCAAAAACTGTACAAAACCTTCCTTCAGTTTTCTTCTGTTCCTGTCACATGGCTGCTGATGCTGCTATTGACTGCCATTGTTTAGATGTGGATAAAAAGTACTTTTGTAAGAAAAAGGATGGGTGGTGGGTGGCGTTAGAGTTCCAACATTCAAGCAAGGATCAGCTGGTTCTTTTCCTCACAATGACTGAGAAAAGGTAGGAAACGCAAGTCAGGTGGTGTGAAAAGGCAAACGTTAGCAGACATGGCTCCTGCTAACTAATCAAAACATGTGATGTCTAAAGTATGTAATATGTTTGGAAGGCTATTATTATGATTGTAAAGAATTATTATTTTTACACCGACAATAACACACTGGGTGTTATATCATCTCTACATTGTTTTATGGTGATCTTGAAACTGTGAAATAATGTTTCTGAGAATATTTTCAATGAAACAGTGGTGGCAGAGTTCAAGGGGGCCTGAATGCACACAAAATAGACCTGCTGGTCTTTCAAGATGCATTGTAGTGATCTGAAAATTATGAAATAGCCAACCAGTATAGACCTCATATACTAAGGGGTGCTGTGGCACCGTTAGTATGACTCTGATTTCATACAATTATAATATTAAATGAATTAACTATTTTCAACCGGTTTGAATTTAGAGGATGGTGGTGGGGGGTTGTAGCAGTGTAAAGTGTAAAGGTATTTGAGCTGGTGACTGGATATCATGGCAAAATGTGGAACAAACCCTTGCTCTGATCATTCTAGATGAGGAAGTTGAAGAGATGGAGATGTAAATTATGTTATTCAAAATCTACAAAATAGCAGAGGAGTTCAGAATACACCATGTATTATTTGTTTGAAAAATGTTGAATAAAACTGATAATTGTGGTGTGGTGTCTAGCTCAACTGGCTGACAATTAAGCCAGCAAGACAACAGCGCCTCTATAATGTGACATTTAGCTGCATCTGAATCTCTCTCTCTGTCCCTCTTTTTGTTACTAACTGCATATAAAGATTTTTCACAAAAGGTACTTATGTTTTTTTTTTTATAAAATAGCTATTAAGACAATAGTTAGTAGTTACCATAATGAAGTTTGATTGTGATTCTAATAGTTCCAGAAAATTCCTACAATTTTTAAATAATTTAGATTATATCTAATAAATTGTGGGTTTTATTTTTTATGTAAAACACAACAAGATTCTGTGTAGGTTTAGATGCTTCTTATAAAAAATGAGTGTACAAAAATCTAACAAATAAACTCCTGCTCTGTAACACACAGGAAAAATCATGCGATTATTCATGTGACAGAGGTTTTTCAGTTATTATAATGGAACTGCAAAGTTTGATATTGACACCTTTGCAGGGAATTTCTTGGTCTGGGGCAAAACTAACCCTGATCATAATATGAATGCACAAAATATGAACAGTATATTAAAATGATTTTCTAAAGACTCATACAAATATTATGCACTCGTTATGTCAACAGCAACATAAAACATCCTCATTAATCTGTTAGGGGGAACACATGCTTTCAAGAGCATTTTCAAAAAGGAAATGGAAAAATATTTTATTAATCTCAGAGCAAAATTGTAATGCTGTTTTAGAGTTCATATGTTAGGTTGTGTTTGCCTGTTTGTGTGTCAACAAAACCATTAATAATTCATCTGAAGATGATCCTGTTCTACAGGTTTATGGCTGCTGGCAGGAATGTTTTCCTCTACATTTCTGTCTTGCAGGGAAGTTGACAAAGTCTCCAGTGTTGTGTTGTTTCTTCACTGTATTGTGTAGATGATGTGAAGAATCATCCATTATGTTTTTCCGGACATTCGACTCTAACAAAGCCAGAGTCCCCTGCACAAACTTACAGAAGATATGCAACATCTTAGTACAGACATCAAATCATCTTAACTTCCTCACTGGGTGATCCAGAGCTTGTTACTAGGAAACACCTCACTGTTCTTGTTGAGATAATGTTGCCCACCCAGTGGTTGTAATGATATTAAAAACTCAGTTGTGGCATTGATCTCCGTTTGGACCACAGAGGACATTCCAGTCTGTGACTTCAAAGCAACCTCTCAGAGCATCTTCAGCTTCATTTCAGGTTTTAGTCGCATGTTTGAATAATGGTTGCTGCTGAATGATGGGTTTGTAGGTTGGGGTCAGAAGACACAGATTATGGTCTGGTCATTCAAATAGAGGCAGGACAGAGGCGATGTATACATTTCTAACATGTTTAAAAAAGTCTGGTGAAAAAAATTGCTGGTAATGTTGCAGAGAGGGAGACGTCACTTAAATCCACAGAGATTTCAATGAATGAAGATTAACTACAATCACAATAAATCTGCATTTAGAAAAGTTCTGCTCAGGTTTGTAAAGCAGTTTGTAAACCACAGTGCAGTTTTAGTTACAGCTTTAAACGTACCTGTGCTGCATCATCAGTTGTTTTGTCTCATCGCAGGCATCGTAACACTGTGGTGACCTGCAGGCGTGTGTGTTAAGACTGCTTCCAGTTTAACCGTTGTTTCTGTTTTTCTTCCCTTCCCCTTCCTGCTCCAGGCTGTAATGGCGGCATCGATGGGACTCCGTCTTTGCGTGAAGCTCGTCCTCTGCTCTGCTCACATCTTCTCTACCACCCACCTGCCTGTCCCTGCTCATCCACCTCCTCTTGCCTCACCTTGCTTCCACGACCCTCGTCTTTTCTGCTTCACCTTTTCGCTGCAGCTCTGACACGCGTGTTTCCCTTAAAGCCCACCTCATGCCTAATTGGACCCTTTAGCAGCCAGTTTTGGCCCACCTTGCCAGAGTGGGTTGCAAAACAAAACCACAGACTTTCAAACAGAGGCCTTTCTCCACACTATGCCTGAAGCCCTTCCCTATAACAAGGACTTTAAACATGCATCATTCATACCATGTTGCAACGCATCTTCATCTCCAATCATTAACTATTCAAAATCATGATTGTGTAGTTTTGCCCCCAGAGACACTTTATAAACAACCTATTTTATCTTTTTATTATAATAACATACACTTTTCTACATTTTTGAGGCATTTTGTCCACCATTTTGTCAAGCCCTCATGTTTCTGCAAAGCTGACTTATAAAAACATCCATGCTTTAAGTTGTGTCAAGCATTTGCAAAATTCATATGCTCTCTGCTGTTTATTGACCAAGTCAGTGGGACATTTTGTACATGCTGAAAGAAAATCCTATCTTCTCAACTTCAAAGTTAATAAACTCAGTAAGGGTTGGAATTGAACTGCGAGGCAGGACAGCTGTGTTTAAATGTGTTTCCCTCTGATTCAAACTTCAAGGACCAATGCACAGCTTTGATATATTTTTTTTTACAAGGGAATTTGCTGTTTTTTTAAACAAAAACGTTCTCACATTTTTTTATGCTGATCGGATCTATAAAGAAATTACAAGGAAATACTTTTCACTTGCAACAGCAAATGAAATCTGGTGAAGAATCCTGAGCACAGACAAGCATAAATTGTAATAATTGTTCAACAAAGCGTGAATGTGAAAACAATTTAAGCTATGCTGTTGATTATGACGTTCTGCACACGCAACTCATGCCACAAAGTGGATGTGAAGTAGGATTTAGCTTTTACTGAGACACCATGCTGCTGTGGCATGCTCTGGTTATTTATTTATTGTTTTTTTAAGTTTTTTTTTTATTGTTTTGCTTTAATACCTACTCGCTGTGGCCAGGCTAAGCAACAACTCTAGCTAGATGAAGGCACCAAAGTGGGGATCTAGAAAAAGTTAGAGCTTGCAGCACAATGTGGAGAAAGTGTTAAATCCTGATGAGGTGGGTGAGACACTGGACTGTTCTGAAACTTTGCGATAATGTACATCCATAGTTTAAGAAAAGACTAAAAGTATGTCTCAGCCAAAAAGATGGAGCACAAAAATTCTGGACAAAAATAAATACAAAAAGCGCCAACCCACAACAAACTCCAGGCTAAGCAGGGCTTTTTATATAAGTACAAAATTATCATTATATGAAAAGCAACTTCTTTTGGGCAGCACGGACTTTGGCATAAGTTGGTGGAACATTGTACAGCAGGAGTCACCAACTCGGGTCCCTGAGACCTACCATCCTGTAGGTTTTAGTGTTCTCCTGGTATGTCAAACATGATTTAAATGAAAACATTCTCCAATGAGCCATGAATTTAGATCAGGTGCATTGCAGCTGGAAAACACTATAACCTGCAGAGTGGAAGCCCTAAAGGCTTAGAGTTGGTGACTCCTGCTGCAGTTATATGGCTACTACATGTCATGCACTGATGCATATCTACTGATTCACATCTGGGGAGCACGAAGCAGCTGGATCTGTCCAGACAGAAGTTAAGTGCCTTGCTCATAGGCATCTCAGAAAATGTATTATTTAGTGAAAAAGTGTTATTGATACTAATACTTTGATTGGTTTTGCCTGAATGAGCACATATAATAAATTACTTGCAGCAAAGTGGTTTTTAAAGGCACTTACTGAGATTTCTTAGACATTAAAGTCCATTTGTCAGTCAGGAAAAGTGAGAGATAACCATCTGTTTTTAAAGGAGAACTTCGCTTTTTTTTAACCTGGGGTCTGTTGTCATCTTTCCTTCCATACATGTGAGTGATGTAG
>JBAMHV010000012.1:6751156-6762245 GCA_037177535.1 Pseudomugil gertrudae | reverse complement strand
TACATCACTCACATGTATGGAAGGAAAGATGACAACAGACCCCAGGTTAAAAAAAAGCGAAGTTCTCCTTTAACTGAATTGGTTTACTGGGCAAGGCTAAGCAAGTCACTGGTCCTGAAAAACTATTTATACTCAGTACCCATCCAAGAAGGAAATCAGAACTTTCAATCAGAACATCTCACCTAAATTCAATCTATCATAAGGTCTGATAACTTTGAAAGCAGCACACATCCTATCCTTGAGAGGCAAATAAATCTTTTCCAGGTGAGTGAGGAGGAATGAAAGGAATTCTAAAATGGATAAATATGATGAAAATTTTAAATTATCACCAGTCATACTGCCATCCAATGGACTCAATGTGTCTTCCTGTCCTCAGTGACTGAATCGCCACATGATGGGAGATTTTGAATGTGTTTGCTTTCTGTTTGTGCAAATTACCCAGATGGGAAATCAAAGGTAACTGGACAAAATCAGACATGTATTGGTTAGAGCGAGCGAGCTAATTAAATATTATAACTGCTCCCCCACATATGTAGGTGTGTAATGACCTCAAGGCTATGCAATGAAAACAAGGAGAATATACAATAGAGCTGGTTCCATATATTACTCACTGACAGTTTCCAGCTAATTATCTCTCTTTAAATTCATAAACAAATAAATGTAATTCTTACATCCATTTGGGGATTAATGTGATTTATTCTGAAAGCTGTTAAATATCTAATTGTGATTTTGATCTGCAGGCTCAGAGTTTTCAGACAATTTTTGTGAACGTTTTGATGAAAACACTGAAAACTAAACATTGCTAGTCTTCTGTAAATCTGGAATTCCTTTCCCTCAGAAGCCACCACCACATCTTTGAACTGTAGCTTTGAATTTGAAGCTACAGTTTTGAAATTCAGGGTGACAGTGCAACTACTTGGAGAGAATGAATTGGAAATTCTTTATACTTTTATTGTCTTCTGCATTTGTTTGTTTGTGTGGCTGCTGCTCACACAGCGATAACATTATCATTAGTGATAATCTGAGCAAAGCAAGAAACTGAGAAAGCCTTTGTCATGGTTTTACAGTTTGCCCTCTAATTACTTGTCATATTCATGAGTGATTAAGTGTTTTTCTTTTTTAATTTGACAGAACTGAGGACTGCTAAAATTAATTCTGATTGTTCATAACGGGCACAAGAGCTTGCTTGAATCAAAAAGCTAAAGCAGAGTATTTAGTAAAGCACTGGAGAAGTTAACACTTTCTCAGATCTTCAGATTTTCTTCTGATAGTTTCACTTTTGAAGCTTTTTCTCATTTTCTGCTTATTACATACTTGATTGTTGGTAAAGAGCCCCGTGCATCTGTTTTCAGCATTCAGGGTTCACCTTCAACATTTATTTTTTAATACACAGGGAACTACTCTGCAGCTACATTTTACCACAGTATTGATTCCAACAGGGATGGATACCCCAACTGCTTCCGCTGTCTATGGTAACAAGGCTAAAGTTGAGTTATGAAGAACTAATATAAAGGAGTTAGGAGGTGAAAATGCTGGGTTACTAATATGCAACTTTTGTTCAACTGCTGTCGTTTATTCGCTTTTTTCTTTCTTCTCTTGTTTTGTTAGCCTGTCTCAGCAAACTGTAACTGTTCTACTTCTGTGGCATATCACACAAAGAAAACAAAGGCATAAAATGTAACTGAATAGCTAAAGGTTTAAAGGTCCTAGCTAGGTTCTACAAGCTTTACATATTTTGCATTTCTCTTTTTTTATGCACACAGTGTGGGCAGATGCCAAACACCATTAGACACATTTCTCTCCAATTCCTCTAAACCTTCCTACATGCACTTGGCTAATGGGACCCCGTGGAGATCAAACACAGTGGCAGGACATCAACAAATGAAAGGGAAAAGAAATAGATAATAAAAGTAAAACATTATTCACAGTAGAAGAAAGGCAGCACCAGACTGTGAAATGAGGTGTTCTCTGCTCTCCTGCCTGACTAATTCCACCTACTGCAACAAAATATTTACAGGTGACACCAGGCAGTCATCTGTGGGGAACTAACTTTCCATGACAAACTCAGATGAGTACATGCAGCTGAATGGATGCAAAGATGTTTATTTTCCTACCAAAAAAAAAATTCACAGCTCTGTGCTGATAGCAACAGACAGGCACAGAGAAGTGGATGAACTTGTCGAGTTTGTTGCCTATGACATTTTGCAGAGAAACATATAGTCTTGTACTCTGAAGAAAGCTGAGAAGCTCTGTAAAACTGTTTCAATGTGACTGTTACACAGCAAAGGGGAGCACCCTTAAAGGGCTTCTTAAAATAATTATTTTTCTCACTCCTTTTGTTGCCCCTGCTTTTGTTTGCAAAGATTGAGAAGTTGTTTTACTCATCAAATGAAGGTCAAACTTGAGAAAGTACAGAGTGATGTCAAGTACAGGCAGCTTCGAGAGAGCTGACCCAATATACACAGATTAACCTGAATAATGAATATAACCTTCTTTCTAATGACAGCCACTTATTTTGCTTATTCAAATGTTCTCAAAATCTATGTTTATCTTTTGATTAATTGCGTCTTATTGTAAACGAGGATTGTATTGTTCAGGGCTCATCCCCCTGTGCAGTGAATCATCTCAACTTCGTCATGATTTAGATGTCCTTAAAATGATTTTGCTTTGCTGTGTCATAATGCACAATGTTGCTTCTTTCTCTGACTGTGATAAATCACATATTCAACCTTAGTCTCATAAAATCACTGAAATGCACTTCACAATCATAGAAAAATGTCATTCTTATGGCATCATAATTTACACCAAATCATCAGCATATACATAAACAAGCATATATATATAAGCTTGTAATGGCTCTTCATTTGTATAATTTGTACAGTAAGGTTTATAAAAGTTTTCTACCCTTTCAGAAATGATTTAGTTTCTGCTGTTCAGCTGAATGTCAATGAATTACAATTTGCAGGCCTTGTTATAAAGTTTGTGTTTTTTGTGCAACATTTGGATTTGTTCTACTGTTCAGAAAAGGAAAAAGAAGTCAATAAAATTTAAATGATAAACTTGTGCCTTTTTGTGAATTTGTGCTTACAGCAAAATATGACCTCAATCATTCTGTCTTCAAACACATCAGATTACTGACTAACACTGTAATAGCTTTACCTCAATCAGTGCACTCCACTGAAATCATCCACATTTTGGTTTGTAATAATTTATCTGTGTGTTTGGACCATCGAGAAAAGATTAATGATTACAAAGCAAACGGCTTGACTCACGCTGTGCCCTGAGACATAATTAATGTTACTATTAATGCAGCTTATGTTGCCTTGACATTAAATTTAGAAAGTTAATTTATTATTCTCTTGATATTGACCAAGAAGGACTCCACTGTTTTCTGATAGCTCATGGCTGTAATGTGAAACCTGGCAAAATCAAGTGCATACACTCGCAGAATTTCAGTTCTATAAAACAGAGTTGTGGCTGTTTGTGCCTGGATAAATTCAACATTACATGCATTTTTAAGTGATTGGATTAAATTATAGGATGGTAAATTATTTGAAGGAGTTTTAAATTAAATAAAATATTCCAAATACAGTTTTGTGTGAAAACAGAAAGATTGAAGGAAATAAAGATGCAATCACTAAAATGCACTTAAATTGTACTTTGATGTGGGGTTATTGATTTCCATATTGATCAGAACGGTGGTGTAGTCTATGTGAGACACACATATATGCCATATACCCAAATGGAAATGTTCCCAAATTTCAGTATAACTACTGAAAAATATGCAAGATATATTGACATGGTTTTGTGATGACTTTTCCAGTTATATACTAGCCATGAAGCAGACTGTTTGGACTATGTGAAATTCTGTCAAGTGTGAAGCGATGCAGTGAGGAAGCAGAGGAGTTTGAGCAGATATTACAATGAAACATTAAAACTGCAATAATGGACTGTGTAAGAACGCACAACAGCAAAAGAAAAAGCTCCTTTCCACCCAGTTCTGGTTGCTCTGTTTTCTGTGCATGCTTCAGGTATGGTCATCACCTTGCTGCTGCATAGAAAGTTGTTTTGCTGTCAGCAACAGTGTGTTGAAAGAAGTGCAAAGTGGAGGGGGCCCGGGGTCCCAGGGTAGGCCACAATGCAGTAATCATCTAGTTACAAACTGCTTTCAAATAAATGATAGGCCTATTTCAGTTAGGTTTTGGCTTTAGGCTTTTAGCTGATAGATATATAAACAGAAATGGGACTGTTGGGGTTTTATCAGTCTAACAAACAACAAACAGAAGCTGGACCGGATATAAGCAGATCTTCATTAATTGAGTCAGGTGCTAAAAGATAGAAAATATAAGATTAAAAAAATCCCTCAGGTGTTCTGTTCAGGAAAAGAATGAAAGAAGAAGAGAAAATGACAAAACATGAAGGAGTTCATGTTGCTGTCATGTCATTTCTCTGAGTATTATGCATGCAGAGAAACAAATCACACAACTCTAATGTGAATAAATGTGTTTAATAGCAGCTAAAAGCAGTAACATTAGCTATGTTGTCACTACTCATATTTAATATGGTAAATGGTAAATGGTCTTGTACTTGTATAGCGCTTTTCTACACATCAGTGTACTCAAAGCGCTTTAACACTATTCGACACATTCACCCATTCGCTCACACAAACACTCACACATTCACACACCGGTGATGCAACACCAGGAGCAACTGGGGGTTCAGTGTCTTGCTCAAGGACACTTCGACATGTGGACGCCAGAGAATATAATTGTTAAGCACTGATAATACTGTTTGAGACCAAAATAAATATAGTGTATAGACTTTATTGTATTAGTTCAACCAAAATAGCTGTTTACATTCAAATTTTTTATTGATTTAACAAAAACATAGCCTTGGTTTATACCTTTTTATATGCTAACATCAAATGTACATTAACACTGGTTGATATAGGGTGTAGGGTGGAAAGGGGCTATTTGCCAGGGTGTAAAAGAAGCCAAGGCCTCCACTGACATTATTATCATCATCATCATATGTTCACTGGGATTACTGTGTGTGTGTGTGTGTGTGTGTGTGTGTGTGTGTGTGTGTCAACCTTCTTAGAAAAAGGATGGGAAATTCTTAGTGAATGAAAACAGAAGACCATTAAAAAAAGAGTTAGTTTTATTAGTTATTGAAAGCTGATATGTGGATCAGATATAACGTCTAAATGTCTGTTTACACTGTTTAAATGTTATGATACAAAGATGGTTAAAATCATTATATTAGAGCCAAAGCTGTAAATTTCAATTAAAAGAAGTTTGTATGTTTTGCACTATTTTTTCCTATACTTCTCTCCGGTCAGCTAAAGATACAAAGTACACATGAGTAACATTTAAAAAGAGAAATTAATTAAAAAAAATTTTTTTACATCAGTAATAACTATCATCTTTTGATTCGGGTCACAAACTATTATCACTATCTTGCGTATTTTAATCTGTGCGGTGAATAATCTGCAGAGCTCCTGCAGCTTGGGTTGGATCACAGCTCTGAGAAGTGGCACAGTTCACCTCAGTTAAAAACTTGAACCCCAGAAGGCACATAGCCATAACACTTATGGGAATGGCAGAAGCTCTGACAGCAGGGGATATCTGTGGCCTCATGAGCTTCCCTGTTGGATATAATCAGTAATTTCCTACTTCAGAGGAGAAATGCAAATCAGTGGACATAAAGTAAATTTCCCTTTGCCTTTGGCCCACCATCCACTGACAGTTCAGGTGGAAACAGGTGCAGATTCCTGAATTACTCTGGAAAGCATAAAATACAACGTAGAGGAGTATGAGTGCATTTTACTAATTATTACCAATCATTTAAAATTAATTATGTGTGTTGTGTAAATGGGCTGCACAGTGGCACAGCAAGAAGGTTGCTGGTTTGAAAAAAAGTATAAAGGCAGATATTTGTGTGTGTTTTTTAGCTTTCTATTGGTGACTTAAAAAATGTGAGTAAAGAACCCAGGTAAATGTCAGTAGTTTAATTATGACCAATAAGCATTGAGGAGCAGAGTTTTCAATGTGTGATATAATAAAGCAGGGGTAGGGAACCCTGGTCCCCGAAAGCTGTATTTCCTGCAGATTTTCCATGTATCTCTGGCCCAGCACAACTGATTCAAATTAAATGGATCCAGCAGCTTATTAAGCTTTGACTCGTTCATTTGAATCAGGTGTGCTGAGCCAGTGATACATGGAAAATCTGCAGGAAATATGGCTCTTGAGGACCAGGGTTCCCTACCCCTGCAATAAAGGAAACAGCTTTATCATTTCCATGTGCACAAAACCACAGCATAAGCTTAGAGCAGCGTTGGTATCATCATGTACAACAAAATGTGTTTTGATTGAGCAGAAATATGTATGATGAAAAAAACAAGATTTGGTTGTTTTAGATTAGCTATGCTGTTGTTGCCAAATTTTAGGAAAATGGAAACAGCCAGCATCAAATGATATCAGTTTAATGCTGCTTTTCTCTCACACAATCATAGTTAGTTACAGTTGATTGTTTAAACATGTCTATGCCTAAGGCTTCGTCCTCCACAAGAAGTTTTTTCTTGTTTTCTCTGAGAAGAAAATGATGTCATTTTGTTCTCATTGGTGTCATTGAAGACATGGAACACTTTTGGCTGGCGCACGTTTTTTCCAGTGGGGGCTCTGAGAAGTATTGCGTGATTGGTACTGTAGTTGAGGTGGACATGGTTATGCCTGCACAAAGCACAAAGCAGTCACGCCCTGCCATGGACAAATTATCCCACCTACAGCGATACCTGCCCTGTTTCAGATGAAGCTTCTTCTGGAGTATGAATGGGCCAGACCATTAAGAACTTTTTGTTGTTCTTGCCGCCTCGAGAAGACGAGCAAACTTCTTGCTTTCTGTGAAGAATGCGACAAGCTTAAGAGTTTTCATATGATTTGTTTATCTAAGAGCAAATCCTGGATAATCCTGCCAACATGTTCATAATTATAATTAAAGAACAAATGTGTTTGTAAGAACAATTGTACCCTCATCTTCACTCATGGTTAGGCCAGTCTAATTCAGCCCACCTGGGTTTACCTAAATGCTTCCTCGTTTCACCTGCTCGCAGCATTACTCTCCAGTCTTTCCAGATGATCAATGGCATGGCTCCATCTAATTTTGTTTAGTATGAGAGATTCTTGTGCAGCCAGACTGCTTCAGACTATTCCTCATTTATGAATTTATTTGTGTTTCAGCTGCAACTTCATATATTGCAACCTACATCAGTTTGGCTCTTTGAGCAAGTAGACTCTTTCTGAGATCTGATCTCAACCTCCCAGATGTGGGTCCAGAGATGAAACTACATCAGCAAAGAAATGTCACTGGTTCATGTTATTAGCTTTCTATTAGATACATTTTTTTTCATTCACCAAATTGTGTGTTTTTATATAAAGCACCCAGAAGCTATGGGTTGCTTGCTTTGTATACATAAATAATTTGGGACCTCAGCTGTATCAAACAGAACTCGTGCTCATTTGAAAAGTTGATACAAAACTGAATTAAAAGTTGCAAGAATCAATAGAGCCAGTGTGCTCATCCTCAAGCATAGATATGAATTTGAAATGGTTTGTCGTTCCCATAAAGCCCATTATTGTGCTTCAGTGGGTTAATTTCAACATGTATTGCTCTAAAGCTCCAATGGGTCATAGTAACCCCCTGTGCACTATAATGTATCTGTCCATAATGTGTTCTCTGTGGTAGTCTCCAGAGTATGATTTAAAAGATAGTTTGAAGCCAGACAACCTTGCAGTCACCAATTACAGTAATTCACAGTCAACATTTTCTTTCAAAAATAGAAAGATAATAAATTTCTCTGCTCTGAAAATGACTTTTGAATGTTTAAAGAAACATTTTGAGGTTCTCGGGAGGTTTTAAAGAAGTATTGCAAAGTGTTTGGGGGTTTGTTTTCAGCCTTTATGCACAGGGGAGTGAAATGTTCTTTTGTTAATAATGTGCACTTAAAGTTCCCGACTGAATCGAAAACTGTTCTTGTTTTTGTTTAGAGAAGAGACTAAATTTACACAGAAAACCACAATAGTAAATTTAAGCAAGTTTCAAAACATTGTGCCTCCCGAATTATAATAAATTTGTGTGAAATTATGTTAAAATAAAGAGTATTTTTAAGTTTACAGAAGACTTAAGCTCGTACTACACATAATATTCAGCAAAATCAAGAAAAAGAAATTGACATGGCTTGGAAAAAAGACTTCCCACATATTACATTCAAGCTTTCGCATACCACCCACAAGCATTTTGAAACCAACATCTTAGGCCACTGTTTTCATCCTCAACACAACAGTCTTTAGTATATCTGACAAACCAGAAGAAAAGTGTTGCTTCTCAGTGTAGATAATGGTTTTAAGTGATGACCTCAACAAGGTGAAAATAACCCATTTCCATGTGCAGCACAGCCCTAGGCTCTTTGTAATCCCCTGCCTTTTGCTTTGCAGTATTGACCCCTTTTTTGTTGCTCAATTTGTTGGTTATAAGATGATCTCAGAGTGTACAAAGAGTGGGTGTTTTCTTTTCAAGTGAGAAAATCCGCATGAAGTATCCCAGAGGACTTCCTGCCTCGCACTGGCCCACAGGTCTTTACAGATTTTCAGTCTCATCCAGAAGCTACAAGCAAGTCAAATTTTATGTAGCAGATCGCATAAAAAAGAAACCTCTTTCCTCATCATAGCTGATAGCAATGAAAACCCGCTGGCATACTTGTGCACACATCCAAACGTTTCCAGTCTTATCACCCTCTTCCTTGCAATGCCCACTTTGTTTCTGCAATTCAGCAATGATAAAACAAGTTAAAGCAATTTATTATCTACAGACATTCAAACAAGTCTGAACAAATCCTGAAAAATAACCAAAGCACTTAAACTTATATACTTCTAAATATGAGTTGGTGACCTGGTAGGGAGGAAATAAAGCTAATATATGAGCATTTCCACCAACAAGTGTTTCCTTTAACAATTCACAAAATGGGAAGTGACTAGCAGTCCCCTACAACATTATAAAACATAGAAAGTAAGTTCAGCATTAAGATACTGTGACGGTTTTATCACCACTGTGTTGTTAACAATCCATCCATCCATCCATTTTCTACCGCTTTTATCCCAGAGCGGGGTCGCGGGGTTGTTAACAATATAACCTTTAAAAATAACATTTTTAGGGTTAAAATGGAAACACCTTAATGTATTTTTTTCTTTTTTAAAAACCCGGCTGTTACCAACATACATTATGTCTTTACACTAACTCATGTTTATGTGGATGCAGTCCCGACACCTCATGTTTGGTTTTCGTTTATCTACTTAGATAGAAAGGCAACCGAAACTGGTGAAGTATTTTTAATTTGATGAGACTGGTCTTCTCCAATAGGATCCTCTATTTACAATGCATTTACTGTGGTTTAATGTGAGATAAAGATATACAGTAAATGTAGACTATGACCCACACAGTCAACATTTCTATTGCAATTATTTTTAATTTAGTTTTTAAAAAAGCTTTTTTGCATTGTATATATGCATGGACTCATTCTGCTTCTTATAGTCTTCTATTTTATAGAACAGATTTGATTAATTTATGATTTGTTTACTTTGTTGTCATGTCTCGAAAACATCCTGAGCAAAGCTTAAAGCAGAGACTGCACACACACCTTAAAGGGATTTTTGTGACCTGAAAACACGTAAACATATAATTTCCATGTCTGAATACACGTTTTCAGGTATTTCACATGTTTTTCCATGTAAAATACACTGTGCCATTGCTTGCTTGCTTGAGCCTTTAATAGGACGGGAGGGCCATTGGCTATGGCGCTGGAGAGCGGCACAGAGAAACACTGTGTGACATCATGCCGTACTCCAGGATAAATTACACCTCAAGCTCTTCAAATAGTGATTTTTAAAATTTCTTATAACCCAGAAATGATGTATTTCTGCCCTTTTCCCCTTTAAGTTGCACTTTTACACCACTGAGGCTCTGTTCTGCTTTACCCTACACTCTGTTTTACAGACATTTAGCAGATGTTTTTCTACAAAGCGACTTCCATCTGAGACGGAGACCAACACAAACAGGACGTGGTATCATAATAAGTGGTAGTCAGACTGTTGTGAGTCCAGTTTGACACAGGTGCTGCATGGCACGATCACAGGCAGTTTTAATTTACTTATATTTTTGTCTTAAATGTTGTTTTTAAATGTTTTCCAAACTAAATCCTCTTTTTTATTTAAAGTGAAAACATTATTTTTTCTCTATTATCAACTTTAACAGTCAGCAGTTTTCTAATTTTCTTTATTTGCCTTTGTTATTGTGGGCTGAAAGTTGGACAATTTTGAGTCAAAATGTTTTAGAAGCAGCTGATGTAGGTGTTTATGAACAACATGTAGTAGTGTGCATTTATTTATGTTTTTATCAATATGCTATGTTGAAATGTTAACAGCTTCTATATTTGCTTTGTTATCAGAGAATTCAAGAACTCTGGACCTGAATGCATTATTATATAACAAAAAAGGTGGAAAAATTCTCAAGTTCAATTAGGTTGAGATTAAATCTCCAGAACAGAAAAGCAGGCAGCCGACTCAAAGACGCTGTTTCTGGTCACAGTTTTTGTCTGATCCATCAATTCTTTTGCCTGTTCTTTTAGTTTTCTTTCTCCCTCAAACTCATGGATGCTGCTCTGTTATGCATCACTGTGCTGGAATTTACAGCTTTGTTTTATTGACCAATTAAACTTTTTGGAAATATTAAACATTTCTGCTCTTCCTGATTCCTGCAAACTCACCGCATGGCTGCAGCTGCACAGATAACATTAACATTTAAAGATGGAAAATTTGTGGTGGGCATGAGCCAGCCTGGGCCACAATGCCAGGGTCGATCTTTTGTCTCAATCTAGATTCAAATTCAAAAATTCAAATAACTTTATTTATCCGTCAGGAACTTCATTTGCATACAGAGCACCAGGACAAGACACATACATAAAAAACACATTCATCGAATGCATGATAAATAAATAAATCAATAAAAGCATATCATAAATCATCACTTCCCCAATACA
>JBAMHV010000012.1:6710886-6742991 GCA_037177535.1 Pseudomugil gertrudae | reverse complement strand
TGACCAGTAATGAAAGACGGGAAACAAATGTGCTGCCTTAAATTCAGGAAGTAGTGGAGCTGTGCACAGAGCCCATTGGTCACTCTAAATCAGGGGTACCTGGTCTTCGAGAGCCAGAATCCTTCAAGTTTTCCATGTATCCCTGGCCCAGCACATCTGATTTCAAATGACTGAATCACTGTGCAAAGCTTGATAAGCTGCTGGATCCATTTGATTTGATGGGCTGGGCCAGGTATACATGGAAAACCTGCAGGATTCTGGCTCTCGAGGACCAGGGTTCCCTACCTCTGCTCTAAATGCTTCCCAAGTGTGACAGTTGATGCTCGTTTGTCTGTGTTGGTCTTGCAATGAACTGGCAACCTGTCAAGGGTGCATGTTACTGCTTATCTGCTAATTGCTGGAACAAGCTTGTGAAAGGCAACGGATGACTGAAGTATCAGGATGTTCCATGTCTTCTCCATGTTTGTTGTTTGAGAACAAATGTGGTTGTTTGAGAACATTTGAGATGAATGCAAGATGGATGGTAGATATTTAGCTTTGTCCTAATGTGGGGAAAAATACAAATGAATGTGAGCAATGGCTTTTTTTTAAATGAAAATAATCACAACTGCAAGTGCAACTATTGTCTGTGCTTTTCCCTGATTTCTATATGAAACGGAGAAGCTATTTTAAGAGAACTTGTAGCACCATAGTTGGGATATCAAGCATGTTTCTTTTTTTACTTTAGAGTAAGGGGCCGACCATATTCTAAGACGATCACGAAGCAGAACAATATTGCATTTTCAGATTTTGTTCTAACCATCTTAAGATTCAAAATGTCAATATTATCTCAAAGATGAGCAACAACACTGTGATGAACTCTCCTGGAGAGTCTCTTAAAAGGATAAAAAAAAGATTGCTTTTTTGCTTTTCTGAATAGACATGTTAAAGTAAAAGCTCAAGTGTTCTAATTCAAAGAGGCAACAATATAATGGAAATGACTGTCTTGGTAACTTCTATCCTGCTGCGATAGTGTCTGAGCTTCAGATGAAGGCTCAAACACACAGGAAATATTTACCAGCAGCTACATAGACATTTCACAGTCCAATGATATTTTGAATCATGCAGAGTTGTAAAAATGAGTGTTGACATGGAGACTCTAACTCATAAAAAGCCCAGAGGTTCCATCACAGACATAAAAAAGCAGCAGTGACAAGAGTTTAAATCTGGGGATAGACAAATGCAACAATATAAAAGCCACATTTCTTTTTTGTTGGAATTTCTTTAGTTAACCTACATGTATGTAAATGCTCTTAAACAGCTTTTATGTGTAGTAGTATAGTAGTGTTTTTGTCTATTTTAAACGGGCTTAAAACAATACAAGATTACACTACAATGAGCTGGCAAATGTGGCTAGGGAGAGGGAAGTCTGGGCTTTCCTCCTAGGCTGCTGTCCCCGTGACCTGACTTCGGATAAGCAGTGGAAAATGGATGGGTAGATAAAACATTACAAGGTTTAGGACTTTTTGAAATCTGTGCTGATAACAAAACCATGTGGTCCTTTTCCTTTGTAGCCTGAAAGTGCTGAATCTATTTTCCCCCACATAAATATGAACTTTATGTTTAAAGAGAGGTTTTCAGAAATCTTCTGAATCCCTGCAATGATTTACACCATAAAGCTCTGCCTGTCTTCAACGAGCCACCTGAGGACTGAATTCTCCCCATCTTTACCTCTGAAAGCTCCAGTCTATATGGGATGCTTGTGCAAGACGAAAACTCTAGGCTGACTTCACCTGAGCTTCAGTAAAGCTGGACTCAAACAAAAAGTAGCCGAATAAAAACATAATCACCAATACACTAAGTAACGTTCTGTTTTTATTTTTTAATCTCTCTGGTCCTGCTTGTTTGCATACTATAGTCACTATACTATACAGTCACTATACTATAGTCATTTGGCAGATGCTTTTATCCAAAGCGACTTACTTGTTATTTTAAACCATTTTAACCATAGCTATTTTAACCTAACATGCATGTGTTGTGGATGGGAGGAAGTCGGAGAACCCATGCAGAACATGCAAACTCTACACAGGTCACTGGACAACTCTCCCCAAACCTGGGGCTCGAACCAGCAATCTTCTTGCTGTGAGGCCACAGCGCTAACCACTGCTCCACCATGCTGCACTACTTTTATAATGCCTGATAAAAGTGTAAGATGTTTTCTCACTTGGGCAAGTTTGTAGTTGGATGCTGATTGTTAAATTCTTCGACACACTTTTGTCTCTTTCTTATAATAGGTCCATGCCTTGTTTAATTACTTGCAAGGATTAGATCTCGAGGAATTTATTTCCTTATAGCTGACATAAAAGAACTGATTTTCTCCTTGTTTGTCTGTTTTGCAGTGGACAAGTTCAACTATTTAAAAGCAATCACTTTGAAAAGCCGTGCAAAAAGGCAAACTCTGTGTGTGTGTTTGGTATTTTTTTTTAAAAAAGGTTAAAGGTCTAATCTGTTTGCGATTTTGAGAAAAAAATGTGTGTGTGTGTATGGGGGGGGGGTGATGTCAAAATAAGAGGGTACAAAAAGGCAGTTATTCAAACTCTGCATGTTCATCTTCTCACTTTTGTTGTTGTTTTCACTCTATAAATAATAGTGTGAATAATAGATCAATTTTAAGCATTATTTGGATGCAAAGTTCACATCTTTGTTATTTCTGGCACATATTTAAAATTATTCATTTCTTCTGCTTGACTAGTGTTGCAGTATGAGCTTCCTCTGGAGGCCTGGAGTCTGAGAGAAGAGTAGAATGTAATAGGAGAGTCTGCTGTTGCATGCTGTGAGATGACGATAGCTGACTAAACCTATTGCATTTCATTTTAAATGCCCGCGCACAACTCCCTCCCAGCCCGTCACGGTGTCTCCCATCGCTCTGTATTTATAGCGCCCCTGTGCGCGGACAGGCACAAGCATGCCTCGTCACTAGAGGCAGAGCGCGTTGCTGCGACTTGGAGACGCTTTTTGGTGGTGAAAAAAGCTGTGCTGCGCTGAGGAAAGGACGCCGGAGTGCAGGAGTTTTAGCCCAACTTCACCGCTGCAGGTTGTTGTGACAGAGACCATAGTTCTCAGGGGTAAGATGCTGCTCGATTTCTCTGCGCTTGCTTTAGTTTTATTTTAAGTCTGTGGAAATGTGAAGCTGCGCATTCCGCTGGTGGATGAGAATGTGAAGATTGATGCTGAGTCCCAAAGTATTTAACAAAGCTGCTTTATTCACTAGTCTTTCTGTTGAATATTAATAAACCAAGTTTGCAGCTTGGGTGAAGATCTTTAGTTTTTTCCCGTGCAACAGTGTCCCCAGAAGTTGTTGCTAAGATAGATAAACTCCCAATTTATAGTTGGCAAACAAATATCTGCCTCTTGTCTTGATTTTATTACATTTTTTGTTAGAAAACTGGTCAGTACATCATAATGTGAAAGTTGTTTTTATTAATAAGGGGAGGGGGTCGCATCTTTCAGGGAGATGTCACTGTTTCTGCTTTAGTGATGATTACCAACCATTAATAAAACAAACCTGCAGAGTTTTTTGTCTGCTACAGAAATCAGGCATTTTCTTTGCCTTATGTGTTATTAGGAGACGTAGGTTATATTTTTGCTGCTGCATTGAAAGGTTCAGGTTTGAACATTTGGTATTTTAACAGTTGTAAGCAGAATGACAGCATCCAATATAACTCGCCTGTTTTAGTTGTCGCACGTCCGGATTAACCAATTTGGAAAATGTAGCCTATTGCTGGCTTTTGTTACTTCCATATTGTGTGAATTGTTTATTGCGCTGCTCGCAGCGATTTTTGCAGCTTTGTATTTTTTTTTTTTGGGGGGGGGGGGGGGGTCTTGGAGTGGAAAGCTAAACAATGCAACACGTGAGCTACAAAAACTGTTTTAAGTAACCGGGCCATAATACATCTGCAACAGACCTTTGGAATAGGCTGTTTGCAGTGCAAAAGTTCTGCTAATGCTTAAATTATCAGTATAAAATAAAAATTGTATGATTTTGATTCCCTTCATTCTTTTTGTTTATCTCCAAGAAAACCAATAACAAGTTAAGCTTTACAAATAGATGAAATCCTTTGCAGCTGCAGGAGAAATGAATGGAGATTTAACGTCTTAACGTTTCTGAATGACTTTGGATTAAAACTGCGGATGATGTAACTGGAAAAACAGTGTATTTATCTCATTTGAGACTCTATATTTGTACACTTTTTATAATCAGCCACACGAGTCCCCACAGGGTTAGTTTATGAGCAGTAGTTGTTAGTGATGGGCGCTCGCTTTTTCAGCGTTATTTTTAATCCCTGATCGATGCTCATGCCAAAGCGGCCCGCACCAGTATTCTAAGAAAATACTTTAATCCCCATTTTTTTAGATGTCTGTCAATTTCCACTTCACTTACTGGCAATTTCTTATCTCAGCGGGGTTACAGCTACAAAGAAGTGGACAGTGTTGAGAGTTAGAAAATCCTGCGCCACAGCCTCGCAGCGTCCAAGCCTCATTTGAAATGTGTAATTTCGCTGATATGCAAATTATCAAGACATGCTGATTTAAGTTGACCTATTTGTGTTTTGGGGCCAGTAAGATGATGAATAAATTCTCTGAAATTTAAAGCCTCACTTATTGGGTTCTGGATAAGTTTGGATTTTATGGCACAATCAAGATTTGCTCTCTGACTTGTAATTGTAGGATAAACTTAATCTCCTACATTACCATCAGTACGTCCTCTATGCATTGTTATGGCACATCTGAAAAACTGAGTGAGGACGGGAAAGCATTCTCAAGCTGTTGTGGAGGCTGAGCGCTGACCTTGGTGCTGCATTATTTCTGCTGCCCTCCTGTACTGACTGCAGAGCAGGCGCGCGCGGGGAGCAGCTTCTCTCGCGCTCTCCGACACGATGTGCATTCCAGACAAAGCCACCCACGCGGCCAGATGCATCGATTTTTTTTCTTTTTAGATGAACAACTTACTTCTCTGCATTGGCTTTGCATTAAATTGAATAAAAACGCATCAGTGTAAAGTCAGGCGGGGGCGACAGTTTTTAAGTTCAAGTGCAAGGAAACTGTAATCATGGGATGAAATAAGAAGATATGAGCATCACAAACTGCAGGAGGGATCGGCTTTAGAATCATTCGTGTTGTGTGTTATTGGTGCGATTATGCAAAGATGTAGCCAACATGAATAAAGAAAACACTCAGACGCACAAGGACGCGATGGCATTTCCTCTAGATTTCATCTTGTTAAACTCTAAGCTAAATCTGCTTTTTTGTAATCATTAAGAATAGCAAAAACTGTACATTATAAACCAGACACACAAACTCACTGAAATTTAGTGCAAAATGAAAACTTCTTCTACATTTAAAGATTGAGACAAGAGGAAATGCATAACGAAAAGATATTTCTGCCGGTTTAAAATACTCCAGTCTCAATACCAGCTAAATAAAAAATCCCCATCAGTGATCACTGACACTCATTGATTACTGAGCACCTCAACCAACCAATCTTTAACTGTAAAACTGTTTCACTCTTATCAGATGGGAGGTGAATTGATGGAATTTTTAAATTAAGTAAAATAGAGGTATATGTAGTAAATTACTGCAGAAAACATGCCTAACTTTACAAAATGGAAGAAAAAAATGTTACTAAAGGCCCAATGGGAGCTTTAATCCATATAAAAACGTGAATGATACATTTACATTTCCAGCCATTTTGCATCACTTTATGGTAAAAAACTTTGCTCAAAATTCTGTGCAACAGTCAGATTTTGGTCTTCTGCCCCTAAACAGACACCAGAAAGCGGAATATTACACAATATGAATTCTGTCATATTACATGGTGATAAATGGTAAAGACACCCCCCCCCCCCCATTATACTTTAAAAAAATGTATATATATATTTTTTAAAGACCTCCGTATTAAAATAATTGGACTTTTCCTATATGGCTTGTTCATGGGTTGGGTTTAAGGGTTAAATCCAATGCAACTATTTTTAAACAGGTTCTGTGTTGCAGAATCTTCATTTTGTAGGCAATAAAATCCATTTTCAGAATAAGTTAGAAAAATTAGACTCATTTTGATCAGTTGTGCAACTAAATAAATTTGACGTTGTGAGAGGAATCTGCCACTGATTTTGAATACATAGTTTTAGCTGCCCAGAAGCTCATGGTTGTCGTTTTTGACTCTCCTGCTCCTAATGTGCCACGTTTCTTTATCAGGAATGGATCTGTGTTGCTGCCAGGCCTGTCAAACACTGTATCTGTGAAGCTAACCTGTTAGAAGTTATACAAAATTATCCCTTTTTGGTTTTAAACAGTAAAAATAGCCATTTGTCTTCAGGGAAGAGATGTCATTTTAACTGTAAATGCAAGTATGCACTGTATCAATGTTTTATACTTGTGAGAGTCGTCTATTTTACTGACATTGATTCAACACAGAACATCACAAGCACTTTTATCACCTTTCATTTTTAACAGACTGGATGGTCTATCTCATCTTTGGCACATGGAATAGATGTCAGTTTATGTTTCCATAAAGTGAATAGTTTAACTCAGGACATGCATCCACTGTCTTTTTTTTGTCCATCTAACATGTCATGTAAAAAACCTTGGCAGCGTTTCTACATTTGGCTGTTATAGCTTCCTCCTACATAGTACACTTCTAGTTTTTAGTCTGTCCAAGGGCTAGAGGTCAGACTCATCAAATGTAGGTTGACTTAGGACCCATATAGCCAAAAAGATTAAGGCTTTGATAGATGCTCATTTTATATCCAATCCTGACACCCTCACTGTCAACAATTAATCTGCTGGTTGCAGAGTCTGTCAGAACTATAGGTTTGTGTAATCTACAAACCCTTGTTTCTATTTTAGTCTTTTGTTGCCTCATAATTTTCATAATTCAAAGTGTTACGGTTACCATATTCCAGAACTGATTTTTTTTTCTTAAAACAATGAAGTGGTCGATTTGTTTTAAAGAAATGTATATAAAGCTCAACAGGATACTGACCTATAGCCTCGATACCATTTTATTTTAAGAATTCAAACCCTGAGTTTGTTAAATCGGCGCACTCTATTCTGATTTTCTCCAACTTTCTTTTCCTCTTTCAGAAACATCCCTGGGGACACACATCCACACAAGCACAGGCAATCGCACACAGGCATGATGCAGGAGTCGGAACCCACAGTATGCCAGCTGCAGCCCAATATTATCTCTGTGCGCCTTTTCAAGAGGAAGGTTGGGGGTTTGGGCTTTCTGGTAAAGCAAAGGCTGTCTAAGCCACCTGTCATTGTGTCAGACCTCATTCGCGGCGGAGCAGCAGAAGAGTGTGGCCTGGTGCAGGTGGGCGACATTGTGTTGGCTGTCAACAACAAGCCACTAGTGGACCTTTCCTATGAACGGGCATTGGAGACACTAAAAAATGTGTTACCTGAGAGCCATGCTGTGATCATCCTTCGTGGGCCTGAAGGCTTCACCACCCACCTAGAGACCACCCTATCTGGAGATGGCCGCCAGCGCACAGTGAGGGTCACACGCCCTGCCTTGCCACCCTCCAAGTCGTACGATCAGTGGTCGCCTCTCAGTGCTTACAGCCCAGGGCAACTGCAACAGGTCAACAGGGAGCCCCAGCTCAGGGCTATTGAGAACCTGTCCTCTCCATCCATCACTCATGCTCTCCTGCAGAGAGGAAGTGTGCAGAGCCAGGATGGGGGGCGTGGAGCTCTTCTGTGCAACGGGCTGGAAGAGAACAACGAGCTACTTAAAGAGATCGAACCAGTGCTGCGCCTAATCAAAAGCACCAAAAAGGAGATCAATGGAGAAGGCCAGAGGAATGCTGGGAGGAGGGATGTGGAGATTCAAGTGGCATGGTAATTGTGATCTAATGGTATCTTATTGATCTCTCGGTTTCACTGCTTTTGTCCTCAATCACTCCAGCAGTAAAGTGCTGCAGTTGTATCCCACATAGTATAAGAATCGGTTCCCTAAAAAGAGACCTTATTGACTTGTAAATAACTTTCATCCAGTCCTATGACTGAAAGCATCCTCTATTCACTTTGCCACCATGTGGTTTCTGGACAACTAGACATGTGTCGCATTAGGTTTTATGTACTGTATCATTATCGTGACCGTGTATTGGAAATTGCTGCTCTCATGTTGGCCTCTAGAAACCCTCACTTTAAAGGACGTTACTTACTCTTGTCAGCAGTTTTTTTTTCTTGATTTGCATAAACCAGCTGTAAAGTATCAATTAGATGACTCTTAACAGTTTGACTGGTTTGTCAAAGAACTAATTTTCTCAGTATTTTCAGAAGTTTTTATGTCGACGTCTGTGCGATCTGCATTTATTAGGGAAATGTTGCCTCAGTTCAGGTATATGAAATCTTAGTGTTTCATTAGGATTGGATGTTGGTTCCTTTTTTATATTAATGTGACATTGCAGAACTCTATTAGCATTCTGCAACAGGCTTATTGCATAAGTTATCAGTTTGCAAGTAATTCAGACGCCTTGTGTGCAGCCCCTCTGAAGGTCAGACACATTATTTATTTCAACAAGAAAGTAGTGTAGGCATTCAACATTGACAAGTTCTTTTGAAAATTGTAAATGCCCAATTGAAACCTTAATAAGGGCTGTTTTTTGATTGCTGAAGATGTGTAAATTCTGGAGAACTTGCATTTTTAAGTATTCATTTAAGAAGACGTCTCAGTCAGGGCTGACATTCTATGCTGAGTGTGTCAAAATGAACTCCACTGTTGTTGTTTGCATCTTAATTATCAGCTGTTTTTCTTCCCACGACCAATTGAAATCAAATTTTAGACCAGTCTGTTTGGATCAATATCTCATTCCTGACCAAGCCATGCAGATCCCTTTCTCTGCCATAAATATGTTTTGTGAGTCACTGCTTTTGAAGGATTCATAAATACACACAAACTGAGGCAAACCATTGTGCTGAAGTGAACTGGAAAAACAGGAAGTCATTTATTTGAAGTATCCCCTAATAAATGGCTGCCTCAAAGGAGCAGCTCTAACAGAAAGTGAGGGAGAGAAAACCTTGGGAAGATGGACCATTTCAAATTGATCTAGGTAAAAAAAAAAAAAAAAAAAAAGTAACCAACTAAGAATTTGATTCCTTGTTTTTTTTTGTTTTTTTTTTGTGATCAAAGTTCATCAAAGCAGATCTTTCAAGCTCTGGTCCTGAAGATCTGATATGCTGCATGTTTAGATGCTTTACTGCTCACAGCTGATTCAACATAACTAAATCCAACTGCTTGCTAAGTTTTAATGATGCCATCTATCATCCATCCATTATCTACCGCTTCTTACCTGAACGGGATTTTGCGGGGGGGAGGAGGGCTGGAGCTGATCCCAGCTAACATCGGGCAAAAGACAGGGCACCTTGCCAGTCATCAATACATCAATCACAATGATGCTTTACTTTAAATTACATATGTTGAGGTGAGGAAACATCTAAAACCTTCAGAAAAACCTACACCAAAATCAATAAATGCATGACAATGCAACAGCAAAGAAAAATATAGTCTAAAACAAAACTGCTAAGGACTAAATCTGTACATTTATTATCACTGTAAGAGATTGGTTATATTTTTCAGCAGGACATCTGTCCACATAGGATATGGCTGCCATTATCCAAGAAAACTTTATTTTTCCAAGCTGCTTTGAGGATCGCTCTTTCAGTGCAAACAATGACATTTTACTAAATTTTAACTCTGTAGTTATGCATACAGTTAAAATTGTGAATGAATGCACAGGAATACAGAGAACAACACTTGAATAACATTTAACATTGAAGTTGTTCTAACACAGCTGAACTTGGAACGTGGGTCTATCTTCATCATTCAGTTGAGTTTGGTTGTGTAGCTGAATCTCTAAAAGCCATCCAGAGGACTCTGAAATGAGACAACGGTTAAATTGTGACTGTTTTAGAAAGCACTTTGTTCCTATTTTGTTATGTACAGTAACACACACACAAACGGCAAGATAGTTTGAGCCAGTTAATGTTTCAGAGACTGCATTAAATTGTTTTGATATTTCTAACAGTCCATAATCATAATACATAATTAACACTGTAGATAAACATATTTGAGCTTTTTTCAGCGCTCGTCTTAATGACCTTTAATTCTGCAGTAATTGCATAACTGATCTCCCATTAAATCTTTCAACCAGCTAATTTTTTATCCTCTAAAAAAGCAATGCTTCAAGACCTCTCAAGCAGCAGCAGCAGATGGCTTTCATAAGATATTCCAACAAGCAAACTTGATAGACTGATGTATGAATAAATATCTACTTTTGTACACAAAAAAAAGAGTTGTTTTTAAGAGCTTAAACCTTGCTGACATTCTGTGCAGTAACAGCAGAGATAGCAGAGTCAATAAACCTTAATTAAATTTGGTGCTCGGATCAAAAGAAGACATCAAGTCTTTGTCATGAATCAAAATAAACCCCAAAATGAATAGAATGGAAATATAGCTGCTTCCCTGAAAACAAGCAACATCCAGTGTGAAGCAGATGTTCTCTATCAGTCAGCACTAACGACAAAAGACGCATGCAACTTCCCTCCATTGTTTCTGCGTGTTTGAACGTCTTCTTCAAATTATGCTGACGAATATGGTTCTGGAATTTGAGGCAAAGAAAAGATGCAGTGTAAAAAAGGATGCCTGTGAAAATTTACAATTAGCATGGGCATGTGCTCAAGGGGGGAGGGGGAGTGTGAAAGGCAGAGGGAGGCAAAAATGTGTGTGGGCGCTTTCGATTGGAGACAGTCAAACTTCAACACAGAAGAGTTTGGCGTAATTGTTCATCTCTCATGCAGCATTTCACGATCCCCCTCATTCAGTCTCATAGGATCATGCAGTCACAGCTCAGAGAGCTCCAACAGTTCATATCTGCTGCCTTTCATCTAAGCAGGGTGAAAGCCTTAATATTTTTGTGCTTACACAATTGCACATCTCTTTGAATTCATCTGAAAATGAAACTTTTACATTTTTTTTCCTAGTGTAAACAGTTTTAACCAAAGAAGTCAGTTTTTTCTCAACTGGTTAAAATGGTTAAAAATGAACTTTAATCAAGTAGCCGCTACCTTTTTATATGAATTTTTTCACAACTAAAAATATGTCTAGCTACATAAATGTATTGACAACACACCCCTCTGCTCTTACCCTTTGATTGTAGCTTCATGTTAGTCTTACTACTTTGACTTGGAAATTTGAGGACTTTTTCATTTCAGCATTTGTGCACAGTTTGCAAAAAATTGAAAAGGTAACATGTATTTTTTTTTGTCTGAGCTTATGTGACTGTGTGTGGAGGGGGATGGCTAAAAAATTAACTGAAATAAGGGCCTACTTTGCAAAAGATGCAAGTTCTCACATCTGACAGAGTATTTTACACAACTTCTAGGGACCTCGGAGTGGGAAATGGCACATCCCCCCAGCTGGCATCAGATGACGACATGATACTGGAAAACATGCCAGTGGTGGCCAACAACACTGATAAGGTAAAGCAAAACACTGTTACAAATTTAAGAAGAAAGAGATAATTTTTTAGAATTGTTGAGCTTTGTAGGAACTGATAACTTGAGATCTTTCTGTCTTCGTGTGAATGCTTGTGCACCAGCAAGTTTGCAAAGAAAAATCTTTTGTTGTGTAATGCAATTTGATCCATGACTGCTTTAGCCTGTTTAGCTTGTCAGCCTACACAACTGTCAGTAAGTCACTAACTGAGAATGCATGTCCGTTTCCCAGCTTTGTACATGTAAATACTTTGCATAAGATCCTCTTACCTTTTAGATGCTTCCGGCGGTACACTGGTGCAGCGTTAAATCTAGCTTATGCTTTCCACACTGAGAGGTCTAGTCACAGGTCCGAGTGTTTTTGATACTGTAATCTGCACATGATCAACATTATCCTTCCACTTCTAGTTGCTCAACCCTTCATCAATGGGACCGGATAGGGTGAAATGATCTACCGGAGGTCAAATGAATGAATGCATGCAGCTGCTGATCTTTCTTTCCATTGAATGTGGCTCCTTTTTAACCTGATCCAACCTCTCAAACCTGAAAATAAGATAGTGACGTGAAATCTTTATGATTTTGTGTTTGTGTTTGGAAGGAGGACTGAATTGGAAGATGTGAACTTGGGGAGTATCCAGTAGGATGCACTGATTCATGCAACAAAAATGTAGCCTGCAGGATTTTTTTTTTTTTTTTTTTTTAAGCTGACTCTCACCTTGATGGCACAGTGGTAGGTGTTTGACAAAATTTAGTCCCTGAGCTAATTTAAAGTTAAGATTTTTTAGAAAATTGAGTCAAAGTAAAAATATGTCGGGTCATTCTTTATTAACCTGTAAATTCATTTTCTCGCTTTAATAGATTCAGCGCCATTAGACTGAGCTTGTCATGTATTATTTAATGATTTAATAAGAACAAGTTGAAGAATATTCTATAAAGTTGAGGAAATTCCCACTGAGCAAAGAAAATATAATTCAGTTCCTCCTGTTTTCTTTCTTGTTTTTAAACTTCATCACTGAATTATGTTGTCAAACCAGAAACTGAGCCCATATAGATCTTTGACAAATGACCTCTTTCTACTTTTTTAAGGCTGTCAGTTTCACTTCCTTCTATTATCTATTCTCATCTACCCCCTATCTTGTGCTAATCATCTCAATTTCATCAGAAGTTTTAATGATGGGTGTATGAGGAACTTTTACTTCATAACTCTGTTTTCCAGAAAGACTTGGTAATTATCCCCCATTATGTCATTATCTTCATCAGATTAACTTCTGTTCATTCATTGCACCATGGATCCTCCCTTCTTCACGTTCTTCTTGACATTGAGGACTATGGATAAGCATGTCAATTTCCTCTTAGACTTGAAATAAAAGCATGAAGCAGCTTTTGCACATTTATATCTTTTCATTCTAATGAATCCATTCTTTGTGTTTTCATGACTTTGCTGTTGTGAGCCTGTATGGAGGCTACAATAAAAAAAAATTATTGCTAGCATGCAAGGTAAAAAAAGCTTTATACTATATCCTTAATAAATGTACACTATTGCTGCAAGGCTTTTTTTTCTGACTTGTATGAAAGATGCACATTGAGCACTGAAATCACGTAGGTACATTAACTCCCATCAGCATAACCCCTTTGTTGCCTTAAAATGCTTTAAACCTATGGAATTATGAATGTATATAAACAAAACAATCCTGAATAACTGCTTCTGGCTAAAAGTTTAAATGTCTTTTACTAATTTAAAAATAAATGTTCCTCAATATATGCAGTCTCCTGTAGTACTGCTCTTAGTATGACCTTGATATTTCTATAAGTGTTGCAACTTGCAAATGTGGAAAAAACCATAAAATGTGTTGAGTTTTTTTTAAAGTGTTGCGTTTAGTTCAAGTAGTAAAATAAATTCTGCTTTAACAGAGTAAATCACTTCTACAATAACTTTTTAACAATATTTAAATGGTTTATGTGGCTTCAGTTCTGTCAGAAACTGCTCAGAAATGGACATTTCCTGTATTGTGGGTTGTAATGCTCCACTCTTTAATTAACGTGTCCTACGCTCTGACACATGTCAGAGACTGGTGTCAGGAACTCGGTTTTGTAATGAACAGAAGTGATGTCCTGTGACTCTACAATTTCTATCAAATATTGGACCCATAACCCGATAACCCGATCTTTTTTATCAGCCAATAATTTGGCATGCATTCTCTGCAGATAAGGTAATATTGCACCCAAATTTGCTTTTGTTTATTAACCAACTTTTTCTAGTTTTATGCCATCTGGCACAACTTGAAAGTCCTCCCACAACTGTTGAGGCTCATCACATCCAAAGTAAAATTTATTAACTATGACCTGCTTCTCGTGTCAATGCATGTCTCCATGCTATGCTGCCATTTAGCAATCAGCCAACTGGATTGTTTGGGAGAATTCAGAACTGTATTGCACTTTTATTGTATTTTGGGCAATTTTCATTTTTTTAATTTCCAAATCTTTTTAAATATTAAGTAACCTTACTAAAGTAAAACTTCTTAAAGAAAATGCCTTTTTTTTTAAATAACTTTTTTTAAATTTAAAATTCATCTCTTGCAAGCTTGGAAGAACTGAATTCTTCCAAGCTTGCATGTGGCAATACATTTTAAGTTTTTCTTTTTTTTTTTTCTTTTTTGTCTTTTTTGTTTTTTTGTTAAATGTAAATGCCAAATCTGGCCTCTGGTCAGAAAGCCTCACATTTTTATGCATGTCAAGAAATCTTATTATTCCACTATCTGAGTCTCTCTGTCTGTTTAAACAGTCTCTTTACGGTACAATGATCTTGTCCACAAGCTTCGTGATAATCATGTGTCACTTCTGAGCTGCACAGTCGGGGTTATGCGGTTGGAGCATGAACACACAGGAACAAAGGTCTTCACTCTTGCTGTGTGCGAAATCAAATTCACTTCATATCTCCTCATTCCTTTTTTGCTGTTGAGAGGACCTAAAATGATGGTTGGACCCAGCCAGCGTAACACTGTTGGTGTTCATCTCCTAAGCAAGCAGAATGATTGTGTTCCTGTTGTTCAGAAGCTGCTCCACTGTGTAATTAACAATGCTGCTGGAGCTGATGAAAGAGCTTCCAAGGTGTGCCATTGATTACTGTAAACTTTGGCAATCACTTGCTACTTTTCTCTGAGGAACATTTACAGTTGGCTTTCAGGTTGAATTGCAGTGATTCATCTATCAATAGAGATACTTATTGAAAAACTCAGTGAGGCGAGAGTTAGCTTATCATCAACCTGCTGCTAGGAGTTGATTGCCTTTGTCCCAGACTGGTAAATGAAACAGAAATGGAGAATGGGAGAATGCAAATGTTTTCTGTAATGGCTTCATAAGATTGTTTTGAGAAACTTCCGTACAATGCCTCAGTATTTTTCCCTGTAAGCAAACACACGTGTTTAGCAGCATTTGAGGTAAATTTCAGCTGGATGTTGCACTTAAATTGATTTCATGTGCCTTTTTTTTTTTTCCTTGAGTCATAAATAACTTATCTTTCAGGGACCAGAGGTGTTGCAACAGTCAGGAACTATTTACGAATTACAGAAGTGCATCATAAATTATGACTGATTTATAAATGTGTGGTCTTTTCAGGCTCCGGCCCAGGGCAGGACCTCACCCATTAAGTCAATGCAGAACGGCAGTCCCTCTAAATGTCCTCGTTTTGTAAAGATCAAGAACTGGGAGACTGGCACGCTCTACAGTGACGTACTCCACCACAGTTCCAGCAAGGTAAAGCGCAAGGAAACGTGTTCAATTCACAATTGTTTAAAGTGTCTGTTGCAGCCTTTGTGTTTATTTAACTTAGTTGGGCTCTCCCTACAGTTTGGGAACTACCATTAGATGTTATACATGGAGACATGGTTAGGCTCCATTCATTGCATTTCTTGTTAAAAATCTGCTGTTAATCGCAACGGCAGAGGAACTAATTGATACTGTGCAGAAGACAGAAATAGAAAAATATGAATGAAACCAAATAACCTGAGTTTCTAGAAAATGCAGCGCCACACGCGCTGCAGATCATAAGAATTGCGGGTTAGTTATTTGTTTTTTTTATTACTAAATAATGTACAGTCTAACTTCATTTCAGTCCATCAAAACCCATTTCGACGACTTCTAAAATTAATTTAATTAGGAGCAGATTAAGTACGGGAATATTCTTAACTATAAAGCAATCAGTCTGTAGTGGTTTTCATTGTGGTGGTTATTAAAAAAATATCCACAAAGGTTTGTGGTCTTTGTGGAAAACATGGACTCTCTAATGGCTGATGCCACTGACAGCCCATAAAGTCTTCTTTTTCATAGCATAATTAAATGCCACAATTAATTCAATTATGAAAACAAATGAGACGCAAATTCCTGATTTTTATCTAACACCATTACATATTGTCTACTTGCATAAGCAAACAATCTGTACAATGTAAAAGTGGTCAAAAGTGTACTTATGTTTAATAAACATTTTGTCAACTAAATGGATGTTTCCAGGTAATTAAAAACATTGTTTTTCTGATTGTGCATTAATAAAGCAGCATGAACCACAGTTTTTATTATCTGAAGGGTTATGTTAAAATGCAAACTAGCAGTTATTAAATCTGTGTATTGAAAATTTTAAGTGGATGGGGAAAAAAGTGGGAAAAGTGATTGCTGTTCTAGGTGTTTTCTAAATTGCAGGCTAGCAGGGCAAATACAGTACAGGTAGGAGTCCTATTTGTAAATCTTTTGTAAGGCATGTAAAACTTTATACAAGCTATAGAGTAAGCAACAGAAGAATGTCTGTTGGTATCCTAAATGCAGACCAACGTAAATTGCTGCCTCGGTTAACTCAAACAGTTTTGCATACAGACGTGCCAACCTATAATTTGAAAGTCAAGTAAATTGAAGTATAAAAGCAGGGTGTGCAATTTCTTTGCTTGTCACTACCAATTCATGCATTAGAGGGCGCCTCCCTAAATTGTTGGTAATTCATCTCACTTCTATTTAGCCAGAAAGCAGCGGTTTGGGTAAATCAAGGTGCAGCTTGTGAAACGATGAGTGTCAACATGTCGCTGACATACAGGGACGGATCACGTGGTTTTATTATGACTCAGTGGTTTACAAAACTACTACAAAAAGATTGAACCCAAGTGTATTTACAAGTTAACACTTATGCATTCAAGAATGCATGACTAAAACTAACTGATATATTTATCCATGATCTGAAAAGCGGCTCATAAGCATTTTACATTGCTTATGGGCCACATCATCAGACTATAGTGGTAATTTCTACGACATGCTGATGTGGAATTAAGTTTCCGTTTAAAATAGAATCTTAAAGTTTTTTTTTTTTGTTTTTTTTTATGTTACCTGAAGCAAAGCATTTGCTGAATCAAATGTTGACCAAATCAGAAAATTGACTGCTAAAATATATCCTGGATGAGACCCAGAATAGTAGCTTTCAGGTTAAATCTACAACTTAAAGTTTAACTACAAAAATATTACTTTTAGCTAAACTGATGGCTCACCAAACTTCAGATATTGTTAAAAAGAATATGAAGGAAAATACAGGCGAAACAAAGATTAGTAGTAGAAAACATCACATAAAACAAACGCACTGTTAGACTGGGAAAAAAGAGCCGAACAGCTTCATGGGCACCCAACAAACAAAAAGCCACAAAAAGCCTCAGCTGAATCTAAGATTTTTTTTCTGTAGAACACCCATGTTCATTCATCAACTGCTGTGTGGATTCCTCCCTCAGATGTTTTTAGCATTCAGATGTAGTAATCCCTCCCCCCTCCCCCCCCCACTCTTAAGGTGAAACTCTGTATTTAAGCATTCACCTTCCAGAA
Organism: Pseudomugil gertrudae; assembly: GCA_037177535.1. Classification (NCBI taxonomy): domain Eukaryota; kingdom Metazoa; phylum Chordata; class Actinopteri; order Atheriniformes; family Pseudomugilidae; genus Pseudomugil; species Pseudomugil gertrudae. The sequence goes on along the minus strand of JBAMHV010000012.1, from coordinate 6,725,606 downwards.
CACTGCAGCCATTTGTAAACAGCAGCGTTATTGCTTTGGTGACTTATTGAACAAGCTGTTGGATGCCTCTTAATGAATGGCCTATAATAGCATCCTCAGATTTATTATATATTGCAGATGATCCATCTTTTTCCAAAAGGACAGCTGTTTGGCATGAAAGCCCAGAGCTGTATGACGAGCGGACGTACTGGAGCGCGACTGATTCCTTTGTTATATTTTTAAAACTCTACTCAACCATTTCCCCAATTTCTACCATCATCACTTTGTATCTTATCATTGTTCTTGCTTGATGTCATTTTTCCTGTTTTTTTTTTCTCACTTTTTTAAGTGTTAAATGTTTTTTTAAAGGTCACAGAGGAAAGTTTCTTTTTTTTATTTTCTTGGACCTACTTCTTGCTCTGTGACTGGGTGTTTAGTGCAATTGGGTGCCAATTTTAGCACCACTGGAGCCATTGTCAAATTTCCTCTTCAATGCAAGCCTGTCATTTTTGTCATATGCTCCTGTTCATTCACATCTTCTGTGTCTGGACTGGTGAAGTCGAGCCAAACTGACAGCTGACTTCAGCTTTAATCATGTTAAACTGACCACACAAGGTCTCTCTGAGCGATGAGCAATACACTCCTTACATTTGTCTGTTTTCTAGGTTTTGCTTCCCTCCTATCTTCCTGCCACCATTAATGGAAGAATACCAATCTGACTCACTGACTTACTCATTCATTAACACAAGTGCCAGCCATGTGTGAGTGATCTAGTCAAAGACAATGTAACACTTTCAATCAATTTATCTGTTTAGAGTTTGGCACTTATAAAACATGTTTGTTTTTTATACATAAGAATATAAACAAATATTTCACATAATCAGCCACAGACAGTTGAATGGGACGTATACAGTAGCAAAAAGAAAACTGGGGGGACAAGCATAAAATCTTTAACAGGAACTTATAAAGATGTTTCACACTTTCAAAGAGGGGGAAAAACTGAATTTATCAAGGCAAAATGCATTATTAAATGTCATATTTGCTTTTTTCTCAGGTGCCAACCTGCAGTGAAAGTGTATGCAATGGTTCTGTGATGATGCCCCCCCAGCACATACGCAAACCAGATGAGGTCAGAACCAAAGAGGAGCTTCTTCCCCTGGCTACGGATTTTATAGACCAGTACTACACCTCAATCAAAAGGTAAGTATCACTTGCAATACCTGGAGAGAAGGGTTCAAAGTAAATGGGTGAGGCAGCATGAACTGAACTGTTCTGAAGAACAGCTTAACTGCTTGGAAGAAAAAAAACTGTCCCATGGTTTATCGTTTATGCAGGAAACGGTGTGTTTAAAATGAATTATTTAATTTAATATATTTTAACCTAGAAATATCCAACATAACTAAGGTTAACCGTGATCAAGGTATTTTGATTTCAAGACCCCTGTTCAACTAAACCAGAAGGTGACAATGCTTTTATAGAACTATAGGTAGTTTAATTCTGATAATTCTTTCACAAACTTCCCCACCAATCTTCCCTAGATAAAGAAAATACCATGAATACATTTGAATCAATAGCTACATGTATCCTCCTTTCTGTCAAAACTGTATCCAGACCAGAATATGATCCAAACCTGGTTGTGTCAAAACTGAGATGTTTAAGGTCATGCAGTCTTGGGACTGTAATACCTGTCATTGGCATGATGACCCACCTACAAGGAATGTTGGTACTTGCAATGGACTCACTGCTATTAAATGGACTGCCAAAAAAATAGATCTCCTGGATCAAATTTTAGGGTTTCAACTTTGTTTATATACATGTAGGCTAAATGTATAATAAGAAATTGCTTCTTTGCACTACAAAGCATACAACATCATTTATGGTTACAACTTGATTTCCATCTCCATTTGAGAGGTATAGAAGACCCTTCCTTCCAGCAGCTATTAGCCTCACAAATACAACACTTAATTAATTTTATTTTAAAAAACTATGATTTTGAATTTCCCTCTAGGATAAAGTTTTTAATTTTTATTCAATAATTAATGTCCATAAAAAATCATTATAAAAAGTTAGTCTCTTCACATTTTTGTGGATTTTCACAGTGTAAACTACACAAAAAAGCAGAGCATTAGTTTCTGTTGGGCTTTATCAGAACGCATTCTCTTGAACCATTTATCTAAACTTGTTTTTTACTTTGATTTATGGTAGATGTGGAGGTGAAGAGCCAAAAGATTGATTCTAATATACATATAATTTTTCCTATTTGTGGTTCATTTATCTACACATGATCCAAGTCTTAGCTACTGGACATTTTTGATATTATGGTTTTAGGGTCAACTCCAACTCTAAGAATGTATCACTGTTTAATGAAAGGGCCTTTTAAGCATTCTGTTATCAGACATGAAAACAGTTTTTTTTTGGCCTGTAAATAGGTCTTTGCTGTCTATTGCAACTGTCCAACTCATTAGATCTGTTTTTTCCAGTTATGGTGTTGAGAAGCAATTTAATCTTCACTCACTTACAGGTTTGGCTCCAAGGCTCACGTGGACAGGCTGGAGGAGGTGACTAAGGAGATTGAAGCTTCAGGGACTTACCAACTGAAAGACAATGAACTGATTTATGGAGCCAAGCATGCCTGGAGGAATGCTGCTCGATGTGTCGGACGGATTCAGTGGTCCAAACTACAGGTTGGATCTAGTGTGACCTAAATGACTACTTGTCATTTTGTTAAAGCTTTGTGATGTTCACTTATCTCAGCAAGAAGGTCGCTGGTTCGAGCCTAGGTTGGGAGGTTTGTCCAGTGGCCTGTCTGTGTGGAGTTTGCATGTTCTCCTCATGTATGCATGGGTTCTCTCCGGGTACTTTCGGCTTCTTCCCACCCACAAGACATGCATGTTAGAATAATAGCTATGGTTAAAATGATTGCTTATCATATAGCTTATTAAATAACGTAAGTCGCTTTGGATAAAGGCTTCTGCCAAATGACTGTAGAGTATAGTATAATAAAATAAAAATAGGCCCTAATTGTTTTTAAATTCTCGTCAGGTTTTTGATGCCAGAGACTGCACCACAGCCCATGGAATGTACAACTACATTTGCAACCACATCAAGTATGCCACCAACAAAGGAAACCTGAGGTAAAATGTACACCATATAAGCAATAATCTCCTTTTTGTTTCTTTTGCTTCAATTTTGCTCATTCCTCCTTATCCATTCTTTCCCCTCTCCATCTGTCACTCTAAACAACTGATCACCCCTTTCCATCTCTGACTACTCCGACTTGACCTCAAGTCCCATCTGTCAAAGCACGCTGTGTCTCTTAATGCAGTATCACACTATCTGCTGTCTGCCTGTCTGTTTGTCAGTGTTTCAGCACCAATCATTGCCCTGCCGGTGGGGCGACAGACCTTGCTAACAAGCAGCAATTTGCCAGACCTGCATGGCATTTGTTTGCTTTCTGCCAAGTCCTAATCACATGTAACATTTTGCATTTGCTTCTTAGAAAATGGATCGATTGCGACTTATTACAATAGTTAACCTTGTTTTTCCAAAGTTTGCTTGGTTACACATGCTCATGCACCACATCTGAACTGCTGCTCTGCTTGCCATGTTTTATACACAGAGACATGTAGAAAGCAACATGTAATGCAACATCGCAGAAGTTAAAATTAGCATTTTAAATCTACTTCTAATGAACTGAGGAAAAAAATCATTGTGCACATTTTTGCATTTCATCTTACCAGCCTCTTTAATCTTTGAAATGTTGTACATTATAATTACTTATTTTAAGCCATTTACATTTTGTTTGTGGTTATAAAGTGATCAGTCATACGTGATTAATGATAAATGTTAAAACCCATTAGGTTTATTATCACTTTAATGATCAATTATCCAATCTATCATGGCTGTCACATTTTTTTTATTAAAGTCTTAATTTATGAGTTAATGCTGTATTTCATTTATTAATTTATAAAATTAATGGATGATAATATTCTAAATGAGGGGATATTTTTAATTCTCAAACATGATTTAAATTCATAAAGTAAGGAAGATATTATTCATATTTCTTTTTCCACACTGTCTCAAGTAAAGTCCACTTGTTACATAAAACACTGCCTGAAAGACAACAAATGTTTGTAAAATGTGACTACTTGTTACTGTAACTCTGTTTTAAGCTGGGTTTATCTCACAGCTTAGTTTCCTCCACATGTGAACTGACAGCACGACTGCCCCAGATTCACACCAGCTGCTCAGTCGCACCATCACACCCTCCTCAGCGACTTAAACCAGCTTAGCTGTATTAACACACTCATTTGGTCTGCGTATGGAAACATAACTGGGATGTAGATCATACCAAAGGTAGCCAGGCTGTCCTTTTTAACATGGAGAATTTGAAGAGGCCTTAAATTACTTGCACCTTGTCCTCCATGCTTTAGAAATCTTGCTAACAAATGCACATAATGCTTTTTTCTAAAGCCTGTCCTTCCATGTGTATAAAGACTAACATGGAAATAAACATTGATTACCAATTAAATGTTTTTGGAAATTATGGGATAATTTGATATTCTAAGAAAGAAATTCTATTCCAAATGACAGCAATGCCTTTTTTTGTTATGTTCCACAGGTCAGCTATCACCATATTTCCCCAGAGGACAGATGGCAAACATGACTTTAGGGTGTGGAACGGTCAGCTGATTCGCTACGCAGGTTACAAACAGCCTGATGGGCAGATAACAGGAGATCCTGCTAATGTTGAATTCACAGAGGTACAAATGAGGCAAAGTTGAAGAATCTTCCTTTCTTTAGCTTCCTCAACTCACGCAGATATTTTTTTGGGGCTCAAGATCTGCATACAGCTTGGATGGAAAGCTCCAAAGGGACGTTTTGATGTTCTTCCCCTTCTTCTGCAAGCCAATGGAAATGACCCTGAGCTGTTTGAGATTCCTGAAGACCTCATTCTGGAGGTGCCAATCACACACCCAAAGTAAGAAGCTTCTCCTTTTGGGCATTCATGAAGAATTTAGCAAAACAATAACTGAGGAGGCTGCACAAAAAGATATCCACCCACTTGTACATTTTTTTAGCAACACTTTTTAAACAATGGGGTACATTCATGCCAAGAAGTCTGATTGGGTTATCACAATCCAACTGTGATGATTATTTGCAGAAAGCACAGCTAGCCATCTTTTATCTGTTGCTATGCTGGCTCCTTTGGTAGCCATACGCCTCATTAGTGAAATTTCAAGCCATCTCCTGTTTTTTTTTTTTTGTTAGTTTTTACTTCAGTACAACATTTTTAAGTATTAAGCTGCTGTAGCAGAGTAACTATAATCACAGTAAAGAATTGGGTTTTAACACTAGTCTAGCTTGGAAAATTACACAGATGCACACCAAGCTCTCAGGCATTGTTACATGCTACAGAGAGCATTTTAGATTCCCTTAACACACTCCCTGCCAGACTCCCCTAAAATTGGCACATCTTTGTCCATACCCTGTATCAGCTGGCCTTCAGCTCTGGCAGCAGCTTGGCACAAACCCTGACCACCAACAGTTTTTCACCATTATACAAGATTAGACCCAGCTATCTGCACTCAGAGCAAAGTTATCAATTTCCCTAAAGGTTGTGATAGAACCAGATTGTGCTTTTCAGCACTATAAAGCTTTTAAACATGTATTTCTTCATGTTAATGTTATTTTTGGCAGCACTGTTTTTTATATTGCATGTCTCTGGGGGTAATTACATGCAGTCCTGAGGATGCTAGTGGCCAGGTATAGATAATGTAGCAATGGATGATTTTAAGACCTCGGAGGGGAATATAATAGGTTGCATCACCTGATTATTGCAGTCTTAATCCATCAGTCCCCTCATCTCCTCTACTCAGGTTTGAGTGGTTTAAAGAGCTGGAACTGAAGTGGTATGGTCTCCCTGCGGTTTCCAACATGCTGCTAGAGATTGGTGGTCTGGAGTTCACTGGATGCCCCTTCAGTGGCTGGTACATGGGCACAGAGATTGGCGTGAGGGACTTCTGTGACAGCTCACGCTACAACATACTGGAGGTAGTGCCAAAAAACGGTGTCATGTTCCACAAGGAATGAGAGGCAGAAGTGAAGGCACAGATTGACTACAGCCTTGTGTTGAGAGGAGCATGTGTTGTGTCACCAAATGATCCAAATCAGAATGCCATTCTTCTTATTCTGCATGACGAGATGGCAGAGATAACCATATTTGTGGGGAAATTTAAGTTCTCCTTTGATTCAAATCTTAAACTGCTTCAAAACACTGAAGAGCATTGACTGCTCATTCAAACAATTCTTGAACTGTTAAAGGGGCATCTATGCCAACTTTTTGGTTTCAGAATTAGGGGTATTTGATACTGGCTTTTAACTGATATCAAATACACCAATTTTTATCCAACTCTGAATTACTATTTACTCTGTCAACCAATATATTTTAGAGGACACTTGGCTAAAGAGTTAATATGTAGATAATGTGCCATAAATAAGTAAATATTAATCATATCAATGTTATGTTTTAATGCCAATATCAGCTGATATCTGTATTTACACTTCTATCATAGTTAGAATAGTCTGATATGATGCATGCATTGATGTCTGTGCATTGTTTTTGATTTTCTGCAAAAACATCACATGCATTTTAAGATCATCTGTCAAATTTTCTTTTTGTTATGAAGGATGTTGCTAATAAGATGGGTTTGGACACAAGGAAGACTTCCTCCCTTTGGAAAGACCAGGCACTTGTGGAGATCAACATTGCTGTTCTTCATAGCTTCCAGGTGCATTCATATATAATGAAACATCATAAAGCAGCATTGTTAAAGGTTTTTAGTTTGAAGGATAACCTTTTGGGGCAAAAGTGGTGATGGTCTTGCTAGATTCAAAGTGGCTTTCTAGGTATTTAAAGCAGCAATATCTTTACAAACATTTGTCTGTTTTATGAATACTCTTGTTTACATTTAGAATAGAAAAACGGCTAAATAAAGCAAATTTATTAATGAGGTAAGTTATGTCTGAAATCAGTTTTCAACCTGGTTAAATCAACTTGGAAACATTTGCAACAGTCTTAACTTGCTGTTGTGGAATGTGTCGAGTGTACGGTTTAAGTGCTAGTTTCATTCACATTCCTTATATGCCTAATAATACCCTTTTCAATTCTCTTTGAACTCTTTAAGAGAATGATACTTTGCTAAAACCCTAACCTGAATTAGTTGATTGGTCTTGCTATACTCAGACAAATACTTGAACATTAGTAGTTTGATCATTACATAACTCTAAATGACTTACTATAACCATAAAATGCATAAATTGCAGATATTACCAGAGGTTTTTGAACTGTTGTCACTTGGACATTTTCACACAACAGATGTGAGGAAAAGGTCCACAACTGACTTTAAAAAGCAAATATCTGCATGTGCTCATGTGTTTAGTAACCAGCTGATTAAAACTCCTCTTAATACATACTTTGGTTTGATTCTTGAAATTAGACAGAACACTGTCTGCTTGGTTTTGATTTGCCTTTGGTTGTGTATAAAAGTTTGTATAGTAGTTGGATCAAATCTTTACAATTGATTTGGTGAGTGTTATTACAAAAAAAATTCATATATCCTGTTTGACGGCATCCAAATCTAATGAGGCCAAAAAAAATTCTCTTGCCTAATCTGAAGCATTGCTTTTAGTGTCATTTGAAACCTGTCATAAGTCACTTCACACTGTTATCAATTTAAAAAAAAAAAATCTTATGACACTATTCTCACTTCTTTGTTTCCTGTTTTTAGAGCTGCAAAGTTACCATAGTCGACCACCATTCAGCCACGGAGTCTTTCATGAAGCACATGGAGAACGAGTATCGGGTCAGAGGAGGCTGTCCTGGAGACTGGGTGTGGATTGTGCCTCCAATGTCAGGAAGTATTACACCAGTATTTCATCAAGAAATGCTCAACTATCGCCTCACCCCCTCCTTTGAGTACCAGGTGAGTGGGATAAGTGATGGCAAAGTTGCCTGTCTTGAAAGCTCATGTGTAGTAAATAAACACTGAATATGACATGAAGCATCTCATTATAATAATTCATTAAAATCTCTTTATTGCTTTATTAATTTTTTTAAATTAAAGTCTGATCCTTGGAACACCCATGTGTGGAAAGGAGTCAACGGGACGCCTACAAAGAAAAGAGCGATCGGATTCAAGAAACTAGCCAAGTGAGCTTGTGTTAAATGTGTGATTTTTGGTTTTGTAATTGCATGCATTTAAAGTCAAGATGATATTGGGATCCTTAATGTCAAAGACAAATAATGATTTTCATACATTTATAAAGAAAATTTCCTACAAAAGGTAGATGTAGAAAAAAGCCAGTATGCTCAGCAATGAAATCTGTCCAATCAACCCCTCTGGGAGTAATCAGAAGTTTCTCTTTCTTCTGTGTACACACACTTATGGGTGTGTGATCTGTTATTAATTTAATTGCCTCGAGGATATTACAAACTAGGTAATCAGAATTGTCATCCATCCGTGACTGCCTGTAACAGCAGCTTACAAACGAATGCTTTGGCACACATTGATGTGAGAGAGCTCTCTGGTCATGGTTATAGACAAAATGATTGTGAACTGTGCCCTCAAATTGCCTTGGATGATTCAGATACTTGGTCTGTGTCTGCTGTGCATCACATTTACAAAGTTTCTTTTGTCACTTTTGCAGGGCTGTCAAATTTTCTGCAAAGCTCATGGGCCAAGCCATGGCGAAGAGGGTTAAAGCTACCATACTGTATGCCACAGAGACGGGCAAATCGCAAGAATATGCCAAAACACTCTGTGTAATCTTCAAACACGCCTTTGATGCAAAGGTATCTTGCTCCTACCTTGCATCATCATTTCAAATTGTTGAGCTGGAGCTTAACAACCAATGCTTATGTCATTTCTACAATGTCTGATTGGAAAAACACAGGAATTCAAAGACCCCTCTACTAACCAGTGTTCTTGGTTAATGGAGGAGGCAGCCAAAAGGTTGAAGGGTGTGTTTGTTTGTTTTTTTTCACAATTCCACAATTTTTCTGGCTGTAAAATGCTGCAGGCCAGAAACAAGATTAACTGCTGACTTGTTGTGCAGTGAAGTAGTTAAAAACATCATGTTGAAGCACCACAGGCTGGGGGCTGCTGCTCTCAATCATTCACTCTGAGCTTTTCCTTCAGGTCAAATAGTAGCTTGTTTTTTTTTCTTCCCTGTGTGATCAATCATACAAAAAGACACTCATGCATGAAAACGTGTGAATGTCTGTGTCACTGAGAATGGGTGTGTAGATGGAGGGCAGATGTGAACACCTCAGGCTAATCTTCAGTGTTTTGTTCCTGAAGCCGGTTTTCCCTTCACGTCTTTACATACATGTTTTAGCGCGTGTGAAATGCAAGTGCGGCCCGTGGAAGACAAAAACCAAACAGTGATATGCATCGTGGCTGCTTGATGTTGGCAGCAGCATATTATCATCTCGTTAGAGACGAGGACAGAGTGGTCATTAAAACATCCTCCTCCAACATCGACTGTGGGTTCAGCCTTAATTTATATGCTCAAGTCATCCATTGTTCCAAGTGTGCGCGCAGAAGCCAATAGTGAGATAAAGGTTGAATTGTAAGTGGCTAAAATTCTGTCTATACAATGCTTTTTGTTTGTCTGCAGGTCATTTCGATGGATGAATATGATGTGGTGGACCTGGAACATGAGACACTGGTTTTAGTAGTGACCAGCACATTTGGTAATGGGGATCCACCTGAAAATGGAGAGGTGCGTGGGTACATATATCTCTATAGTTTTGAATTAAACAAATCCAGTTGACCAAGTTTGGAACAAACTACTCACTCTTTCTTGTTACCTTTAGAAATTTGGAGCTGCCTTAATGGAAATGCGACACCCCACGTCCAACACGGAGGACAGAAAGTCAGTTTACAGCCAATGTGTTTTTTTTAATGCCAAATTTTTCTTTTTTTAATCCCCTGAGGTAATTATCTGCTCTAATTTCTTTGCTTTTGCCTCACCATCCAGGAGCTACAAGGTCCGTTTCAATAGTGTGTCTTCTTACTCTGACACTCGAAAATCCTCCAGTGACGAACCAGAGGCCAGGATTAACTTTGAGAGCACTGGACCGCTTGCTAATGTCAGGTAAACTTCCTCAACCAAGTGACATTTTACATTTATAATTGTAGGGGAAAAGGTTTCTGTGAAATTCTTTCTAAAAAAAAAAATGCTTTCCTAATCAGCTGGAATTTATTTAAACACAGTGATCAAGTCAATAAGCTCAACAAGCACCTCTAAACTTTTACAACTTAGAAATGAACATGTAGCCTGCCCAAAATGATAAAAAGACATTAAAATTTTGTGTTACTGAAGCTTAACCCACTTTATGGCCTGATGTCACATATTTGATACATACTGTTTGAGAGACATTTTGCATCACTTTATGGCAGAAACGTTACTCAAAACCCTGTTCAATATGATATGGGTCTCCTGCACCCTGGCGAATACCAGAAAGCAGACAATGGTCTTCATGCACAACTCAGCTGCTTCCTAAATTTAGGACGGCTCATTTGTTTCCTGTCTTTCATTACTGCACAAACTGATTAATCCAGGTGTGTCTGGCCTTTGCCATCATGATTACTGAGGTCAGGCAGTAAATCAGTTCATCCAGTAATGACAGACTGGAAATAAAGGAGCGTGCTTAATTCAGGAAGTAGCAGCGATGTACATAAAGCCCATTACACTGTAATCATTTTGACCTATTCCATGGCTAATAAATAGTAAATATACCAAAAATAAATTGGGGTGTGGTTAGACTTTGTTAAAGGGTCAAATAAAATTTTATATTTAAAAAATGAGGGGTTAAGCAGAAGTTGAATAAAGATTGGGTTACATCAGAGGTGTCAAACTCCAGTCCTCGAGGGCCGTTATCCAGTAAGTTTTTGTTGTCTCGAGTTAATGATTAGTTTGGCAAAAACCTGTTGGACCCATCTGATTTGCATCAGATGTGTTTGTGCAGGAAAAAAGCAACTCCCTAACCCTCCACATGGTGCAGAAATCTGTGCAGACATAATTCACAACTCTTGTTTGCTCAGATAAAGTCAGCCTTCATTTTGCCAATGGACACCTTCCCAGTAAGTCCTGCTCTTCTGCACCTATCGACACATCCCGTTTCTCATGATGACTTCCAATTGCCAAAGTTTTCAGACTGGTCACTTATCTTTTTGTACTGCTGGACATCATTCTTCTAATCCAGCAGCAATCATCATACACACAATTGTGGTGCAACCAACAGTTTAGTTTGCTCCATCTAAAGCTCCTCAAAGTAATGAGCTCACCAATATTTGAATTCCTCTGGTGCTCACCTGTAGGGTTTTTCTTCATATTGGTATTTTCCAACTGTGACAAAATCAAGTGCCAATATTACATGTGCTCTCATACTGAAGAGATTCATTCTTGCTTCGTCATCTGAGGAGTCTAAAGTTAATCAACAGGTCTCATGCCACACTTGCTTCTGCTTCAACTTTGATCCAAACCAAACATTATCTCACTCATTAGTCTACACAGGCTTTAGTCACTGCAGACTTGTATTGCAGTGTTTAATTGAAGTTTAGCGCTAGTAATTATCCCTCTGATTTTATTGGCCATCTGGTTTTGGTTGCAAACATTTTCTACCTCAGCCTCCTCACTTAATCTCTAAATGTGATTTCTTTAAACATATTCTAAAAGTGGATTTTTTTTAAACAATGTGTAGATTCGTTGTCACAAACTTTGGTTCTGGTCCTCAATCTACCGTCCTGCAGCCTGTTATGAAACATTGATATGAGTCAGGTGTGTTGCACCAGGGAAACAAGAAAACCTGCAGAAAAGCAAATCTTGACCAGAATTGTCAAACAGTCTATTGTATTATGGGATTTTTTTTTTTTTAAATGACAAACATGTCTTCTCCCCTATAGAGTGCCTTCTACCCAACTACGGTAAGAGTATGTATTTAGTTGCATCTTTTTGGTGAGGGTATTCTTCCTAACTCTGATCTTTATCAAGAGGCCTGTACTACAAAGCAAGATTGACATACCCAGAATATCTGTAACCAGGGTCAACTTACTCAGATCCTGATAAGTGGTACTACAAAGCTGATAATCAACTTTGTAATCAAACACATCTTGATCCGTGTACACTTGAATAAGAGGTGTTTTTAGCATCTGACCAACTGCAAACCTGGTGAAACTCTGCCAAGTAGCTGCTTTGCGTTTGCCTTTCAAGGCGTTTGCCTTCCTGTTAAGGCCAAAAACACTGATCCACAGCAAAAGTCCAGAAGAAAAGCTGCAGAACCCTGTCAACTCTCTTACAGCATAAGTTTGTAAGATTATGCAATATTTATTTAGTGGAATGTATAAATGGACAGCACTCAAAACGTTAAATTTCACTTTATTGCGACCAACATTTTGGGGAAGACTCTTCTTCAGTGCCCAGCCTTTCCTCTAGATCAGCACCCCTGTGCAGGTTTTGTGTTGGAATATTAAATCACCGCAAGAGAACCTGTGGAGGATACCACGCTGCAGGATACCATTCCTGAGGTTATTTTGATGAGAGAGAATTCAGCTCTGTAGTATACAGGCCTCTAGTTTTGATTTGCTTTTTAACAGCCCCCCAAAAAAAATCAGTAGTTTTATTAGTTTCTATTGATTCCTTTTCACATGAGCCATTTTTTAAAAAGCTCCAAATACATGAAAACTGCCATATGTTTTCCACTTTAGTGTCTCTGAATGAACTAACACCCTCTCTGTGACGTGAGAACCCTCTGAGCTTTATTACTGTTTTGTGTGATGGGTGCCAGAGCTCTGTTTTGGATAACTAAAGCTTCAAATCCACTTGATCTACTAACAGGTGAAAACATTAAGTCTGGAAGAGTTTTGGTTACTAATGACCACTATCCATTTATAACTGCTTGAAGTGATTTCTATGCTTGTCTTTGACATAACGTGTATAGTTATTGCACACTTTAAGCTCAAGTTTGTTATAGGAGATCTGTGTTCTATCAATCTATTTGAATTCCTCATTGATAACTATGGCTACTTTGGTCTGTTTCATCCAGTAGTCTTTTTCTAGCACAGTTCAGATACCAAATTCTTTAAATATAATTCTTCAAGACATCTACACTGATTGTAGCCATTTAACCAAGACTAGCTCATATCATCCAGATGGACTTTGCAATGTGTTCTGGCTTCATAAGCTAATGCAATGCCAGCTTCCCAAATCTTTCTTATTTGTTCAGATGTGGACAAAACGTGGTTTGACCCAAATTTAAATGGGTAATCTTGAACTTTATTTTCAATTCAGCTTTATTGTATAGGGCCCCTTCACAATGAAATCAAGATTTTGGAATACACTTTCACTCTGAAGTTGACTTTTTAGAACTTCCTTGTATAAATGCACAAACTTTTTTTTTTATTTCCTCTTATGTTTTGGATTTTTCTATGGAAGTTATTGTTTGTTTAAAGAATAAGCATTAGACTGTATCCTCCTGGTCACTGGGAACAATACATTTTAAAAAGAAAAGGCTATATTAAAAAAAAAAAAAAAAAACTACCTGAGACCGAGATGAGGTCCTCATCCTGTATTCCTGGTGAAGGAGCTGCATGTTATAAACCAGGGTGTTTGTTCCAGTAATAAATTCTGTTAAATACAGAAAAAGGAACCTTAGTATTCATATTATACATTATACAAAACAAGGATACATTTTAGTTCCTTACTGAAGAACATAATTCAAGTAACCAGTTTGTTTTTAAGCAGCAACATTTGAGAGCTTTCTGAGATCTTTGATATACAATAGATCTCGGTCATGGGGAGCGTGAGAAACGTGAGAAGAATTTTTACAATTGTAACAGGGAGCCAATGAAGAGATGTTAAAACTGGAGAAATATGATCCCTTTCACTAGTTCTCCTCAGAACCCTTGCTACAGTATTTTGGATCAGGTTGAGCTTTCTCCCAGCTAAACCCAACAACCTGCCTTTTAGACCCCATTCCCACATCACTTTTAAAGACATGCTTTCTTTGAGTCTGAGCTGTTAAACATAGTGAACTGCTCTCTTCAGACGGGCGTCTTTCCATCTGCTTGTAAAACGGCGGTGGTGAGGCCCCTTCTGAAGAAGAGTAGTCTAGATCCAAACATTTTAGATAACTACAGACCTATATCAAATTTACCATTTTTAAGTAAAATAATAGAAAGTTGTTTTTATTCAATTGCATGAGTTCTTGAATGAAAACAATATTTTAGAGAATTATCAGTCTGGTTTTAGGACAAAGCACAGTACAGAGACAGCCCTTTTAATGATTCTTAATGATCTTGGATGCAACTTAGACTCCTAGAAACTTTCTGTCATGGTTCTGCTGGATCTTAGTGCAGCATTCGATACAGTAGATCACCACATTTTATTAAACAAACTTGAAAGTCTGGTGGGCCTCTCTGGTACAGTTTTAAAATGGTTTTACTCCTATCTCACAGATAGACATTTTTTTTGGTAACTATGGATACAAGCTCTTCAGGAAGGCATGAAATCCAGTGTGGGGTTCCCCAAGGATAAATTTTAGGCCCAATACATTTTAACCTATATATGTTACCTCTTGGGGATGTCATCAGGAGACGCAGCATTAAAGGAGAACTTCGCTTTTTTTTAACCTGGGGTCTGTTGTCATCTTTCCTTCCATACATGTGAGTGATGTA
>JBAMHV010000012.1:6686290-6710786 GCA_037177535.1 Pseudomugil gertrudae | reverse complement strand
TCTATCATATTTTATGAAGTTCATTATATGCATTCTATTGTTTTTATTTTATTTGGCTCTTATTGTTTCTTAAGGGTATTTTATTATGTTAAGACTCCAGTGTTCTCCTCATTGGGATCCTCCACGCTGGGGGTCCTGCCTTCTTGGCTTGGGGTTGGTACTGCAGTAGCTGCCCCAGTTTGGGTAGCGTGGGGTCCGATGCTGCAGCCTTACAGCTGTGGTGTGGACCCTGGCCTGCCTTGGCCTAAGTACTGGGTTGTTGCTGTATGCTTCTATGGCCGTGGGGGGCACTATCTCCTGGTGTGGATAGATCCCGTTAATATAGTTTCCTCACATCAACATCAGTGCAGAGCCAGATGTTTCTACCTTTTTAAGTTAAGAGACAGTTGGGGGTGGGGTTGCGGTGGGATGGGTGTGGGGCTGTCTGTCTTTGTATGTTCACTTTTTGTAATTTATTGTTATGTTGTCTGTCTTTGTTTTATTTTCTTTTAATTGATTTTATCATTTAAAGCACTTTGTTTTGCCAAAGCATGAAAAGTGCTTTATAAATAAAGTTTGATTTGATTTGATCAGCTGGATATTTGGGGGGCAGCTCAAAAATGAGAAATTACAGTAATCTAATCTTAAAGTAACAAAGTCATGGACTACTTTTTCTGCGTGTCTCTAAATTTTGCAATTTTATTTGGGTGAAAGAAGGTGGCTCTAAAAACCAGTTTTAAATGTGATTCAAATGACAAATTCTGGCCAAGAATAACTTCAAGGATCCTTGCTGTAGGACCAGACACCACATTTTCATCCAGATATTAAATACTTGGATGACTAACATTCAACAACAATAAAGGAAGCCACGATATCAAGATTTCTTGTACACCAATGTTCCCTACCCAGTGTTCTCTGGCAAGTGTTTGTGTGATCCTCCTTTTATGGTGTTTGTTGGAATCCAGCCTTTTTAAATTGCCTTTCATTCAGTACATACCACTAATCCCAGCTATTTTTAGACTTAACAATATGCACTAGACATGTGGCTGATCTGTTGAAGAAAGGACAGAAATTGTTGAAATTTTAATCTGATGTGTATTGACATGTCCACAGTGGAGCTGCCAATTGTCTGCCAATATGACTTATTTAATTCTACATGAGACAAGACAGGTTGATCATAAAATATATAATTTTTGCAGCTTTCATGGGGCTACAGGGCCATTTTCTAACACTGGCTCAAATAAAACCAGTTTACAGAGCTGTTTTTTTGCTTTGCTTTTTCAGTTCCTGTCTGTTTTTTTCTTCTTCTGCATGTGTCTTTGTTTAGGTTCTCAGTGTTTGGCCTTGGCTCCAGGGCCTACCCACACTTCTGCGCCTTTGCCCACGCTGTGGACACGCTGTTTGAAGAGCTGGGGGGTGAGCGCATCCTACGCATGGGAGAAGGAGATGAGCTGTGTGGCCAGGAGGAGTCATTCAGAACATGGGCCAAGAAAGTTTTTAAGGTTAGATCCTTGGGTTAAGACCCTGTGGGCTTGTGTTTCCTGTTAGGAAAATGATATCAATCCTCCAAATATGTCATGAGTTGGTTACACTCAGTCTAAATTCAGCTACAAGATAACGGGTGATGTTAACATCCCAACCTTGACAAGTCGCATCAATTATTCTGTGAATGTCTTCAGAAAATCCAATAATTTTTTTTAACAACCACAACAGTCAAGGTTGCACCTTGTGGTCATTGATAATTTTGAGACAGTGTTACTGGCTGGTTATTTTGGGTTTCTGCACCAAAAAACTTGTTGTAATGTGTCTTTCCTGTTGCTGTGTTGTCGTCAAGGCTGCCTGCGATGTGTTTTGTGTTGGTGACGATGTGAACATTGAGAAGGCCAATGACTCGTTAATCAGCAATGACCGCAGCTGGAAGAAGGGCAAGTTCCGCTTGACATACACAGCCGAAGCTCCAGCTCTCACAGAAGGTAAGTAAATCTCTGCAAACTGAGCTCTGAGCTGTCGATCGTGCTTTGATATGGGAGAAGCAATAAGTGCTGATAAGTACCACTGCACAAAATAACTGTAATTTATCAGTGACTCAGCCATTACATCACCTGAAGCTGTGGTCTGCATCTCTGTTGAGGAATGAAAAATTACAGTGTAATTTCAAAGCAATTTGCTTTCACTTCAAAATACATTTATTCTGTAATAATAAGCTTTGATAATAAATTGTAACATTAATGGGTTTATGTCAATCTTACATGATGATGCAGTTCATTATAATTATGAAGTATTCTACTTGTCTAATTGCATGCAAATTAACAATCATCACAGGCTCATTTTACTAAAAATTGAACTGTACAGCTAATAATGCTGTAGTTTGCATTTGTATGCATATATTAGTTCTGCTGTATTCTCCTAATAATGGGTGTTGAATACATATTCTCTCATACTGAACTGTTCGCCTATATGTTCATTTTCTGTATGTCTTGTAAAGAAAGTCTAAAAAAAACCTTCAGAACTGTTCAATGCTCTCATGCAATATATCATATCACAGTTGCAAAGAGATTTTATAGGAGGTACATTGTAAATGCTTGGATCTCTGCTGCTTGTATTTAATGGTTCTGTTGAGGCACATGCCTGTTGCTGGGCAACCTCTAGCATTTCTGAATGCCTCCTCAGACATGAACAATAAATGGTATATTTTAGATCAAAACAATCTTCCAATCCAATTTTCTAAAAGAAGGAAATAGGGTGAATAAAAATGAAAATGTAGAAAATCTGTGGGAAGCATTTGTTATTCATATGCTTTGGAAAGGCTATAAGGTACAACACGGTGTTTGCAGAACACCCACGCATTTATTAACTATGTCACGTGTGTTGTAAATGTGCAGCAACTTGTTTGGAATTTATTTAGTGAATGACAACAAGAATGAACAGTCTTTCTACTTGATCAAATTTGGATCCTGACTATATTAATCTTGTAACATAAGAGTGGTGTTGCCATTTCATCCTACTGTGAGAAAAACCAAATAAGTTAATTTCCCAAGTAAATCAGTTGCACATAATTTTGTTTATATTCTCTCATTGCTGTAAGAGGGCTTTTGCTGGGCAATGGTTCTGCATGTGTACAATGACAAAATGAATGTTTGAGTGATGATGTTGTGCATGAAATGTAATCTTATTTCTGTTTGCCTTTTAATAGCATTACACAGTATTCACAAGAAGAAAGTTTATGGAGCAAAGATGATAGAAGCTCAAAACTTGCAAAGTCCCAAATCCAAGTATGTATTCATACACACACAACACTTAGTCATGTTTCTGCTTTTTTTTTATTATTATTTTTAAATGTTTGTTGAATGCAATGCAATAATCCTCAGTTTAGTTTATATTTGTGTGTGAACTGACAGGAACAGGCTGAAAACATTGCAGCATTTTCTTATCTGTCTCTGATCTCTCCTTATAGTCGCTCCACCATATTTGTGCGGCTCCACACAAACGACCACGACAGCCTGCGTTACAAGCCTGGCGACCATCTGGGCATCTTCCCTGGCAACCATGAGGACCTAGTAACCGCTCTCATAGATAAACTAGAGGATGCTCCACCTGTCAATCAAATTGTCAAAGTGGAGTTCCTGGAGGAGAGGAACACTGCCTTAGGTGGGTGATGTTGTTAGCAACATCATGGGACTGTGTGAAGAGTAGGCATGTAATTGGGATGGTTGCAGATAAAAATCTAGGCAGTGTGTCAAAATGAAAACCTGAATAAGAGACATTCTGTTTTGCTTCAGCTGACATGACAAAGGCACAGTTTGGAGGGGATCTGTCTAAAGAAATTGTCTTTGTAGCTGTATTTTGGCAGTTGTGGTGACACTGGGTGGCGTAAGTGTGATTCGTTGCAACTGTGAAGCAGGGAATGTTGTATAGACACAGCATGTGTCCTTAAAAGGGATTTATTTTGACCATAAACCACCTGCCTTCTTTAAAATGTTTGTTCTGCATAATAATGGCACCTCTGGAGTATTTTAATACTGCATTTCAACCCTCCAGTTTGGTGGTAAAACGGTTAGTGAAGGTTCAAGTGTTTATGAGCTTATATGCAGAACAATCATAGGTTAACATATGGTGAAGGGTGTCCATAAAAACCTTTCAAATATACACATTATAGCAATATAACTGTTACAAAATATAACTGTTCACTGCTTTAAGTCTGGATTTAAATGTTTTTTTAATGAGTGGGAAAATCTGCATACTCAAATCTATGCAACCTGACATTTAATAAAGCTTTATTGAGGAAAAGCTTGATGCAGAGCGATTGTGATGCTACATTGAGCCATTCCTGATGGTCTGTGCTCAAAGCTTTATTAAACTACACGTCAAGTTGAAAAATTTAGCTAATATCTATTAGTGGGCTCATTACTGCTACTGTGTATGTTAACAAAAAGCTATTTAATCCGCAGTTGATATGTTCGAACATAAATAAGCGTTTTGTTCTCTTTTGCTCTGCAGGTGTAATCAGTAATTGGACATGTGAGACTCGCATTCCTCCTTGCACAATTTACCAAGCTTTCCAGTACTTCCTGGACATCACCACCCCACCAACCCCTGTGCTACTGCAGCAGTTTGCTGCTCTGGCAACTAATGACAAAGAGAAAAAGAAACTAGAGATCCTTAGTAAGGTAAATTTACTTAGTTTCCTGATTTTTCCATTGGCACTGACCTTCCTGCAAGCGGCTGCTACACGAGTGCTAGACATTTTTCATTTTCACAAACATTGTGGCCATACACGATGTGTGTGCACTCTGTATTTTATTTGAGAATCTAACTTATACATTTTTTGTGCTTTTTTGCTCTTTGTTTTAAACACAGCTCAATTAAAACTCACTGTTTATAAACTGCAACTGAAACACATTTATCATGCTTTTCTGTGTCTGCAAGCCAATATAGTGCACTTTGCACTGATGGAAATGCCTAAAGTCAAAGCTGTTGCCAAGTACAGCTGTTTACTCTAATCCAGAGCCATTCCCACTTGCATTACTCCCACAATCCTCTCTGCACTTTAGTCAATGTGTGGAAGTGGCTCCTATATCCATGGTGCCAAAGCAGGACAGGAAGACTGCTTAGGTCGGGAAAGGAAACAAAGAAATACAATCAGAACTTTTGTTTAAACTAGGGCTTAAGCTCATTTCAGCTCTAAACAAGCTTTTTTTCAGATTTTATTTCAAATGTCTTAAGTTAATTAAGCATTAGAAAACAAAAGTTGTCGTTGTTGTTGTTAACATGACATTAATTATAATAAAAATGTAATTAAAATTTTTTTATAAGTGGTTTTTATTAAATAAAAGAATTAAGTTGTTTTAATACGCAGAAAATGTCCATCTGCTTGTCAAGGCAGAAATGCAGACCTCAAAATACATTTGATCATACTTTGAAGCATGTTAAGTATTAAACTGTTTTTAAGAATGAAACGAAGATGACACCAGGCAGTACTGAGCACTGTTGGCTCATTAAAAGCTAGAGAACAAAGCAAAAATTTTTCCCCTTTGTTTTTGTTTTGTTTGTTTTAAGCCTGGTGGTGGTGTTCTAAATTCATCCCATCCAAATGTCAGTGATGACACACAAAAACAGGCATTGAATGACTCTGCTTGTGGTCGCCTCATGCTCTCAACTCAGAAGTGTTTACTGATCTAAAAGAAAAAAAAAACATCCTGGACTTTTCTTTCTGTGGATTATATTCCACTTTTTTTTCATTAGCAGACAAAATATCCCTGAATTTGCTTTTGTCCTATCTTATTTTTCATCTTGTCATCCTAGGGCCTACAGGAGTATGAGGAATGGAAGTGGTACAACAATCCCACTCTGGTGGAAGTGCTGGAGCAGTTCCCCTCCATCCAGATGCCCTCCACCCTGCTGCTCACACAGCTGCCCTTGCTGCAGCCTCGCTACTACTCCATCAGCTCCTCTCCTGACCTTTATCCAGGAGAGATCCACCTCACAGTGGCTGTCGTTTCCTATCGTGCTAGAGGTGAGGACTCACTTCTGAGCAGTTGAACTGCTCAAATCATTTTAAAGCTGCAGGCTTATATGGTTTTCTCACCATCCAAGAGAGTTAAATTTTAGTGTTGTGTAAGTTTGAGGATGCCGCATTTAAAAGAAGCAAGGGTTTTAAATTAAAACATAAATGTTCAGTTTTTCTGTTGCTGCTATGTGGCTGCTCCAAAGACTCAAAACATCAAATGACTCAGCCTCTCTGAAAACCCTCGAATGACTCAAAGAAATTGATTGGAAGTTATCTTCGAATGCCTGTCTCCTTCACAGGGCAGCCAGGCCATGACTCTAATTACAAGCATAGATTTAGAAGCCCCTCAGGATGATTCTCTAAATAGATTCTATTGAGAGAAATAAGGGCAAACATGAGCAACAAAAACACTGTGGCTGCATTTGGTATACATTTTCAGGTTTCCATCTCAGGGTTTACCTCTAACCTCTCCTTGCAGAGCTGTTGCTGTTTTCTGCACTATTATTTTCTCTCATATGCACTTTCTACTTATGTTCACATATTAATGATTGTATAAGCAATGTTTACATTACAATAATTTCCACATAGAGGATTTAACGAGGAGAGACGGTTGTAACTTTACAGGTGTGGTGGGGGGTTCTCTTGTTAGTTTGTACACTTGGCGTGGGAGGCAGAACAGAGAGAAAAAAGGTGAAGTGATTGCTCTGTAATCATCTCTTTCAGATGGAGAGGGGCCCATCCACCATGGAGTGTGTTCGTCGTGGCTCAACAGGATAGAGACCGGGGAGATGGTGCCGTGTTTTGTCCGGAGGTAATGATCAAAATGAATTGTTCTGACATGTTAAAGGAAAGGTTGAACATTTTGGGAAATGTGCTCATCAGCTTTGTTGCTACAACTAGCAACAAATATTTATTTTTACAAGTTTAGAATGAATCATCAACTAGCTCTAACCCATTATTCTAGTATAACTTTATCACCATATTCTCTTCCTGCTTGTGATTTCAATATTCATTTCCAAATTCGGCTCACACAAAGTATTCTTTGTAAGAGTCCGAAACACATGCACAAGAATTGCACAAGAATTTTATCAATCTAATCAATCCAGCTGACTAAAAATGAAAAGCAGTGTTAACATCTTCCATAGTTTGTTCTGTTCAAGCTCTGGATTTATCTGGGTAAACATGACACCTTCCCAGCTGAACCTAAAATTTCACTTTTAATTCAACTTAGAGACATTGATGCAGGGGCCTTATTACAACACACCTGAACAAGTAATTGCGTTAAAATAAACCAAATCAAAGTTTTCTGAACCTGAGAGGTACTGGCACATGTTTCTATACAACTACACAAATCAAACGTATAGCTATTTGCAAGATTTGTGAAAAGCTACATAAAACAGTTTGTTGCAATAACTTAATTTCAGGGGCATTTATTAGCTAATCTGCCTGCAGCACCAGGTGTTGCCTTTGTCACCTCTTGGGTACCACAGCATTACAGTATATAATGGAGGGGTAATATTACAGTATATAATGGAGGGGTAATATTACAGTATATAATGGAGGGGTAATATAAAACATGGTCCTCAGGCTTGTTGAAACCTATGACATTATAGAGAAACGTGTCACTGGTGTTAAAGCAAAGAATTGGAGCTGGGCTAGTGACTTAACTGAAGATAAGATGGAGTCATTACACTGAAAGACACCATCTGCTAAAATATTTGTTCTTGTTGCTCTAAATCATACAAAGTTAACTATTGGCTATCTGTTCTCTAAAGTCTGTCAGCTACTATAAAGACAAATACAGTTATGAATGCTTACAATCAAACCCAGAGGCAGCTTGGAATCATCTTTGATCATCCACACACCCTGCCTTAAACTTAAATAAACCCTTTTATTGTTAAATCAATGCTAATCACCACACCTCAGCTACACAACAGGTCTGTTTGACAGTTCAGTTCAAGAAATGAATATTCCTGAAATACTATACCTTACCTCCACATGTTTTGTATTTCAGTGCACCATCATTCCAACTTCCCAAAGACAACCAAGCACCTTGTATCCTGGTGGGTCCAGGAACGGGCATTGCCCCATTCAGAAGCTTCTGGCAACACAGACTATTTGATCTTGAGCACAATGGTTAGACATCTTGTTTTTCTTAAAAAAATTATGCACACATCAAGGACAAGCTAAATGCTTTAATGTGCTTCTTCATTCTAATGGAATATCCTTTTACAGCTCAGTGCTGCATCTGTACTGCACAAAAGTAACTACCTGTCATTTTTAAGGGATTAAGTCGTGCCCCATGATCCTGGTGTTTGGCTGTCGGCAGTCTGAGATGGACCACATTTATCAGGACGAGACTATCCAAGCTAAGAACAAAGGCGTGTTCAAGGAACTCTATGCGGCTTATTCCAGAGAACCCGGCAAACCAAAGGTACAAGCACTAAAATCTAAAACTCTGAATGTGTTAACTTGTCAAAACTTTTTTTGGGCTGCTGGGTGGGATTGAAAAAAAATTCACAATGTCACAGCTGAACTGAAAACTCCAAATGACATTTTTTTCATTTTAGATTAGACTGAGTCAGATTTAAAAAGGGTTTCCCTTCTTATTATCCTCACACTCAACTTCTTAATGTGCACTGACCTTTAATTCACTGCCTTTCTGTCAGAAATATGTACAAGATGTACTGCGAGAGCATCTGTCTGAAACGGTGTACCAGTGCCTGAGGAAGGAGAGAGGACACATCTATGTGTGTGGGGATGTTACAATGGCTGGGGATGTTCTCAAGACCATCCAGCAAATCGTCAAGCAGCAAGGCAACATGAGTCTTGAGGATGCCGGCTTCTACATCAGCAAACTTAGGGTAAGCGGAAGGATGCTTGATGTTTGGGCCTTTGCTGTGGATATTGCTGTTGGGTTTTAATGCGCTGTGGAAATGCTGAACAAATCTATTAAACTGTTTCCACAGTGGGTAAATGTTACTTGTTTAATCCTGAAGTTGCTGAAAATTGAAAGGATTTTTAAACCGATCAGTGATGCACAAGGTCATGCTTGGTTCTAAAAACTTTCTCTTTAAGTAAAAAGCATAAGGGAAATAGTTCCTCTTCATGCAATGTTTTACACAACTTCTCACAGTCCTTCTCTTTTAATCTCACCACCTTGTCACCAGGATGAGAACCGATACCATGAGGACATCTTCGGGGTCACTCTGCGCACCTATGAGGTCACCAATCGGATTCGCTCAGAGTCCATCGCCTACATTGAGGAAAGCAAAAAAGACTCTGATGAGTAAGTGCTCTTTAAGAAAAGAAAAAAAAGTTTTGGCTGATTTTTAGAACTTATTAGCATGTTCCCATAGGAATGTTTCTACATGAATAGTTTATTCATTAATTATAATTTTTAAAAAGAGCACGACAGAATGAATATCTGCAGCCAATTCATGATAATTTGATGCATATGCACTTGAACAAACTTGCCCTCCATTATCTCACAAACATGTAGAAAAGCCAAAGGATTACTGTAGTACTAAAAGCTGCTGGAAGTGAGTGATTTTGCCAATATTATTGCATTGGTTTAAAAGAATAAATCAATCGTAATCGATTAGAAACCTTGGAAACTGGCAGATAATTGCAGGAGCTGTTATTTCTGTAAAGGTTACATTTTGGCAAAAGGAATTAGGAAAATCTGTTATCTAATTTATTATAATCAAATACTTGGTATGAGTATTTTTCCTTGTTTTAAGGAGACTGTTGGTCTGAACCTGTTTTCTGAGGTCTGCTGGCTTCACAGTTTTAAATATTCAGTTATATCTAAGCTTTGCTGTCCATGCTTTTTAACCTCTACAAGTTTAAAATAACTCTGACCTCCAGTAAGTCTAAATCCAAATACCCTAGAGCTGTTTAAGTAATATTTACTATGTTTGTAAGCAGAACAGGCTGACTCAGTCAGGAATAGCATCTCACAATTTCATGTACTAAATGGGGGATGGGGGTGCTTGTTTTATCATTTTTTTATCATATGTATGTTGTATGATTTTACAAGTGCATCATCAAGCACATTTTCTGCAATTCTCATTTGTAACAGTAGAATCGCTGCCGTTTATCAGGATTCTGATACTGGGTGCAAAACTGCATGTTTGTTTATTTACTCGTTTAAAGTAGAGAAAAATTGAGTGGGTCAGCTTTTATCAATTTATCAGCTTTATTAAGATTTTTGTTTCTCAGATAAATTAGCAGGTTATTTCAAATGTAATGAATGAAAAGGCTTCCAATGAGATGTTTGCAAGTAGGCTTCAATCTGCAACCCCTGGTTGTTTGGCAACAGTGGGTTGTCACCCTTACTTGCACATGAAAACTGGAAGTAACCATAGAAACCAGTGGAGAGAGGCCTTTAAACTAACAGGATTAGAGTGAAAGCGAGTGGCTCTGTTCCATTTCTGTTTGTGTTTCCGACATTATTTGTGCATATTCAAGATTATACACTTCATATACCCTTGCCATGAGAGCAAAACGAGGGCCCTACATAGCTACTATGGCTCATTAAGTACCAACATAATGCATCACAGACGATGGTTCCTGTGTGGATTGTCACTTGAATTTCACATTTAGCCATCAAAGCCCCTGTTTGCAGGATGAGTAATGACTGTAACATCTCTGTTTTTATGTCTCTGTCCGTCTTTCGTTCTCTTCTTTCCTGTTGTCTTTCTCTCTCAGGGTTTTCTGCTTGTAGGTCGATGTCAATGTAGGCTCTCTGGAGGAAAAAAACCAGTCTGAAGCCTACAGCATCACTGGTTAAACTATACTGTGCCAACTTTTGTACTGTACAAAAAGGGGGTTCCTTTATTTTTTTTATACCACTTAATGTTTCTGTTGGGCTCTGCAACTTTGTCTGTAGCAAGTTGGAAATGTTTTGTTCTGATATTCTGTTTTGCTTGTTAACGATTCTTCCAAAAAAAAATTAAACTTTATGATTCATAATGTGTGCACCTAGTGTAATGACCTGCCTCATTGTGAATGCATGACAAACACAAGAATATACTCAAGAAATATAATATACTCTGTGTTATTGTTGCAGTTAAAAGGCTTGTATTGAGGTCATATGTTTGCAGGAAAATCTGTGATTACAAACTGACACATTCTGTATGAACTGAGTCAACTTTACTGTTTGTAAAGGACAGGAGAAATATTTTTGGGCTGGTATATCTAGAGGCTGTAGCTTTAGGAAAGTGAACGATGTACAGGCATGCAGGAAAACAAACTGGAACTTGTTCATGGGTTTCTCTGAATTGTTAAGAGCAATTTTCACAGCCTCAACTAACATATTGTAACTTCCTTCTGGCAATCCATCAAAAGATATCAGCCTTGGTGACAGTGCTTTTCAGTAGATGGTCTATTCGCTCATATCATCATAATGTTGTTGCAGCTGGTGTTCCCTAAACATCTTGGATGGGTTGTGCAGTGACGCCACTAAATTCTCAAATCAAATTTGTAACATGTGAAAGTAAAAATTTCAACCTTCTTTTAGGCTCTTAAATTCTGATATCTTCTGGTTCTGGTGGTGCAAAGGTCTTTCTTGAATTAGATTTTTTCCCTACTATTTATACTTTGCTCTGGTACATTCTGAAATTGATCTTCAAAAGTCAAAACAAAGGTTAATGTTGATTTTGCTGAGTTTTTTTTCTTAAAACATACTTTTTTTTCCTAAAAGATTTTGTAGAATCCCATTTATTTCAATCATGCTGACATCATTCAGGACATTTGGTAAACAAGCAAAATCCCCATACGAATGTTTGTGAAGGTCACTGGTAGTCAAATGTACCAAAAATAATTCATCAAACCTAGTTTCACTTTTTTTCCTTCTTATTGACAGTTTTAATTGGGTATTGACATCAAAACACATTCGGTTTAGGCAACAGTTTTTTCCTTTAGTTTGGGGGGGGGACATGTTTTGTAGAAACTTTGTAGTTGGATTTTAATTGCAAAGTTCAGAAATGCTTGGGTCACAGAATAAAGATGAGCACTGATTTTAAGGGTACTGAAAAAACAATAAGTGAAAAAATAAACTTTCATTTAGTTTTTCCATAAAAGTGGCGAGATGGCTGCATTTCTCTTCATGCAATGTAGGTCTGTCTGAATGCAGCACTGGATTCATGCAAATTAAAAACTGGAAGTGTCTCTATACCACCACATAAAATAAGCATTAACACATTAATTTTATTATATATTTCTTTAGAGGTTACATAGTATTATGAACCCTTTCACGTCCTGAAACAGGAAGCCTGGCTTTCAGTTTAGAAAAAATGGTTCAAATAAGAATTTTCAATGATCTTTACAACTAATAGAATCTCAAATGGCTCTTTATTTTCACAATTTAGCTTTTATACAGATCAAACAATGTACTAAAATGAGCTTTAAATTTGCTGACAGGAAGATTTGACTTCATTTTTACAAATGCCATGCTTCACGTCACCCGTCTTTTTGCTAAGCTACACTAATGGGATCCCGACTGTAGTGTTATATTTACTCCATTGTCTCAGGAAGTCTAAGAATTTTCCCCCGAAGCCTTTTACAAAAATTGAAATATTTCCGTAACAAAACACAAAGGAATAAAACTGATGCTGCCCAAATCACATCTGGCAGCTGTCAACTTTTATTCATCACTAAAGGAGCTTTTAAAATTTGCATTTCGTAACTCTTCTGCCTCTTGCCTTACATTAAGTCTTTGCCAACATTTGGTATATTAATTCTTTCGGTTGTCTTTCTACATGTATTTTGTGCTACCCTACGGCTCGCATGCCACCCCTTCACTGTGAACCGACACCTGCCTAGTGGCATCAGCACGCATGTGTGCATGCATGAGAGTGCCCCAGAAACCATCACCAGTGTACACATCTATATATATGAGTGGGTGTAAACATGCATGATCTCAGGTGTATGTTTTGCACATTCAGCTTGTTGTCTAATAAGATTCTCGGGTTATAAAAAATTGAAAACATGCTCGGAGTCACACTAACCTGCTAATTTGATGTTACAGATGGTGCTTTGGTAACCAGAAACTGCCCACATGGCTTATAGCTGTGACGTCAGAAGTTTTAGTCCTATTGTGATTTAACGTTTCAAGTTTGTCATCTAGAGAAAAGAGGCGATTGCACTGCTACTGTGGTCATTTGCTGCTTTACATTGAGTCAGTTGTTGTTTAGAAATATCTATCCAGCAGCTGCATTGATTTTTTTTTTTTTTTTTTTTTTTTTATATATATATATATTGGGAAGGGGGGTTATGTTTATATCACCCATTCAACATGGTTTTGTGTCAGCTTCTGAATTTATCTTTTTGAAGAGCGGGGTGATATTTTTATTCAGATTAAAGAACTGTTGGCATGTTTAAGTGTTCTGTTGAAGTGTGTGTGTACATTTTTTTAATCATTTGGTCAAAATAAACTGTTTATTTTGGGGGTGAAATGGGTGGTTCCTATTGTCCTCCACCTTTTTTTCACATTCTGGATCAATGTCTCTTCTCTGTAACTTACGTCATTTGTTCTGAATGAAAGCTGTCCATAAATGTCTCTGATGTTCAAATAAAAACAAATATATACATGATATAGCTTAGATGATACGGTACAAACTAAAGAGCACCACTTCAATCTTTTCTAAGAATGTATTTTGATTATGTAAGGGAGTACTATCATTATGCTTGATCTAAAAGAAAACGTATTAAAAAAGTCTATTCTCTACATGCGCTCTCATTTTATTTTATAATGGCAACATTGAATAAATGCATGTTGATCTGTCTCTTGTTTTTAAAAGCGCTGTCTATGTACCAGCACTGTCAGTCAGTGAGGCAGTGTTTTTGTGGTTGTCTGGCCTTTCTCATAGGGCTTTGGGTGGCTATGACATTTTTTGGGGGGGTATTTTCTGTGTTTTTTGCATCGCTGCTGCTATGAACAACTCTGATCCAATCAGCCTCTGCTATAACGACTTTTTGTTGTGTATTTGAGGAAATTCCATTTTATTGCATCAACTGCAATGACTTTGCATTTACTAACAAATAAAGAGAAACATTTACAGAATATGTCCGAACATTTTCTTGGCTTTTTTTTTCTTGTTTATATGTGTTTATGTCTGAAAGGAGACTCATGTAAAAACATTTGTTCATGAAGCTGAAACTGTTTAAACTTGATGTACTTTAGCTTAAAGGTCAGATTTACAGTTCATGACCAAAAAAAGCTGTTTACCGTACTCTCCTCCCCTTCCCTCTTAGGTGCTGTTATGTTGTCATGGCTCAGCGCTGGCAGAGTAATAAGCTGTTAAGGGTTGCTGCGGCAACCTAACAACAAATCAAGCCATGCAAACTTTAGAGGATTGTGATTGGCACTAACGCTCACATATAGAGAACAAGTAGCCTCTCTGAACACACCAGTAGAATTCAGCCTTCCTTTTAAGCAAGATAGGTTGCTGCTCAAATTCAGTGCAGTGATTCCTGTGGAAACAACTAAATGGCTCAAAAAAATCTATCATTTTAAAGTCATGGTTGAAGGGGACAAAGCTGCAGACATGCTGCTTCCTTCACTCCTGGAAGACAGTGAAGCAGAAGAAGAGAAGCTGCAGCTGGGGGAGGTAAGAAGTTAAGCATCTTGATAAGTCTGCAAACTTTTGATCAGAGAACGAATGAACAACCAGGCAGGCACAATAAGCCCCCTGAGACAGTTTGGGAACGGGTTTTTAAAAGAGTGTAAGACTTGAGTGAAAGTTTAGATGAGTAAGTTGTAACCTGTTGGGACATAATGGGTTTTGGAAATGGAGGTCATAAGCATCTTTAGGCATGACTGAGGTCTGGCCTGTCAAAGATAAAAAAAATAATAAAATACAAGCTCAAAAATACAGGCCAAAGACCAGCTTATTAATATTTCTTTATAGGTGGCTCTTTTGACCTGTGGACTCATGAATTTATTCAACAGGACAAACTTCACATCTTACCCTTGAATATTTTTCCCCCAGCTACGTTTTTATGTAGTCCAGGCACAAGGCTGAATACTCCACAGTAAATTTGAGGAAAACATTACGAGTGAAGCACATTTTTAAATTAGTTTTACTTGCAACAGGCAAAAGTTTCAGTAAACATTTTTAAAAGCAGGATATCTTTAATAAAATGTCTGCCACAGGTACAGTATATGTGAATATGCCATCAGCTCATCAATGAAGGGAGGGAATGATGATAGAAAAAGAATGCCCTCTGGTTTAAGAGGTTAAAGAGAGGAAAAAAGGAGTGAGAGTAAAGACAACAGTTTACAAAGATTAGGAAGACTATCGTATTTTCAAATGATCCATTGTCAGGAATGAATTAAGTTGACTGAGTATCTGTTTTATTCTCCCAGCAAATCAATAAAGTCTCACTTAGATTGCCAACAAACTCAAGTATGACAAATAACTTTTCATACCTTTATCCAGCAAAAATTGAAGCTGAAAGAAGACTTGCATGGGCCGAAAGACCAACGCTCAAGCCCCTACATGCGAGATGAGGATAGTGGGGAGGAGGAAGAAACTGAGCAAAGTGTTACATTTCATGGTAACTATGATACTGATTTGGAGCACAAGGGCTGACTTTGACCACAAAACAGAAATGTATGAGTTAGATTTCATAATAAGCAATGTACTATTGCTATTCATATGATTTAAAATGAACCGCTTCCTATTATTTGCTATCCTGGGTCATGTTTTACACCAGGCGCCAAGAATATAAATTCATTTGATCCTGATCAGAGCATGTACTGATAAGGAAAAGCCCTCCTGTCACCCATCTGTTCCATCTTTCCCTTCTGCATTCTCAATCTCTAAATGGTTTTATAAAAAAGAAATGGGGAAAAAAATACAGAAACCTCTCCATGCACCCACCACATATGCAAAGTCCTGCTCTGCATGTTAATGATTTCATCTCAGTCTTTGTGTCAGGCTTGCTTTTCACAAGAAGTGAAAACCATCTGTTATGAATGAGATGAATAAGCTTCAGTGACAGGGCAGAACCAGCCATGAGGGACTTTTCAATATCAAACTCAAAAGGTCCTCCAGGGTGAAAGTGCCTCATTTCTCCTTTTGTCAAAGAGGTATTGATAGTGAACAATTCAGACATTAGTGTCTTTCTTTATGTTGCAGGAAATGAGGCAGCGTATGATCTAACAGGGAAGGAGTGCTACATGAAGGCGTGTAAAATGTTGCAGGTTGTGCCTTCCTCTCATTTCCTGCAGCACATGCAGGACACTGAACTGGATATGTTGCATTATGGTCTGGGGCCTCAGGTATTCTAAACACAAGTTTAAAATATATAAATATATAGGCTACACACAATATATATAACCTTTTTCAAGAGCAAGACAAACACTGTAGACGGTTCAAATAAAATCTCATCCAGCTGATTAGATTTCATGCTAATTCCAGCTCACGCATGTAACCATGAAGCTTTATTTTGGGGGTTTTCTGATTGCTGCAGAAAATGTAACTTTTCTGAGCCAACCCTTTCTAATAGATTGTAAAACTGAGCGTTTCCCAGTGTTTTATTCTTAACCAGTCACATGACTTACTATGTCATGTGGAAAACATGCTTCTATTACATTTGTAAAATAAATTTCAACATCAAAGCATCTGAAAAACCATCACAAAAGCATCAAACCTTTTTAGCGATAATGTAGAGGATAATGTAGGCATTTCAGTTGGCTACCTGATTTCTTTTGCAACGTTTAGGTTTTGTACAATTCTAGGCGTAATAGAAACACAGCTTCTGTTTCCCAAAATGTTGTGTGTTTTATTTGTTTACTAAAACAAAGAAGGTCCAGTTTTTGTAACTGTGACAGATATTTAGTAGATCGAGCAACTTGTGTATGTCTCTTATGTTCCTTTAGACTTGACCCAACTTTGCACTAACCCAGAGGAATTTCTTTATCTCATTTATTTGTTCCTCTTTCAGGAACTGACTCAAACTGAACGCATTCCACCATGACGAAACCACATAGTTTATATAGTGATGCTGTTTTGGATAAGCCCAATTGCAGATGTTCATTTGGTGAATGATTCATTTATTCAATGTCACATTCTCAAAGCAACCGTGCTGAACATAAATATGTCAGCAAGTCCTTTGTGAACAATATAGCTGAGCCTTGGAGAGATTTTATATTTTACACTACTGGTCAGTTAGATCGTAAGATTCAAGTCTAATATTTTTTTAATGCAGGTTTCTGTCTGTGTGAAGTCCACCATAGCTTTCCAAACACCTCAAGATGTGCATAGATACAGCTAAATATATTTTCACACCTTTTTTATTATGAAATCATGTTCACTACGTTTTCAATCATATGCTTAGTAAAATGTTTTTAAATGAGAATAAAGCGCAGACTTTTATGTTGAATCTCAAGATATCACAGATTACAGCTCTGACCGTGTTTCTGGGGCTCGAACATGATTGGGCAAAGAACAAATGCTTCATTGATTTTTTTTTTTTTAAAGAATCGTTCACAAACATATATTGGGCCAAATGTGGGCAGACTCTGGCCCTTCACACTTCATCACTTGCCTGGTTGCTTCTGTCTTCTGTCATATAGTACTAGCTGTATGAAGCAATCATACCACCATGCAAACATAACACCATCTTATTTTTCTTGTGCATGTTGATTTTTACTCCATTTTTATACAGACATGCTGGTCCAGATCTGGCCTTATTAGGATTTAAATGTGCTTTTTTCATGCTTGCTGCTTATTGTGTGTTTCTTCTGTTTTTGCTCTTTTGAAGTCCTTTATTTTTAATGCATTTTTAAACAGCTAGATTGATTTTATTTGTCAGTGCCCAACTATTTCTCCATTAAACTAAACAAATAAATACCTGACATTTACTTAGAAAACAAAAATGTACCCAAACATAATACATATGTAACTCTTCCACACATAATAAGTCTATCTCAGGGCATTAGTCATCTTTTTACAAGCTCCTGATGATGTAAAATGAACTTGTAAAAATGAAATCTAATTCCTTACAAACCTTTTAATGCATTTTTAACTTAAGTAACCTCCTCCTGACACATTACATAAAGCTTAAAAAAATTCTTCACAGAGTGAATAAAAAAAAAGCAAAGTAACCAGGGGGAAATTCAAAAGCATTTAGTCTCAACAGGTTGACGAACTTTTCAAATCCCACAGAAATAATCTGCTGGCAGTTAACCATGCTATCTTCTCACCATCTTTTGTTAAGGTCAAGTTAACATAACGCTTCATGCGCTCCACTTTCTTATTAGCTGTGCAAGAAACATTGTTCTGTGACACCCCCCCCCTCCCCCGCCTCCACACAGCTCCCTTCTGCTTAATTTATCTTGCACAGGTTTAATATTCCTTTCTGTCACTCTGCCCACCTGCACCTACTCTTTCAACTGAAATACAGATAAGAAAACACACAGCTGCGAACAAACAGAAGAATTTCACTTTGAGGGTGGGAGTTTGTGTATTTGCAGGGCACTAAAGCACTGGCGGTTCCCCTGGTAACCAACACTTCAATACTGCGGCTGAACCTACAAGATAATTGGATGGAGGGAATGGGCGGAGCTGCTATTGCTGAGATGTTAATGGAAAATTGTTACGTTACAGGTGGTTGTACTGGGCACTCAAGCATACACACTTCCACACACAGTGGCATTTTTTTCTAGCAGAAGTGTTACAGTCATTCTTAAAGAATAAAACATTTTCACCCCAGTTACATTAACAGCACACAATTTAACATCTGGGTCCCTGCTGTATGTTTGGCAGTTTCTCACTGTGAAAACCACATACAGGCAGGATGACTCCTGAGTCACACAGCCTCTTTGGGCTTATATTATCTGTCTGTATAGTCATGGGCAAGTGATAAACCATTTTATTACATATGGAGTATAACATTTGTGAAAATATTATTGATGCAAACAGGAGAACTTTTTTTTTTGTTAATCAAGATGAATAAATGGCACTGTAAACAAAAACACTGGATGTTAACCAGATGAAGAATCAAGGTTTTAGAATCATAATTATTTCTCCAAGGTCATGAATGCCTGTAATAGCAAATTGTTAGTAAAGCAAATTTAGATAAAGTATTTAATTCTAGACTCAATGATTTTTAGATTTGGTCTATGACTTTAAAATATGATTAATTCTTATTTAAGATATAATATTTTTCTCCCCATCTGAGAAGATCCGATTTAAAATGAAGTTGTCTTATTATCATTATCTCTAAGAAGAAATATCCTGATAGGGGGGGAAGAGAAAATACCAATCCTTATGTGAACACATGCTTCCTCACTAGTCTGTAACACTGATGAGAAATCTGTTATTAAAAAAAAAAACTTGTAGATTTTTTAACCTTTCTACTTCTCCTCTGGAATGATAGCTTCTGGTGTTAGTCATTATCCTTTTTACTGTCTTTTTTCACTACATTTAACCTTAAACACTTTTGTGAATTCTAGAATTGGATCTGTCTGACAACAATCTTGGAGATTATGGTGCCAGAGCCATATCTGTTATGCTTAAGAAGAACAGCACTCTGGTGAGTTTGCATCTGTCAGGAAACCATATCACAGACGAGTCTGTGGACTGCCTCGGCTCAGCTCTTTCAAACAACTCAACGATACAGCACCTCGACTTGAGCTACAACACTCTGGGAGATCGTGCAGGTAAAAAAGTCTAGCATATACATTTGCACTATTTTCTTTCAGATCTTTGTTCGGATACTTTTTATACACATTTTCCATTAACCAAATCAGATAATTGAACATAAAAGTAGCAATTTTTAAAGGAAATTTGGTTGTTTTACATGTCAGTCGGCAATGTAACGCCACTTTCCACATCATTTCCACATTTTTATCCTCATCTCATTGCGTCTTTAATGTGGACAAAGTAAACTGCTGCAGTTTCGATGATGCACATGAAGCATTTTCAGGTTCATATTATTTGATTCAATATGACAGATATGTCACATAATTGTTAGAAATGTTATTTTAACAGAAGTCAGTAGTTTTTGCTGAAACGTTCAGTTTATTCTTAGTGTACAAAAACAAGATAAATAAAACTTTTCTGACTAGCACCGTTTTTTCTAATTAGCCCATACACACATACCAACTGAACAAAAGTGCTACATGCAAATAAAACCTTTTAAAAATGTTTTAAAAAAATTTATTGATTTGATTAAGCTAACTGGTTATTATAACTAAAACTCAATGTAGAAATTAAAAACTAATTTAGCCAAGATCACAATGTTTTCTAACATTATTGGGCAATCAGCTTTGCAGTCATCATATCTGGTAATATTATGACTTTTACATTACTCAGAAAATGTAGTCAGAGATAATATATCGCCGAAAGAGGTATTTGGTGAGAAAATACTGCATAAATAAAAACATGACAGTACTGATATACTGTGGACAAGTTTATTTGTGTGGCACATTTCATGTACAAGACAACTCAAATTTCTTTACATAAAAACATCAAAATCATCACAGATGTTGTAAAGAAAAGACAGTTAGACTAACAGAGCAGCACATGAAAATGCATTACATGCTGCGTTCACCTGTCCAAGAGCAAAAGGTTATAAATGAGCCATTTTTATTTCATGTCAAAACTTTACAGTATTAATGTTGCATATGCTGACATTTTATGACAATTTGACATTTTCTGGATCTTGGGAAGCCCTACTTTTAATACACAATAAATCCTTCATTGTTTGGCAAATGACTGTATGAATAAATAATCACTTATACTCTCTAAATAGTTGTTGAAAGCATTCACATCTGGTTTTGCAGTCCTCTTTTCTTATTAAAAGATAATTGAATATCCAATGGAGCCTTATAAATTGACCAATTACTGTTGAGAGTGCAGAAATTACAATATATGAGCAGTGCTCTGCTGTTATTCGATTTCTGGAAAGCTGTTCCCATCAAAGAAATTGCTATAATAGTGCAGCCTTATCTCCAAGCAGACACAGGACAGCAGGCAGCACCAGAATGGCATTCAAAGGTCAGGAGCATTTCTCCTTCATTAAAACCTCGTTCAATTATCATGTGGAGGAGCTTTGTGATTGGTCCCTCATGAAAGAATGACAGAGCAGGAAACGAAGTATCTAATATCGGTAATCGAAAAAGAATCTGTCTGAGGAAAAAGGGGGACGCCACCATGTCTTATTGCCATTGTGCAGGTATGATTCAACCCATATTCAATTCTGTATTGTCTGCTACTGAAATATCGAAAGACACCCTTGTGAGTTTCAGAGCTCTCCTCTGTTAGGAGAAAAAAAAGACCAATCAAACACAATGATGTCCATGCTTTAGTATTAATGCTTTTTACACTCAGATGCAGATGGCTGATTTTACTGTTATGTGTCTTCTATCTGAGAAAGGAAAATGTGCATAGCATTGTTTTTTGTCTGTGTGTGTATGTTTGTTTTTTTTTTTTTGTTTGTTTTATTTTGTTTGTTTGTTTTGGTTGCTTGAAGACCCTCTCGGTGGAACTTTCTAGAGCTGTGAAATACTGTCCTTCACAATGTGTATAGGTGACTTGACAGTAACATTTTACTACAAAGACATCTAATGATGGGTTTAAAAAATTCATTTGAACAAGCTTTTGAAACTGAATTACATCTCGCTGGTTTTGCTGTTAGATGTGTAAAGCGGTATATTTGTTTATTTTTTTTTGTCTGTTTGGTTTTGTGATATTTCTTTTTCATATCCAAAGGGCAAATCCTCGGTGATTGTTTGTCAGACAACACGAGTCTGAGATCTCTAAGTGTGGGCTGGAACTGTATTCGAGGGAGAGGAGCAGTGATGTTAGCCAACAGTCTCGAGGTAATACACCTGCAAATTCATCATTTGTCATTTATTTTTTAACTTACACAAGATTGAAGGGTTATATTGGTGCATTTTGAATTGAAAGACAAAATTTACACTCTTTCAAAAAAACTTCTCTGCAAGGAATAAGTACATGACAGATAATTTTTATGTTTATTGTATTTCTTTTTTGTTTTTGTAATTTAGGAAAATGTCATCCATCGTAATAAGAGCATTTTAGTCCTACCTGTGATTGTTTTCCAACCATGAACAAATCATAATGTTGTGATGTCACTGCATAAATCCAACTAAGTAAATGACAAAAGTGTTAAATGAAGGTTTTTTTTTAGTTATTACCATAACCCAGAACAGAAAGAAGCCCTATATTTCAATCCTTATATTTAACTCTGTGGTTAAAAGTGCTGCACTTAGTAGTCCAATCCACTCCCCCATCTTCCTACATATCACTTATACACTCTAAGTAGTTGTTGTGGCTTGTTTGTGGCTTCTTAATGCATACACTTGAGACTGATGTTTACTTTGATGTGGAAACAGTC
The DNA here is from genome assembly GCA_037177535.1 of Pseudomugil gertrudae. Taxonomy (NCBI): domain Eukaryota; kingdom Metazoa; phylum Chordata; class Actinopteri; order Atheriniformes; family Pseudomugilidae; genus Pseudomugil; species Pseudomugil gertrudae. The sequence continues at coordinate 6,688,423 of JBAMHV010000012.1, read as the reverse complement.
TTTACATTTCCTTTCTGCTGCTTATAGGGGTGGAAATCTAGATACTGCCCTGTGGGTCATATTTAAGTGCAATAACAAATTAACTCTATGGGTATTTTGATTAGAGCTCAGCTGAAATTACACCAACTGTTGTTTGGGAGAAAAGAGTCTGATCTTGCTCAGTATATGTTTGTCTTATTTCCAGAACATCCCCCCTGGTATGATATTCATAAAAAAAAATCTCACAACAAGAAACACATTCCTGAAATAGTAATCCTAACCTTATCATTATGACCAAAATGGTCTGACAGATCCTTATCATGAGGTTTAAGTTGTGGGTTTGTTTGAGTCAGATTCTAACAGCCTATAACATGGGAATATTTATTACAGTCTTCATAATGATTTAAGGCTCTTTGGTCTTTAATTATGTATTTTGGGGTTCGGTGAAAAGTATTTTAATGAAACCTGAAATACATGTTTGGCAGCTGTAACTTTAAAAGGCATCATAAATCAGGAAACTATCACTTCTTTAAGGCCCTCTTCTTCACATAAATACGTAGATACATCACTGCCCTCATACGTCCATGTTTCTTGTATCTTGGACAGTAACATGTTTACAGTTTGCATCATATGAAACGTGAGCAAATGGAGAAGATGGATGCTCACCACCTTTTAAAAAACACAAAGTTTTAGTTTCATTCATCCCAAAGTTTGTTCAAAAACTGGTCAACCTTTCCAGTTTGGATTGTATCACATCACCTAAACACTTTTTCAGACACAAAGATTAAAAATGTTTCCATCTTACTTTTCCCTTTGTAACTCAGTATTCACTTCTACCCATATTTGCATGTGAAATCTTCTATTTGCCAAAGACACCTGGTTATTTTTTGGGATTTTTTTTAGGTGAATGTTGTCCTCAGAACCCTGGATCTGTCGTTCAATGGCTTTGGCAGAGAAGGAGCCATCGCTTTAGGACAGGCGCTGAAAAGGAATTGTGTTTTAGAGGAGTTGAATGTCAGGTAGGATTCTCTGTAATCTTTGTATCTGATGATCAGATTACTTAACAGTAACTGAGTTAAAAACAGCAGAGGTTGAACTTTCCTCCCAGTCTTTTTATGAATCAGAAATGAATGAATGTGACTCCACAGTTTAGCACATTTCTCTAATTAGACAAGCCTCCGAGTGAGTTTGAAATGACTCTGAAAGGTTTGTAGCTTTTCCTGAATGGTCCTCCTGTTTTAAAGAGTCTTGCTTCCATAAAAAGTTCAAATAAACCTTTCTTCTGCCCCTTGTTAAATTTCTCAAGCAACACAAAGCTTGCTATGTGACTTTATTTGTGCAGCTGGAATGGATAATATCATTTAAACAACACTTTATGATTGCTTCTCTTACACTTTCTTTGTTCTTTGCATTTGTTTCTCACAACAGTAACAATCGAATACCCCCTGAGGGAGCTATCTGCCTCGCCATGGGCCTCAAGGCAAACAAGACAATCAAATTCCTCAATGTAAGCTGTTAAAAAAAAATTGGTTTTAGCTGCGAAAGCAATGGGAAGTATCAGCAAATTAAACAGGAAAAAGAAAAACAGATCACCAAACACTGTGTCAATACCACAGTTGTATTATCAGGGTCATAGAGATGGGTGAGCGTGATTATATGAAATCATTTGTCTTACACATATTGTTCTGCCAATGTATTCATGAATACTTACTCCTGCCACTACAGTTTAATAGTGTTGCATTTTTTAAATGCTGTTATTATTCATTTAATTAAAACCATTAAACCATTTATGATACCAAAGCAAAAATAACAGGGGTTCCTCTTTTTTTATCTTCTGTATGGAAATATATTTTAAAGTTGCTGTTTAATTTTTTTTTCAACACAGAGCTGGAGCACAGATCAGTGTATCGTCAGATACCCAACATACAAAACGATGTATTACAGTTTGCAAACAAACAGCAATGTCTTTAGGATGTTCATCGTCCAAAGAAAGAAAACTACTTTTAAAAAAAAGTTTTTTTTTTACCTTTGTTTTATTGGGGAGGTTTAAGGCTTCTTTTTTTAAAATGCTATTACATGGACTTTAATGCAGTTTGAGGGGGGGGAGAGGGGGAGGGGGGGGGGGGGGGGGGGGGGGGGGGGGGGGGGGGGGGG
>JBAMHV010000012.1:6626563-6674987 GCA_037177535.1 Pseudomugil gertrudae | reverse complement strand
ACTTTACTCGTTAGTTCACAAAAGTAATTGGATTAGAGTAACGCGTTAGAAGTAACGCGTTACAAGCCATCACTGACTATAACTACACAAAAGCTCCATTAAACAGTTTAGACAAAAGGAAACCCCAGTGATAACTGTGAGGAATCAATACATAACTTCCGCAATGGCTGCAAATTATATTGACATTGACAATATTGACCAAATGGCTTAGAATTTAATTGTGTCACATGATTTTTTTTGTAGAGTTTAAACAGTGTCCTGTCATGCATTGAATCTGCTGCCTTACTTTAAAATCAAAACTTAAAAGAAATGAGGAAGTTCAAGAGCTAAAGGGAAGTTGCAGGAAAAAGATGGAAAAACACTAAACTATCATTTTAAATTTTTTACATGAACAACTCTAAATAGACTAAATAAACTGTTAAACAGATTGTGTTTTTCTGTCAACTCAGCAACCTAACTTTGAGGACCAATGTTTAAAAGCATCATGTTTAAAAACATGCCATGGTTTCTTTGAGTTTGAGGTTGAAATATTGTTAATTAACCATTTCAGACATATTTTTCCCTCATTTTTTTATGATTTCTTTTTGCTATTTTACTCGAGTAAATAGTCAATATGTACTCTCATGTATATTTACTTTGTTGTTATAGAATTCAATGTTTTATAGCTTATTTTTTATTTATTTATTATTTTTATTTACTTTTTTTTTCTTCCGGTATTTTCCTCATGTGATTTTTCCATTTTGGGAGCCAGGCCTGCTCCAACTGTGAGGTTGTTTCCATGAGGATGATCCTTGTCTCTTTGACTGGTGGCCCTAGTCTGGACACCTGTCAGCTTTGACCTGGAGGTTTCCATGGTGATAGCCTTCATGGTCATGGGTGGGGTTGCTATTGATGTGGATGGATGCCATTCCCTACAGATCACGTTGGCCCGTATAAAGTAGATGCAACAAATTTCACGAATTCTGATTGCATAAGAATGAAGTAACACAAAGTGGAAAGGGCAGAGCTGCTGAATGCAAATGAAAAGTGGTTAAAAGCACAAAACTTGCTCTTTTTTTCTGTACTAACCTTTTGTTACTCGCATCCATGGTTATGCAAAATGTTTCATTAAACTTCACCCACATACAAAGTGATGCACTGTGCATGTGTTTTATAGCTTATGAAAGCCTGCAGTCCCGCGAGGATACCAGAAACTCTGCCTGGCGAAAGGAGGGATGGGATGTTAATGTGTATTATACAGGTAGGACAGAAAAGCTCTACCCACACAAATGTTCCCAAATAAACCCTTAAAACCACAATCTGACTCATTAGTTTTCTGCTGTTTGCCATAAAAAATGAATTGCCCACTCAGACTGAACACTTTGTATTTCAACAACATACGCTGATTAATCCCCATCTTCTCCTGTGTTATGGATGCTACAGGATGCTTCTTTAATCAGATAAACTTAATCTCAAAACCAGCTGTTTCTTTTATGTTCTCATAAAATTGTACAAATCAGTTTTTAAAGTTATATTAACATATAAACAGATAAATCCACAACAACTTCAAGTATTGCAGCTGTAACAGCTGTAGCAGTAACATTTATAGGTAAATTTATACAGAGGTTTATCAGGATACTCTGTACTGATTTAGTTGCAGTACTTTTAAAATTAATACAATGCGGTCAAATTGTCTGCCAGGCTTTCTCCTGAGAACAGTGTAGTAACCTCTTGTGTTTGTTTACAGTTACATATATTTTAAGATATAGCTTAAATTTTTTTTTCTCTTGACGTGACAATTTTGTCAAAAACTGCTGAAGATAGCAACATCATTAGGTAGCAAGCTTGGTATTATAGGATGTGTGTACTGTTAACTTAAAAAGGTCAGATGATTTGTTTTCAAGTTATTAAACCATCAAGTTGATTACTTGAATTTAAAAGGGTTGTTGTGCTTGTAATATACATATTTCAAGAACATCTAAGTGTCTAAAAGTTTTTTGGCATCTCTCTCTGTCTATCCTCAGTGCCTTTGATCAGAAGTATGGAGTCTCGAATAATGATTCCCACACAGAGTTCACCATTGCAGTGAGAGGATGACCATGAGCAGCTTAACAACAAACTTCCTGACATACTTGTTCTTACTGATTGCAGTTTTTGTTTGTTTGTTTGTTTGTTTTTGTTTTGTTTTAGTCTGCTGGAAGATCTTCTATTACATCAGTGTCTGATTCCATATTTGCACTCCAGCCAGTCATTAACAGTAATGATACCATGTTTATGAACATTTCTTTTTGGTGCATACTGAAATATCTACATTCTAGATGTTTAGGTCAAATGTTTAAAAAATAAAACCTAAATAATGTTTTTTGCTGTGGCTACTTTAATGCTAAAAATTCATATTTACCTCTGTCATAAGCATAACAGTCAACATGTGTCCTGCTTTTTGTTTTTATGAATTACAGTTTTGGATAAGTGTTATTTTTCCCTAGGTGAAGAATCAGAGTTGGGTAACTAGTTATGTACATTATGTTTCTCAACAGCAACTTTGAACAACTGTCTTGTTAAACAAAAGTGTATCTTTGAATACAATCATTAAAATATCTAGAAGTGTAAACGGCTTACCAGAATCAAATATATAACTTCTGGTATGAAGCATTGTGAAATACTGTCATATGATTAATGAAATTTATTAGTACACATATGGTTGATCTGCTCTTCAGAATAAATTTTTTAGATGTCATAATCCTGCACTGACTCTTACTAAGTTGCATCACTGAAACATAAGTAGAAGAAGCATAATTTACTTTTGCTTGTTGGTTGTTTTAGGGATTTCATGCAAGCAGTAATCCAATATATGAAAGAAAATCCCATTGAATAAGGCAAGGCAAGTTTATTTATACAGCACCTTTCATGTACAGGACAGCTCAAAGTGCTTTACATTGAAACAGAAAGAAATTACAATCACTAAAAGTCTAAATATAGACACTAACTGTAACTATCAGTATTCAAATACAGCCAATCCAAGGTTACATAGAGAGATAAACATGACATACAGAATTGGACAGTACTTAGATAAGAGCATGACGCTGGCTGAGTGTGTCAATAGTATAAAACTAAATGTAACTATCAATTAATTGTAACTATCAGTCAAATCACAATAGTATCGCAAAGTAAACAAAAGTCAGAGCTAAAAGTAACCATCAGTAAAAAAGGTACCGTGAAGCTAAAAGTAACCATAAGATCAAATCATGAGTTGATGAATCAGTAGGATTTATTGAAAATAGGCCCCAATCACACCACTTGTTATGCACCCATGTTTTTAGTCACATAAGTATTGGAGTGAATAGTGTTTTTTTTTTATTAAACTAAGCAAAGTTTGTGCTGGAGTGATAGAATAGATAAAAACAAAGTCAGTGTGTAATCAGTGTCAGCTAGTGTAAGGCAAAATGAAAGAGAGTTCCACAGAAAGTGTTTTCTGTCATTTCTGTCCAGATAGGATGGGCATGTATGTAGCATGAAACTTTGCAATCATATTCTATGGGATGCAGCACAGATGCTCAAGTTGTCTGACTGAACTAGCTTGCAGCCCTCACTTTACATATGGTTCAGTATCATGGAATATGATCACATTGACCTTTACACCAAAATACATTTGAAATTACATTACTGTAGGTTTTTAAAAGATGTTGACAACTAGATGTAAGCTTAAGTGATTTATTTATTTGTATTTTTTACAATTAATTAAAAACACTTACTAATACAAGTTAACATCTGGTTGGATACATGAGTGCAGTAGGAAAGTGATCATTCTGGCTTCTGTCAAAAGACAGGCTGTAGTTGCTTTGTCTTCAATTTCCATTTGTGGAAAGACCCAGGAACACAATCATTTTCATTGAGGGTACTGTGCTCAGCTCTACTGGAGTGTGCACAACTATCTTTACAAAAACATGTCCATTGACAATTATATCTCACAATCCTACCTCCCAAAAATGTCAGGTTATGTGTAAAATGTAACTGAAACAATCATTTGCAGAAGCCATTACAAGAAGCCCATAATCAAGGTGCCAGATGTTGGCACAGGAGACATTTTATTACTTTATGGGTCATTTTTAATTTCTAACAAAAAATGGAACAGAGGTATATTTACATTGATTGTAAAAAAAATGTGCAGAGCCTCCATGATATCACCCGTAGGCTCCTAAAGAGCTGAAGTAAAGCATGGTGGGTGGTTCCCACCATTGCCATCTTGGCAGCGTGACGTGTTGTTGTACTGGAAAATAGAAAATAGGCAAAGAGGTACTAAAGGCCATGAACGTGAGGATGGATGATGAATGTCAGACTTTGAGCTGCCTGCAATGCTGTCACCAGGTGCTTTGCACAATAAACTTTAGAGGCAGACTTTATTTGATTATTATTTATTCTCTGAACTTTTTGTTTACAACGATTAAATAGGCTACTTATTGCAAAACAGGCATTTTTCTAACAAGGCAATTAACCATCCATCCATCCATTTTCAACCGCTTGTTCCCAGAGCGGGGTCGCGGGGGGTCTGGAGCCGATCCCAGCTGTCAACAGGCGAGAGGCGGGGTACACCCTGGACAGGTCGCCAGTCCATCCAGGGGGCAATTAACCAATGGAATCAAAAACAACAACAAACACACAAAACAAGTCTGATCCATGAACCAACCAGACACATGGCAAGTCACTGATACACTGACATTTTACCTAATCATCGTCAAATTCAATTATAACCTCCCCTTAAGGAAGGGAAAAAAAAAACAGCTGTCCCTAGAATAAGCTGAAGTTGGCTAGAAGAATAAAAAAGGGAAATATAAATCTATCCATCTATCCATCCATCCTTCCATCCATCCATCCATCCATCCTTCCATCTATCCATCCATCCATCCATCCATCCATCCATCCATCCTTCCTTCCTTCCTTCCTTCATCTATACAACCTAACTCCAATGAGTATGTTATTATTCATTGGAATAATTATTCACTCTTATTCCAATAAGTTGTTTCGGGTATCTGGAGCATAACCCAGTCATCATTGTTTATTCTAATCATATTTTTAGACACGTGACACCGTGTCGCTGTAGCTTTAAGAGAAGGGGGCGTGTCCTCGTTGGACAGCCTCTTTCTATTTGAATATACAGTAGTTCAGCAAGACTGAAACACGATTGCGTCGGATGTTTTTCTTCTTGCGAGTCTAGCGCAGCAGGACGTGTGGTTTATAGTTTTCGGTAATGCTCGTCACGTAGGTCTATATTTAACATTCAACTGATAGCACCAAGTTAGGGAGGCGTTTTCTCCGCCGCTTGCACAAACAGTCGACCGGTGAGACGCTGGTCGTTACCTGGAAGATGGACTTGCACATACTGGACCACAGGCTGCGGGTCACCAGCATATCCAAGAATGGGCTGGTGAATTTTACACACCCCCTGATAAAACTGATATTTCTCCGGAACAGGACACGGTAAGAAAGAAATTTGTAAGGCCAGATGGTTGAGTCGCTGCGCTTGTGGTAATCCAGTACGGATATGTGAACCTACAGCGCCCCTTCATTCATTGGATGGCTGAGCTTTTGTTGGGTTGTTTGTCTCTGCATGCATCGCTCTACCTCCTGGATGAACAGTCCTGCATGCAACAGTAAAGAAGTACATTAGTTTGCTGCATCCGTTCTCTTGTAAAGTGGGAAGTCGGTCGTATTTGTTTGCATTAAAAGCTTTTGTTTCAGAGCAAAGAATTAAACCAACAAATATCCTGAAAAAGATCTACATGAACGAATGCTGCTTCCTCTGAGCATTGGATTAAAGAGTTTAAAAGCAGTCTTTTGTTTTTATGTGGAATCCTGTCAGTTCAGCCCTAACTTGACCTCTTTGACTCCGAATCTACACTCAGCTTCCAAGTTGTCCGCATCTTATGTTGGCATTTGCTGAAGTTACCGATCAAATATGTACATCTTCCTTTTTATAACTTCTCTAGCTGTTTCACATGTGCACATTTAAGGAAAAGGTACTGGGCATCTCTCTCCTGGTCACAATGAATACTGCAGTTTAAAGTATGCTGGCTATAAGAGAGAGAGAGAGAGAGAGAGAGAGATTATCTCATCACCTTGGTGATGCCAAATGTCAAGCTGTCATACAGTCATCAGGTATTTTATCATTATCAGGCTGCTATGGGAATTAGTTAGAACAGCCCTCTAATATTTTTCAGCAAATGGTGCATGAGCACCTGCCAAAATGATACTCTGACTATGCTTTTCTTGTCACCTGATGCTGAGAATTGAGATTGAAATCAGATGTATTCTGTCAGATAGTTTTCTTACTGTATCTGTTCAGTCCTGTCTGGATCTGTCAGAGCTAACTCTCTTAGCTTTTGAGCAAGCCATGTCAGGATGACTTACACAACCCAATAATGTACTGCACTTTAGTAAGTACAAATGAATCATTCATATAGTTTCGGGGTAATTACGTCAGGAAGGCTCTGGGCAGCATCTTAAACAAAGCATGCATCCAGATGTGGCCTTCTCATGTGGTAGATACAAGCTTACATTTGGAAATGCTTTGTGAAGAATTCATTGTCAAAAAGAATGACTGTCTGAGCCTAGAATCACCCAGAAAGAGCATGCAGGCCTCACTTCCTTAGATTTACTGTCCTGGCTGTTTTTTGTTGTTTTGTTGTTTTACTGCGCTGTACATGCTTTACATGCTTTGTAGTTGCATCATCATCCTGCAGAGCGTTTTGCCTTGTTTTTCCTGTTCCTTTGCTATAGTTGACTTCTTTTGTAAAACTTTAAGTGATTTGAAGAGGAGGGGTTTTAAAAAATCTTTGGCCCCTAAAGCAATCACCAACATGTCTGATTATCCTGCATGGTTCTTGCCATTTCCCTCAGTCAGGCCTCTCCTATTCATTACAGAGCAACTCCCCACACACAGTGGTTTAACAGCAGCTCTGAGAGGAATTTTAATGAGCTGATCACTTACAGCAGCACTTATTAGACTACTTTTCTGTGGGAAATGCTCCTTCTGACATTTGGTGCTGATAGACTTGTGTAAAAATATAATTACATGAAGGTATGTAATGTTTGCTGTATGCCTTTCTAAAAAAAAATGTAGTTTAAACACAACAAATCTCAAGATTGGGTCATCAGCTAAGATTCATTTTAACACCTATGGATATTTAGGAAATTATCTTCACGCAAAAGCTGGAAAAAGTCCATTTTATGCTCCCAAATTGAGCTTGCAGTCTGGAGTTGTCAGTGGTGTTTCTGTTAAGACCCGTTAAGACTTCATAGGCAGCGGAATCCAGTGTTGGACCAGTATGTTTGTCTTTCTATAATGTGGATAGAGCCCTTCAGGGACCCCAAAGTACTGCTTTCTTCTTCAGTGGTTATGTAAACAGAGCATGGACTGGAACAATGCCTCAGCTGAGCCAGAAGCCTGGTTGGGACTTTTTCATGTCTGCTTCAGTGATTTTTAAGATTAGTCCTCTCACTCTAAACTTTTTTTTTTGTAAGTTGTGAAGGTTGCAGAGAACTCAGCCGGGGTCGGTTGAGGCCCATTCCTTACACTTTGCATCAGTTTGGTCTGCGCTTATCATGTTTTCTCAGCTTGAACATCAGTTGCAACCACCGACTGAAGCAGCCGTCGGGCCTTAACTGCCACCCGCAGTTTTGTGCAGTCCGATCAAAGTCCAGAATCTTGTGTGCTCACTTTTCATTCTCTCCACTCGGCCACTTCCTCACCACCTGTTGCTTCCTCATCTCTTTTGGTTATTTTCCTTCCTACTTCAGCCCAGTACGACTAGAAGTCACACAGAAGTTGTGTATTACACTGGTACCCATCTCATGTCTGCATAAAACTGGTAATAAGATGTTTTCCCCACCTCCAAAAAAAAGGGCATACACTTGCATAGAAAATTTACATTTAATTTAACTTAATTATACTAATACTAGCTATTTAATTTTAAGTAATTTACTCTTACATGGCTTTAGAAATCTTCCAATGAAATCAGGCTGAAAAGGGACAAGGGAACAAGCATGTGCAGAAAAACCAGAATTAAATCAATGATATATGATAAAAGACTGAATTGATTAAGATTGGAAATGGGAATAAACCAGCCATTTACTTTGGAATTTAATTCTGAATAATCATTTTAATTTGGAATTAGTTTGTGATATCCTGGTGCACGTTCAGTGGAAGTTTCCTAGGTGCCGTATGCCTACTCCAGAGTTTTCCTACAGGAATTAACAGGCAAGAGGACCAGACACGATACATTCATGTGTTTTTTTTAAGCTTTTTATAGCAAATTCTACTAATCAATAACCAAGTCGAAGTAAAGCTTGTTACATACTTTGTGAGAAGCAAGAATTTTTTTCTTGTTCTCGAGGCTCCGAGAAGAAAATGACGTCATTTTGCTCTCACGGACGTGTTTGAAGACTCCAAGAAATATTGTGTGATTGGTCGGACATTCAATGTGGTTACCATGGAAAAAGTTGCCGCTTCTGCATTTTTACTGATGCAAGGGTGAACAGATCATTTTAATAAAACAGCTGATTGAGGTGGTGAGAAAGTACAAAAATGTTTACAACACGTCTGGCATTTAAAGACACAACACAGTCAGGCGCACAATCCGACCTGCCGTGGCCGAATTAACTTTATCTCTATTGCACGTAAAAGCACACCTGCAGTGATCCCCATCCCGCTGGAAACACAGCTCCTCGTGGAGTATGAGTGGGCCAGACCAACAAGAACTGTTTTCTTGTTCTTGCTGCTCCGGTGTAACTCAAACTTGGTTGCAATTTCCATCCAGGTCAGTTGTCGGTTCTTTTGGTCTCTTAACCAGAATAAACATCATTACTGTTTTTTCCTTTAGCAGAGTCAGACATGTTAGCAGTCTGTTAGAACTCATGGGGTAGAGAATATTCATGTGTTTAAAGGACATTAAATCCTGGATAGAGTTAAACTTGCATAAATGTGAAGTCATCACTTTGAGGAAAACTGACCTGCAGCCAGGATGCAGCAGTGTTGTCGGCACTCTTGGGGGTCATCTTTGATTTTAATCCCAAATTTGATAGGCGGGTCAGTCCAGTAGTCCAATATAGTTTTCTTTTTAATCATTTGATGCTTATAAGTAAAATGAAGCCCTCGTGATGACCTGGCAGGGGTCATTCGTGTTTTACCTATTCTGGACCTCCCTTTATACTGGGTTTGACCGGCCTCTGTTGTCTACATCTGGTCCAGAACTCAGCTGTAAACAGGAAAAAGAGGTTGTGAGCACAGTACCCAGTACTGCAGGGATGTCCAAAGTCTGTCCTCGAGGGCCACAATCCTGCAGGTTTTCCATGTATCCTTGGTCCAACACAGCTGATTCAAGTTAATCCGTCATTAAGCTGAACTTGATTGGCTTTTGTGTTCATTTAATAGAAGCCAGGTGTGTTGGATCAGGGATCCATCAAAAATCTTCAGGATAGCGACCCTCGAGGACTGACTTTGGACACGCCTGCTGTACTGCATTCCCTTCACTTGCTGCCTTTTACAAAAGGGTTAAAAGTTTTATACTTGGTTTTTAAATGCTTTTAAATCTCAGAGCTCTGAGATATAAAGACCAGATGCCTTTAGGAGTACCTAGGACTCGTCTTGTGACTTCTGGAGACAGAAGCCCAATTGTTTTCTTCTTTCTGTGAGGTCTCCCAGAACTTTAAGTGATTTTAAGTCTCTTCCAAAAATGCATCTTGTTACGCTGGCTTTTAACTCCAGAGAGCGCATCCAACCTGGATATGTTCTGTTTTCTGTCTTGCATTGTTTTAATGCTGTTATTGTTTGTTTATTTTATTTAACTGTACATCCTTTTAGCAACATCTTGGTATGTGAAAGCTCTTTATAAATAAAGTTTGATTTGATTTATGTTATTATAAGATAACTTCAATAGAATTTCTGTAACAATGGATGTCATAATTTTTCTTCCTCTTTACATAGAGTTCAAGAGGTTACTGACTAGGTTATGCAATCTTTCTGATGAAAAGATTAAAAAAGAAATGCAGAAACTGTTTGGAACTGTGTCTTGCATTTTTTCTTTAACTATCTTCTAATAAACTGGTGATAAGTTAGCAGCTCTTAAACGGTCTCATCTGCATCCTGCAAACAGGAAACCAAATCTGCACAGTTGTTTCACAGATGGGTTCCGCTCGCGCTGCTTTACAACAGTCAACACATTGCAATCACAATCTTTAGTTTTCTTTTCAAAAAAATTTTTTTTGAAGCACCAAACATGATCACTTATGTTAGCAAGATTACTGCTTGGCATACTGTACCTGCAGGAAAAGGCAAGCTGAGGAAGGTGAAGGTTCAACGGGAAACCAGAGGGGGGATTATAACACAATGGGCTGGCTGGCAGTCGGTGTTACAGTGTTTTCTCTATGTGTCTCTCTCATTGTGACTTAGTGATGTGATTGTCCCATATCATGGCATTGCGTGGGATTACTGTTTTGCTGAGTCAGTAGTTTAAAGGTTTCGCTTAGGCTTCTGTGTAAGTAGCCTGAACTGACTGACGGGTTGACGAAAAGAAAGATGCATCTCTAGTGACTGTCAATAAAATGAGAAATGTGGGACTTCCGCTTTAAGTGGTGGAGGTGGTGTGTAGCTCAGGTGGAAGAGAAGTTGTCTTTCAACTGGAAGGTTGGGATTTTTACTGTTTGGAACTGTGTCATGCTGTTTCTCCCACATGCTGAAGTGTCCTTGGACAAGACACTGAACCATAACTAGCCCGCCTGAAGTGCCTATCAGGGTGTATGGATGGTTTAATGTGCTATATAGTGTAAAGCACTTTAAATGGTCAACAAGACAGGACAAGTGTTATATAAGTTAATTTACCAAGATTCAAGGACAATAAAATGTCACCCATATAGCTATGACTGTTTATTCTGTTGTCATCATTTGTTTCATTAGCTGAGTTATTTTTCTTTCAAAGAAGCATTAGCATGTAAATAAGGGCAATCTCACAAGGGACTGCGTCCTGAAAACCAGCAGCGTCCAAAGTCAGACTGCAGGGGTTCTGTTCTGCAGGTTTTGGATGTTTCCTGCTTCTTTTTATTTTTTTATTTTTTTTTTGCAGTGTCCTGTGGCGATCAGCACTGCTGGTTTGGTCTCTTGTGCTTTGGAATGAAAAATAAGTGGAAGGCAGGTCAGCGGCTTGAATGAAGTGTTATATTTAGTGTTTTTTATGTGCAGTACTATTGAAACATTTTGTTTTTTAAAATGTGCTTGAATAAATAAAGTAGAATAGATGGATTGTGTTCCACATGTTGTTTATAAGTATTTATTTTTTGGTTTGTTTTGTCAAAATTTCATTAAAGTACAAAAGAGCAAGAGCATTATCTTATGCTTCATATTTCAGTTTTACAGCTTGTATACTTTGTACACTTACTGTTGAGTAAGAAAAAAACGGCTCCCATTCATGTTTTTCAGGCTTGAAATGCCACATTATGTAATGCAAAGTATGTATAAGTTCATTGCCTTTATTTTTTTTATCCTTTTGTTCCATCTGCAAACTTTTTTTTCTGCATCCCACAAACACAACATTCAGTCAAGCTGAATGTTGGCCAGAGAACCACCTCTGAAAGCCAATTTATTTGGCCACAAGCACTCTTATGAAATGAAGTACGGTAAACTGCTATAAATCAGAATCAGAATCAAGTTTATTGCCAAGTAATTTACATTACGAGGAATTTGTCATGGTTTGCCGGTGCCTACATAAGTTACATAAGAAAAAGTGAAACATGTGAAATATAAAAACAAGCAGGAGCTGAGATGACATAAAACTAAAAAAAAGAAACAAAGAGGGGGAAAGAAAGAAACATGTATGTACATAAAATAAAATACAGTAGTGTACGGTAAAGTATTTAATGTATTTACAGTTAGTGTGCTGACAATCTGGTCCTCATGGTACTGCCTGTGTGGGTTTTTTTTTCTACGTAAAGCTTTACCCAGCCGTTTCCAATATTTTTAAAAATAGTTTCTTCTCTTGGAACAAGTAATAAAAGAACAAGGAAAGTTTCATTGCTGCCCAGAAAATACTGCACTCTGTGTATATAAACACAAGTTACAAATGGTACATTTTTGTAAGCGATTAAAAATGTAATTAGGTTATAACAGAAACTAAAATAAGTCATTGTATTTAAACAATGCTGTTGGACTCCGACCATACCAGTGGCCCAGTTTGGTTCAATATCCACCATTTGCTGTAGACAAAAGAGTAATACAGGCACAATGCTGAGCTTTTGGTTGCTGATCATTGAGTCACTGTTAGTCCTGCACATCATGTACATTTCACAGAACTCCTCCTATTAGCTAAATTCCTGGAAACGGTTATCAGGATCTGAAATGTCCTTTTTGTTTGTAGCAAATGCCAAAAGTCGTTCATCTGCTCTCTTTCCTCCCTCTCTCCAGTCATTCATGTTTCAATGCCGTTCTCTTCATTTATGCTCTCTGCTCTTTCAGATGCAAGTTTTTCAGCCTGACTGAAACACCGGAGAACTACACAGTTGTCCTGGACCAGGAAGGATTTAAAGGTAAACCTCTATTCAGAGTATGTTGTTCGTCGTTATTGTAAGGAAGACACCAAGTCTCGGTCTATATTTGTTTTCAGCTTCTCTTTAATGGGATGTTATACTTAAAAATACACAATCCATATTTTTAATTTGTCACATCACAGATTAACCATTCAGCCAAACCTGAATGATTAAATCAATTACTAAGAACTCAAAATTGATAAGAAAAATAATCCGAATTTTCTGGTCTGAGGTGTGGAGGAGGCGTCCACTAAACCCCCTCTGATTTAGCAGATGTCAGATCATCTCAAGACATGTTATTGGATCAAACAAATTCATTTTAACTTAACAAACTGCTTGGATGTCAAACCTATGATACACACCAGATAAAAGAATATGTCACCTTCCAGCTCTCAACAGTGCTAAAGGTATCAATGATGTTTGCTGCCAAAGATTCAGCAGCATGAGCACACCAATGGGAGGAAGAGACACTCCAGCAGTCACAGTGTTGCATCCGTTAATCCCAGCTGTCTCGGCAAAAAGTTTGTAGAGCCAGGAAGTTAAACACGGTGTGATTCCCAACTTTCTTTTAAACTGAATCGGCACAAAATCCACCAACTCGACAGTCACTGACTGAAACTTTCTCCCTAAACTAAAGCACTTTTGCTGAATTTTATTTGAATGTGTGAAAGTACCCAGTCTAAATGGCAAAATCAAAGTTGATTAGCAACTTAAATGCTGAAAGGGAGGTAATAGAAGAGATCAAATTTGCACATTTGTCAAATTTGCCCTTTTCTAGTGCTTCAGTGGTTAGCAAGAATTCACCTTGCATGAGCCAGGTAGCAGGAAATGGGTTTTGGATGCAGAACTGCAGGATGGCAGAGAAGGGAATAAAATGGAGAAAGTTGCAATAATTGATATTTCCAACATAATCTACATTAATTTAAAGGTTTTGAAGTGTTACTTATCAAATAACTTAATAATTGGGACGTGGCATTTGTGTTTTGCCTCTTTTAAGACTGTCTGCAAACAAAACTGATAACTACCGTCCCATATTTGCTATTATTGCCCTGTTCTTCTACATGAAAGCTGATGTTAAAGGCACGTCTTTGCCCTCCGGCTGTTCAGATATTCGCTGTCTCCTTTTTCTCCTTCTGAGTGTCTATTTTAGGAGGTGAAACTGGTGTATAGTGAAGCCACAAGGGGCTATCTGACAAATTATGCCAACCAGACCAGAGGCCCTTTTGAAGGAGAAACAGGATTAAGAGAAAAAAAAATGGCTGCTGGAGATAGAAATGTTTTGGCAATTTATTTTGCTAGAAGAATATTAATGAAACACGAATCAAAGTTTTGTGCTACTTCTGAAGGTTTGCAAAGCTTCAAAAGCAGATGCATCTTGTACAGCCAGGGATAGGTTTCCATATTGAATTTCACTAGTTTGAAAATGTTTTAGTGTTTGAAGGAATTAATCTTAAAAGATAAAAAGTTACTGCTTGCTTTCATCCTAAATCACCATCCCACAGATCTTAACTTCTTTTTTTTTACTTCCTCAGTAAAATCTTTCCAAAGTGTCCACTCTGGGCTTTTTCTGAGGAGAAATGTAAAATGTATAGCTCCAGGGACTCGGGGATGTTACCTCTCTACCACTCTGCATCACCTTGTTTGGACTCTGACTCCTTTTGAAAACCAGCTTAAAGTATCTGAGCAGATAAGCACTCTGGTATAAGGTTTCACTTTCCAAGCCTCTCTTGGTGGTCTCGGCAGTGCTGACCTCAGTAGGGCATAATACACACTTTGGGTACCTTGCAGTGTAAATATTGTAACAGGGTTTTTTTCAGGTCTTCATGGCACGGGAAGAGACTGCAGGTGGGAGACAGGAAGTGTGTGCATTATGTGAGCTGCAAAAACAGGAAGTAGATGCATCAAGCTGCCACATAGAACCTCAAAAAGACCAAAACATTATTTCTTACATAAAAAGTGATTAGTGATAATAATCCCCTGTCTCTTTACCATGGTTCATATTCAGGGTTCTTACCTCTCGCTGTAGTTTTTCTTAATTTTTAATAGTTCTTTCCAGCTTAACTCCATTTGGGATATAATATCTTTATTTTTTTTACATTGTGTCTCATAAGTGGTTAATCTAACTGCCTTGTTCATGACCAAAGGATATACTTCTTCATTTACATCTTTGTAGTTCTGTTTGAATCCTCAAACACCAGATGTTTTTATAGATACAGTGTGTTTACCCCGCATCAGTTGCAAGGTATATGCTGAAGTAATAGTACAATTTTGTAAGTTTTCTATTTGCAGAATAAGCTCCACTCATATATGCAGTTATGTCTGTGACAGGGCTGCACGGTGGAGCAGTTGGTTAGCAATGTGGCCTCACAGCAAGAAGGTTGCTGGTTCGAGCCTCAGCTGGGGGAGGTCCAACCAGTAACCTTTCTGTGTGGAGTTTGCATGTGTCCCTGTGTTAGCGTGGGTTCTCCCCGTGTTAGCGTGGGTTCTCCCCGTGTTAGCGCGGGTTCTCTCCGGGTACTCCAGCTTCCTCCCACAGTCCAAAGACATGCACTTTAGGAATAGGCTGATTGGAGACTTTAAATTGCCCATGAGCAACGCTGATAATAGTGTATAATGTTTTTCTTTCTTATCTTTTCTACTGCTCAGGGTGCAACACTTAATAAAATCACAGATGGTTTTAGAAATGTTTAAAAAGTAGTTAAGAAAAAAATAACGATCAAGCCTCTGACACGCGTTTGTCATATCTGTGTCTGGGTGCATCAGATGGTTGGTGCAGAAACCACAAGCAAAAAGGCCTTTTAGAAGACAAACAAACCTCTGTTGATCCATACCCTTGTTATCCAACGGATGGCGCTAGACTCATTAAAACTAAGGGGCTAATTCATATTTCTTATATGCAGTTAATGACCCATAGCAAGATTGTACTTGAAAATACAGTGTAATTACTCAAACCAGGGATTAAAAAAAACGATACATCTGAACATAACATATTTTTTTGGTCTGACTTGTTACTCAGAGCTGCAGCCCTCAGAGCACCTCCAGGTTGAAAGCTCCATCTGGCTGCCACTCAACGTGGTCTCCAATGGCAACGCCTCTAGCAGCTCGCAGGCTGTCGGCGTGACCAAGATTGCCAAGTCGGTCATCGCCCCCCTGGCCCAGCAGCACGTCTCTGTCTTCATGCTCTCAACTTATCAGACAGACTTCATCCTGGTGAGCACCACTTCTGTCCTTCTATCCCCATATTTTTATTTTTATTTTTTTTTGCTCCACTCTGTTCAGCTCCAGTCCTATCTCCTTTCATATGTGTCCTGCTCCAATAATAAAAGACACTTCAAGCTATTTAACAGATGATTTTAGAGAGTAATTTCCCCCTCAAGTACTTCCACACACACATCCAAATCTATAATCTTGCAGTGGAATTTCACATATTGATCTCTGCCAGACAAAAGAAGCTTCAATATTTGCATTTTGCGCACGCGCCAGTTTTACAGCTGAGGAATTCATTCCCGACAGAGCTAAAAGCAGAAAAGTTAGTTGATGTTTTTACATTTAAAAATGTTTAGGAGGCAAAAAAAACAACTTTACAGACGTTTGTGTCAGCAAGAACATTAATGGTTGACATTCTGGCTGAAAAACAAAGAGCCGGTGTTGGAATTAACAACATATTAAACTGGGGCTGGTTAAGGAGATTAAATATTTCACAGCATTCTAAAACTGTATCTTTGATATTTAACTATCATGTCTTTGGCTTTGCAGGTGCGAGAGAAAGACCTGTCTGTTGTTGTCAGCACTCTGGAGGAGGAGTTTAACATTTACAGGGAAGAGGAGGGAGAGTCGGTTCCTGTGCGCAGTCAGGATGTGTTCAATGGCCTCCAGAAGAACGGCAAAGAGGGTGAAGGTCACAGTTCTGTTTCCTATCTGTTTTCTTAGCAGTCAGCCACTGATGGGGTTTGTTTCAGAGGAGGAAGTTGAAAATCACCTTCAGAATGTTGTATAAAAACGCATACATGCTACGCAGTCGCAGTAATATTAAATTATCTTAAGTAGAGTAGTGAAACAGGTTCTCAGTATTTTCTTTAAGGCATGCAACAGTTTTTACATTTTTTTCATTTCATTCATTTTTTTTTGTGCAGTTTTGCACATTGTGTGTGTTGTGTGTATATTATATCACAATTACTGTGGCTAATAATGCAAAAATATAAATGTATCAATAGATTTAGATGATGTTTACATACGCTCATGGAACACTTTATGAAGTAATTGTTACTCATTATTATAATCAGTGTAGAAACATGCAAACTTAGTGACTTTTCTACATTTACTATACTATTTACTACTACATAATTTACTACACCTTAAAAAACCCAGTAGTAAAATTTAACTGCAAACCGCATGGTGCCAGTGTTTGTCTGATGATCTAATGTGCTCCATCTTCCTCCAGCCATCCAGCCTACAGTTCACCCGGTGCTAATACCTGAGAACCAGTTCTGTGTCATGTCTCTGGACCCAGACACGCTTCCATCCATTGCCACTACGCTCATTGATGTCCTCTTTTATTCCAGCAGGTAAAACTCTCACGCTGCAGTACTGCTCTGAAGCACAAGGTGGCAGCACACAATCATAAGTAAACAGAAGTTTCAAGCGTTTTAGTCACTTTTTATATTACAAGTTGTGTATTTAAATATATTTTTTTCATTTAGAATAATGATGACATTACAGTAACTCTTTTCTTTGGGTTGGTCATTTATTATCTTTATATGACTGACTCCATATGATGTTCTGCTAAAAATAAATTTGCTCCTGTGAAAGAAATTGTGTTGTTTAGTGTCTGAAATGCTAAATGTGTCTTTCTTTAGTCCTAAAGAAGACACCCAGTCATCTCCAAACCAGGATTTGGACTGTATCAAGTTCTTCTCCTTCTCTCTCATTGATGGATACATTTCACTGGTGATGGACACTGAGGCCCAGAGACAGTAAGGACTTCAGTATTTATATGGAAATTTATATTTAATTCATTAAAACAGTTTTTTTTTACTCATCACCCTTCAACCCAAATAATTAAAAACAAATAAAAGGATTTTAAAATAAATCTTAAAAAGAACAGGCAGCCAGTTCAGTGTGGCTTAAACAGACTGAATGTGCTCTTTCTTTCATGTTCCTGTCAGCCGACATGCTGCAGCATTTTGCATCAACTGCAGACGGGACAAAGATTTCTGTATAAAACTGTTTCTTTCTGAAATTCTAGCCCGATCTACATGTCTGATCTTTGTGTTTTAGATTTCCTGCTGATCTTTTGTTCACCAGCTCCTCTGGAGAGCTATGGAGAATGGTCCGTATAGGGGGACAACCACTTGGTTTTGGTAAGGTGACGTGATTTTCATATACATTTTTTGTTGATCTGCATGCAACGCACTGTTTTTTTTACACACTATTTTTCTCTCATTTGAAATTAATGTGAGCATTTAAGTTGTTAAAACATTATTACATGCCCTGTGGAAACATGACATTTCCAGTGTAGAAATATTCACCTAAAATACTTTTTATTCATGCATATTTATTTTTATTGCATGCACTCGTTTTATTTTAATCAAAAAGACTTTTGGAAAACTTGTAGACCCCTCCTTGTCCCTCTGCTGTGCTTCAGCTCTGCTTCCTAAGCCCCTCCCTGCAGACGAAGCTATCATGCATATGCATTCATTTGTTTTGTTGTTGTTGTTTTTTTTGTTTGTTTGTCTTTTGTATTTCACCATAAAAAAACTTTATAAACTGTTCAGGGGGAAAAAGTGGCCGTCACATCAAAGTAAACACATCAGCTGTGTCTCATTGGTTTTAATTAAAAAGAGTAGTTGTTGCCAAACAGCAAAAATGCTGAAGAAGATCCAAGTTTGTTATTTTGACCATAAGTAAAAAATAAATGAAAGAACTTGTAATGAAGTTTGAGAGATTTTTTTTTAATGCCAGTGACTGTTTGTTGGCTGTTAATTATCTAGAGGGGAACAGCAGAATTTCCTTGTCCTAACCTGTGAATGCACAGACTGCAGGAAATTAACTAAACATGTCATAAAAGTTTATTAACATTAGATGTTCGAAACTGAGACATTTTACAATTTAATGGAAAATATTAGCTCATTAGACTTTAAAAGAAGTTGGAACAAAGACACCAGAAAGCTGGAAAAATTCACTAATTGGTAAAATCAAAATCACAAATCAAAAATAACTGGAGGAGCATTTGATGGTTAATTAAATTATCTGCACAGTTAGTTATGTGCCTAGAAATAAAAGGAGCATTTCAGAGAGGCAGAGCCTCTTAAATGTAAAGATCGGAACATGTTCACCAATTTAAGACAAATTACATCTAAAATTTCTACAATAATTTTAGAAAATTGTTCCTCCGCTTTAGTTTGAGAAGATCCCACCGTACAATATATAATATCATAAAAGGTTTCAGAGAATCTGGAGGAATCTGCTCACAATGGGAGAAAGCAAAAAGTAAAATCTGGTCTGAATTTCCAATTGACCGTCATACCGTTTATGTATATGTTGGCTACCTGACAGCTAATATAAACTTTACGTCTGTATTGTCTTGCTAGCTTACCTGCTGCAACATTACAGACACTACTAAACACTAGGCCTGGTTTTATCCAGTGTGACTTGCCAGTAAATCTCCCACCCAGAGCATGCACGAAAAATGTTCATCAGTAAAATGGAAAAAAAAATTCTGTAACAGAAAAGACACCATTCAGCTGAATGAAGCACACACAGGCACAAGTCAATGACAATAAAAATGTAACATATATGAGACCAACGTGCTGGAACTATGGCATCTTTAAGCTCCAATGCTGAAGAGAAGAATTTTAAATTCTCTTCCAGGTTTACAGGTAGCCACTGAAGAGAAGCTAAAAATGAAGAAACATGCCAATTCTCATCAGAGGCCTCACTGCAATATTTTAGATCCGCTGAAAGATGTACCAGGCATTTTTGCCACGGCCAACATTAAGCAATTGCAGGGATTCCATCTTAAAGTAACACAGGTGAACTAGTTTTTTCTAATTTTATAATAGTAAGTAGAAGGTTATCCTAGAAGCATGTTTGGTAAGAGACTAAGAACATATGATGAAAAATCTATAAAACAATTATAAGAAAAAAAAAACCACGCATCACAAAATCATGGCTTTGCAGGAGAAGTGTCCCCCAGGTGCTGAGTTGGCCCGCCTCCAGTGCAGACCTTTCACGATTAGGAAGCATTCAGGGCATCATAAAATGAAAGATCCACCAAAATAATTTCCAGGACTGTTGAGCAATAAGAATCGTTTATAAGACCAGACCGGACCGCATTTCTCCCCCAAAACTCCTGCATTTGCTTCCCTTATACAATAGTAAACATCATCCCAGTTCAACTTCTGCTCCCATTACATTCTAAATGAGCTCAAATTTCAATGAAATGGTCAAGCATTTGGATTGTGTTTTTTTTGGGAGTCAAATATGCATTTGTAAGATTAGCAAAATGTTGCATGCTGTTTTTCTCATAAAAGGTAAATTACTTCTGTACTGGTTTGAAGCATATTTGTGCTTTTTATGTGTGTTTTTATAGATGAGTGCGGTATAGTTGCCCAGATATCTCAACCTCTTGCTGACAGCGACATCTCAGCCTATTACATCAGCACCTTCAGTTTTGACCATGCTCTGGTGAGTCTCACCGTTCCACACCTTGTCTTGTAAAGACTCACTGTATTTGGGACTTATAAATGCAATGCATTCCTCGGATATTTAAAACCCATCATCATCTTTTCTTTGTGGTGAAAGTGAGGTAAATACAGATAATTGGACTGTCTGTATTTTTCTTCATGGCTAAAGTGGGATCAGATAAAATAAAAAAAGCAATCGTACGTCACATTGACAACTCATGAGCGGTTTACTCAGCATTCATAAGAAAGTGATCTCATGTTGCATATTTGGTTTTTTTTTCTTTGTAAGTATGTGTTTATGGCTAATGTATGTAACCAAATGAATTTCTGCACTTAGGATTTTTTTACAATCTCATGTTTGTATGAATAACAAAATTGCATTTGATGAGCTAATATCTTGTCCTCAGCTTATCACAAGAATCAGACTTATCACATGCACTTTTGCTGACTTGTTGCTAACCTTTAAAGCGGTATCAGATGCTGCATCTCACTTTGAAAATTACTAAGAAATGCCTACGTAGTTCATTGGTAAGCCGTTACCTCAAACCGTATCACAGTGCACTGCAAAATCTATATTATTCACCTTAAACTGAAATGTAAAAAATGCCTTTACCTTACATTTAACTTTTCACATTTCCTCTAAAACAATGTAACTATGGAGTTTTGTGTTTAAAGGATGTCCCGGGGGGGGAGGGGGTTCAGCTTAGATCAGTTAAGCCTAAGCTAAGTACAGATGAACAGTAGCACATGAATTAAGATGTTACATTGTCATTTAACACGAAATAAGCCAAAATGCAGTTTGTTATGAAAATATAAAGTTTTAGATGAGCTGCTAAAATATGTGTGCACCTCCAGTCATTTTAGAGGGTGAGGTTAGTCGGCTCAGATGATGGGGAAGGATGCAGGCCAGGCCTTGCAGCTTAAATTCTCACCTCCAGGAGATCCTGAGTGGTGTGGGGGGGTGTCAGTCTGTTGTTCAGGGGGGTGTTCCTCTATTGTTGAATGGATGTCAAACGACACTGAAATGGATCATAGTATTATACCCTTGTTTGTGCTTTATCTATTAAAAAAAGCAACAAAAACGACCATTGTTGCATTTGTCAGGATAAGACTTTCCCACATGCTTTAAGATGACTTCTGCAGGACATTCATTTAGTAACTAATGCAACAGACATCATGAGACCAATCACCAAGCTTCAATGATTAACACAATCACACAGTCTGCATTTTTTTCCTCTTTATCATCTTTCCTTGTGCTTTTCACAACAGGTGTGCTATTTTCTTTTCTTTTTTTCCATGAAATATGTGACCGATTTGTCATCTGATGTCAACTCATCCATATGTAGAAGAAAAGAGAAATCTGAGCCAAATCACCAAAAGATATCAGTATGATGAGTCTGGGTCAAAGTTCAGGCCCCTGGGTACTAATTTAGTTATTTAATTAAACTAACCACCTCTGTATCCTGAAGTATTTTAAAGTCAAATGTAAGCCATTTCTCTAAAGCTTTGCTGAAATTTGGTCCATAAACCCAAGCAGCAAGTCTACATCAGATTGACTTTTAAAGCAAAAAGGTATTGCAGTGGTTCAAAGTTTGGCCAATAATTTATTATATCCATGGATGAATATGCACAAACATCAACAAACTGAAGCCACATTGAAGAAGTCTGGTGAACGCAGCTGGGGGACAAACACTACATAGCCTCTGCCCACACCCCCTCATGTTTGTTTCTATATTTCTTCTAATTAATTTTACTTTTACAAAAATAATGGTGATAATAAAATAGAAAATGAACAAAAATCCTTCATTTTAAAGTGATAGGTTGACAGCATAAAGAAACCATAACTTTTAATAATTGAGGGTATACTTTTTTTCACATTCTGCTGTATTTTGTTGGAATTTTTCTTTCATAATTAATGACGGCGTAGTACGTCACCTGAGGTTGTATTTAACTCATTTTAAGACCCAGCTGGAAACTAAATGACAGTTCATGATGTTCTCATACACACAATGCTCTTTTTTTCCTTTCCTATTACTGCAAACTCTAAGCTGCAATAGGCTCCTAATGCCCAGTTAGTGATCACAACTCACTCTATATATGAATAAAAGAATACTTTATTAATCTCAGAGGGAAATTCAAATTTCCAGCAGCTTTTTCAGGTCACTGGTGATCCAGGGTTTGTTACTGGGGAAGCACCTCACTGTTCTCGTTGGAATGATGCTGTCCACACAGAAGTTTATATAATCTGTCACACAATCAGTAAAGGTGTTGATGTCATCTCTGTGAGGTTCACAGAGGACATTCCAGTCTGTAACCTGGAAACATCCTCTCAGAGCATCTTCATCATCATCAGACCAGGTTTTAATAGTCTGTCTAATGACAGGTTGTTGCTGAACGGTGGGCTTGTAGGAGGAGGTGAGAGGAACCAGACTATGATCAGATCTTCCTAAAGGTGGCAGGGCAGAGGATCTCTATGCATTTTTTTTTATTGGCATAAAATAAGTCCAACATTTTATTTTCTCTGGTGGAGCAGCTGACAAACTGTTGGAACGTTGGTTCTATTTTTTATTCCTAGTTTATGCCACTCATGCCACTGAACTACTGTAACAACGCAATCTCGCTTCGAGGATAAATAAAGTCTGTCTGTCTGTTGTTATGTTGTGCCTGGTAAAGCTGGCAGTTCGATATCTCTTGTGCAGATCTTCTCTTTAACAGTGACGTGTCCAGGATGACACCAACGCTGGTAAACCAGCGTGGTAACCTGGTAACCAGGGAGGTTAACTCCACCTCCCTTTAGTTTCCCGCTGAGTTGTTTATTGCAGTCTGCACAAATTGCTAGTGAGCAATCTCGCGTTACCCATCACAACAGTCGGAGGAAACTGTTTAAATCTCCATCGTTTTTCTCTCTGCCTCACTCTTGTCCTGCATCCTCTTCTCTAACTTCTCTAACTCAACTCCATTGGGATTTGTTATTTGACTGAAAAGCTTGAATTTGGAGAGCATTATCCCAGTGGTAAACAAATCTCGTTGCCATGGAGACTCACAATAACAAGTCTTCAAATAGCAAAAAAAAACAAACAAACAATATGGAGAAAGACTCCCCTGTAGCACAGACTCTGGCCAGTGTGAAAAGTCTTCCAGGACAAAGCCAAATTGACAGCAAATGTCTTAAGAAAAACGCCTATATTGCAAGCATCACGAGAGCTACCACAATTTACAGCCCCCTGTTGCAGTTTCTTTTGTAGTTGGTGTGTTAATTTTACAGTTCAAAAGATGTCCAGTTGTGGAAGTTTTACTCAGCACTTTGCATCAGTTTTGTTCTAATACCAAAGGAGCTACCATGCAAGGTGCATCACTGCCATCTGAAGCAACTTTAGTTTTCTGGTCTTGCCCAAAGATTGTGGGAGACACCAGGAATCAAACTGCCGGACTGGCCAGGATCAGTATATAACCACCTTTTAATATCACATTCATTCTACCCACGTTTATTTATTTCCAGTTACATTTAGTTATTGTAAACGTTTCCTTAGTGATTTTCAATTTGAACAGGTCAAACCACAGGAAGCATGACCATCTATGAACATGATGAGGCAGAAAATGTAGGGTATTTCTTAGGTATTGACTCTTCCAGTTACACCCTCTGTGGCTTTTGGATTATTAAGAAATTCTTTCATCACCTTTTTTTCAAATTTTGTTTGTGTGTCATGGATCTTAAAATAGCCACGAAGGGTCGTAGCCAATGGAGAGTTATTGTGTTACTCAGTGTAAGTGTCATATTGTCAATATTCAGAACTAATAAACCAGTGGATAACACAAACAATACCTTCCATAAATTAAAATGTGTTCAATTAATTTACAATTAATAAAGACAAACTGACAGGGATGCCACAGTGATTTCTACTTTTAGACTTCTAAAAAAATCCTTTGCAGTGAGATGACTTGATGATAAAGGCAGTCAGTGGTGATTGTAGTTTCTAGAGGTGGAAACTGGCAGAGGGGGTTCTAAGTCAGTGGCATCTTTGATGAGAGGACGTGTTTATCCATGCAAGCATCATTTTGGTTAAATTAGAAAGAAAACATTTCCTGTATAATATTATTCTTATTATTGTTATTGTTAATATCACCATCACCATTATTTATCATAAAATAGAAAGCAAGGTGTGCGTATGGTGGAAGTGATGATATGCTGTAAGTATTTAAAACCACCTGACTAAATAGTTGCACTAACAGATAATTAAAGACATTCCCAAATCTGATCACACAAAGCTACCTAACCACAACCCTTTGAATAAACATGTGCATATAGGGTGATATGAGGTTATCCTCTGGCTCATGCTTCAGTCACCTGATCAGGTCATTTTATCTTTAGTGAGGTATGATGGAAACTCCCGTTTGTATCAGAAGAGTAACTTTTGTAACCGTTTGGCTCCAGAGATCAATTCTACTCGAGGAATAAAGAAAATCCCACTTTTTCTGAAGAGACATTTTCTAAAGGTTGCAGGCAGTCAGCTGTTTATCTAAAGCAAGAATTTTTATATACATTTTAAACTTAAATATTGGATTAACCCCTTTTGGTCTAATACGAGTGGTCTAACCTTTTCTTTCTTTCCAGGTCCCTGAGGAGGACATAGTGAGTGTGACAGAAATGCTGCAACACCAGAGGAAAGAAGCAGCCACCAGCTGATTTCTGAAGCAGCAGCTAACTGATCCAGACTCCACATGTTCCTTACCCTCCTTCTGCTCCAGGATGGGTGTATAAAGCTAGCAGGGAAAGAGGCTAACTCTGTGCCTAGATTAGCACTGCATTGCTAGCAGTATTAACTACTCTGAATTTGCCATGAACACCAGGAGCGCTTTTCTGTGCTACACAGTTTGGCTGTGAGGCTTCTTGGCCTGCCTGTGCGAGGCAGAATGCAATGAGTCCCAGAGGGTCCACAAGCACACACCTGCACATCACTGTGCACTCCGAAGCACATTTCCAGACACAAAACCTGCCCACTGGTTCATATTAATAGTCAGGATGTTAGGCATGAACATAAATGGCAGGCTCTCAGGCAGGAGTTAAGCTCTGTGTGCTTAACAGTGCATTGTTAACTTTTTGCTGCTTTTAGCACAACCGCAACACACACATAGATACATACAACTTGGTCTTCCAGTGATATTCACACCATAACATGGTATGGCCATAAACCATGAGACCAATGCTGGAATTAGATTTTTTTTTAAATAAAAAATGATAAAACATATTTACATTTCTTTCCTTTAACCTAAAGCCACCCTCCATATCCACCTGATCGAGCACCAAGTGACAGTTTTTTGTTTTAAATTAAAGGAAGGGTCATTGCAACACCACAGAGGATCAGCCTGTTAAAGGGAAACACCCTGAAGGAAAAGTTAAATCAAATTTAAGTTCTTGTCACTAAGATCCGCCTGTGTGTGTTTGTATGTGCTACATATTACTCATTTGCCAGTATCTGGCCCAGTTATGACAAATGGCATGTACAGTCGTGTGACAGAAGTACAGTATTTTTTCTATTCTAAAAAGTTTTAGGATGTAAAAACAAATATAATGATTATAATCTAGCCCCTAACAGGCCCTTACTTGAAGTAGTCTTTGTCTATATGACATTAAATGACATTATGGAGAAATTTGCTTCACATTGCTTCAGTTAGGTGCTTTGAGTTGTTACCCCAATCACATTTGTAAGTATTGAAGAGTCTGGCTTTGGGATAAACTTGCTGGGACATCATGTCTTGCAAATACTGGCAACTGTTTTTCATTTCTTTTTCACTTTGAACACTGTTTTTTTTTTAAGGTCTCACACTTACTAACAGTGTTAATCAAGTGCATTTGATCAGCAGTGCCTTGGCGCTACTTAAATAGATTCCCGTGGAAGCAGTACGGTTTCTACATTTTGAGATGTTTTAGTGAATGAACAGTGACACAGTTTGAGCTGTATATAAATACAACCTCAGACTTGTAATTGGGTGTACTTTCTTTTGATGGGAACATTTAAAAACTAACTATAGCAGCTGTCAACTTATTTAACAATCACATGTAGCTTGTGTCTGAAATTAGCTTTTATTTACTCCAAGGCCATAAGAGAGAGCTTGTTTTTTTGTTTTTTTTGTTTGTTTTTTTATCTTGGTGTGTAACTTGGAAACCAAGGCACTTGACAGAGCATTAAGCTTATAATACTCGTGCAACAGCAAAGATGAGCGCTTTATTGTTTTTAACAAGGTGGCCTCATTTTGTTTTTTAAGAATGTACAGATTTTTTTAAGAGGTCAGCATTGTCTAACCATAGTGTTACCCTGGTCAATGACACTATGTCTTAGTTTTTGTTATTTGCACAACAGACTTCTGATTTAATATCACATAGATTATTGTTTTGGTACATCTACATTTTATACTATCAAGTATTCTGTGAAACATTTGTAATTCTTGTGCTGCTTTATTCAATAAAAAAACAAAAAAATCTTAAAATGACCTTGCTGGTTTGTTTTGTTTGTTTATTTTTTTTTTTAGTTTTTTGTTTGTTTTTTTTTTGTTCTGTTTTTTTTACAGGATCATTGTCAAATGTCAAATGTAATAAATATTGACTTCCTATGACGGCCAGAATCCTGCCACTCATCAATGAATCACACCTCACGATTTAAACAGAATACAGTCATTCTGATTCATATCAATTCTGGTTCTTTGCAGCAACTACTCTAAAACTCCTTCCTTTCAAATAAAACTATGCCTAAAAGAAAGGTTTAAGTGATACAAGATGGACAAATCTGTACTGAGGTTGACAGTATTAAATTCCTGAGTTTGCTGTATTTGGAGCAGTTATGATGCTTTCATATTTTTCTTTTTTTTTTACTGATACTCAGCCTTGTGTGTCAGTTATATTTAAACTATTTAAGACATGATTAAAGTTGTGATGACTCTTTGCTCACATGGTGTATTCACCAAAAGAGAAAAGAGAAAAAAATGCTATCTCATGATTATCTGTGTTTATTCACACCCCTGTCAAGGAAAGCATTTTTGTCATGGCAGAAAAAAAACTTAAAATATGTCATCATGGAATTTTTTATTCATTATGAGGTGTGTGGTAACTGTAAAGTGGGTGGTGTAGATGCATATATATACAACAGGACATCAAGTGTACCTGACAGTAATCGCATCACTTCTTACGGTCACCATGGATCGTCAACTCCGCAGACTTCCTATGTTCTATGGTGAGTTTTGTTTAAATTTGTTTCAGTGATATTTGCTTAATTTGACAACAGCCTCATTATCTGATGCATCTGATACTGTTGTAATATGACTGCTACTGATGCAACTCAACATTCAGTTGATATGTCCAGCAACTTACTATAAACACACACATCTTTAGAGATGATTTACATGTCTGTATACTTTATTTAGTAAAGACATTTGTTAAAGTATGTTTTACATTTTTACAGCCCATTTTTCTTTATTCTTACTATACTCCTTTTGTTGTTTTTAGTTTTTAGTTTTTTTGCTAAAGCATCTTGTTATTTTTCATATGTTAAAGTTCTCTGCATCTTTTGGTCTTTACTTTTTTCTTGTGGCTTTTTTCTTGTCACCTATTTGTATGCAGTTGTCTCTTTTAATCATATATATTTAAAATTTCTTTATGAAATTACAAGCTACTTTGTAAACCATTAAAACAGACGGTGAGAACCAAAGGCCCTCCTATAACTTAGGTGAAACTGTTTCGGTATATAATACTTTAATGTCAATGACTTTGGAAGTTTTCCACATTTAGACAGAAAGAAATTAACTAAAAACAAATGAGTTGCTCTCAGAAATATGCAGCACTCCTCAGATGCCCCACTAATGAATCAAGAGTTTTTCATGTTGAACTGTTTTTTTTTCATCACTTTCAACTTTTCCGTTTTATATTCCCTTAAATCACGTGTGTCTGTGTTTTCTTTTTTCAGCACCATTTTTGATGCTCCTTGTGGCTTGGTGGCATCCTGTGCTTCTTGCTCCAACCAGGAACTGTGAAAACATTGTTAGACTAAAAGGTCTTACAGACACAATCTTTCCTGAAGTAAACAATGCACTGGATGAATATGTAAGTACCATACCATGGTGTGTGTGTGTGGTGGTGTGTATGTATATATACATACATACTCTTATCTGTCACAAAACTTTAGGTGACATTTTGCAACAGCTGCAGGGTTTTTTTTAGCAGCAGAATTTGTCCAAAGCAACCTTAGCTCTGCTGTTGTGTCAGATTAGAAGGAAAATCTGAGGTTATCTGCAAATAAGTTGAATTTGCAACAGTTCTATATAATTTTGCTCTTCCTGTGGTATTTGATAAGCATACATGTGTTACTGAAACTTGCAGGCCAACATAGACAACTCATTACCTGGTTGTTTAACAGCCACACGGACATAAATGTAAAGAAAACTACATTTAGCTGAAAGTCTCAACATCAACTGACACTTGCTTTGCGAGAAATTACAAACTAAAAGTGCAGCAGTCAGGATTAGTGATAAGGCAACAAAAAAAACTATGTGTCACTATTTTTTCCTTCCTTGTATGGTATGAAGTGACAGCACAGCCTCCCATAAAAACACAACGAAACACAGATAAGTAATCCTGAAGAATGTGCACATCATGTCTTTAGAAATTGCATTATTGAACCATTGCGGGCAGAAATGTTTTGCTTTTGGGTTTGCATTTTCAATAACTGACATATCACTGACAAACATTAAGAACACTATAAACTGTATTACTGCTCAAGATCATTAACGATACTGACTGCCACAGCACTAATCCCCCCTCCTTTCCCCTCCTACAGATTACAAATAATGGAGAGAGGAAGGAAGCGTTTCCATACGATGTTCCTGACCCCACAGTATCTGGGAAAGATTTTCAGGAGAAGCTGCTGGACATTTATGGAAAGAACATGCTTTTTCAATTGCACATTTCACAAGTACAACAATATCAGACAAATGATTTTAGTTTTGAACCAAAATATCTGTTACACGTCCTGGATAAACTTAAATATCATTTGCATGAAACAAAATCGCTTCTTCAATGCGTCGACCCTCAAATCAAACTGCCGACAACACCAGCCCCTCTAGAGCTGTCCCATGGGGATCGCTACACTAAGAAAGTCTATGGATGGGCAGTGATCGTCAAGCTGAAGGAGTGGCTCACAGAAGTGCTACAAGTAGTGAAAAAAGAAATATGCCTGAAACAAAATAAGTGTCATCCATGATGAGTTTGAATGATTCTACAATTTCTGCTGAGGTCTTAGAAAGTATATTTAAATGTAACTTATCAAAAGCTTAATTTTTTTTAAAGCAAGCGGTCTATTATTATTAAGGATGAAGACTGAAATCACATGGTTACAAGCTCCTATTTACAAGGACAACAGTGCAAACATCCTGAAACACAGAGCATATGTGCATGTCAAGGCTGACTTCTAGAAGAATTTCATCCTCAGCCTTTTGTCCTCTTCCCACGAAGCTGCTCATCAATCCCCTGAGGAAGGTCAAGAAGTGCTGATCATGCTGATGCTAGCAGCTTTATCTACAACTAAAATATGTAAAGATGGAAAAATAACTGCTGCCTCTGTGAGTCCTTCATTTCATTCTAATGAAACTAAACCAAACTAATTAAGTCTTTATTAATGGCTTGTGTTTACTGCTTCATCTCATAATGTGTCATTTCTTTACTGGCTCTAGCTGAAGCAAAGTGTTTTTTTAAGCCCTCTAATTTTTATTTTTGAATCCTTTTATTTATCTATGTATTTATTGTATTTTGTTTGAACAAAATGTTGGGACTTTTTTTTACAAGTTGTGTTAATC
The DNA here is from genome assembly GCA_037177535.1 of Pseudomugil gertrudae. NCBI lineage: Eukaryota > Metazoa > Chordata > Actinopteri > Atheriniformes > Pseudomugilidae > Pseudomugil > Pseudomugil gertrudae. Next base: position 6,644,913 of record JBAMHV010000012.1, on the reverse strand, counting down.
TGGGAAACGCCATGTTACTCCGTTTCTCACACCTGTTTCTAAAATGTGATTCGCTGCCTCATCCGGGTTATGCTGTATTTCCAAACAGTTTGTTTGAAGAATGTTTAATTTATTAGTCATTTTTGCAGATGTTTATTTATTAATATTCACTTTTTTAATGGAAAAGTGAAAATTTGTATGATTTGCAGTATTTACTGAAGTATAAACAAGTTTGGAATTAATGTTATTATTGAGTTTTTATTAATGTATTTATTTTTTAATAAAATAATTCTACTACTATTTTTACTATTATCAGTTTCTTGTATTTAATGTTAAACCGAAGAACAGAGGAAAGCTTGTGAAATAAATAAATGAAGTGCTCTTTACATTTACATCTTTACATACCGTTTAACCTCCATGGGGAGGAGAGCCTGCAGTTGCTCCTCTGCTCCCCAGCTTTGGATCACTCTCCCACCTGAGCTCTGTAACATTGACTCACTTCCATCATACAAATCACAACTTAAAACTCATCTGTTTAAGCTGGCCTACACACTTTAACCTTTTTTTTTAACTGTTTGCTTTATGACGTTTTTTTTTTAAATTCCAATTCCAATTTATTTATATAGCACTTTAAAAACAACACAGTCGACCAAAGTGCTGAACACTAAAGACAAGATAAATATACAGTGAAGAAGCACATAAAGAATAAAACAATAAAAACAACAATAAAAGCCAACATCTCAAACTGAGTTAAAAGCCAAGGAGAAAAAATGTGTTTTAAGAAATGACTTAAAAACTGGAAGTGAGTCAGCCTGTCTGATGTGCAGTGGTAACTCATTCCACAACTTAGGGCCAGCAACAGAAACAGCACGGTCACCTCGAAGCTTTCTTCTGATCTTTGGCACAACAAGTAGAGAATGATCAGCAGACCTCAGAGAGCGTGTGGGGGCATAGTTTAATGTTTTAAACTGATTTTAATTCTCATGTTTTTCTTTATTTTAATGGTTTTGTAAGGTGACCTTGGGTCCTGAAAGGCACCTCGAAATAAAATGTATTAATATTACATACTGGTGGGAAATAGAAAATGAATCCTATGTTTGGTAAAAATTATTTCTACCATTCAAATAAACTATAAAATCGGTATTTTAAATGATCAATTTCATTCTTCAGCACCGATTCAAGGAAGAAGGCTGCTTCTTTTCCAAGATTTCATTAAAACTTTATTTATCCTGATGGGAAACTGTGATTAACAGTGTATTTTTCATTGCATAAGTTCATTGTTTATGGGTTTCTTCATGTTATTTATTGGACAGATTTAAACTCTTATTTTTGTTAGTTTCACTTGCTTTCATGCGAAGTAGATGCAGATCAGCTGTTCAATCAGCATGATTGAAAACAGGTTTGTATCATTAAGTCTTTTACAGTGAAGTATTGGATGCTGTGAGTATGTGGAGGACGTGTTTAATAATTTCTATTAAAGATGTTTAGTTTCTACAGATGTGTATGTGTACTGTAAGATGTTTGCATAATGCCATCAGTGCCTCTTTAATTTTGTTTTACTTTTGATGAGTAATCTGTCTGTTATTCTGTACAGTTTAACATCATATATTTAGACCACCCTGTGTTAACCTGAGCGAGTGGTATGCTCCGTTTAGGTGAGAATGTAAGAACAGCTTCCTGCACTGTTACAGAAGCAGAAAGACTTGTTTTTGTTGTTTTTCTGTTTAAATCTGTTTGCTTTTCCCATTTTTTAAAAATATATTACTTGCTAACTGCATTGTTCACCTTTTATTATATTTGTGCAGAAAATATAAGTATTTTCTGTTTGAATTGTCTGTAACCAAGCCGTCAGTCTTTATAAAGTCTCTGGCTTAAAGACAAAACCATGTCAGAATCTATTTCATTTGCTTTTTGTTCACGTAGATATTTTCCTTAAGTTATGACATTCAAAAGGTTAAACTAGTAATGCAAAGTAAAAAAAAATATTTGAGGGTAAAACTGGATTAAACCAGATTCACAAGAAAGGATGTAGAGTTGTGGTAAGTCGCATCAACACACCGGATGTATCATGGATCAGATAAGAGATCAATTGATCACAGCCTAAATGTGTTGTCACAGAAGTCCCTGATAAAGAAATGACGTATTTATTGCAAAAAAATATAAAGATGATGTGTGACTGACACACTATTATTTGACTCAGTCATTGTAAACCTGGAGAAGAATGAGAAACACAGCAGGTACAGTATGCTGAGTATTGATCCTCTTTCACCACTGTCTCATTTACAAACTTCAGCAAAATTTTTAATAGTAAACTGAATGCAATATATTTAAAACACTAAGATTGTGTGCTTGATTTTTGCAGGTCTTAGAGTGGCTTTTGCCTGGTTGGTGATTCTGATGCTATGCTTGCTCACAGGATGTTCACCAAAGAGGTCAGCTTCTCGGGCATTGTGCCAACCCGAACGACTGATAGCCCTCACCAAAAGTGATGTTATACAGACCTTGCAAAGTTTTGTAAGTACTATAATACTTGTCATCACTGCTGAATATTTATAATTTGCTCAAGTTATGGCAGTCTACATTGCACAGGAGTTTCATTCTCTGAATATTAACTTAAGTAATGACCTGAGCAAAGAAAGTATCCTTTTCTAAGTTTCTGTAATGCAACTTTCAGTTCCTATGGAGACATGGAGCAATCTTTTAATCTTTCCCAAACATAAAAATAGCCTAGAATTTAGGAAAGGGGGAGTACAGTCTCTGCTTGATCCTTGTCTTAGAATTTTAGAGTTTAATATATTTGTATTTATGATAGAACTGAGCTAATTAGAATAATATCGGAGTACTGGTATGACTTTTAGGATAAGTAAACTTATACACCAAATATTTTTAGAAAAGCAACATTATGATGTAGTTGCCACAAATTTCATCCACATTGTCTGTGAAACACATTTTCAACTTCTTCAATGCTAAATAACGAGATCTAAATAGTGCTTTTATCTTGTGTAACTATTTTATGGTAAGAAAACATCTTGTGAATGCTGTCATCTTGTTTTTGAGTTTGATTTTTTTTTTTCAAATGCAACACCTCAGCAAAGATTTGAGATGTTGTGCATTTCTAAACACTGTGAGATAGCAGGCTTGATGTTTTATGTGATAAGCAAACAAAACTTTTCATGTTTCTGTTGTTGGTTTCTTCTCTTTCAGGACAAAGCTAATGGGGATCATCTTGGCATTTGGCACCCAGGCTTTCCTCTGTTGCAGGTCAACCAAAGCTCTCCTCTGCATGGGCCGGAGGTCCAATGCAGCCTCCACTACATGGCTAAGGGCCTGGAGAAAATTAGGAACGACCAAAAAACTGACCTGAATCCCAAAGATGTTTCACTTGAAAAGCTTTTCAATGAGGCGATTTCTAGAGTGATTATGCTTGCAACATGTTTGAAGAGTTTTCTTGAAGGTGAATGCTCCAAAGAACCATCTCCGCCCACTATGCCTATACATGCATTTGAAAAGAAGCAGTGGAGTCACACTCTTCTCAAATCAGCAGTGAATTATCTAGCCTGGATGCAGCATAGGTTTCCCATCAAGCATAGTGCACTAAATTCCAAAAGAACACGCAAGACTAAATCTACATCTGCAAAGAAAAAAATGAAATACTTAACTGAAAGTCAACATCAACTATAATGTGGAAAGAGTGCATGATGCAAATCTGATCAGAATGTATTATTCTTTTAGAGATTTAAAAAATATATTATAATTTATACAGTACATAAAGATGCAATTGGGATCTTCATAGTTAATTTCTTTTACTTAGTAAGATAATAAATCTGATAAATGTAGATGCGTCACAGTGCCTAAAGTATGCTTGCTAAAAATGAGGTAGATTAATAACTTTTTTACACAAAATATAAATTATTCACTTATTAAAGGAAGCTATAAATGACCTTTTTTAATGTACAAGCATACAGTCAGTGTTATTGCTATTATTAAGTGAGATAAGTTGATTCTACTTTAAAATCTGTCCATGTGAGGCAGCTAGCCTCCTGTTAGCTTAGCATAATGAGTAACAGTGCTGGCCAGATACCAGTCATTTCCAGAAGTTTTGTTAAAATAACTTCTAATTAAGGCTCCTTGTTTACTTCAAAACTATTAGTCTAATTTCTAATACCAAAATATGCCAATATCCCAAAAATATGCTACTGCTTTATAAATGCTACAGTAGAAATAGCATTTATTTCATTAAATTTGATGAGCCTCAATAATTGGCACATCCCCATGTGACAGTAATTAATCAACTTGCCAAGGAAACAAATGAGAAGGGCTCTAATCCATTTCCTAATTATAACAGTTTGTTTTCTCAGCCTTCACAGTGATTAATTGTTCTGCTCTGGACACCTATCCCATGTGAGCTGGTTACAGGGCCTGAGGTAGAAAGTGAAGTAAATAAGTCACCAACTGAGTAGGTGTTTAGATTTACATCAGTGTATTTTCAGCCAGCTGGACGGAGCAGAGTAAAGATGATAAATGTGTCAGACTCGTCAAAGAAGTAATAAAATGCAAGAAAACAGCACTGTAAAAACTAAATTTATGCCAATCTCATCCTGGTCAAGTTAGGTGATGCATGTTGTTCTGATTGACTTTTAAATGTCTCCTCAAAACTTGGAAGTTAGTAAGATCTTTTCAAACAATCATTCTTTCTTCCACCATCAGTTTTGTTTTTTCTTGTAATAAAATTTCAAGATCAAGTAACCTGTGTACCTAATTTATATATCTTTAAAATTTAACATCAGTAAAGTTTAAAAATGTTTTTACTCCCATTTTTCTTTTGTAAATGAAGAATTCTTGCAAACTGCACAACAGGAAGTAGTATTTTGAAGGGCAATAAAGCAATAAAAACAATCCAACCCTTTAAAGCCTGACCATTGAAAATATGGTAATAAGGTTTGTTGAATGTGAAACCTTTAACAAAATGGAAAAACATATTTGGGGGATATTTACCATCTGATATGTCGGGATTGTTAGTCTTCTGCTTCCTGATGTCCATCCAGTGTCAGAGGAAACACCACTGGTCAGTCCTTCCTGCAGCCTTCAGACTGTACAATCACATTTCACCTGTCTGTATTTAACCTGCGTGCACTCCCAGGTCTGTGTGTCCACAAGGAACATGAGTTTACAGCTAAAGAAATAGTGTTCTTTTGTTTTTATCATTAATGTTAACACTACTACGATTACTGTTAATTTGTTTATGCTGTATTTATGTAATTTCTGTATTTTTCTAATCACATCAAAATCTTGTAATTGTCAAGTTTTATATCTTTGTTTAGTTACTGCTGACACAATGAATTTCTGTCTGTGTGCGTGGGGGGGGGGGGGTAATCTTTATAAAGGGTCAGAAAAGTTTCACATTGTGATCAACAAAATGTTGAATAAAGTTTTTACAATAAAGTGATGAAAAATGTCTCAAACTGGATCATCTATATTAACTTTGCCTTTATGTATACAACAAAATAGAAAATAATGCAAATGCTTGTTTCACAGTCACTTTTATTAAATAGTCTTCATATGCATGCACTATACACAGAAGTAATGACATTCTCTGCTGCTTTCAGTTACAAAAACAAACAAAACTTTTTTTTTTTATTACTGAAGCCTGTTTTATGGCATGACCTTGTTTGAAGCAAACCCTGGTGGATCAGCTGCCTGTGCTGTAGACCTGATGATCATCATGGATGAATGTTCCAAGCGTTCTATGCACTTATGAAGTGTAAATAATACAATTACAAACAGTATTAGTCTTTTTTTTCTCAAAGTCAGAGGTCTCAGATTTCTTCAGCACAATAATGCAAAATTTTCTGAGACAGTTCTTCCTTTTTCCTGCCTCTTTCCAGAGCCCCACTGGGCTTCCAAACGTGGCCATTTAACAGATGTGCTGCTTTTCATGTTCTTCCTTACAGAGTCCAGTCCAGCTCATACTGGAAGAAGTTCCGGAGGGCTCTCGCCATAACAGTACTTTGCTAGAGGATTTCTGTAGGTGTTTTCATGTTGGACACTCTGGGCAGAAAGAAAAATAAAGTGAAATGCAGTGCAGAATGAATATGAAAACTTATCTGATCATGGGAGAATGTTTTTGTGACTCATGACAATAACCTGAAAGTAAACGTTGTAATGCAGGAAATTTATAAGACAAAATGATTCATAGTAATACATAAAGACTGTTAGACATATTTTTATCTTGCTTTCACACCAGTTAATATAAGCAAAATATTGTCTTTAACCACCAAAAGAAGACAAGCCTCTTTGTCTATCTGTGAGGAAAAACACTTCCACAACCATTTCCATAAAAGCTCAGAAGAGCTGATTCATCATATTCTATCATTCTAGCTTACTTGTGAAGATGTTCTGCACTTGGCCAGGCATAACTCAAAATGATCCCCCACAGCGGTAAAGAGGTTCTGAAAACCTTTAGCTGCTTGATTCAGGAAGCGTTCGAGAAGAGGTTGCTGAGAGAGGACACAAGATAACAAAATTATCACATTAAAACCACAGATGTGCAGATTGTAATCACTACATTTTATTCTATATAGTAGTAGCAATAGTTTACCTTATCAGGTTGGAGGCAGCAAGACACGCAATACTCATAAATACTGCAGCAGCCATTGGCGAGACAGCTTTTACAAATATGCTGTCTGGTGCTGGGAGCATTGACGTTACAGCAGCCATTAACCAGCAAGTTTTTCCTCTCACAGACATAACCTACAAAACACGAGCGCTGGTGAGCACAGACACGTATCATGGATCTGACAGTCACCACATGGAGGTGAGAAATGACGGCGCAACTCACCTAGCTCGTCTGTGAGCAACGTTTTGCCCTGGATGGAATTTCTGCACTGGGTGATCTGTCGGCTGCTGTTGCCCAGGTTGAAACGGACTTTCCAGGGGATGGGATGGTCTGAATCTTTAGCTTCTAAGAGCGTTCGGTCCTGTATGGTTCGCTCCTCCTTCAAAGTTCACACGAGGAAAGATCATGAAAGAAAACAGCAGAAACCTGACTGAGATCTCGCCATAAAACTGCTGACATAATATCTCAGTTTCAGGTTACAACAAATGTTATATTGTTATATAATACTATATTGTTCACAGGACACTTTTACGATGTAACACTAAAAATTGATTAAACTAATATTATTGTTAAAAATCTTGCAAAGTAAATATGTTAGCCCAGGTTTTCTAACTAGATGTCAAAGTTCATATAAAATAGCATCAGATGACCTTCTATAATCACATTTATCTGACAGGATGACAGAAACCAAACCAGAAGCTGCAGAAGCCAAAGAAGAAGAAAATGACCATAAAAACTGCTAAAACAACGTGAACAAACTGATACAGGAAATTTGACCAATTTCACTGCTGTTTTAAGAGTTTATCTGAAGATTTTTTTTATTGCATGCCTCATTAAATGAATGTCCTGAAGTTTTAGGTGCAACTCTGGGTTTTTAAAATTATCTTTGCACAAAAAGAAATAAGCATCCAGTTATCTTACTTACTGTAATTGTGCCGTGCTCATTTCCTGGAATCATGATTAAAACGTGCTAAAAAAAAGTTTCATTAGATGGATGAACATACAGATATAATTTTAATGCAACTTAGTGAGTTTGCTGTGCTGTGTGAACAGAAGCAGCAAAATAATCATGATTATCTGCAGATTTCCCCCTCCCCAATAAAATATTAAAGGATTTTGCCCAGGCCATAAAACTATTGCTCCTGTGTACTGTGGGTTCCTGTACCTGTTTGAGTGTGCTGGTTAGAAAGTAGATGAGAGACAATCCGAAGACGACCCCCAGCACCCAGCGCTTTCTCAGTAACCTTCGTAGCACCATCTTAGCATGGCTTTCTTGTAGAGATGCAAGTGACAGTCCAAATCATCAAACCTCCTCCTATTCCACTTTCCTTACTGCTACGCATACAAAATAATGCGAGACTACTTTAAGTTTAACTGCAATTCACGTAAAATTAAACTGTCAGCTGACCTGTCAGATAAACGTCGCCATTGAAATGATGTATATCCCAACGTAAGGAGTTCATTACAGATAAAAATTAAAATAAAAAATCAGCTAACCCATATTGCGCAGCTTAAATAGAGAATATATTAATGTCCCGCTGTAGATATAAATTATGCTTTGACTAAGCACAGTAAGGAGATAGGCATGTAAGCTAACGGTGTTCCAACATAAAAATATGCTTTGCTAGCTTTCTAGCTAGCTCTGGCTATCATTAGTTTAGCTGGAAACTGATGACTGAATAATATCAAAATTCTAAAATTCTGCCTAATGATGCAAATGCATCTTCCCTCAATAAAGCGAATCGCTAATGTCTAACATGATGCCTAATAAGCAGCGATATTTTCCCAGCGAAATCTAGTGTCCACCATCAATTTCCAACACGGATGTAGTCTGTTGGTAAGGAGGATGCTGATTGGTAAACACTGGTGTCGCTGACGTCATACAGGAAGTTGTTCCTGTAAGAGCAGCAACATCAGCCAAGCTAGCCATTTTCAAGCTAACTATGCTGTATGGTCATTCATAGAGCTGACACAGGTAAAGTACTGACTAAGGTATTAAGCACAATGAGCCGAACGCCTGCGTAAAAGAGCTTTTCCTTATAAAGAGAATGATGATATGATGTTACCTTTGCAGGGTTGGACCATGTAGTGATGCCATGCAGAGGAGACACAGCAGCAACACGGATGGCATGCCCTCTGAAAGGTGAGGAAAGATGCCCACAGAAAGCTTCTTTGCAAGCCCTTTTGTTTGTAAGTTGAGTTTATACAAGGTACAGCTGACTGTGCGTTCACCCTTCTGTCCAAGTGTCCAAAATATGCGGCTTACCTCAATTGATTTCTGCAGAATTCAGTGTCCTCACAGGGACATTATGGGAACCTTTGACATGCTTTTCTTCCATCTGACTTTATTAGTCATCAAGCTTAATCCCCTGCAATGGGACGAGACCTGACAGATTTTAATTGCATATTTTCCCCATTATTTTTATGCAATGCAATAATTTTCATGCTGCACTAGTTACCACCTTAACCTATAACTTGAACAAGAAAGAACTTGCAAAAAAAAAAAAGAGCAAAATATTATGGTCATTCTGAATACAGTAATTACAATATATACACTTTTGTAGTGCTGCAGTTTCAGTTTAATTTGATTTATATAGCCCAATATCACAACAAAGTCATCTCAAAAGGCTAAAAACTCCTAAAAAACCCAGTTGTGGGGATTAAAAAAAGAAACCTCATGAAGCCCACATTGATGAGAGATCCTCTCTCAGGACGGACAGGCAAATGTGCCTAGGACTGTTATCAATTAGCTCATCTAAATTCTGAAATAACACAGTTTGCTACCAAAGCAGCTTAGTGTTTATTCTACAACAGGGGTGATTAAGTGCGGTCCTTGGGATTTACTATCTGGCAACTTTTAAACATATCCCTTTCCCAATAAACATAAATAAGATAGTTTAATTCCCTCATCCACACCCAGCCCATGCAAGCGCAATTCTGCTTGCAGCATAACAAACTGATTCCCCTAGGTACGCTGAATTAGGAATGTCATTATTAGAGATGTTCTGGGTATGCTCGTTGTCAAATAATAATTACAATTTTATGATTATCATGATTATTCTATTAATTAATTTGCCAACACTATGGAAGTGTAAAACCATGTGGAAGCTCCTTATAGATCTTTAAGATTTATGCCAACATAACAAAATAATATAACAACAAAGTAATCTCATTCTAGCTAAATACCCTCTGCTGTGTGCAGAATGAATAAATCCTACATATTAACTCTGGATTTCTGTCCCAAAAACAAATAGAAAAGGCAGAGTTCATGACCTCTTTCTGGACTTGGGAGGTTTCTTTCTGGAAGCTTCATTATAAAAACAGTTTTGAGCATTTGAAAGCAAGACAAAATAAACATAGTGTGCTTTTGAAGTTGAAGTTTATTTCACAATCATTTACAAAATACACAAGTTAAATTTGCATTAATGTTTGTGAATAAAAAGAAAAAAATCAGACACCCCAAAAAACAGAGCTTTTAACCTGGGGTCCTACCCACCACCATAAAACAAAGTACAAAATAATGATAGACCAAAGTTAGTAATGATAGCATGGACTAATACGTTCCAATATAGATCCATAGTCTGAAAAGATGACTAAACAAAATTAAAAAAGAACCATGACAATAGACAACAATAGATGTTGCAACAAATGACCAAGAAAAACAATACAAGAATTTATATAAAGTTATAATGTGTAATCCAACTTAATCCATGCAAAGGGCGAAACACATTTTCCTAAATGTACCTTAGCTGCCAGACTTCTTTGACTTCTGGTTGAGCAGAATAGCTGTTTATGGCATAATCCCATAAATATTACTAGAACAGTGAAAATAAAGAAACAAGACCACATATCTGGCATTAACAGGCTTTATTTTATGAACAATGACAATTACATATTGATAGCTTTAAGCCATAAACATTATGTTTCTGTCACAAAAGATGTATTTAGTTATATTTTCTTACCTGTGTGGGAAATGGCGTTCTGTGAACCCACAGTGTTGCGCTGTAAGACACTCATAAGTCATATGTGATTATGAAATTACAAATGACACAATAGTGTTTCATTTCAATGTTACATTACATCAGCATTATTTAGCAAACTACTGTGCTTTTACTTTTAGCATAAAACACTTTACATTGTTTTTTTATCATGCTTTACACTCAGGCTGGTGAGCCATCCACCACAGTCAGACATTTGTTGGGTTTTTTTTTTTATGAGCAAAGAAAGTCCAACAATCATAACTTTATCTGTCTTATTTGGAGGGAATATAAGCTCTTTCTCCACCATAATGTCCTACTATTAACATCTTCTTCAACGGGAACAAGCTTTTCTTGTTGTTTTCTATTTAATAAAACAAAGTAGTGTTATTTATTAGGTTACAGAATGTGCATAACTGTTAATGAGCTTTTTTACTTTTTGCTTATTGTAAAGTTACAAAGCAAATTTAGGTGCAGCCTAAAGTTTTGTTTGTCTAAGTCTGAAGCCCCATGACATGACACAAATTGTTGCAGTGTAACAGGAAGAGTTAAGCTTGGTTGTGAGATGAGATGTAAATATATGCTACAGGTCATACATCTGGGCACACTATTGGAGTTAATGGGAATGTGTGTCCAGACCTATCATTCTTACTTTACGTGGTGAAAGATGTTTTCAACATTTTTACAGCATACATAACATGGTGTGACTTTCATGAGACTTAAAATTCTTCATCCTTTATTTGGTGTATCAACAGGACTTATAAAACATGGATGCTATAGCATAAATGTATTTCAAGACCATTATTTTCACTCCTGTTTTTGTTCTTTTTTTAGGAGCCGAAGCCAAACTCTGGGATCAGAGAGCAGCCTGGATGAAGGTGGTGTGTTTGACTGCCTGAAGCCTGACTCGTCCACTTCACCCCAGCAGATCTTTTCAGGCCTGGTGGGTGTCCCCTCCAGCTCCGTCTCATCTGCCCAGTTCCAGGCAGCCGGCTTAGTCTTGGGCTCTCCGCCTGAAGTTTTTATCCAGATGACTGCATCATCTAGAGAAGAAGGGGGGACACATCGCACAGAAGGTGGAACTTTCCTCCCACGGCCACCCCAGCACCACCATCACCATCACCACCACCACTTCCATCATCAGCCCCTGCAGCAAAGGACTTCATCTCTGCTCCAGCAGGCTACAACAGCAGCTGGCTCTGAGAGGCATGGCTCCAGGGAGGAGGCCCAGGATGACCAGTCCACCCCTGCCCCAGCTTTGTCTGAGCTGAAGGCAGTGGTCACCTGGCTGCAAAGGGGCTTTCCCTTTATCCTCATTCTGCTGGCTAAGGTCTGCTTTCAGCATAAACTAGGTATTGCACCTTGTGCTGCTGTTATTTTCTAACACTTCTCTATTACAAACTATTGTTAGCAGCATATGATCCTGTTTAGTGATGCTGTGGTCTCTTGTTTCCTGCAGGTATTGCTGTATGCGTGGGGATGGCCAGCACATTTGCCTATGCTAATTCCATGTTTAGGCACCAAGTGTCATTGCGGGTAAAATGAAATTTATAAAAAGCACAGTTTATAAGTCTAAACTATAGTCAGGGAGAGATTGTCACATCTATAGTTATATATCGGGATAAAGGAGGTGTCATGGAACATTTCTTGATCAGAACCTACTCTTAAATTATCAAGTAGCTTTACAGAAGTTTTGATAATTTCTTAAAATATCCGCATGTGTGCATAGTACTATTGGTAATGATAATTACTTTAAGATTAATTCATTATTTAAAAATGTAGTCATTTATTTATTATTTAAAAGAAATCAAATAAGGTTTAATGTTTATTTATTAAGCCAAACAGAACTTAGAATAAAAATAAAATGGTTAAAATAATAGTTTTTAAAGAGTGTGGGCACATTCAGCATGTAAGAAGAGCAATATTAGACTGAAATGTCATTAAGTTAGCAGTATCATCGTAAATAATGCTATTGAAGGTGCTCGGGTTTTTCTCTGCTTCTTATCAGGAGGAACGTTCTGTATTTGTTGCTCTGTGGATCATCATCTTCCTGGGAGGAAACGTTGCGTATGTCTACTATACATTTAGTCACGAGGAGCTGCACAACAGGTAGTTTTAAAAGCGGATATTTCTGAATCAACTGTGTGCATCGTTGCCCACCAGTCCTTTTGTTTTTCTTTTACGTCATGTTTATTTGGAGTTATTTCATTCATTTTGTGTTGTGTAAGCCATTTTATTTCCACTACCATTTCCTTTAGGGTGTGTTGCAGTCTGGTCATGTCGTGTGAGTATTTTATTTATTTTATTGTTTTGTTTTTAGAGTTTCTAAACATTTTTTCCTCTTGTTGCTCGTCATTCTGCCTTTACAAATGGAAGTGCCACAGGCCTGTTAAAAAAAGCGGGTATGTAGAAATTCTGAGTAGTTTAACCTTGAGACGGGGAAACCGCTGGGTTTTCTGTTCAATATGTCTTATACCAAGTCTGTTACCATGGTAACTGACTCTGCGATGTAAAAGTCCTTGTTGGCAGTTTCTACCTGTCTCCTCCTACCTATGCATGGGCTGTCTGTACCAACGGGATGGCATATTGCACCGTTTTGCAGTTACTCAGCTTCTTCGGTCATCAATATCTGGCCTGAGTGATGGCACAAAAGGATTTATGCTCCACGCTGTGATGGGCTACTTTCCATAAGTTTCTTTTATAAAGATCACTATTCTTTGTAACATTGGTAACACCGAACACTGGAGAAGGATGTGGGATGGTATCTAGATGAAATTAAGATTTTCTTCTGTCCACTTTTTTTTTAAACCCACCTGCTACAGTGTTTGTAAAGTTAATTATTTAAACAGTGGACTCAAACTTCCACATTAGACTCAGGCAGTATTTTTTTTATCTCTACTTGGAAGCAGTATTATATATTTTACAAAACACCTCATGTAAAACTTGCTTCAACTGGTTAAATAACCTGCTTTTTGCTGGTGGTTGCCATGGTGAATCCAGGTATCAGGGGTCATTTTTGTTGTGGTTCTTGGCTCCACTCCGAGTTGATGGAACCAACTCGAAGCAGCTGATCTGAAACTGAAAAGTCAGAGTTTCTGAGTAAAATCAGTTTGTTGAACCACCTTGCTGGAACAGGCCCCTGGTCTCACTGTCACGAGGCCTTTAGACTGAAGCTGTTTGTTTTTATTCTAGTCTCATATTTGCAAAGCCCAACCTCAGCAGCTTTGACTTCTTCGATCTGATCTGGGTGGTGGGAATCACCGACTTTGTACTTAAATATGTCACCATCGGCCTGAAGTGCTTCGTCCTCTTTCTGCCCAAGATTCTCCTGGCCTTCAAATCCAGGGTAAGAAATTGTATATATTTGTAAATCCACACAGTATGACTTTTTATTTATTTTAATTTATTTGTTGGTTTTTATTTATTTAATTTAAAATTGTTCAAACATTTGTACATTAATACAAGGTATTAGTTTTTGTATTTTTTTAAAATGTAAATTTTGTTTTAGTTAACTATTTTTTTTTTTTTGTGATTGATTACATCAATTATAAATCTATAAATCCTCCTTAACCCATAATACCAAACAGTAATGTTATTAAGCAGTTGTTTTAACTCAGTCTGAAATTTGTCTTTAATTTCCATTTCTAAATGGCTTTAATCTGAGAATGACATAAATGATGGTTATACAAGAGGATGTGTTATGAGTAATCTCAGCCTCTGGCTCAACATCATACACCTTATGTCTCATCGAAAGACTGTTTCCTTATCAAGTAGGAGGATATTGGTCACATAAATAATCAATGCAAATCAAGTTTGGCATGAGAATGAACAATTTTGATTTTGGAGATGAAATACTTTTTCTGCAACAGTTTAGCCTCTAAAACATGAGATGTGGGCTTTTTTATTTTAAGGTTACAAACAGTACATAAGTGTTTGTTGTGTATGTGTATAATCATTATTTTCTAACCTTTCAATAAAAATTTTAGGTGATGTTTAATAAGAACATACCAAAGTGAAAAAAAACATCTGAACCTAAAACAAATCATTCATTTTTATGCTCATCCACCAGAAACTCGCATTCCAAGTTGTGAAGCTAAATTCATTTTTGGAAAAGGAGAACTGACTAAACTATGATGGAATACTCCGCTGAGGGGTCACAGTGTGAAACTGTTTAGTATTCATAAGCTTTTAAATGCTTCGCTCCTTAGATGAGCCTTGTGCATGTGGGTGTCTGCTTGTGAGGTTTTTTTCCGGCCTGAGGCAAATAAATATGTCTGGAAACACACACGCAGACTTGATTTCCATACAGGTGCAGCTCGTGCTCCTGGTTTGTGTTTGTGTGTTAGATGGAAGGTGGAGGAGGGGTTTGAAAGTATTAGGATTAAATTTTCCACTGATAAACAAACCCGGAGGCCTATCAGAACCACACCACTAAACAACTGAGCTCATTTGTCCTCAAGGGTAATGCAGGGGTGAGGTCATCCCTCCCTGGAGCTGGACCATTACCTGCATGCTCCACTCACACACACACACACACACACATACATGAACATACATGCAGGATTTGACAGCTTTGACAGGACACATGTTGAGTTTTAGGGAATCCCAGATAGTGTCATTCTTTCTTATCTCATTTCATAAAAGCTGCATAGTTTATTTTGAACTCTTGTAATCAGCTTTTAAAAGTTCACTACAGCATCCAGGCGGGGAAACAGATGATCCGGCACGATCGCTGTAGTCAGCAACTGTCAGCAAGCACACATTCAAAAGCTTTGTGCTGTTTTTTAAAGGCTTAGACTTGAATGCATGTGTGTGGGTCTTGCTGCTTTTTGAGTAAACATGAGGTATTTTCATTGTGCAAAACTTTATCTAGCAGTGTTTGGGTCCTACTGATTCTCTTTTGTTAAAGGAAACTTTGTTGGAAATGGTTTAAGTGGAAACTGATGATTGTTGTTACAACTTCTTGCTTAAGTTTTGTTTATTAAAGTGTTATTTAAAAAGAGGTCATCCATCATGTGTGGAATTTCCTAATTTATCAGACCTACCGTAAATTAATTTTCTTTTTCCTGCTAAGCTTTTTTAAATTGATGCTCTTGTTAATATTTGTAAAAGATAAACCTCTGACCACATGTTGGCCCAGTATGGACTGGTGACTTGGTCCAGAATGCAGCCTTCCTCTCGCCTCGTAGCAACAATGAATGATGTGCAACAAAAACAATGAAGAAGATACCAACAAATACAGTAGCTGTATAGTAAAAACTATACTCGTGCTGTTCCTTTAATATTCCCATTGCAATTGTTTTTGAGGAAGGAAATGTATTCATCATTCTGTTGCAGTTGTACTTTATTAGTCACAAAATGCATCTTTAGTTTATTTACAGCTTGACTGGACATGTTTAACATATGTATTAGCAGTGCAGTTGCTGTTTGGTTGATTAATGAAGCAGATAGAAATCAGTCTGACAGTTTAAATCCACATAACGCGTCCCCCGCACCTTCAAATAAATGAAAGGAAGAGAAGGACAAGAAAATGTTCTAACAACCTGCTGAGGAGCTTTCTCAAACCCACTGGCTTGTTTCCAAAGTTTAAATTTGACACTTTTTGCGTGGGCGTGATGGGCACTGTGGGATGCAAGGCAAAGGGAACAATAAGGAAGATGAATTAACAGTTAGCAGAGGTCTTTCTCCCCTACCAACCCAGCTGCTTGCACCTCCTTACCCACAGTCATCAATCTTTGTCTGCTACCATCCATGAAGTCATTACACAAGCTGGGATGTTACAGGGGCCATCGGGGAACCAAGTTTGCCTTCATGTTAATCGCCTCTGTTTTAACTGTTCCCCAGTTTACTGCACTTTATAGCAGCAGGGACACAAGTACTTTCTTCTATGAGGGGGAGGCCACTTTAGAGACAGCCATTCAGCACCCTTGGTGCCGGGCTCAATGGGGGCACTGGGTAGCAGGTGGGAAGAGCTGCTGCCAGTTTACCTTGCAGTGTGGGGAAATTGCCTGTACTGCTGTGAAGCTGCAGAGATCTGGACCGCAGCCATGTTTGGGCTGGAGGCATGCCGTTTTTAAGCTTTTAATACCACACTGCTCTTGACTAGATAGAAGAGTGCCCTGAAGCTGCTGGGCTCTTTCTGCTTATTGGGCGAGTTGGTGAGTGGATCAAAGAAAGAAAAAAAGAACACTTATTGTCTAAATAAGTGGACTCTTTTTGTTTACACTTGGTTATTTTAGCAGGCGCTTGTTGAAGGGGGAAAAGAAAAGGGATGCCCCTGCTCTGATAGCGTTTGGTTGCTAGTTCCACCACTACAGAATCACAAATAAGAACCTCTTGGGCTGAGACTGCCTTTTGTGTCTGGACGCAAGTGCCAGACGTATTCCTGAGAGGAAGTGACTGAGCCATGGCTGTTTCTTTTTCAAAAACTGCAGCATTGACAGCGTATTTGTGTGTCAAGTAATAACCATGCGTATGTTTGATTCAGGCCTCAGTTTTAACATCACTTGTTTGTATGTCCAGGGTAAGTTCTACCTTCTCATCGAGGAGCTGAGCCAGCTGTTTCGGGCTTTGGTTCCCATCCAGTTGTGGTATAAGTACATCATGGGAGAAAACCCCTCGAACAGTTACTTCCTGGGAGCCACACTCATCATCATCTACAGCCTCTGCAAGGTATTCAGCACCTGGTTGCACATTTTTAGCAAGGATCTTGATGGTTATGGTACGTTGTTTAATTGTGTGAGGCACTATATCTGGTGGATCTAATGAGAGATTAGGGGTGGCCAGCTATGATCAGCTTACGATGTTTTCCTGTTTCAAGACAGCAGTAGATGATAGTGCTTTTGAACTTTGTCAAATTTTTGACAACATTTTTGTCTTTGTCTCTAAATATTTATAGTGCAGTCATTAAAATGAAGTTCATAGAGGAGCCCAGGCAAGCATCATGACCACCTTTTATATTAGAGGTCGTCACATGTTGCAGATATTTTGTCCTGGATAAAGACTCAAAATGTTTCGTCTGCATTCTTTTGGCATAAAATACACAGAAAATGGTGAAAAACTGTCATTAAACGATTGCACTGATGTTAATTCACAACCAAAACTTGGACTTGGAGACCTGTGTTAGTTTTAACATTATTCTATTTTATTCAGTGATGGCTGATGTTTGATGTGCAGCACTTCTGTTCTTAAATTGTGCTTTATAAATTAAGTGAATTGGATTGGAACATTAATAAATCCTGGATGATGCAACAATTCAGTTATTATTGCCATGCATTCTGCAGCCGAGCAAGAGTAAGATGAAACACGTCATTCAGCAGTCTTTCTTAGTAAGGGTGGACAGCTTCCTGTAGACTGAGGTGCAGCTTTTGTATTTTCCAAGATCAAGTCATACTAGTATTTCAGTATTAGAGTGTTCTGATGAATATCCGTCATTGAGTCACTCAATCATCATGTTGTTAAATAACTGGACAGCAGATCTGTAAATAACTGCAAAATGAGGAAGAGGCTGGGTTTAGGTTCAATTTCAAGTGAAGTGGAAATATTTACAAATATCCTGAAATTGTAAAAAAAAAAAAAAAAAAAAAAAGGTAAAAGCTGCACAGAACAATCACAGCTCGGATCACTGCAAAAATTATCTAAAAGGAGTTTAAAGAAACACTAAAATCCAGAAGATCTGGAATGAAGATGGAAATTATTAGTAAACTAGATTTTTTGCTGTTCTTACAGAACAGCAGGGTGAATGCTTGCTTGCATGCTGAAAACGGTCAAACTGCAAT
>JBAMHV010000012.1:6592928-6625204 GCA_037177535.1 Pseudomugil gertrudae | reverse complement strand
ATATATTTAGCTGGAGCAGGATTGTTATATCAAAGTGTTTTTGCTTTTTGTGTTTGTAGAAAAATGTTTTAAAGCTTTGGTACAAGTTTAAAGTCAACATTAAAACATTTGAACGTTTACAGGCAGCTGTATTTATAATTTTTGTAAAATAAACTTTTTTTTTTTTTTTAATTTACAGTCTTTTGACATTTGCGGACGACTATCTGCGATACGCAAGGCCTTGGTCATCCTGTGCAACTCCCAGGTCAGATACATTCACACATTCAGGAATTATTTCGTATTGTGTTTTAATTATTTTCCATAGAATTAATTCCATTTCATTAATTTCTTTTTTTATTGTTTAACCCAGAGCTACGGAGTGAGAGCTGGCAGTCAGCAGTGCAGCGAGGCAGGTGATGCTTGTGCCATCTGTCAGGCTGATTTCAGAGACCCCATAGCCCTTCTCTGTCAGGTAAGGAAGCTAAAAGCTCTAAATTAATTTACGTCATTATCATGCTGGAAGACATGGCTAAAACCAGTGATATACTGCCCCCTGTTGTTGGGAGCTCCTCTGAGTGTAGGAGTTTTCTTTTTGAGTGGCAATTTGCTGAATGCTTTAATCATGTGGCTGTTTTTGAATATTCTCAGAACTTGTTTGTTTGTTTCTCACCTCCATTAAATAAAGTTTCACAGTTCCAGCACATGAGCATCAGTCTGCTATTACTTGCAATAGATTGCAAAATAATTAAAGTTTTTTGAAACCTTTATTTAGGCCTAATATATGACATTTATAATATTAGATTAAGCTTATTTACAAAACTGGCCAAACAATTAAATCACTATTATGTGTCAAACATAGATTAACAGCTATTGTGGAGCTAATACTTGAGTCTGATATTTGTAGTGAGATTAATGAAACAAGCTTCACATGAGTCACAAGAACAATTAATGGTTTTTCCTGTGCAGCATGTGTTCTGCGAGGAGTGCCTGTGTTTGTGGTTCGACCGCGAGCGAACGTGTCCGCTGTGTCGCTCCACGGTCATCGAGACCTTGCGATGCTGGAAGGATGGAACCACCTCCGCTCACTTCCAGATCTACTGAGCTCTGACAGCTGGAACGTGATCAGCGTTGAGATTGTGTTCAAATGCAATGATGCGGGTATTATTAAATCCAGATAAGCATAGTTGCTCTAATATTGGATATGTAGGCGGCACAAATCACAATGTTTTATTTTTTAGACACACATAAACCAAATGATGTGACTTGAGTATTAAACCTGACTGTTGTTTAGCTGCATTTTGTATAAGACACTTGATAAAATGTTTATTTAATTTACTATGGTGATATTTTTATTTGTTTTAAATTTGGCCTTTTCTACTCATGTATTGTTTGTATTTACTAAGTTATATTCTGTTATTTAACATGTGTATTAGTTTTTTTTTCCAGTTAAACTAAATAATACTTCATAATGATTGTCAGAAGCATTTGAACTATCTGTACGTCCAAAACGTTGTTGCTTAGTAAAACATATTGTGATGACTGCAATTTGTTAAGAGTTGGAACTATATACAACTGATTCTGTGTGTGTTTTAAAGAAGCACCTCTAATCACATTATTTTATACATTTGTTATGGAATTTGATAGCATGAAAGGATTCCTGTGTATAAATTAGTTCAGTACAAGTTTTATTATGACTACAAAAAAAAACATTAAATCTTTAAACATAAAAGAGCAGATATTTTTTTATATAAAAGACCATTTATCTGCTTACATTTATATGTCAGGCAAATATTTTAAGAATGCACAAACAGAATAAGCTTCATATACACAGGTCCAGCATTTTCTTTATGAAAAAAACTACACAACACTAATAGTAAAACACAAAGAGTCTAAGCACTGTAGAAAACACATATAAAAACATCCTTAACATTTACTTATTTACCTAGGCGGTATAGCTTATGTAAAAAAGAAAAGTCCAGTGCATTGTGATGCTTAAAAAGGTGTATTTCAGTGCATTATGAAGGGTTGCTACATTAATTGTAGTCTGTATTTGTGTCTTAGCTGTTGAATTTAACCCAGCTGTCATTGATGCACTTGCATCGTGGGAGGTGAAGAAATTCAAAGGCGTTACCATCCGTAAGCTTTTCCCTCCACGCTACCAGGGGAGGATTACATCACCGCTTTGAAAATGGGATGACAGGATGGGAGTCACGTGGGGGCCGCTGGGGTTAATCGTGTCAGCTCGTTATGACACGAAGTTGATCCACAGCAGGTCTGAGTAAGTATTCACGATGACACATGGGAGTTAAGTCAGTGTCGATCCTCCACATTTAAGGCCCGTCGGTGTTTTTGCTCGCTGTCCACATGTTTTCCACGGAGCGCTTCTTCCCAAATCCCCATAATCTCCTGCATCTCCTGCTTTAAATGCAAATGTTGTGAAGCAGTCGCTTTTATGCATGACCCTGAAGCACCATCTGCAATCAGAAACAAATACACCCGATTTATCAGGATAATAAATCGTTTCAAAGAAAAACCTAAAACAAAAAGCTAAATTTAATACCACGTGACACGAATATGTAAACAAACACGCACTCCCTCCTTTTGTCCAATTTTCTGTTTAGAAATTGGCTTTAGCATCTGTAAATTTCAGTTTAAGTTTATCCTTTTATTCAGTAAAAATAATACACTTTTCATATAAAAATCTACATTTAAACAAACAGTCAAAACTAAAAATTATAATAAAAATTGCAGCACCAAAATGAAATAGTCTGATGTAAATGTAGAAAGTCTATTAACATTTTAAAAGATTTTGTTCGTATTTTAAAACTATTGAGTGCTTATTAGTTGTTTTAATTAAACAAAACAAAATGCTATAAAAACATTGCTACAACGTTTAAATGGCCTATAATAGTTTGGATATTTAAGCATAATTTGCTAAAAAGTTGACGCATTATGCAAAATGTTAGGCCTACATTAAATATATTTAGGTAAATATTAAGTTTGTTCGCTTTTAAGCAATACTTAATAATTAGCTTATTATTACTGTTTAATACAGAGATAATTTCCTCCGCTTCACTTCTAACAAATAATCTTTTTCACAAGTTTATTATTCAAAAGTATTTTTTAAATAATTTCACTTGCCAAACTTTAAAGCTTTTAGTGTAGCTACAATATGTAACTGACCACACAGGAAACCTGAAACTACGCAGGTGATCTAAAACTGTTTACTCACCTGTTGCAGGTGTTGCGACGCCTCGCGCGCTACAGTTGTCGCCTCGTGCCGAACAGCACGAGCACGGTGAAGTGCACCGCTATGCACAGAAAGCCCTTCAGCTGGCTTTGCGCAGTCACTATTAGCGCCCCTGCATCTCCGCAGCGGAAGCCCACGTCTGATTCCTCCGCGGTCCAGCTCATCTCCAGCTGGTCGCCGATCCTCCGCAGGCGCGACGCGAGTAGCTGAGCCATGGTGCACGCGGAGGGTCGGCGCGCGCTGCAGGTGGAGTCACCTGGCCGCAGCAAAGGCTGGTCTATCGGCAGCCAGCACATCTTCACTGACTGTGCAGCTTGTCTTCTGTCTTTAAGTCTTTGAGGATAAACGACCCTCCTCCTGTTTTTGGCTGCAGTTTGCTTCCCTCAGCTTCTCTCCCCACCTCTCTACTGTATTATTCATTACCATGTCACATGGTTTAGGGTTTACATCATCTTTTCCCCAAAAGGGACACACAGCTCAATCTCTCCTGTTACTTTACTGTTTTGTTAAAATCTTGTTGGCCTTTTTGCAGAAGAGGATGGGATGCATGTTATGAACAGGATGGAATCTTTCTTACAATGAATGAGTACAATACCACCATATGTGGACATTTTCAAATGCATTATCCCAAAGACACAAAGAAACTAATTACTTGTATTTGTGTTCATATCAATATCCAATTGCGCTCACAAATTATAAATATAAAACCGTCTATAATGAACCAGCGGAAATTAAAGAAGCGGAACTAATGTACACAAAGCCTCGTTCCTCTTCGACCCATTTATAGAGGAGGACACGGTTTTTGGAGGATTGAAAGCTAGCTTGTTAGCAGTTTCAACATCTAATTGCGTTTTATAACTTTATACTACTTTCTATTTTACAACCAATTATATTTAATAAACAATGACATGGCAGAGAAC
This sequence comes from Pseudomugil gertrudae, assembly GCA_037177535.1. Taxonomy (NCBI): domain Eukaryota; kingdom Metazoa; phylum Chordata; class Actinopteri; order Atheriniformes; family Pseudomugilidae; genus Pseudomugil; species Pseudomugil gertrudae. The sequence goes on along the minus strand of JBAMHV010000012.1, from coordinate 6,621,055 downwards.
GAGCTTGATGCCTTCAGGAAAGTTTGGAAACAAGAGATAACGAGTAAAAAAGAAGATGAACGGCTTGTTTACGTACCCTCCACCTCCAGGCCTGTTTCAGATAACTTAGTCAAGAGAGACCTAAAAGATCCAGACGAGTCTAGGGATTGTTTAACACATAAAGAGGTTGGTTGTCCTGAGGATGAAAAATGTATCAGAAGAAAAAAGGAAACAGAAACAGAGGATCAACCTGAGTATGTGACCATTGCACACAGTTTACTAGATGGCAGAACCAGCCCCTTGTTGGACAGGATTCAGGAGGAGAGAACCAGGAGAAAAAGGCTCTATCATAACACGACAGATACCTGCAGTGCATCCCTGCAGCAGCTAAGACAGTCTCAGAAAAAGGCCAAGAAAGAAGAGCTGGTGGATCAACTAATTCAAGATCTGGTATGATGATGATGATGATAGATGGTGGCTGAGCAGAGTAAGTCACTTTATAATGTTCATTGTAAATGTCTCTTTCTGCAGAATGAAGTAAACGACATCCCCTTCTTTGACATCGAGTTGCCATATGAGTTAGCCTTGAAGATCTTCCAGCATCTTAACTGTGCTGAACTTGGCCGCTGTGCTCAGGTGAGCGTCTAGTAAAGGACAACCCATTAACTATACACTGATGATAGTTTCCTAAAGTCAAAATGAGCTCTAAACAGAACCAGAGACCAGACAAACTTACACAGAATGCTGCTTAATGTATAAACAAACAGCTCTGAACTATCAAAACTGGCAATGCATTTTTTCCATCTCATTATTCATCATTATCCCAGTATTTCATTATCCATCTCTTATCTTCATGCCAGGAATCCCTTGAAACAGTTTTGGTTTACATTAAGTCCTGGTTGCCTGTGGGTGGCTGAAAAGGCTGTAGCAAGACATTTCACTTGTACCAGCAGACAGCATCACTCCCATTTTAGCCTCCCACCAATGGTTTCCTCAAAAGTTTTTTTAAATGATTCTTTTAGAAATAAGTTTTTTAACCATATCAGGATGGAGGTTCCCAGTAGGTTTCTGAAGAGCACAAGTAAAGTCCGTTGGGTGGTGACGACAGTGACAGGGTAGTGGGTAACTCTTCATGTTTCACCCAACTAATACTTTATTTACAGTTAACTAGTGCTCTGCCTCAATATTCTGTATTGCTCTGGGCAGCCACAATAATTTACGCAACTTAATTTGGTCCAGATTAGTAAATTACATTTTGTGTGGGAGACTTGCAGCATTGGGTGCGCGGAGTCCATTTGGCAAGCAGCCGGCCTCATTAAATGCAAATGAGTGATGCAAGGTTGTAATGTATGCTGACTGAAATCACAGCCGGGCTGTCCAATGTCCTCCCAGGTGAGCAGGGCATGGAAAGTCCTTGCAGAGGACGGCGTCCTGTGGTTCAAGCTCTGCATGAAGGAGGGTTACCATCAGAGCGCCAGTGTGCCTGACTCCCCCTGCTGGAAGAGCACCTTGCGAGACTGCAGGAACTCTACAAAAACTGTGCAATCCAACTGGAAGGTGGGCTCAAGCTTGTGTAATTTAGTGTAGCAGTCCTTTTATTTAGCAAAATATGGAGAAATTGAATTGGTGCAGCATGTTTTAAAGCATAGTGTTGACCCTGGACTGTTGTCTATCATCTGTTGTTTCTAAAACATTCAGCTTTTTTACACTTAAGATCAAAAACTATAAATTACATAGTTGCAAACAAGTCTCAGCTAAAATAGTCTAATAAATACTTTCAAGTGGTTTAAAAATTTTCTCATGATTGTTCAGATTTCATTCAAACAATATTGTCTGTTTAGAATCGAGTGGGATCAATCAGCCAGCTGCAGTTTGAGCTGGGGAAAGTGCTGTGTGATGTCAGCTCCTGCAACAACTTTGTCTTAGCCGGGTGAGTTTCAAAGACATGCAGATCAAATGAGACAGCTGATGTTTATTCATGCAGAAGCAAACTGTAATCGCCCTCACTCTTAGTTCAGCATAAATAAAACTTGTTCATAAACTGATTGCACTGATTGAGAGGGTGTTTAATCACACACTAGTGATGCCACAGTAGATCATTTTACTCCATGATTAAATCATTCACACTGTAAATAAACATGAGCTTTAATAGAATAGACTTTGTTGATGTAACTTTATTTCAATCCAGTTATTAACACTCATCGTAATTGTCATTTGTACTCTGCAGTATGAAAGGATGAATACATGAATTCAGTGAGGTTGAATGTAGGATGAGTGGAAGTGCTGATGATGGCGATGAGTTGGTGCATAATTCTGTAAACATCTGTTTAAAGACAACACATTTTGAGATCATTTATGTTTCATTTATGAATAAGAGTTGAAATTACCCTGTAGTTTTTTTCAGTTCCTTTCTTTTTAAAAATTTGGTTGATCAATTACATCATAAAAAGTTTTGAAGGTTTGTAAGAAGTGCTAAAAAATTAAATAAGCAATCATTACCATTTTCTGTTCATAAAAACTAAAATATCTTTGTTAAATCCATATTTTTCTTTTGTCTTGTTGTTTTTTGCTGTTATAAAAAGTAGCTTTTACCTTATTTATGAAGAATTAAATACTATTGATGATGAGCTCTACCTCCAAATGTGCCGCTGCACCACTACAGAGGTTTAGCAAAGACGACGCTTACAAGTTCCTTCTGCAAAAACAGGTTAATTAACTATTTGAGTTATGTAATGAATCCATGTAAGTTGAACTTGGTAGTCATCACCTCTAATTTATATCAGTTCTTACAAACTCAAAACATTGCAGTTAACAGGTTAGTAAGCCTTTTTTTTTAGCAAACCGGTGTCTTAGATTTTTATACTGCAATATGTATTCATATCAGTATCGTTGTTATTAATCTTCCCTCTTAAGTTTTTGATTTTTAAAAAATAATTAGGTTCAAAATAAAAGCTGGGGATTTTTATGTAAACACTGCTCTCAATCATGTTTTAATTTTTATATGCTGAAATCAACTAAGACATGGGCATTTGTTATTACTGCAAGCAAGTCAACACTTCTTAAACTCAGGACTAGGGTTAGTTATGGACCATTGCAACCAGTGGTATAACCAGGATATACGCAGAATACACCCACTTATTTTTCAGCCAGCATTGAGTATACATACCGGTACTTGTGTATACCTGTGATGTCTGCTACTCAGCTGTATCTGCAAGTCTAAAATGGTGGTAACATGGTGGGGCAGTCGTTAGCGCTGTGGCCTCATAGCAAGTAGGTCGGTCGTTCGAGCCCAGGCTGGGGAAGTTTGTGCAGTTTGCATGTTCTCCCCATGTATGCGTGGGTTCTCTCTGGGTACTCCAGCTCCGTTTACATGTCCACCTTTAATATGCACAATGAAGCGAGCATGACGCCATGTGAATACACGTCAAGCAGTAGCTAATGATACCAATGCTAATCTGTTGCAGTTAGCCAGCAGCTCTGTTAACTTTATACAACTTTAAAAATGGCAAAGATTTCAGAGTATATGCACTTCTTCAGGGACCATTACACCACTGTTTACAACCAGATACAAATAGCTGATAAAGACACAGACATACACAGCAACATACTGCAGCTCATCAAACACTGACTGCAATTTTTTTAAATAAACTCTGGCTGCAAGATGTGAAAAAGTACATCACATTTTGGTACATTTGGACCGAACATATCATTTTAATATCAGTGAGGTGAACAGCAAGGGGGTTTTTAAATTGCCAACCACCAACACGCATCAAAAACTGTTTATTGATCCCAGAAAACATCTATTGTTTCTCACATTAGGTTGATGTTTGGGTCAAAAGTTACTGTTTTAATTTAATTTAAAATGTTATGTTAAACTATTGTATTTTATCTTCTTAAGCATGAAACTACCAACAGTCACTGTACGAGGCAATGCAGAATATTAATTGCAACTAAAGTCAACTACACCTGAAATGAGACAGTGATAAATTGAGGGGAACCTCAGGGGGCCTGATAGAGATGTGTAGGGTCTCCAGGGAGAGACGTGATTAGATTCCCATCAGTCCTGCTGTGTCTTTACAGTACACATAATGTTTGTGTGGTTTTACATAAACAGACACATGATGTACATATCCAAACCAATCAAGATATTAAATGCGGTACATTGGACAAAGCAAATATGCTGTGAAATCCACAGATTTATGCACATGCAATTAACAAATTCACAACGTCAATATTTTTCCCATTATTGGTATTTAGAGGCTAATCCAGCTAAGTGAAAGGACTTGAATTTGGTTATTGTTCAAAGGACCAATGGTAGTTAAGAGTAATTAAGAGTGATTCAATTGAGTCTGTGAAATCTTATTAGTGAAGCAGCAGAATGAGATTTGGCACTTAAAATGCAGCAGGAAAAACTGCCTTATCAATCCAACAAGTCTTGTGGAAGAAAAGACAAATCTGCTGAGGTCTGCATGGAGGGAAACTTTCCTCCATGTAAAAGTTCCAATGAGATCCGATTACATCATCCTGCTGATGCTGCAGTGTAATAATGCACCTTTTTATTTCATTGCACATTTGTACAATTTGTGCAAACTTGGTGTGAATGTAAGGATAGTAAGGATAGGTAGGATGATGGTTGTGGAGGTGTCACAGGAAAGGGAAAATTCTTATGCAATCTTTTATAAATAAGTATCTGAATATGTAAAAAAAGGTTGACACAAAGAGTTTGTAAAAGTACAGACAAGCTTTAATAATGTACATGAACACACACATAGCATCTTTCCAATGATGCCCTGAAATGTTTTTTATTAAATTCCTAAAAGTTTTTAACACTTTTAAACATCTCGTATTATTGTTTACTTTCGCTTATTCATCAGACATGTTTATGGATGTGTTGTTTTTATTTTTTCCTTCACTATTTAATTTTATGAACAGGCTTCTCTGAATATTGTTGTAATATATTGTTAGAAAAATTGTTGCAATAAATTAGTTGTTTCTATATAATTAGTTTATATATATATAATTTTATGGGAAATTGTTGGGCCTTGGAAAAAAAACCCAGCTGTCCTGCTGTTAAAGGTTGTCTTGTTTATATTTGAAGGTACACATCCGGTGATGTGAGGCTGTGGGATACATTACATTGGGACTCAACAGCCTCCTACCTGAAGACCAACAGTCTGTCAGGAAACACAGACCCCAGACCCCATGTCAGTCATGTCCAGGTCAACGGCACAGTAGCTGCTGCTGCATATGAGGATGGTAAGTTTGTCTGACATCACAATGAACTCTGGAGACCGCTTGACAGTCAGTACTTACAATAGTGATCAATTGTATGTGTTACATTTTCTGAAAAGGCCTAATTAGGATGATGTATAACATATTTATTAACCTGCTATCAATCCAAATGTATTTAACAGTAAATAAGTACGGATCGTTTTTGGGTGTAGGTTGTGTGGACCTGTGGAGCACAGAAACCGGTGGGCTGCCCATCCACCACTACCAGAGCTCAGGGAGGATCCAGGCTCTGGGTCTGAGCCCAGATAGTCCTGTCCTGATCTCTGCTGCTGGATCAGAGGTGCGGCTTGACAGTGCCACTGACTGTGGCTACTGGAGGACAGTGTGCCAGACTCGGCTTCCTAAAATCGTGAGTCAGATAGTTTGAGTCAGTGCAAATATTTTCATACTTTGCTTCTCAGTTTGATTGCTTTGTAAATTTTAGACTGTTTAAAGAACGTTATGAAGTTAATGCTGACTAAGTAATCTGTACTGATATTTTGTCTTGTTTTGCAGGTGGAGAGTACCATAGTGGTACCAGGCAGGGCATACCAGTGTCCACTGGCAGCTTTGGCAGCAGGAGATGCTGTTTACTTGTTGAATCCAAGAGAAGAGGAGCCACAGACGCTGCACTCAGTTTACGGGCATCCTGTGACCTGCCTGGATGCATCCGACGCACTTGTTTGTTTTGGTGTGAAGCGTACAGGCTGGGCCATGCATGATGGTGGAAACAAGGTGAGTCCCTGCATCTTCAGACAACAAGTATCACAGTGACCTCAAAAATGCATCATAAAGAAAGTTAAATAAAGCAACTTTTTACAGAATTATTTAATCGTTAATGTGTTTCATAAGGGCCAGTTTATAGTTGTAGGTCCACAGAGGCTCACCGTGCAGATCTGACATGCATTCCAGCTACGCAGAAGTACTCCTTTGTGATTGGTCAGATTGGGAGTACTTGTTTCTGGATATTTGATTCTGCAGCCACATTGTTGAGGTTCTGCAATGACACATGGCGATGCCAAAACAGGATTCATGTGCAAAATTAGTGAGCTGTTTTATGCAGCTCTGTTTACAAATAGCCCGTAAAGACTGATCATTACATGTAATTTGTATATAATAACCTTGTTTCGTTGAACTACCAAAACAAACTCCTCCCTGTGGAGTACACCGGATGATACCAGCCCTACTGCTGCCTGTGAATCTGTAAAAGAAACGGCAACATGACTCTCAAATATAAACACTGTCCCATGTCAGCGGCCCGACCCAACAAATTAGCAGAAAAGCCCAAAGCAAACTTATGTTTTTATAAGGAAAAAAGGTAACTAGAGTGGAAAGAGTTTTATTTAGTTTTATTCAATTTATTTACTGTCTTTTAATATTAAAACATATAGAATTTCCAACTAATTAAAATTAAATTAAATCCAATTAAACTAGCAAACTGTATTCTGAATATATGTCATGATTAAGTGTTATCAAATCAAATCAAACTTTATTTATAAAGCGCTTTTCATGCTTTGACAACACAAAGTGCTTTACATGATAAAATCAATTAAAAGAAAATAAAACAAAGACAGACAACATAACAAGGAATTACAAAAAGTAGACATACAAAGACAGACAGCCCCACACCCATCCCACCCCAACCCCACCCCAACTGTCTCTTAACTTAAAAAAGGTAGAAACATCTGGCTCATGCACAGCGTTTATGTGGTGCATATCAGTTGCAGCTGCCTTACTTTCCTTAAGAAGATTTTATTTAATTGTACAGCGTGAAAGATCCCAGTGTCAATAAAGCATTATCAAGATGGGACGTTGCATCTTGGCTGATTGTGTAGAAATGTTACACAAATCCTTAAAAATTGCAACAGTTCTAAATCTGCTTTTTTTCTGAGTCTGGATGATGTTTTTAATGTGTGCATTGCGGTCCTCTGTGCATGTTGTGCATGTAGTTGTTTGCTTTACATGTTGTTGACGGTTGCCGTGTCCATTATATACAGCACTCCTTTATTCATGTGGAATTGGAATCACATGTTGAAGGTTCTGTAAGGCCTAAATATGAAAACTGGCAAACATGTATATTTTAGAGATGTTCCACTCACCTCACTAATTGAATCGAAAGGCTTCCATTCGAGTCAACAAGGTCACTTATGTTCTCAGCATGTCCATAATGAAAAAATGGGAAGTTAATTTAGTTTGTTCAGATGGAGAAATGCTTGTTGTGCTGTACAAATACGGCCTATTGTTGGTAAAAGCAGCAAGGACAAAGGTTTTGGCATGCGGCCATTACCATTTTAATGGAACGTATTTGGGCATCTTCCTAAATCAATTAAACTCTTAAAAAAGACATGCCCTCCCTTTGTAAAGTAAAATATGCATTTTATGTTATTAGAAATAAAAAAAATAGAAAAAGATCTTGTGTGTTTTAATTTTATAGGCTTTACAATGTTGTTTGTTGATCAGTGAAAATGTAAACTGGGTCTCTAGATGCCCAATTGCACCAAGCCCCCCCCTGGGCTCTGCTCCTAATTACTACAACCGTTAAGAGTACTTCAATCAAATGTTGTGTCTTAAACTGTTTGCTTCTAAAAATATTGGGTTTCTAAGGACCCCATGCAGCTAATTGACTCTTAAGCCTTTTCTTAGTACCAGGAGCCATGAGACAAAGCGTTCTGCTGGGATCAGGAGGCTACTACTCCAGGGTTGCAGTTATTTGTATTACTGCAGGGTATTTCATTTAAATCATATACTAGTCATCTACATTATCACAGCTGTACATCTAATATAGATGATGACACCTGATTTCTGCACAAACAGCGTCACTATGTAAAAGTATGGACGAATATCATCTGACTTGTCTATTAGCCAGATCCTGCACTGGATTGGATTGAAATCTGGAGCTCAAGCTCAATCTCGTGTTCTTTAAATAATTTTTAACCATTTAATTGTCTCGGCAGGGTGCTTGCAAAAAAAGCCACAGCCATCAGAGATTTACAGTTTGTCTATAAAGCGGTGTTCTCAGGTGTTCGGGTATGAGCTACATGCTAAAGCAACATAGTTGTGAAAGCAGGACACAGGGTTTCCCAGCAGAGCACTGCCCTACACTGCCTTTGCAGACTCATGATGTAAAGGAAGATATGATTATTCAGGCCTTCTTCCTTTGCCTTGTGGTCCATTTTTTAGCGTGGGCATCCTAATTGGTCTTGATCTAAATTTCCCCTTCCACAGCAAACTGGGGCAGATAGTGTGTTTGTACACAGGCCCAAATAAAGTTTTGGAGGAATTTGATGTACAATAGGCTTCATAATTGAGCAGATAATAGCCATTGCTCCACACATGCTCCTGTTGTAGTTTGCCTCCACCGTGATCACCTGGATACATTCCAGACAAGCAGGACTTGATGTTTAGCTCGACTCCTCTCTGATTGGACAGCTCCACCAGCCTGATGATACTCTACCATTACACATTTTTGAGGCTTTAGGCACCATTTTCTGTGATACTTACTAATTAACTTGAGCTGGTCAGCACAGCTTGCCTCAGACACCACTCATTCAACTGAAATCACACTTTACTTCCATCAGCAGTTTTGTACAGCGTAGGAGACATTGAGTTAGTTGCCACTGTTCCCACCACCTTAATAGAAGAAAACATATGCTTCATTAAAATCCGGCCCCATGCATCTCACACCTTCCTTTCACACCAGTGACATTTTTATTTGCTCTATTTTGACATTGTAAAACTGAGCAGCTTTGCAGTGTGTAAACATCTCCGCCTCATGTTTATTAGCAAAGTCTTCACGTTTCATATCATATCCTGAGTTCATTTAGAACTTGTATACTTTTTCTTTTACCCTTCTTTATCTTTGGCGTGCGCAGTATGTGTGGGTGTGTGGCCGATTCTTGTCTCTGGATCCTCATTACCTACGTCTTGTCAGCGGACCAACATCACCCGGGCAGCCACCCAGTTCATGGCTCTGCATTCACTGAACGCTGCCATCTACACCGGCCAACTGCTCACGCGATGCAGTGGGTCTCCCACAGAGCACAAGTGCTGTCAGGAAACCTGTCATCTCATGAAGCTGAGAGGGTGGGTTAGATGGATGGAGGGCTGAATGAGTTGGGTTTCTGCTGTTTATCTTTATTTTGTGTTGAGAAGATGTGTATTTTTTTAAAGGGTGAATTGATAAACTCCTGTTACTAACCAACATTTCAAGATACTATATAATATTTTGGAAACAAACATAGAAATACGTACTCTCCAACCACATACAGTAGGTGCAACTGTTGAGTGGAAGTGTAATGGTGTGTGGGAGATATTTTCTCTGTGCACTTTCAGCCCCTTAGTTTTAAATGAGCATGGTTTAAACCCCATAACCTTCCAGAGTATTGTTGCTGGCTGACCATCCATTTATCATCTTCTGATGGCTACTTCCAGTAAGATAATGCACCACGTCGCAAAGCTCAGATTTAACTGTTTTTTTGTTTTCTAGTATAACAATGAGTTCACTGTACTTCTGTAGCTTCCTCAGTCACCAGATCTCAGTCCAAGAGAGCACATTTCAGATGTGGTGGACCATGAGATGTGCATCTGACAAGTTAGCAGCGACTTTGTGACGCTATCATGTCAATACAGAGCAAAGTCTCTAAAAAAAAAAGCTTCCAACACCTAGTCGAATAAGCCACAAAGAAAAATGCAGTTCTGAAGGAACTTGGTACTAGCAAGGTTTACCTAATAAAGTTCCCGTACAGTCTAAATAATTCCTGAAGAAAATTCCTCATTTTCTTTTTTCTAGATTTCCACCATCATTGTTTGGTTTAAGACAACTTCTTTTTTTCACAGTGAGAATAAAGTTTTTGGGTTTTAAAGGCAGATAGAACCTTCTCTGCAAAGTCTTGCATAACAGAGAAAGAGACATGAAGTTGAAGACCTCACAGTTACTCTGAGACCAACAAGGAAAATAGTAACAGCTATGCTGGATCCACACTGATTTGTCTTTGAAATGGTTTGTAGTGTGTTTTGTAGGTTTCTTCAGATGCTTATTTGGTGAACTGTGATACTTTAAAACTATAATAATGACCAAAAGTTAATGACAACAGTTGTTTGGCAATTTTTCTGTAACTAATTGTGTAAAGCGGCCTATATTTAAAACTAACGCTTGTGGATCAGCTCAGCATGATAACACAGGTCTTATTTATTTTAGTTTCTTATAAATGCACATTAGCACCTAAACACAGCCTGTTTTATTTTTCTTTGCTACATGCCTTTGAAACTAATGAAAATGAAGTTAGAAACTTCTCTGGGATGAGTTGGAAATGACATCTAAAAACCCGCCACTATCATGCATCTGGTCCAATGCAGTAATCTCTGTTTGTCCACATGGTGTCTAAATCAAATGTAGCTCTGAACCTGTATTTGTTTAAGACATGGGTGTTTGTGTTGTGATGTGGAGTCATGCAGAGAGCCAGCAATGTGCAGGCTTTTATTCATCTCAGCAGGTAATCTCATTGGTGATTTCTTCTCTTCTTTTTGTTTCGCGGACACCAGAAAAAAACAACTTTTGCACTTTGGCCAAATGTGTTGAAGGATATAACAGTTGCAACATGAAAAGGTTGTCATTATGGTGCAGCAGTAATAAATTTACAAAGATCCTTTTAACAACAGAGTAATTACATTAAGTTTCTTCTGCTTGCAAACATCACCAGAGTGCCAGTGAGTGCATTAGCCTATCTGCTCCTCTGCAGTGATGCTAGCAATTATTTCTCCTCAAAACACGCTGCTGGTCCCTTGTAAAAGCCCCCAAAACTGTCACAAAGCAACTCCTTTGTCTCCCTCAATGACTTTTTTCGTTTTAGTTGGTGAGGTGCAGGTATTTAATAAAAATAGCTTCTTAAATTCATTGAGAACAGCAGGCTGAAGCTCATTTCTGTGTTCCTCTCTCCTGCACTGTCCAAATCCTATCAAGCTGTCATTTCAAAGCCTGGTGTGATTTGGGGTTTTGCCCTGGGGTGGTGCACAATTAAAGCTCTGCTTGGCCCAAATAAGGGACACACAATAACTGCTGGCACCTCCTCAAGGCTTAGATCATACATCTCTTTATTTTTCCCCCTTTAAATATCTTTTTATTTACAGCCGTCTCCTCTATTTCTCTATTTCTGTTTCCCTTTTTCTCTCCTACCTTTTGGCTGTCTTTTCCCCCTCCCTCTATTTAATTTCTTTGTCGTTTTAATTATTCAAAGACGATTTTGCCTGGTGGTTATCCTGTTTGTTCTGTCTCGTTTGGATGAGAAAACACCAGCTGCTAATTGACCAATTAGACCAGCTTCAGATGACATCATTGTAACTTGTAAAAAGAAAGTTTCTAGCAGCCATAAAGCCGAAGGAAATCCATCTCGTGCTTTAATTAAAGTTTAATTAAAGTGTTTTTTTGTTCTAGTTAATGTGCTTAAAGGGATCATTTTTCTGTTTGAAGTGGAGTTTTGTGAAGTACTCTGTAATGATCAGTGTTTGACCTGCAGTAACCAGCTGTTAGAACACTGTTTGGAAAATTAGAAACAACGCTTGATGCACGAGCAAAGGTTCATGCTAGTCTAGTTTGCCACTATCTTTTGTCATCCACAGAGCACCCTTATGACAGAATGGTCCTTTAACAGTTGCAATACGATCTTGGTTGCAACTTGGTGTCTTAACACACAGTTTGATGTATAAGTGAAGAGTTTGAGGCCTTTGCTGTAGATCAGGGATCCCCAGGCCTGGTCCCTGAGGGCATGGGTCCTGCATGTTTAGCAATTTCCCTGCTGCAACACACCTGACTCAAATCAATAGGTAATAGGCAGATTGTGCAGATCCTGATGTCAGGCTCTGCACAAGTCTCAATCAGAGAAACCTCTACAACCTGGAGGACACTGGCCCTCAATGATCAGCTTGGTTAGGTCAAAATGTTTTAAAATGGACATCCACATATACCTGTAACAGCTTGGCCTGGTCACATTTTGACATGGTCGGCATCTCATCCCTCATCCAGGAGCTGTTGAAGAACAACCAAACTGGTTTATGTTGGACTATCTAGTATGTACACCACCTGCCTGTGAGAAATGATGCAATATGTTTGACATTTTTAACCGTTAATATGAAGAAAATCTTTGTTCATCTTCGATGTGATGGCTTCATTTCTTCAAATTATGTTAAAATGAGACATTTGCTTGGAAGTAAAGAAGCAGAATTTCAGATCACAGTGTTTTTTAAACCTTTTGGACGATGTGTTTGAAAGATTGAATGACACATGTTTGACCCTTGCTTTCAGATCCACATCTGCAGCCTAGAAACGAGCAAAGCAGCAGCGTGTGTCGGCAACTCCCCGGGGGATTTCACCTGCATCAACGTGCGCGACAGCCCTCCTCATCTGCTGGTGTGTGGAAACAAAGACAGGAGGTGGGACATGAAAACTCACTTTAATAGAGAATACACACAGATCATGCACGAGGAACAGAAACAGAGCCAAGAACTAAAGGCAGCGTATTTCTCACATTGACACCTGAAGGAGGCTTTGAAGCTGAGGTTTGAAGGGGGGAACAGGTGTTTAGAAAATGTGTGAAAAGAGATGGCTCTATTATATTTATGCATTATTCGGAGACCGTTTCCTTGAAAAAGGATGGCTGCCCAAAACTTATAGAGAAGAGATAAAAGCCATTCAAATTCAAATAGGATGAGCTGCTTCATTCTTTGTCTCTTCCATTACCTGATGAATGTAGATGAAAAAAATCTGGCTGTCTCGAGTCCATCCAGCAACAACAAATACACACATCCATATACATGCACACACTTGTCACATCCTGGCTTTCCAGTTGAGACGAAGACACATAAAAGAGCCATTCTCATCTATTCTGCACTTGTTAACGTGTGCAGCGGTGAGCGAGCTGCCAGGAAAGGAGAAATCCTTGGCGTGTCTTCATCCAAAGCTTCCCCTGCTGTGTCTGTTCAGTACTAAACCCATCTGGCTGTTAAGTAGTTGGCTTAAAGCAAAAAAGAGACCACATCAGGTTCTGTTTTTTTTCTTCTTCTTCTTTATTACACCTGAAAAAAAGACAAAGAAATACATAGTTAGAAAGGTTTTGTCAAGGGCTTCTTGGTGTTTGCTTTCTGATCAGATTTTTGTCCAAAAAGGTTCACGAACCAGCTTGGCTCATCCAGTCTGGCTCATCCAGTCTGGCTCTTCCAGTTTGGCCCTAATGGATGCAGCACCGTCGGGTACAAATGGAAATGAGGGAGGCTGAGGGACAGTCAGCAGCTTTGGCCCTTAGACAAGGTGGCTTTAAGCCAAAGCCTAATGCATCCCTTCTTTTTATCCAAATGAGTTTTGCCCCCTCTATTTTTTTTACTGTGTGATCCAAGAAGCAAATGAGAAGTCCAGATAAAGCCGTATGGAAATGACCACATGTATGTAAATGGGAAAGATGTGGGCAGAGAGTGACACTGGACACTGGTTGGGCTAAAAGAGAGTTCTATTCACCTCTGACTATTAATCACTTATCATTGTCACTATTCAGACTGTGTTTCCGGAGCATTTTGTGGAGAAGTTCTAGAACAAACCAGTAATTTTGGAGATCATTTACATTACTGTCACTCAAATATCTCCTTATTTTCTAAAGGCTTTCCGGAAACGTTTTAGGAGGATGTGTCCTTGGTATAACTTTCAATCAAAGTTATGATGAAATAAAATGTTCTAATTATTAATATGTCTGAAATGAAGTAAGTCAGTAATACCCTGTAACCTGTTACTACCTGAGGTCCCCCAATTGACATATGATGAGAACGGATGGTCAAAATGTGGTAAAAGGGTCATTTTGGAGACCCCGCCTGTACAAGAACCTCTCTAATTTTATCTGAGTCGGTTTGTGCAGAGATGTTTACAATCTGTACTACAGGGGTGCTCGGGTCCTGTGCTCGAGATCTACCATCCAGCAACTTTTAGATGCATCCTTTCTCCAACACACCTGAATGAAATGTCTGAATTCATACCTCTGCGTGTCATCTCTGCAGAGGCCTGGTAACAAGCCACTCATTTGATTCAGCCTGTGTTGGATGATGGGTTGCACCTACAAATTGTAGGATGGTGGATCTTGAGGACCCTGCTGTACTTAGAAATTTAAAGGAAGTGCGTCTTTCCAAAAGGGTATATTCATATAAATCCTGACTTCCAGACAAGCCGGACACTTTTTTTATGTGCCAGTAACACACATACGAATATTCATACAGATTTAAGGGTCAATGTTACAAATCTCATCTTATAGTCAGAAATTCAATTGTTGCTGTTTTTTACATAACCATTATTAGATTTGAGGAAAAAAAGTGTTATTAAAATTATTTTTAAAATAAACAATTAGTTGATTATTAGATACATTTTAATAGAATAATCTAATATTAATTCTAAATAAAATTAGATTTATCATGGAGGCTCTGATATCCATTGCTGTAAATGTCTTAGAAACGGCACGCTTTTCCTCTCCAGCATGTTCATGGACTCCAATAAGATAAAATAAATAATAGGAAATGCAGAAGACCTATTTTTAATCTTGAATAGGAATGATGTTAACCTACAGGTTAACTAACTGGAGAGCAGAACATCTGCGGTAAAGCGTGGTAGTGCCGTCTCTTTACGCCACAGCTGCCGAGGTGTGGTCAACATCGGATCAGATTTAAAACTCAAGTCAAACTAATAAACCAGTTGTGACCAACAGATTACGATATTGAACCAAACATCATTGTTCAGGACTTCATGATTAATGTCTGCTTTCTGGCTTTAGCTACTCAGGAGTTATCAGAGCCTCTCCCACACTTTCTCTTGATTAATGAAGAAGAGTCTGACCGGTGACAGTTCACCGAAGACAGAGTCGCCTCCAGCATTAGATTTATGATTCCCACTGGCCCGCCAGTGATGCTCGGCCCTCATTGTTTGAACGTGCACTTCCATCACGTAATGCCACTAAACAGGCAAAAACTAAGTGCAGACAACAAGTCCACAGTGCCCATTTAGTCATTTAAGTCTGATTCTCTTAAAAAGTTTTGGAAGTGGAAATGAAATCTGCCTGAGTCCCCAGAGTAAATTTCATTATGGTAATGAAGACTTGGAAGAAGGTTGAGCCTGGATGGAGTCATGTCCTGGATGCTTTCAGCTGCAATAAAGCCACGACGACAACAGATGGAGCTGAAGGTCCCCTGGGCTTTTGTTGCTAATGAAACACACAAAGCAAAAACCCTGCTCGTACGCTCTTTTATCCATCAGACACTCTTTTAAAAAAATGCTTAATAATGAAAATGACAGGGGTTATAAATTCACAACAGATTAATGTGATGTTTGTTAACAGGAAGAAAAAGTCTGAATATTTAGTGAGAAATAAAGTTGAAGGAAAAATAAACATTTAATACAAGAGCGAAACCATGAGAGAATAAACAGCCCTACAAGTATGAATGAAACCCCTTTTTGTTTGAATTAAAATGTTTTTTTATTTGTAGTCGTATAACTGATAGTTGGTGTGAATCTCTTCACACATATAAACAGAAATTCTCTCCTCGTTTCATATTTGCTATTTCATTTCTACTTGTTAATTAAGAAAAAATTAAGAAAAAAATTGTATTTTTTTATTCATTTTTATATTTGTGCTGATTTTATTCATGTATTTAATTTAGTTATTATGTAACTAATGAGTCAAATTGATTTTTATGTGTATTTTTATTCATTGTGTGTACTTATAAAAGATTTAATCATGTTAATATGACATTCTAGTTTTTTGTTTATTTTATTTTTTTTACTTTGCTTGTTTATTATACTGTTTAAATTCTTTACTTTTATGCTTCTGTTTATTTTTATTCATTTTTACTATGTATATGCATGTAAACAATATTGTTTGTACTCTCCTTAATTGTGGTTTTAATAGATTTAATTTATTTAATGTTTGTATTTAACTTTTTTGCTGTTAATCATTAGTTACTCCTTCCAGGAACGCCAACGTCTCACTGCTTTTTAAATATACTCATTTCATTCAGACCCATTTTCTACAAATAACCAACTTTTTTTAAATCCTTTTTTTTCAGAAAACATTTTCTGAGCTTCTGATTTTTCATCCGTTTCATGCTGGCATAGTTTTTGTGTTCCACATATTTCCCCCATCATTACAGTTATTTTTCTTGTAAACCTTTTTTAAATGATAAAAATAAGAAGGAATTTGGCTCCATGTGAAGACAGATGGGCGTGAAACTAAAGATTGCTGTGCATGTGCTTTAGCTTGCTTGTCTTTGGTCTCTTGGCTGCTTGTTATGAAGCTTCACTTGCAGCAAAAACAGAGAATACTAATCTCTTCATCTGTAAATGAATGCACTCTTTCATAAAACGTTGTCACTCTTGTTCGGTCTTATTTGATCTCCACCTTCGTTTGCTGGGAGTGAAGTCTAAAATGGTCATGCTTTGTTGGATATGTCTGATGCTTACGGTATATGCTCACTTCTTCCGGTGTACTGACTCTGGAGCGATACAGAAATACTCTTCACACTGCAAATCATTTTATTTGGTACACAACTGTCATGAACAGCATGTAGTCAGAGTTTTACTTACCTAAATGCATTTTTATAACACAAACCTCTCAGTGCAATCAAAATGTGATTTGTTCCTCTGTGATGCAGGGTTAGGGTGTTTGACCTAAGAACCGGATCCTCTGTGGTATCCCTATACGCCCACCATCTTGGCGTCACCTCCGTGCAGGTGGATGACTGGAAGATTGTGAGCGGCGGAGCCGAGGGATTGGTGTGTGTGTGGGAAATGAGGATGGCAACTAAGCTGTGGGAGATGCACAACAGGTGGGAACTTCTGAGCCAGTAAGAGTTTAAATAATATATGTGAAGCATCGTTTTAGCATGTCTTTGTGCCAAAAGATAGCGAATGATGTTGCTTTTAATTGCACACCTACTAGTTAATGAGAAATTTCTAAATCACCACAACTTGATGCACTGAAGATGCGTTTGTGTCAGGCACCCTGTGAGGCATGTACGCTTCAACACCAGCACCCTGCTAACAGCTAACATTCCCGATGACAAGTCACCACGAGGAGCCTGCATCACAGATGATGACCTTACAGCTCATCGCAGGTAATCATATCGCTCATTCATCTTGTAAAAGTAACAAAAATACCCTTAAAATTGTGAGTTTTATGCATATTTCAGCTGTTTTTACCTGTTTCTTAGAAGCCGTTATGTATTAGGGGGATTGTAAACAGCAGTGTTGACTGGATGTGATCTAACAAAGATTAAAATGATGTAACAAACTAGCCATATCTGGTCTAATCAAACATTTCTTTTTAGAGATGAAATGGATTCCTGAGCTTGGATAACTACTTCTTATTTGCAACCACCAGTACTACAGTTTAAACTGACACACTCTGGTAGCATGAGTGGACAGCTGCAGTATATAAGCCTTGTCTAACGTGCCGCTTTAGCCAGCAGGCTGCAGGACAGTATTAGAATAAATACTAGACAGCAAGGAATTATTTTGTTTGGTTACATATCTTAGCCAACATTCAAGGCAATTAGAATACCCATAATACCCTACTGTAAATGTAGTCATAGTCAAGATAAGTCGAAGTCTGCCTCATTCATGTTTTAGTTTTCTGAAAAGTTAAGGCTCTGTTACTCTCTTTCCACCTCAGACACAGGGGAGTCATCTGCCACTATGACTTCTCTGAGGATGTGCTGTCTCAGGACCACGTCCTCCCCATCTGCAGGTCTGGTTACACAGAGTCGTACGGCTACAACTACAACATCAGCCTGGCGGTGCCCTACGACAGGCTGTCTGGTTCCCATCCATCTCATTGACATGAGAGACTCGCTGTGTAGCTGGACAGACAATAGAAACATTCATCAGTTTGATTCTCCAAACTGCAGCGTTTTAGTTTTCCTTCTTATATAATGCTCGTCGAGTCAAGACTTCTGGAAATTAAGTATTTGAATGCATGTTGAAATCAGCTGCCCAGATATTACAATGTTAGCCTTGTAATCTGCAAATGTTTAATTTTTAATTATGTTTTAGTTCCTTGGCAGCTTCCCCACCAAGACAAAAGACTCTTACATAAGAAAAAAGATCTGGTTTTAATCATGATTTTATGTATGTGCACCACATGTACATTTTGTGATGGGTTTGCAATACTCAATCTAAGGTCAGGTAAAAACAATTCACAAGCAGTTAAAAATAGTTGTTTTATTGTTTGTTTATTCCCTCTCAGAGGGATGCATAAATGAAATGTGGGCCTATTTTGGCAGAGGAATGCTATGTGCCTGCAGTCTTTGGCCGTTACCCACAACAGATGACCCATGAATGCCAGGGGAGTCACTGAGCATAGCTGACTTCATCTAACGTGTGGACCTTTTAAGTTGCACAGAATTCTTCATATTACATGCATGTTATTTGGAGCTGGTGTTTACAATGCTGTTAGAAATTTAAAAAGGGGTATCAAAGATAATTTAAGATCTATGAAGCAGTACAGAAGTAGATCTAGCCCATCGTTTGATCAAAGCCTAAACTGCAACATACATTTTATAAATTTGTATAAAATAAGTGTCTTTTTATTAAAAATATAATAAGGCATATTAAAAGTATTTAGTTTTAACATTTAAAAAAACAGGATATTGGATTTAAAACAGTAGCAAGAATTATTTTATATAAGATAAAAAAAAACATCCCTCTAAGTGGTGGATTTCCCACAATGCATTGTTGTAGTGTCCACATCCAGAAAGCGAATGTGCATCCTGGAGTCCATTTCAAGGCCTTTTAAAATCTGTGGATGGACAGAAAACACTGATGAAATACATTTATCAAGAATCAAGAATCTTTATTGTCATTGAGGCACAACGAAATTTTGTTTCAGGAATTCTCGTCTTAAAAGGCATAATGTAACACACAAGATAAAAAGTATGAAAAGGATAATATGAATATAATATATAAAATGAGTAAAAGGAATAAAATGGAATAGCAGTGCAAATCAAAACAAGTATTTAAAGTGACTGGCATGGAAGTGATCCACATATTGTCCCAAAGTGCAGTCTGAGTGTGTCTGTCTGTCTGCAGGGGTTTAGTGTTTAGTCTATGGATGAGGGGTGGGGGATGGGGGGAGATGGGGTGATGGATTTCATGGCTCACGGCAGCTTACATTCCCTCGCTCAAAAAGCTAGAAGTCAGAAAGGTCCAAACCTGTTCAAAGTGCTCAAACGTAATTCCCTCGTAGAAATCATCCGGGGCCTGGAGGGGTGAAGCAGGAAAGGAGTGTTACTTTGCTCTAAACAATGAGAACGTGTTGCTTTGAGTAGTCTCTGTTACCATGCGGGGCATGTTCGTGCTCGCCACCTCCAACATGGCAGCGTCTGCTATGACCCTGGCAGCCTCCTGCTCGATGGCACCTGACTTTGACAAGAGCTCCTCTACTACCTTGGATTAGAGCAGAATATGTCCTCAATTTTATTTTAAATGGCATCAAGTGGGTTAAAAAAATTAGAAAATTATATTTGGTGGAGATTATCAGATGATGAAGAAAAATCTATTTCATTTATCTTATAATGATTTCTTACAATCTTAGCAATGAATGGTCATCACTAAAAAAAGATCACCTGCCATTTTTCCAAATATAATCTGATACAGTAGCGTTTTCCACAGATTACTGACACCAGCTACTTAAACATTTTAAACTGTTTAGTTGCTAGTTAACACAAATAGTTAACCAGTGGGATATTTCCATGTGTACATGAAAAACAAGAGTTCAGGGAAAAAAATGCAAATATCTTTGCATGTGCATATTTTGGTCTTTAAAAATCAATTTGGCCATAATGAGGTCCAATATAGTTTACATGGAGGTCACCTCTGGCTATGTGATGCATTAAAATGAGTTATGGAAAGTACATCATGCATCAAAAACACAATCCGATTTGGGAAACTGGAAAACTACTGACCGAAGGTCATTCCATTTTTATTCTGGTCTTCATCTCTGCTTCATCAGCACCAGATAGACTCTTTTTGCAGAGAAGATTGCGTCATTTGGAGTTTTACATTTTTTATTCTTGCAAATTAATAATACTGACTGAAAAATAACGTAATCTTGCAATAATGTCTTTTTGAAACCTGTAGATAAATAAATGTCTGTATGCTAAACAGTTTATTAAAGATTAATGTGATTTAAAATCTTTCAGGGACACAACTTGGTGTTGTTTAAACGGGTAAATGGCAGAAAACCAGCAGAGGTCGTTTGTCTTACCTTTCTGTACTCCTCTAACGTAATAGTGCCGTCACTGTCTGTGTCATGCATGTTGAACAAAACTGGAACAACAACAACAGTTAAGTGATCGGTTGGATTTTTAAGGAAATTCCCATCAACAAATCTCAGGATCTGAACAAAAGGAAGTTATGATTAGGAGAATGTTTATCATACCACAGAGATAAGCAAACAAAGCTGGCCATTCAAGGAGATCAGAACCAGGACAACTGAATAGATCTAATCTCATTGTGATGTCAGCACTTCATCTCCTGACCTTTCCAAAGATTTGCTCTGTTTAGCAGTCTTCACATTAAAAACGCTGCAGTGACACAAACAAGGGAAAAAGTGTCCTCAGGCAGTGTCCACCACACCTTCTGCTAATCCCAATTTAAAAAAATCAGCTTGATTCTTACCCAATTAGAGAGCCTAATCTCAAATTTGTGCAGGTATCATCTGCAGTCAGTATTTCACTAGTTATTATTAAGCCCCTTTCTCCAGTTTCCAGGAAAAACAGTCTTTTAGACAAAGACATGGACATGAAGTGGGTTCCCCGCTGGGAAAAACATGTTCTGAACACTGGAAGGCAATTCACTGGAGTGGAATAGCTTCTGGAGTAGATTAAAAATCAGATTATCTAATATAAATAAATCAGTAGCTGAAAATAACCGCCCACTATGCAGCTTTTGTACTTGTGGCATTTGGGTTGGTGCCTGTCCTACCCACAATCCCCACTGAGCCACGAATGGCAGTGAACGCCTCCCATGTGACATCCGACATGCTGTGAAGAATCTGTGCTCGTTCATGTCGCTAAGCCACTCTGTGGCAGGATGGTGACCGAGGTGAGTTATAAACATCACGGTTTGGAGGCCCGGCAGCCGCACACACTGCTACGAAAGTTGGAATGATACTTACAGCGAAGTTTCTCCTGCTTCATTGCCCGTCTTTCCTCTTCTGTTGTTTTCAGGGTCGGAGGGCGGAAGTGAGACATGACCATGAGGAACTGCTCAAAGCCAATCTCCTCAAAGGAGCCCACCTCATTTTCATGCTGGTTCCTGGATCAAAATAATAAGCAATGCTAAAAAAAAAAACCTGCAGGGTTGATCTGGTGTGCATTTGTTTTCTAAGCCAAGTGATTTGTGTTTTTCCAGTTACATGTATTCATAAATGCCTTGTTTAGACCACAATGCAATATTCTGGACTGAATTTGTGCTTTTCAAAGCACTTTGCATTTTGTATTACCAACTGTAATGGATAAGCACACAATAATAGTAATCTTAATTTAGATTTTCCCTGTAGCCCATTTTCCCGTGTCCAAATCAGGGATGGCCAACTCCAGAGCAGCAGTCCTGCCGGCACTGGCTGCTCCCAGTATAAAAGAATAACAACACAAGCACTGACTTTACACACATGCGTAGAAGCTCTACACAGGAAGATCAGCTGAGAGTTAGCTTAGTCAAGCCACTACAGCTGAAAACCTGGCTGTCAAAAGTAAAGATCTCCAAGTAGAGCACAACCAAGTTTAAACTCATTTCAATGTCTGACTTAATTCCAGCTGGATCACTTAAATGCAATATAGATATTACAGCAGCACCTCCCAGAAACACTGTTTTAGCTCCTGCCTCTTAAAGATACTCTGTCAGATGAACAAATCAGCTCTGATTGGTCATAAATGAAAGAATGCTAGTGTGCTTTTCTTAGTTTGAGGAGCACCAAACCATTCACTTCAAATATGATCCAAATCCTGCAAGAATGAGTTGGAGTTTGGATTTGGCATTTAATTCAGAATCCTCATCACAATGATTACTTTAATATTAAGTGAGATAACCATTAGAGGTAGGTTAAATATAAAAAGAAAGTATGGTATACAACTGTACCCACCTTTTATCAAAAAATGCATCAATAATTTGCTTCTTGATGGGGTTGTCGGCGAGGTCTGGTATGCTGTTCAGGTTTTCTCTGCTGCAGGACAATAAGAGAAAATCCATCACGTGGTGAAACATTGGGATGACAGAGCGTCAGCATATTGGTCACACATATAAATACCACTCACTTTTACATAGTAAGGGAACTAGGATTTTATCTTTGAGTTAATGGTAGGAGGAAATGCTCAACACTTGTTCCCATTTCTGTCCAAAAAGAAGTAACGGATGATTTATCACAACTGCATTTTCCATTATTTATTTATAAATGAGTGTGTGTGAATAACAAGCTGTGAGTTTCAGATGCATCAACATATTAAGAGTTTTATTGTATATATTTACACCCCCAGCGAACAACACTTCCAAACAAGCCATAAATGTTCAGTTGTACAGTGGGAAACATTTAGCAAGCTGTGTGAAGCTGTAAAGTCTGCGATGTAGCTCTTATCTCTTTTTCTTTGAGCATTGTACGATCTGAACATACTGGACCATTCATTTCTCTAAAATAATTGCTGATATCTTTACCTCTTAGCATTATGTTAAACCAAAAAGCTCAGCAAGCTGAGACTAAATGCTGCACAAAGAGGTGCACACACCCGCTGATAGCAGAACCTGCCTGGTTGGGTGTTACCCTCTAAGTTCCTAAAGGCTTACCCGTACTTACTTTACACACTACTACTGCATTTTGTCTAGTTTCTTGTATTTTCTTGTACAATGACACTGAAAAGAATAGATTCTTTTTCAAGACTAAATGAACTGGAAAAGTTTTGTCACAAAGAATCATAACAAACCGGTTACCTTATTGTGTCTTCATTCCCACTCAACTGCTGAAATCTTTTATGAAGGTTTTTGATCTGCTCCACTGAAACTAGAAGAAAAGCAAGAATTCATTCAGAGGTCAGGGAGGAAACTTTTACCTTAGTTTAGTCATTAATCTGGTTCCCTGTGCATAAATCACAATAAACTAATGATTAGTTGTGCTAAAAAGGAATATGTCTTGTTATGCATTTTTAAAACTGCACAAGACTTTCAGTTACACAATGACTTATTCAACAGATGTATCATGTGTAGCTGATATCAATCTAATGGCACGTGCACAAATGGCCATTTAAATCATTAACTCAGGGTGGATTGAAAGCTTTATAGAAGCTGCTTCCGTACTGATGGATATATTCTGAGCTTTTTCAGGGCACACAGTGCTCATGTTTCCAGGGGCAGCTGATAGATGTTTGTAAAAGCACCTGTGGCTGCAGAGTTTGGGTTGGCCACGTGCAGACAAAGTGTGGCCAAACCCGGAAACAAGTTTGCTGGTCAGGGTGGAGACAAGCCAGGTGAACACAATAACTCCAATTACGCGCAACAATTCAACAATACTGAAAACAGTAGTGTGCTTAAGAGATGCATCAGGTAAATCTCCAACTGAATCCAAAGAGACAGAGGAGCAAAACCGCGTTTTATGGGACAAAAGCAATAAAACAGTTCAAAGTCTCACTCAGATATGAACCATAAGCCCGTATACTCAACCCGCATGCCAACTAATGCAACGATTTCATCCGCACTCCTGTTGTTTCTTTCCCGCTTTCTTTATTTAATGTTCCCGACATTTAATGACAGACCAGGGCGTTTAAATGCAACAGCAGGCCAGTTTATGACACCCAGTGATCACTGGTGACACCTCTGTCCAGCTGACAAGCTTTGCGCAACGACACAAACGGCGCAGGACGCGGAACCAGCGAAGGATTCACGTCCCGATAAATAGCATTAATTTACATTTGGCTTTTTCCTTACATCTACTTACATCCACTTTTCTCCACCAGGTCCTGGTACTCGTGGTCGGAGTGAGTCTGTGAAGCTCCCATACCTGCTGCCTCTGCGGATCAGCCTGTGCGTAAAGGCGCAGAATCCAGCTGGACTGCCAAACTTTCCACGCAGCTCTATCTGCCTCCCATCTGCAGGTCAGAGCTGCTGAAGTCTGCTGGTGGAGACATCTGGCGTCCTCAAGGTCCTAAATCCATATAGCTTGTGGCTGAATAACGGCTGTGGTCACGTTTATGCTTTGCATTACGCATTTCAGATGATTAGGCTGTTTTTAGTAAAGTGAGCAAGAACATTTAAAGCGTTGAATACTTTATTTTTTCTTTTTTTTAAAGTTTCCTTCAAGCTCAGTCACCTTTCTTTCAAGTCCTTGGTGTCTGGGTATTCCATGAAAGACACCGATGAGCCATCACATATTTCACTTGCAAATATACAGAAAACATAAGATGTTCAAGGGATGTGAAAGTTAGACTTTCTTAAGTGCATGAGACTCTGTTAAAAACAGGAAGAATTAAAAGTAAAAGTTCATTATAAGAAGCTTTACCTCTTTTTTTTTAAACTTGTGTGTGGCACTGGGTTTAGGGTTTGTTATGGAGACTGGTGCTAGATGCAGGGAGATACTCATCCTGAATTTACTAATCCACCTAATCTGCTTTACTTCAAATGCTTTTTTTTCCCTTAATGTGTTTTTTTTACTTTTAATACTTTCTCCAAACACAGTCATAAGACTGGATTTGGAAAAGGTGAATAAGCATCATACATACATACATACATACATACATACATACAATGATCCGATGGTCTGAACTTTGTTTATAACAACTACTCTGTGGTTTGATTGTGTATCAAAGCAAAAACAGCACTGATTGTTCTTTATTAAAAAGAAAAAAAAAACCTCTGTTGCACAGGACCTGGTCTTGATGCACAACAAAACAGCTAAGTAGATGGGTGAATGGGTGACCAGTAAATGGCTAACCCAGGACCAGACACAGCTACTTGCTACATTGAAATGGCTTGTTGGCTGTTTTGGTCTGCGGCAGGAGCCTCCTCTTGGCTTCCGGAGCCAGGAGTCAGTCTATGATAAAGCTCCTGCACTGTGCCCAGAGTTTCTTTCATGTCCTCGGGGTATCGTGCCTGCAGTTCTTCGTTGGCAAAGTAGTGGGTTTCAGCAAACTCGGAAAAGTAGCGGCCCACCTCTGGATGGCCGATCTCCAGTGGAGCCGAGTGGGGCTCCAGGTTCTCTGTAGAATGAGAAAAGAAGAGCTCATTTATCTTGCAAAGCATCCTTCGCAGCATTTAAAGAGTGAAGCTTTGATCATATCTAATCTTTAAGAGCCTTGAAGTGACAGTGGAAGTGCTGGAAAGTGCAAGGACACATTCATAAGAGTTGTGATGCTAATGAGAATGTCCAGCTTTGGTTCACTGAGGCAAGCAATCTCTCAGATACCTGAATAGACACATCGCCTAAACTATATTTGTTAGACCGCATTAAGCTTTAATTACAGCAGGTGTGAATGGTGGGATTATTCGAAACAAGCTTGTGCAAACTCACTTATTTCAATCCAGAGTTGCAAATATTTTTCTCTTGTAAAAAAAGAGTTTGACCGATGTGTTAAAATGATTTATTAGCTGCTACAAGGCATGTGTAAAAATAATGTCTCACACTCCCTGACCCCAGCTGAATCCTGGCATTGTCATCTTTGTATTTGCACATACCATCAGAGAGGGAAGAGAAATCTACTGATGGAATAATCTAGTCTGGATTAGCTGATCAGATGACCTCATTCAGGGCACATAATATTGCTGAACATAGACCTGATGCTCCCACAGTGGAACAGAGTAAATCTTGACTGAGACCACATGATCTCCATTGCTCCGGAGTCCAATCTTCACACACACCCCCCCTGGGTTCCCTTCACATTGCACGTTTGGAAATGCTCTCACTGGTAAACACAGCCCTGAGTTCGACTGTTTTATTTCACCAAACATAAACATGTAAGCCGTCGCCAGTCACAATCAGCTGTCATCATGCGGGTTAACATTAGCCATACCCTGTGCTGCGTAGCGACACGTCCCATCCTGCACAAGGACATTGTAGAAAGGCTGGTTAGGCCCATTGGACAGCTGGTGGACCCTCATGGTGGTGATCCATTCTTGGCTCATAGTGCATTTTGGGTCCCAGCCATAAATCACACAGTTATAACCTGACCTAGAAGAATAAAAGAAGCAGAACAGATAGATTTTAAGAGACGTTATATGTTGTATTATATTGAGAAATACCTTTTGCTGACCTACCTTTTGTGTTTCATAATAAGGCCGACTGAATACTGGACCTCCACGTGTTCTGGAGCGCTGCGCCTCTTTACTTCAGGAGTTACTGGATGCTTCTTGTGCTGGATGTGTTCCAGTGTGTGCTGCACCAGGTAACCCACTGCCCCATGCTGGGAGGGATCCAGTGCCTGAATGTGCTGCAAGATGTCTAGCACCTGGGATTGAGATCAAGACATGAAGTCAGAGTGCAGTTAGCACAATACAGTTTTATTCTAAGGCTTCTAGTTGTTAATAAACATGCAGCGAATGGGCCAAAAAACATATTTCATCTCAGCTTCCTGACCTTTTCAGGCCAGATTCCCAGGTGGAAGTAGAGGCGTGCCTGCAGCAGCAAATACTGAACATTATCTGGGTTGATAGTGAGGTAGAGGTCCAGCGAGTCCCGAAGCAGCTGATAGGATTTCTCATTTCCCTCCCTGAAGGAAACAACACAGCGCAGGTAATGCAAGGGTGTCAAACTCCAGTCCGCAAGAGCCGGTATCCTGCAGGTTTGCACTAAACACACCTGATGCAAATCAAATGGATTCAACAGGTTATCGTCAACCTATTTGATTTATTTTGGTCAGGTGTGTTGGAGTATGGAGACGGCAAAAAGCAGCCGGACACCAGGCCTCGAGGACTGGTTTAGACACCTGAGGTAATGCATAACAGACAGGATATCGTACTGACTTTTTCCATTCCATTCCAGACCAACATCAGTTTTATTCCAGTTATTTACTCAGTTTTGCTGTCTGTGATGATGCAAGGCACTCTGGCAGTGTGAGGAAACAAAATAAAAGACTAAATTAAGATTCTAAGGAATGACTAATCTTACATTTTTATTATATCAGTTGCCCCATTTCAAATATTTGCATCCATCAATCTTTAACACTCCAATCTTATGAGGGGAGCAGGTCAAGAGTTCAGCTTACTTACCCTCTTTTTCCAATGTTTAGCAGGTTTCCCACCATCCTGAGCAGCACCTCTGTGGTGCTAATGGCACTGTAGTAATCTGCCGTCACCTGGTGGCCAATCAGGTACTCGCATTCCTTTGCTGTCAGCTGCTTGCCTTTCCCAAACGCATCAATGTAGACAAAGTCATAGATGTCCTCACTCCTGTAGGTATAAAATGCAACTCATTTGTAAACGTTCAGAACAGTAATACACAAGAAACCATCAGCAGGTCCAGCTCAGCTAATGAATTCAAGAAAATACATGAACTAACATGTTCAACTGTGAGGAGAGATTTGTGTTTTTTGTTTTGAACCCGACTCGTATCCTCTGATTTTTCCGCTTAAAAACACACCATCAGATGGAGCCAATCCCAGCTGACATCAGGTGAGAGGCGGGGTACACCCTGGACCATCACACAGAGAAACAACCATGCACACTCACTCTTATGGGGAATTTATAATCTCCAATCAGCCTATCTCCAAGGTGCATGTCTTTGGACTGTGGGAGGAGGCTGGAATACCTGGAGAGAACCCACGCTAACACGGGGAGAACCCACGCTAACACGGGGAGAACCCACGCTAACACGGGGAGAACCCAC
>JBAMHV010000012.1:6581173-6592900 GCA_037177535.1 Pseudomugil gertrudae | reverse complement strand
CGCATCCGGAAAACTTATCGCGCTCCTTTTTTCTTACCGTGCAATTAATTGACTTATTGCTTATCGCGACAGGCCTACTTCCTGCCACAGTGCTAACCAACTGTGCCACCATGCAGCCCGATACTTCCTTGTTCCAATAGTTATAAGCTGTGGGATCCTTTAAGCCGCTGCAGTGTTTTCCTGGTACGGATAACAGGAACAGTAAAGCTGCAATACGAGATAAAAAAAACAAACTTCTTGAGAAAGACATTTGCAGGTGAGGCAGATGAGAACAACTTAAAGTCAAACGCTCTGAGGGAGATTCTACAGGATCATGGTGGTCTTTCACCGCTCTACAGTGCCGTTAACCCGTAATATCTTTTAACCAAAACAATGGAGCTTTCAAACCGTGGGCTTCATTTCAGCTCGTGACAGCTTCGAATTTAGATTTAAAACTCCAACTTTAAAGTCGCAGAAGGCAAAGAAAGAACAACAATTCTTTCTTGTTATACAACAATAACAACAACAAATAAAGAAACCACCTAATCCACATTGTACCAAGTCAAAAAGACAGCAAGCAGAAGGTTTTGCCACAGTCTCACCTAAGCATAAGCAACCATCACAAGATAAACCTCGAATCAGTAGCAAGACGGACCAAAGGTCTCACTGAACTCGAAGCTTTTTGCACAAAGAAAGAAGGAAAATTTCCCAACAAGAAAGTAATGATGTGTAGCTGGAAAAGGAGAGATACCAAGCTGCAAGCTGCTCTAACTTTTACCTACAGCCAGTTTCTTATTTACAAACTTCATATTAATGCACCATCTTTAACATTAGGCACATGATTCACAGGAACATAAATCTTTACTTAATGTCAGCATACTGAGTTTATTGCAGCTAGATTTCACACCTATGCTGCGCAGCAATCATCTAACACATTTAACTTTCATTACAAGAAGTTATGTTGCACATTAAGTCACAGGAAACAATTAAAGCAAAAAAATGTAATAAGTTCTGGAGTTAAGAACCAGTATTAGAAACAGCTACAGGTTTAGTAAACGTAGTTAAAAATGTTTACAGTAAAAAAAAAGATGATGTTTATTATGGGGAAAAGAACAATCATTCAATGCTTTACATGTCCGTCTGCTCCCAATGTACATTTTGTTTAGAAAAAACCTAAAATCTATTCATTTCCAGCCTTACCCTCTTTGTTTCTGGCACCAGCGCAGCAGGAAGTGGTTCGGAAAGTTAACAGGCTCCAGCTGAACACCCAGCTTCCGGGCCAGTGTCATGTACAGGACAGAGAGGCTTATGGGAATGCCTGTACGGCGAAGGAGCACCTAAACAAACAAAAGACAATTTACATTAAAACATTTAAAATGAAGAAGTGTCAGGAGTGAAAAAGAAGCAGATTTTCTCAGCAAGCCACCTGATGGATGTAAGAGTTGAGCGGGTTGTAGTAGTCACCCTCATTTCCTTTGTACTGAAGCTGCTCGTACAAGACTGAGTTTAGGGCACACACCACCTGCCTCTGGAGCTCAAAGTCCTCTATCGCACAGTCACCTTCATTTTACACAAAGAGATTAGCTTTAATAACCCGGTGTTTCACACCTGGGATGTCAGTGGAGATTTTGTGTTGAACCTTGAGCAATGCGCAGACTGGGATGAGATGGGTTCTTCATTCTCAGCATCTTCTTCACTTTTTCTGTGATCTCATCCAGTTGCACAGAAATGCCGTCCACTGTGACTTCAGCCAGCGGGTTACAATACTGATCCACCAGTATGGCACCTAAAAATGGCCCAGAGGAGATAAAGTCAGGTAATCCAACCCCGGGCTGGGTGCAATAAACCACGCACCAGCTAAGTGCATGGTTTGTGAAACATGGCTGGACACTGAGGCAATATGAGCATGCATAAACAAACAGAGAAAATAATATACGCTTATATTTTAGAATGATGTGGGCGTACGTATTCTAATGGAGACAAAACAAATCTTTCCTGTATTATCTCTAAAGACTTCACAGAGCTGTACCAGCAAAACCACAAAGGGGTTCATCTAAACCTGATGGTCCAGATTATGGATTTATGTGGACGTAGCCACCAATCGTCCGATCTACTTTGAGAGGGAAGCTGCTGTGTGTGAAAGGACAACAGAGTCCCGTTCTCTGAGGGACACAAGCCAGAGACTTGACTGATGAGTTAAATTATGCTAAATAATAAGAAAAAATACATTTGTGGGGGTGCAATCTGCTCCAGCTCATTTCCCCACTCCTCCTCCTTGTCTTTCTGGTCACAGTACACACATATGCATCTCTCCTACAGCTTTTTCTTCCCTGTAAACTTCGGCATCCTGCTGAAATTAAACTCACCGCATGACACGACTGATAAAATTAGCTTCTCTCTACAAATACCAACAGCAACAAGAACAAATCTGGTTAAAGGGATTTAGTTATGAAAAGCACCATCAGGGCAGGACTAAGCGAGGCTTTGCAGGAGGACTCAAATAACTGGAGAACAAATATTTTGCATTGAAACCATTTTTACAAAATTTTGTGTCTACACACAGTAAAAAAATCTATTAATTATATAAAAATACTAAGAATGGACCGTGTTATTGACTAATATGACACAATAATAAGCATAATGACAAGACAAAGACTTAGTGAATGACCAGTCATGATATTTTACCTTCTAGAGCAGACTGCTGCTCCACAGGCTGCTCCAGAAAGGTTTTCAGACTCCGCAGGATGTTCTGCTGCCTCAGGAAGTAAAGGATTTTCTTTGCATAGTACTTCAGTGTCAAACTTTTCCTAACAATGGGTTGACAGCAAGAGAGAGACATGAGTCTAGACTAGAGATACAAAAGAAGAGGATTGAACTAAAGCAATAACCAAAATGAGGTTTTTTCTGCATTTCACGCAAAGCGTTGCTCTCACCTCTGGTCAGAGTTGAGTATGAAAAGAAGCTCATCTTCACAGAAGTGCTCTGGCATCCCAAGAGACTCAATCTCTGCAAAGCTATCTCCCAGCACCTGACCAACGCATGGCTGAGTTACAGACCCCCAGGTTAGTTTGCAACGTATAAAAAACAGATTTATACACACATAGCAACTAAATGTTTAACTCTAAATATCACAAACCAATAACTTACAACTTCTGTGAAGAATCTCTTTGAGATTGATTCCACAGTCCTCCTTATCTGTATACCGACTCTGTGGCGTGTTTTGTATTCTCTGAGCCAGTCACAGCTCTCATTTTGACGGTAAAATCTCTGGAGCCTTGGCCATCTGTAGATGAACACAAACAAAAAAAAACCTTATGGACATGCTCACCATCCGCCTGTCTTAAACAGAGGATATTACTATCTGTATTAGTTTAAAATTTAACATCAGATTCTTCAAGAATAAAGAAAAATATGGCTGATGAATCAGGACTGAGGATCTACCATCATCTACCTTCTTGCTGCAGCTCGTGGGCTGCAAATAAAACTCAAGGTCACGCAAATTCACTGTTAAGATCCAGGCGTAAAAGCGAATATGAATCATGTTAATAAAAACTGGAAAAGCCTTCAATCCCGGGCCTCGTAGATGTCTGCAGGGTAAATGGTTGTGATCTGGCTCGCATAACGAGATTTGGCGCATCAGCAGAACCTGACAGCTGCTCGTGACTTCGCAGTGAACGAAGCCACTATATAGAAGAGATGAGGGCTTTATGAGCCTTAAATACTAATTAAATATAACCCCACAGCACTTAAAGACGTTACCGGAGATGTTTGAAAAAATACCATTGCACACAATTGCACAAACATGCTACAAAAATCGTAGCACCTGAGTTTGTACTGGTGTCCCCAGACCTTCCCCCTGCCATGGCACACATCCTGTAGTCGTTTGCAGCAGCAAGAAACGTTACAAACGTCGACATGTTTTAGGACCGGAAAGCACAGAATGTGCTCTAGTAGTTCAGTCGGCAGGTCGGTCAGTTTCTTTGTTTGTGGCTCAGAAATAATCCCGTTTAGACTTGGTTGCTCTTCTCCGGCTACAGACGTCGCCATTTTTACTGTTTACCCCGATTACCTCATTGCTGTTGCCCCGCCTCTTTATGGCGCAGGGGGCGGGGCTACAGGCGGGTATGTTCCATGTTTAGCTGCGGGACTAGTTCAGTAAGGAAACGGGTAACCAAGGCTGCCCAGCTTCGGTCCTCAAGGGACACAATCCTGCAGGTTTTTCATGTATTCCTGGTCCAACACAGCTGACTCAAGTTAATCAGTCATTATGCTCAGCTTCATTGGCTTTTGTATCAATTTAATGAAATGGGAAAAAAATCTTCAGGACAGCGGCCCTCGAGGACCGACTTTGAGCGAACACAAATAATATTAAAATGTTAACATTTTTTTCTCCACACTTTTTTTTTGTTTCTCAAACGGTTTTCTGCGTAAAGCTTGTGTACATTTCCATTTCAACGTTCAAAGATCGTTAGTAAATTAAGTAATTAGGTAATGGGATTATTCCTGTAACCAAAAAAGCTGCCTTTTGAAGGTTATAACCGGAAGTACTGCCTATTTTCAATGTAATGTACTTTACATATTGTTGTAGCTGTAGTTTCGGGTTGTGGCCACAAGAGGGCAATGATAAACCCATGTGGTTTGAAAATTGTTAAAACTAAAGAGTTCAGAACGAAAATCAGTGTTTTAAGGATTAGTTGCCAGTTGTTTGCAAGAACAATTCAAATAACTAATTTAGGACTATAGTTATTATTAGGTATTTGGATTGTTCATGTATATAACTGACCACTAATTAGTTAAACATTTAATGATCTGATTTCTTCTTCTTTTGTTTTTATGACGTTGACGTCTGTCGAGCACACAAAGATCAGCGTGAGTTGAGATAGATATCTTCCCGTTTAGAAAAAACCAGAGGAAAGCTAATCGCATGGCCTAAACAAAGGCAAATAAACATGTACTAACAACCTTTGAACGTGTAAATGGAAATGTACACAATGTAAACACTTTACGCAGAAAACCGTTTCAAGGAGTGGCCCAAGTTACCGAGGAAGTGAGGAGAAAACGTGGAGAAAAATAATGTTAACATTTTAATATTACTTGTGTTTCTGCTACAGAAACGCCCAAAGTCGGTCCTCGAGGGCCGCTGTCCTGACGATTTTTTTAATGTACCCCTTTTCCATTTCATTAAATGGATTCAAAAGCCAGTGAAGTTCAACATAATGACTGATTAACTTGAGTCAGCTGTGTTGGATTAAGAGGACCCGGTGCTGCCTTCAGAGAAGCTGGAAACTCCAAACCTCATACAGACTTAGTATAATTACAATTTACTAATAATATATAAATATATATAATTTAAAAATGTTTTACTTTCTATTTCACGATCCTTTTTTCTTTCTTTCTTTTTTCGCTTCACACATTTTGGAGTATTTTTTA
Organism: Pseudomugil gertrudae; assembly: GCA_037177535.1. Classification (NCBI taxonomy): domain Eukaryota; kingdom Metazoa; phylum Chordata; class Actinopteri; order Atheriniformes; family Pseudomugilidae; genus Pseudomugil; species Pseudomugil gertrudae. Next base: position 6,587,491 of record JBAMHV010000012.1, on the reverse strand, counting down.
TAAGTGGTTATTACTACATTATGCATAGCACATGAGTGCATCATTGCTCTGTTAGCCGGAGTTAGCCGGAGTTAGCCGAGTTAGCCCGGAGTTAGCCGCTCTTCGCTTCCAGCATAGTATGTATGTTACTCTTAAAGTATTTCGAAGACTTGTCAGGGGAAGTAATTGATTAATAGTTTGTTAGATACCAAGATAAGAATGTTTATGTAATTTTAGTATAGTAAAGACGTATAGACTTTGTAAAAACGCTCTAATTTAGGCTATAATTCAATCGTTAGTTAGCCAAGTTAGTTTTTGTTGAGCCCAGCTATCGTTAGCATCCCATCTTGGACGCAACACTGTATGTGTCTGCTTTAACTAAATGTATCTATACGGTTTTTCTTTGATAACGACAGTGAGATAACAAACAACCAGAAATATAGAAATTTGAAGCGTTAGTACATAAGTGACATGCCACAGCCGGAAATACTTTAAATTACAAGGTTTACAACTCGACCTCAGAACGAGCTTGAAAGTCGCACATCTGTGCTGATCTGGACTTCTTTGTCGACAACGATGCTAAATGACATCGGTTTTTTAAAAACATGAAGTAGAATAAAGTAGAGAAATGTTCTGAAAGTATAGTCTATTTGTAGGGAAGGTGGTAGCAACTTGAATGAACGGAATAGTGCTTTTCTTAGTTCAGTAATGATGGCAAGTGTCTTAGCAGCTAGAATGGGATTAAACTCTCTGATGAGAAAACAAGCCAGAAGCTTTAATGTGAGGATCTGCACCATGGAGTCAGACATGGAGTTCAGCTGTGAGGTGGGTTTAACAAACTAAGCTCAATTTAGATCACACTGCATGCACATATTAACAGTAATATACGCCACAGTTGTTTGTTGTATGGTTTTTTTACTGTAACTAAACTACATTTTATGTTTTGCTCATTCAATGTGGGGACTTCCTCTAATGTGCATGCATTAAACCTTTTCAACACTAGATGGCAGCAAAACAACAAAAGCTGTTAGATGCCAATGTGTTTTACTTTTTCTCTTTTTGTTAACCTGCGAGTAGAATAAATGAAATTTTTATGAACTCCAAAAGTCAGGAGTTGCTGACTTATCATTACATATTTATCTAAAACACTGATTTAGGTTTCTACATAATTGATACCTTTGCTCCTCTCTCTGTGCATCTACCGTGTCATTACAGGGTTTTATACTGGGACTATAAACACCAATGTAACTTGAAAGCACCATCCCTGTATTTAGGGAGCCCACCAAGGTCAGCAGCTGGTTTTGGTAATTATACACATCAGTGTAAAGCAACTAGCATTATACTGATGTGTATAAGGCCTCCTGTGCCTGGGTGTTGATCATATCATGTTTAGGTTTAATAAATAGGATTTAACAAGTACTTGTCATTTCCAAATGTTCATTCTGTCTTGTGATAAACATTTATCCCATTTTTATTACTGCAGCACATTAAACATTTAATATCCTTATTTGTTTTGTTTTGTTTTTTACTTACTTTATTCATACAGATAGTAAAAGTGCTCAATATGAGCTTGCAACTAGAGTTAGCTCTGAGGTTAAAAGAAGAAATCATTTTAATGTTTGGATCAAATCACATGCTCGGGCCATCATTTAAACCACAGATAATGTTAGAAAAAGTTTTAACTTACTCTTTATTATTATTATGAACACATTTTACTGATATTTAGTCTGCAAAGAATAAAGTAAAGGCTGAAAGTTTGGTTTGTTTCAGGTCAAGTGGAAAGGAAAAGACCTTTTGGACCTGGTGTGCCGGACTCTGGGCCTGAGGGAAACATGGTTCTTTGGGCTTCAGTACACTATAAAGGACTCTGTGGCTTGGCTGAAGATGGAAAAAAAGGTTAATCTCATACAACCTTTACTTCATGTGAACACTCGGTGTAGAATTAGGAAGTCACACCTATTTATTTATTTATGCAGGTTCTGGATCAGGAGGTGCCAAAGGAAGAGCCAATCACCTTTCACTTCCTGGCTAAGTTTTACCCTGAAAATGCAGAGGAGGAGCTTGTCCAAGATATCACTCAGCATCTCTTCTTTCTGCAGGTAACTAAAAATGTGAATCATCTGGAATATTGTCATTGCAAGTAGATTCTGATTATATCATCTGATCATTTCACATGCTTATGAGAAGCATGAAACATTTAGTTCTTTCCAGTAACTCTGGAGATATTTACCTTTGCCATCTTCCTGTGTGTATTATACTGTTGTGCCTTTTTCACACAATGTTATGTGAAACTAAAAAGATTCAGTATCTTGACTATTTTCAAATGGTCTCCTCTTTGTTTCTGCATCCACATGCTGTGCAGACTGTTACAAACAATGCATCCTCATTGTTTAAACAAACATTTATGAGCTCTTTTGGACTTTTCTGAGTCCGTTGTGGCATTGAGCAACTATTTTAGTGACTATTTTCCATCATTGTTTGTTATTGGCTACAATTATATGAGAGTTGATTCATTTTTAATTCTGAATAAAAGTTTAATTACACTTTAAACAGGTGAAAATGATCATCTAAACACCTATTTCTAAATGAAAATGACAATTTGAATGAAGTGGCTGGTTTGTTCCTGTTTTAATGTTAAACTGATTAATTCCTCTATCACGATGTAGTTGCAGGTAAAGTTGCAGGTAATGATGAAACTACATAAAGTTATTCCCCAAACACGGACTTCTTTGTGATTCCACTTTGCATGGTCACACATTGTGGCAGAAACCTGCAGAAGTGTGCACACACCCATTTTAACCTGGACTGTGGAGAAAAGCCACATTTTTAGGACCCTTTTAAGATGCACAGACAAAACTTTGGACAGTTTAAGACCAGTTAGTGTTTCTCCTGAGGTACACTGAAAGTTTGGGATCACTGCCTGACCAGTGGGCAGGCACCTTTTTCCCACAGCGATGCTTTGTTTAAGGCTTTAAGAGAAAACATCCTGAAAAGTGTTTTTTTTTTCTTACTGAAATAGGAAAAATGGTGCGATTTAAAATTGATGCAATAAAAATAGTTGTGATATGACAAGGCAATTTATCTTCAGCACTTAAAACCTTTACGATGTTGTATTAAAGATTATCCATTTCAGCTTTGCACACCCACACGGGGCTTATGTGCCTCAGCCGTAGCTTCTGCTTTTCTCTGATCCAGTGTCAACAGGGGGCACCCGTTCACAGGGTTGTTGAACAAAACTCTGTTACACACATTTTCTATTGTCCTGGTCTGATTTTGTGCAGCCATGTGGAATCAGTTCACAACATATTACCACTGGCCTTTCCATCCACTTATTACTCTCCAGGGGAGTTCCTGTACACCATGCTACACCATACTGTAAGAGGTGAGATCTGTTTTTCTGCTCTCATCATCCAGTACCATCAGCCACATTATCAGATGCCAATTAGACTTTAAAGGATCAGTTATTGGCCCAGTTAATGACATATTGCTTATGAGATGCTTGTCCTTCATAACAGTCCCATCATATCAGGCCCTTTGTGCTGGTTTAGTTAAGATTTTGATGTGGTTTCTTTCCCAGCATCTGTATAAATGTTGCCATCGTATTCGTTTCTGTAGCTCTCCTTATTTAATAGCAGTTTACTTAACAGTTAAAGCAATACACAGTTACAGAAAGAATACAAATGCTTAGCGCATCACATCACCTGTCTTCTTATTACTTTGCTCTCATTAATTCCCATAATGTCAGGAGGCGGCTCCTGTTCAGATAGTGTCACAGGCATGACAGCTGGATTAGTGCTTATCACAAATGATCACTGATCCAAACACACACACACACACACTCTCATTTCAGAGACCTTGCACAGACACATGCACATGTTTGTCACATCAGCGACCGTAGCAGCAACATGCTCTCATTTGTAAAAGGGGGATTGCAGCCTCAGCCTCTTAGTGCTTGGCGTGATTAGGGGGCTGTCACCTCTGTCTCTGCACCTTTGTCCGTTCAAAACAAGAGACGACAGTGAGGCTGGTTTGGTAAATGACAAGGTGTGAAGCATTAAATTGGCCACTTATATAATTACAGCTAAAGCATGTTTGTCCCATCTGACCTTATAATCCTGGTTTGTGCATTTTATGGAGAAATGAAAGTTTGTGATTTCATATATAAACTGTAGATTTAAAGCCTGTATTTAATTCTAACGAAGTCACAAAGACACAATAATAACGCCAATGATGCTTTGCTTTGATTATCTTGTGTATTTTCCCTCACTCTGCCAAGATTCTTCATATGAAAACGGATACATCTATCACACTTTCATACTATAAAAGGAACTCCGGATTTGATTAAAACTCCTTTGGGAGTTAATTGAAACCGGCTTTTTTAACCCCTGACAACAAGGGTCTGTTATTTTTGCTGTTGAAGAGCGAGGCACCATCATATCAAGATATAAAAAGCTCTTTAAGGCCCCAAGGTAGAAAAGCGAAGGATACAGGATGAGTCTGTCAGGGAAATAAGAAAAAGAAACTCCCAATCTTTTGAAATAAATCACCAAGTTAGAAAACATGCTGCTGATTTGTCTTTTTTCAGACATGTTTAGCCAAGATCAAACACAGCCTTTTGGCACAGGAGCAGTTAGATCGTTGTGATGCATTGCAGGGTCAATGTCTTGGTTCAGGGTTGCTTTGCTGCTTTATGAATGGACAGCTTGCAGTAAGTGATGATGCTGTGGTTTGCACATCAGCGTGAGGGTGGCACTGCCTGAAAGCTTAAATCAACCAGAAAAAGCAATCCTCCATGGACTGTTTCTAGGGACTAAATGCAGGATTATTGAATTTACAAGTAAATCCCAAATTTAAAACCTATTCAAATGACTTTGTAAGGGAGTGGTTACCAAGCTGGGACCCAGGCGTATGAGAGGGGAGACACAGCTCGGCTAAATTAAACATATATACATTGTATTTCCCAGTAAAACATGGGGGCTGTGGGGGTTAGCACCGCAGCCTCACTGCGAAAAGGTTTGAGTCTAACTGATTAAAACAATTCCTCTGACAAATACTGTTACAGGACGTCTCTTTGTAGTGTTGGGCTGCACGAGGTAGTGAGATTACAAGGGAGCTTGACATTACTGCTGTCAAAAAAATAACTCCTTTTTTCTGCCACAAATTTTGGGAAACACTGTTTTTTAACTTGGAAATGAGATTCATTGGTTGTAGATGCAGATAGCAAAAGTAAAAAACCAACAAAATAATGAATTTCTATCAAAGTAGACACCAGCAAAATACTTTGTGGGAACTGTTTGCTGCAAGGATTCCTTTTTCTCAGCGAGCTCTAATTCCCACATTTATCTGTCTGAAGTTGAAGGAATATTGTTCTAGCTGTCAAACTCTCAGCAGTGAGAAAGTTTTTTGTCACGAGCACTCCTCTCCAAGGAATTTGTTTCCCCTGTACATCCTTCAGATGAAATGTCCTGGCTGTTTTACACCCATTGTGTCTGTATCACTGCTGGTACTCTTGTGAAAATGAAAAGAATCTTCCTCACAGACATATTGGAAAATAACTTTGCTTTTTTCTGATTTTAAAACAACTTAATGATAAAGTCTGCTGCACATTGTTGTTGATTGTTAGGTTGAATTTTGTGTGAGAATAGTTGCTTTGAAGCTGATTATGTTTGTTTACTCTGCAGGTGAAGAAGAAGATCCTCGAGGAAGAGATTCACTGCCCCCCTGAGGCATCTGTGCTGTTGGCCTCTTATGCCGTCCATGCCAAGGTTAGCTTGCTTTATGTTAACATTTTCTTCTCAGTCAGTTTTACATTCTGGTTATCTCTGTATCCCTGAACACTTTTAGGACTTGTGAGATCCTAAAAGCAGCTATTTTTCTGACTGTATTCAACAATATCTAAGAAAAAACAGCATAGACACATATTTAAATTGACTGAGGGAATATTTTGGCTTATGTGTATTCAACTGTCTTATTAGCTTACTTCTTATATAAATCCTTTGTGGCAGTGACAACATATTTTAAGGCGGAAGCTCAAAGCAACATAAATTAATTTTGTGCAGTTTAGTTTTTCTCCATATTTTTGTCTCAGAGCAGCACAGCTAGACTATTTCTGCTACCCGTGGGCTCGACTTCTATAATCTTTCCATGTCTGGCCTCCCCTCAGAAAAATCATAAATCAGCAGTAGTTGATCCAGATCTCTGTTGTCTGAGTCCTGATAAGGACCAGAGGAGCACACAGTGTATTTTTACTCAGGTAGCTCAGGTAGCTCAGGTGGAAGAGCAGTTGTCTTTCAACTGGAAGGTTGTGAGTTCAATTCCAGGCTTCTCCTGACTACATGC
>JBAMHV010000012.1:6562056-6579247 GCA_037177535.1 Pseudomugil gertrudae | reverse complement strand
GACTATGTAGTGTAAAGCGCTTTGAGCGGTCAATAAGACTGGAAAAGCGCTATATAAGTATGAGTCCATTTACCATTTTACTTGCTAGTTTTGGTATTGATTTTTAGAACTTCTTTTCTTATGAAATGCTACAGGACCTGCGATGACGTGTCAGGAGTTCATGTGTTACAGAGTCTTTAAAAGCCCTTTTCAGACATGAGATTTTTTACAATCATTTGGATTATATTAAAGTATTTTAAACTTTATTAAAGCAGCAGTCACAAGTGTGGCAATGTACTGATGCCTTCCTACACATGCATTTATTTTTAAACATAAAGTCATTATTTTCAAAGCTAGAATTGTGGCTTGTATGTGCACAAGAGTCTCTGTTCAAGGAAAAAAATGTATGTTTTCCTTAGTGAACAATGCAGCTTCTGTAATTACAAGCATTTCCACTAACAGACTTTTAATCAGAGTGGATGTTTATTGGTTTTAACCTGCATATAGCTAGCTGTGAACACCTACACCAGTGACACCTAGTGGTTGCATTTTACCTTTAAGCCTGGGGTGTCAAACTCAGGTCCTCGGGGGCTGGTATCCAGCAGGTTTTTGTTGTCTTTATGCTCCGATACAGCTGACATAAATTACCTAATAGGTTGACAAGAAGCTGTTGAATCTATTTGATTTGCATCAGGTGTGTTAAGTGCAGGTAAACAGCAAAACTTGCTGGATTCCAGCCCTCCAGAACTGGATCTTGACACCTCTAAGCTATGCTGCTAAGTGGCAACCTGGAAAAACGGTGACGTCTGTGATAAGAAAACACAGTTGAGGAGCTAAGATATCAGGAAGAACCTCTTCAATGAGCCAGTTAAGACAGTTCAGGGATCTTATGAAAAACAACCCCCTCAGGTGAGCTTGGATCATTATGACTTGTTGATTGGCCTGAGGGTTGTGTCTGTAAACATGAGCAGAGTAAAGTGCAGGAAATTCTTACAGATTATTGCAGCTTTCTAAGATAAGATAGAAAAGCTTTTTATGCTGATTTTGTTGCTGTATTTTTGTATTCAACCCGACTCCAAACAGACTTGTTTTTCTTTTGACTGTCATGAGTGAAAACATCTGATTGCTGTTTTTTTAATTGATTGCTTTGTTTTAAAGATTGTGGGTTTTAGCTCTGTAAATATAATTAATACATTAGAAACCCCATTATTTCTGCATGAAAGCCGCTATATACATTTAAATGTAATGTTTGAGGATTAAAAAAGTTACCTGTCACCAAAGGAAATTTTAAATTGCTGCATTGAAAAAAAAATCTTCGGTTTATAAGCTTCAAGTTGTTTTGCTTGAATGATTCCATCTCTTCAAATTTCCAGGAAAACCATAGGGAGACTGCAGTGCAGCTTTTTGACAGGCAGATAAGGTTTTAGTCAGACCAGATCTCTACCTCAAAGATTTGGTCAAGAGCTCTCTGGGAATTGCATTTCTCATGCCAATTTAACGAACCTAGGTTAAAAGAGACTGTATGGATCAAGAAAAACTACAAATCAGCTTGTGCTTTGTGCTCCACGGTGTCAGCACCCTTCTTCTAGAAGCCCCTCGGATTATGAGACCCAAATTTGTTTTCATTTAATCAGAAGTCTACTTTGATTAGAATCACAATGACTACACTGGAAAACAGGTATTTGTTTAGCACTGCAGCTGTTGACAGGTTTTGGCAGACTTTCCTTCCTCTTCCTGTTTTTTCATGAGCTGCTTTTGTGCACATCCCCTGTGCATCCAGCGAAAAGAGAAAATTACACTATGCAAACCACTTTGGTGCCAGAGCTTATCTTTAATCGTGATTATAACAGCCTTTCGTTGGCAGTTAGAGAATAAAGTCATATTCCAAGAGTACTTTAAAGATTTTTTTTACTATATTAATGTGAATCAGAGCTCTGTTCAGGTCCAGATAGTCGTAGAAACTGTCTGTGGATTCAAAGTCTGAGAGTACAGTACTGTACAGTTCACAAGAAATACAATATGAGATAAAAAAAGATTCTTTACAATGCATGCATTTCAAAGATATTTAACAGAGAATAAAAGATGTAATGGATTTGGAAGAAATGTGTAGGTTTGTCAAAGTTTCTTTTAAATCTGTGAACATTGATGCATGACACATACAGTGAGATTAAAAGGTTTATAACATATTTATGCATCCAGTGACAGCAGGCTTGTGTTTGGATTATCTGTTTGCTTTGTATGTATAAACACAGTATCTGTTGGAATTTCTTCACACATCACATGTGTAATATGTATTTCTTGCACTTAAGGATGCAGATAATGAATAAAACATTCAGATGTTTCCCAAAGAAACTTTTATTGACACTGTTAAACAATGGATTATTACAGGAATAAAAGGTTGATGTTAACTACAGTTTGACTTATTTACAGAGGCATAAAACCACAAAGCAGTAAGTGCAGTTTAGAAATTAAAAAAATGTTTTCATTAGAAGACACAAGCATGTTCAGCTGTGATCCGATTTATCCATCTGTCCATGCATCTATCCATCTGTTTGTCCATTAATCTACCCACCCATACATCTATGTTCTACCTCTTATTGATCGGATTAGAGGGGCAACAGTTTAAACAGAGAAACCCAAACTTCTCTTTCACACTTCATTCAGCTCATCTGGGTGGGTCTTGAGTTATTCCCAAATCTATGTCTGTAGTCCCTCCAGGGTGGTCCTGGGTCTCCCCCAGGGATTTTTTCTGGTGGGATATGCCTTGAATACCTCTTCAGACAGTAGTCCAGGATGCATTTTAATAAGATGCCTAAACCGCCTCACAGGACTCCACTCAATGTGGAGAAGCAATGGCTCTTCTTTGAGATCCTCCAAATAACCAAGGTGCATACCATCTCTGGTGAGGGGAGCTCAGACACTCATTTAAGCTGCTTTTATCCACAATCACATTCTCTTTGGTCGGGAATTAAATCCTGCCCCAAGTGGAGGAGTTCAAGTATCTTGGGTTCTTGTTCAGAAATCTGGGAAGAATGAAGCGGGAGATCGGATTGGTGCAGCATCCACAGTGAAGCTGTCTTTGCATTGGTAAAGAAGAAGCTAAGCCACAAAGTGAAGCACTCAATTTGCCTGTCAATCTACATTCATACCCTCACCATGCTCATGAGCTGTGTGGAAGTTTCAAATTAATCAAAAAAATACTCTAAATTACCAGCAGTCAATTTTCTTTAAATGCACACGGCTGTTAGATGTCAGATTTCTACACTTCTGTGGTTCCGCAGATGTTCACACTTCTATTTGTAGACCCCCGTAAACAGGTCAGACAGTCAAAGTCGTATTTGTCACATAATTGAAAAGTGTTCATTAAACATACATTTTTTCTGTCAATTTCTCAGTTTAAGTTTGAAAAAGATCTGTTACATGGAAAATGAACCTCATACGCAGACTCCCCCTCGTCAGATTACATGTTTGGTCAGTGAGTAAAAGATATTTCATATTTGATCCGGGGTGGTGGTAATGTTGTGGTTTGATCTTGTTTTCGGTGCCTGTGGGAATGGTTAATTTGCAGTCATTGATTCAGCTCACATCAGAGAGGGCTTGAAGAGAATACGAGGCCATCCAAAAAATAAAAGATGAACCAAATGTAAACGGTTGAGCTGGTTAAACATCTTCAGGACACGGAAGAAGAAAAATGAACAGAACTGAAAACAAATCACAGCAAGCTGAAGCTGAAGTGATGGATGTCTATGCAAAATGCATCCATGAAGTTTTTTCTGTGAATAGGAGTCATATATGCCTTTGTATTGCATCTTGGACAAACCAGTATTCTTAGTGTTGGAAATTGGCTGCATCCCCTTTTTCTGTAGGCACAATATCAAAGAGGAAAACATGTTTGGCTTTCTAAATGTGTCAAAATAAACATTTTCTGTGGGATATATTTTTTTCTTGACTGTGTGTGTATGCTCGGTGAGTCAAAAGTTCATCTACTGTGGGTCTTCAGTGGATTCAATGCTTCCTACTTTGTATTCTGAGTAAGTGCAGGGCTGCACTGAGGTGTTGACCAGGAATCTCATGGAACAGCTGCTCTTTGAAAACAAGCTGAAGAAGCATCTTTGGCAGACAGATTGGAAAGTCAGGAGTGAAGAGTCTCCCTCATGTGGGATGGAAGTATAACAGGCATGAATGACACTTGTGGGAATTGATGTATTTCACAGGTGACTAAAACAGGACTGGGAGCTGCACAGTGGAGCAGTGGTTAGCAGTGTGGTCTCACAGCAAGACGATTGCTGGTTCGAGCCACGGCTGTGTGGAGTTAGCACATTCTACCCCTGTATGCAGGGGGTCTCTCTGAGTACTGTCCAAAGACACTCAGGTTAGGTTAATTAGTACCTCTAAATGTAAATTTTCCCCAGCAGAGTGTGAGTGTTGTTGTTTGTCTCTCTGTGTTGGCCCTGTGATGAACTGGCGACCTGTCCAGGGTATAACCTGCCTCTTGTCTGCTAATTGCTACGACTGGCTCCAGCTCCCTATGACATTGATCTGGATTAAGTGGTATAGAAAATGAATGAATATAATAAAGACTTGTGGCTGTGTCTCAGCCTGTTTGTAATATAATGTGACACAAATATGATTTTAATAAATGAGTGAAGTTGCTCAGTTTAGCTTGAGTGTACAACACTCAATATGTCTTTCTGTGCTCATTAGAATTTGCATTGAAAGTGTGTAAATCCCACTTTGGTTGACATATGTCACAATATTGATGCCGACTAATGCCCCTCCCAGTCTGCAGCTGCACTACTGGGGACCACTGAAACACTAATCATGAACCAAATTTTTATTTCGTCACCATTTGAACTGTTTGAGATTTAAAAAAAAAAAACATCATTACAGAGGTCTGTGTAGAACCAGATCCAAGCTCTGAAACAGATTCCCAAAAAGATTGACAAGCATGTAGCTTTCCCTTTTTAAAAACACACACAAGTTATGTGGATCCGGTCTCTGAAGGTACTCTCTTCAAAATGTGACAAACTTTGGTCAGTCATTGGAACTGATTACATTGTCAGCATTTATATCAATTATTAATATTATTTGTTTATAGCAGAAGCACAACCAACACTGAAAACCTCATTAGATAATTAATACTTGTTGGCTTACATTTTCTTCTAGTCTGTATCAAAAGTCTGAATGATGACAAAATGTTTTATTATTATTTGCTCATTTAAACAACTGCTTATTCACACACCCATGTGGGTCTGTAAGCAAGACATATTCAGAAGTAGGGTTTACTCTTTCTGCATACGAAATGAGCTCATAAAAAAGCATTAACCTCATTCCAAAAGCTACACGTGTAGCTTTTATGCAGATTTAATAGCCACCTAGGGGAGATCTTCATTTCTCACTATTGCATTTTTAATTAATTTTTTCAACAGGAATACATCCTGATGGAGCTCTGATGAGTTAAATTAATCTTGTAGTTAGTGGTCACTTTTAAGCCACTGTTGACATTAACAATAAGTTTTCCTTTGAGAAACAAGTGTTGCTTTTGGTTAAAGATTGCTGGAAATAATTTAATGTGTCGTCCTGACTTTAGCTTTGCTGAGACCCAATGGTGCCATAACCCCTCAATAAATCAATATCTCATCAATTATGTAGCTGTTATGAATATACAGGGATGAGCCCGGGGAGTGGAAGAGGTGAGGATGGAAACTGAAGGGACAAGATCTAATTAGCTGGCTCTCAGCCTCTCAATCCCGGCACTACTGTGGTGTTTGTGTGCTGAACTTAATGAGTTCAGTTTGTTAAGTACGGTTTTCAGTACCCTCTTAATAATATCCTAAACACTACAAACCTGTTTATTGATCCAAGCCAGACATCTAAAAATGTCCCTTGTAAAAAACTCAAAATGACTTTTGAAAAGTATTCTGGTTTTAAAATATCTCATTACAACTGGGAGAGTGTTTACACAGTGATTGTGTTCGTGAGTTTTTCTGATCAAATAATGCACACCGGCAGTGAAACTTCCACCTTTTATATATGAATGTTTTTTACTGTTTAAAATTTCAGATGAAATGTCAGATTTCTGTCTTAAGAATTGGGGAGGGGAAATGAATCTTCCCCGTCTACTTAGTTTTCAAGGCTTCTCAAAAATCTTTACTGTGTTAGATTAAAAAAAAGCTAAAGAAGACAGATTACTTACTATAACTTACTTTTTAGTCAAGTATAAATGTATTTTTCAGCACTAAAGATTCTGGAGCCGTATTGATGACTGGTGGTGTAGAGTAAGGCTTATTACAGTTATGTTTATTAGACATACCATCAGTTGAACCAATTTATGCTATAGAAGAATTAAAAATGGCTAGAAAAAGAAAAAAAATGGCTAGAAAAAGATAAAAAAGATAAACATTATCTTTTTTCAATTTCCCAATGTAATTTCAATGGAAAAAAATATTAAATCCTAATTAAAAAGGACCAACACAATCTGATTTATTATTGATATTAGAGCATGCAGATGTGCACAGATGTAGCTAAATGATCATGTTAATATAACATCAATAACATCAACAACAACAACAATATAACAACAGGATGAAATCTAGTTTATATAAATCTATTAGTCTACCTTTTAAAAGTGAGGCCACACATATATTTCATACCTCTCCAACATCTTTACATTTGCCTAAATGAATTCCCTGCAGCTCTTTAAGCAGTCTCAGTTTGATCCCAGACATGCATCTCTAGTAGAATAATTTACATCCTCAGAACAGTCGGGCCATTGACTGAGTCCACATTAATAACATTATTAAAGATGAGTGTTTTTTTTGTTTGTTTTTCCAAAAGCTTTAGCACTGGAGTGAATTTTTGTGAATAACTCCCAGGAGAAGGACTGTCTGAGTACTTTTAAATGAAAAGTGAATAGTGGTCATTCCTCCTGAATGACTTTCATCATTTTAGTTCTTTTGCTGTCTGGTACAGTTTGGAGACTACGACCCTGATGTTCATAAACCGGGTTTCCTGGCTGAAGAGGAACTGCTGCCAAAGAGAGTGAGTTATGGCTGATTTATTTATTTTCATCTCTGAGTAAGGGATGCTGGTACGTTTGTCTTCTTATCTTAGCCCATGCCTGCAATATACAATGTGTGGCATTTTAATAAACACTGTATCAGCCGCATACATTTATGCATATTTATGTCCGTCTTCCTCCATTTCAGGTGATTAACTTGTACCAGATGACTGCAGAAATGTGGGAGGAGAGGATCACAGCGTGTTATGCAGAGCACAGAGGCAGGACGAGGTATAAACAACTGCTCACAATTTTCAGAGACATCAGCACATTTTAAGTTTGCAGTTGAAGGGAAAAGTTTTGTTGAAAATAAACATTTTATGCAAAACTGGTCCACTTTTGATGTTGAAATGCAGAAAGAGTTGCATAAGATTAATTCCTGAGGGGAAGCTGGAGTGTAAACTTTTTAATTTAACTGTTAGTCGGAGAAGTAGATCAACACCAATAAGTACAAATTCTCATGGACTTTAACCTAATTAAAGGTACTGTGTTTTCACAAAGATCAAACATTCCAGGGAAATGCATTTGCTTTAGTAAAAAAAAAGTGATGGAAGATTGAAATCAGTTATGGTACTGCTGCACTTTGCTCCATCACCAACCGAGTTCAATTAAAAATGCATGTGAACGAGTTTGAGGGGTGTTAAGTGTCTTAAACCTCTGTGGGTGTAAAGTTTTTTGGCTGAAAAGTGAGTTCTAAAAGCCAGAAACCTCAGCACTTAGGTAAGTAATAACTGAGTCACTGATGCTGATCAAGAAGCCTTTTAGTTTACCATTTGGAGGGGTGGGAGTGATGCTCACACCCTCAGCTTTTTAATTGCTTTGGATGCCATGCAGGACAGCAGAGAGGACTACAGGGGGTTTGATCTAGAGCACCTTGTATCTGAAAACCTGAATTATAGATAAAATCACAATTATATTTATAGCTCTTCTCACACAGATACTAAAGAAGCTACTCACAAACACCTGGTGTTGTTTACAGTGAGGAAGGTACAACTGGCATTCAGTTTCCAGATAACTCTGACGTAAGCATCAGTTCCAGCTCAGATGGACAGTCATGGGAAACATGACACCTGAGTGGACACGCTAATAGTTTGCTGTGCTCTGAGCTGCAAGGGGGAGTGCCGCCTCCCACCAAATCTTAAAAACCTGTTTACAATCCCCAGCATTTCACATAGAGGCTCTGATACTGATAAGTGGACCTACAGATAAACAGAAACTTGATGGAGCCATTTTTGCCAGTCGACACAGCAGCTGGCAGCTCCCACCCTGAGTTCTGCTGTGTAGGCCACAATATACCTACAAATACACAATTTTTCTCTTTTAAACAACCTTACTAATGCTTACTAGATGTAACCCGCAGGCTTGCCTTTAGCAGCAATCAATGTTAGCAGCAAACTTAAAAGTAACAGTGCTGCTTCTGGCTTATGGGGAAGAAATCAATCACCTTTTTTAATGGATTACCCTCATTCGTATACTGATCCACATGCGTTTCCAGATTTGATCTAAAACTGAGTTGCAGTCACCACATCAAAGTAATTGATTTACCTGCCATGTGTGTCTGTATTTGCTTTAAAAAAAGAAATAATGAACTCTACCACCTTATACTTCCACTGCAAAAATTGAGCATTACAACTTTATTTCCTTCTGATTTGCTCCAAAGTCTTGGTGTCCAACCTAGATTTGTTTACTTGGCATAATGCTTTTGTTTACTTGGCATAATGCTCTCCTGCCCGATTAAAACTTTGATGTAGCTTAAATCATCGATTTTCCAACCCCCCATATCAAAGTGCCTGTTACGAGTTTAGGCGCCACCATGTTCTAATTTTTCTTCAGTCATCAAAGGAAGCTGATGATCTTTTTTTCTCTTCCGCTGAGTTGACCCTGAAATCACAACAGATCCAGTTAAATCCCTTTGTTTTCTCTCCAACATTATTTACTTGGAGGCATCATAATAAATTGTTTTCCAAGCATGACCTCTAAGGCATGTTCAGGAGTTATCATTGTGGGTTTTTTTGTTGGTGCTGTGCTTGTGTTTTTCACCCTTGCCAGATCTTTGTGGTTTTTACAGATCACACAGTGCGACAGATGCTACACACAAAAGCAAAGGAAATAAAGCCCCATCTCTCTTCTCCTCCCACCCTTCTCTTCCATTCCCATTGGACCCCTCTCAATCATTTTTCCCTCTATCTGTCTTTAAACAGGGATGAAGCTGAGATGGAGTATTTAAAAATAGCTCAGGACCTGGAGATGTATGGCGTCAATTATTTTCTAATCAGGGTGAGTTGATGCTGCGTAGCTCTGTCTTTATAAAGTAAGTCAATGTGAGGGATTAGGAGGTGTGTCATCTAAACAAAGCCGTTATGAAACAGCAATCTGACTCACCTGTCTGTCTCTTAGTCTATGATTTTAATTTGATTATTTTCAACCATCCCTATATACTTGTGTTATGGTAAATAAATGTCTGCTTTTTAGCTTTGGGTGTATTCTGGATGAATCACCACAAAACAAACTTGCAACACTTAAAAACAAACAGAAATTGACTTCAAGTAGTCCTCTTCTTGATCAATGTGTCCTTTAAAGACAAAGACATTTAACATACTACCAAAAAGTCAAACACAGCTCACCCAATAAACAGTTTTTATTAAACAAGCCAAGACTTCATTTGTGCTTCACAAGCAATGAATTACAGCTCAGTTTTAGTAAACAGTTTGCCGCTGCAAGGCTGCCTCTGTCAAATTCAGGTACAAATGAATGTTGGCGTGAAGGTGTTCTCACAGCTGCTTGCTGGTGTCAGGGAATAATACAGGTTTATTTACTCTTATGTGTTGTAGAATAAAAAGGGAACGGATCTTCTTTTGGGAGTGGACGCTCTCGGTTTGCACATCTACGAGCCAAACAACAAACTCACACCCAAGTGCTCCTTCCCCTGGAACGAGATCCGCAACATATCCTACAGCGACAAGGAGGTGGGAAAGTTCGCTGTAGAAATTCATGATGTATTCAAGGACTCAAGAAACTTCATTTTCATACTAGCAAACATGAGCTAGCATACAATTTAGTGCCCAAGGTCCCAGAGTTAGCCCAATAAGTAGTTAACTATATAAAAAAGTCTTTGAATAAAATACAATAAAAGGAATACTGCAACAACAAACCATTTGTACAGAGGAGAGAGTAAGTCTGATTGGACACTGGCATGCAGTGCGCATAATTCCATTATTTTCTAATTCCAGTTCAAAGCAATACAGAAGTAAACTGAATGTAAATGTTCATGCTACTATTGCCAATAATCTGGTTTTCTTGTTTCTTATGTTTAGTTTACTATCAAACCTTTAGACAAGAAAACCAATGTTTTCAAGTTCAACTCCTCACGGCTAAGAGTAAACAAACTGGTGAGTTCACAAAGTTATTTACCCTCCCATATTAACCAGAACAGCAGTGAATCACTGTGACTGAGCATTTCTAACATGAAAATTGCACCTATATTTTTTCTTATGCAGATCCTCCAGCTGTGTATAGGGAATCATGACCTGTTCATGCGCCGACGGCGGGTAGACTCACTTGAAGTACAACAAATGAAAGCTCAGGCCAGAGAAGAAAGAGCCAGAAAACAGGTATATAATAATACAGAGAATGTGTCAAAATGTTATGCACGTTTAAGTAGATACCCTTCAACTATTGTGCAAATATTAGAACCTCAGATACACTTTAGAGTTCTTCAGTCTCAGATGGCAGTGTAAGAACTTTGGAGATCCTTTCATTTTTATTATTATTATTATTATTATTATTATTAATAATAATAATTTTTAAAGCACTTTGAGCTGTCCTGTACATGAAAGGTTCTATATAAATAAACTTGCCTTGCCTTATTATCAGGATCAAATTGTAAATCTGTCCTCTAACTATTCATTCTTGAATCTGCAGACTCTTTTCATTAAAGAAAACAAAGGGAAGGGGAGCAGGATGAATTTCTGTCCTAATATTAAGGAAGATTTGGATAAATTGCAGTATATTCAATACAAATAACTGTATGTGACAAATATGCAACAACAGATACACTTCCAGGTAAATAGTGGCATAACATAGTTTATGCCATAGTGGTTTGTTACCACTGAGAAAGCCACTGCAAAGGTAAATTACATAAAAAGTAATCAGACTAACTGTTGAACCATGATGGAAGCTTAACATTTATGTTTGTGACCCTGCATGACTGATTCAGTATCTTCATTATTTCATATAGATATGTTTTTACTTTTTTTGACAGATTTTTGTTTAAGCACAAAAAACCATTTATACATAAATTAAACAACAATGTTTTTATTTACAAGACGAACCCACCACTGTATTTTTATGTTTCCACTTTTTTTTCTGCCATTTTTACACTCACTCGCTCTCTATTGTTTGTGTTGCTAAGGTAGAGGGACAACGCCTGCAGAGGGAAAAGCAGCTGCGAGAGGAGGCAGAGAGAGCCAGGAATGAGCTGGAGAGGAGGATAATGCAGATGCAGGATGAAGCTCACATGGCCAATGAGGCCCTGGTAGGATTCAGATGCTTGGCTAAAATCTAAAGTCCACCATTTTGTTTGCAGTGCTACATAGATAAAAGGTTGAAAAGCAAAAGAAATTTTCCAACATGCTCCACTCAACATCAAGACATTGTTATTTCTTCCAAGTGAATTTTCTTTTCATTCTCTTCATCAGTCTCGCTTATCTTTTTTGTATCTATGCTCATTCTTTTACACGTATCTTTCCACCTTCTTCCTGCTCCTGTCCAGCTGCGCTCGGAACAGACGGCGGACCTGCTGGCCGAGAAAGCCCAGATCGCAGAGGAGGAGGCCAAGCTGCTAGCCCAGAAAGCTGCCGAGGCAGAGACAGAGATGCAGCGCATCAAAGTGACCGCCATGCGTGGCCAGGAGGAGCGGCGGCTCATGGAACAGAAGATGCTGGAGGCGGAGATACTTGCACTCAAGATGGCTGAGGAGTCGGAAAGGAGGTGAGAAGAAGAAAGAATGCTAGGTGGATGATTCTGAAAAGGGTTATTCATGCAGCAATCTGTATTAAGTACAGTTGTGCTCAAAAGTTTACATACCCTTGAGACTTTAGCCTGATAACATGCACACAAGTTGACTGAAATTGGCTTGAATTGCTAAAAAGGTAACCGTCCACACCTGTGATCTGTCTGCTTGTAATCAGTGTTGCATAAAAAAGGTTCTGTCAGATTCTGGGCTCCTGACCTTGCACTGACCTCTCTGGATTCTGAGTTATGGGGAAAGCAAAAGAATAGTCAAAAGATCTGCAGAAGAACTGAAACAGGAAAGTGATATGAGAAGATATCCAAGAAACTGAGAAAGCCAATTAGCAGTGTTCAAAGCCTAGCTAAAAAGTGGACAAGGAGAGATTCTGCTGAAATCATACCACAAAATGCAAAGAAAAACTCCACTGATGACTTCAGCTGAAATACAAGTGGTGTGGATGTTTCAAGTTGCACAATATGGTCTATGATGAAAGCTACGCCATTCCTACTGTGAGACATGGAGGTGGATCGCTGATGTTTTGGGGCTGTGTGAGCTACAAATGCACGGCCCCCTTGTCACAATTGATGGCAAGATTAGTGTAGTATTTTATCAAAAGATACTGGAGGAAAATTTGCGCTAATCAGCCCGGTAGCTGCGCATGAGATGTACTTGGATATTTCAACATGTTAATGATCCAAAACACAAGGCTAAGTGGACTGTCATTTGCTACATCAACATAAAGAGAAGATTCTGGAGGGACCTTTACAGTTTCCTGACCTTAATATTATTGAGCCACTCTCAGGAGATTTCAGCCCAACAATTTACAGGAACTGCTTTCCCTATTCTCTGAAATATGGCAAAAAAATAATAAATTCTGCAAGGGTATGTAAACTTATCAGCACAACTGTATATTTGCTTAGGTTTAGCAGATCTTATTTATACCCAGATCTACTTTCTGACTCACACAAACAGTATTGTCACAGCTTTATAAAACTCCCACCTCACCAACTTTCCAAGAGATATTTTAAATAATCTCCTTGATGCTGTTCTATGGGGCTAAAGCAGTTTTATATGTGGCTTTCAAATAAATTCTTTCTGTATTTCTGATACTTTCGGGGTCAATCAGATCTGTTAAATATAACAAACATCTGCTCTAGTTTTTAGTTTGAAGCTCAGAGAGGTCTGGATATTTTCTGTGGCTTTGTTCTCAGGCAGATCTCTGTACAGCATGATTAATGCAAATCATTTCATATTCATGACAAAATGTTATATATGCTATCACTAATATCATTTCACAGCCTTCACTTCACAGTTTAATAGGCAATCATTTCAACCATTTCACCATTAGCTACTTATCTGTAAGTGTAGTTTTTGGATGAGTACTTCTCTGCACCAGAAAAATTCAAACCCGCAGCACTCAACAGATAAATTGCTTCATCCACTCAAATGCTTGAGGCACATGGCTCACCCACACTAGCAAGAAACTGTGGAAGGCTTAGAAACACAATCCAAACAAATATTAATACAGTCAGACTACATTTTTACATGTATGTGTTCATGTTCAACCATGAAATAATGCAGTCATAAATAATAATCCTGTGTTGCCATACACTGATCACCTGATATTAACAAAAAGACCTTCCTGGATCACTGAATACCAATGTACTGATTATGTAAGATAATTTTAGATTCAATTTAACTTTAACTTGCTAAGTATGACAGGTGAATTAACACCTTCTTCTCTGTTTGTCCATCAGGGCTAAAGAGGCTGAGCAGCTGAAACAGGATCTGCTGGAAGCCAGAGATTCAGAGCGCAGGGCAAAGAACAAGCTGCTGGAGATTACCAGCAAGGCTATACACAGGGTAACTGATATATAACACACATGCATTGGTATTTACATTAAGTAAGTAAGTAAAGTTTATTTATATAGCGCTTTTCACAGATAAAATCACAAAGTGCTTTACATAAAGGAACAGGAACATTCATATAAGCCATGTGGTTACAGTGTAATGTAAAAGTAAATGCTCACATGCAGTCAGAAACACAGAAACTATGTGATAATCCTTGTGAGAGGACAGGAGTTTACACTGACAAAATGATTTCTTTTCTTAAAACATATTTTAATGGTGTTGCTATGCATCCAAAACATGAGAGTATGTTGATAATAAAACCTAAAATAGATCATCAAAGACCAAAAGAAAGGGCAGCAAATGTTTCTGTCCAGATTACATTTTTTAATTTAAAAGTAATTATATATTTGTTTCAGCATCATACACTTTAAATGTGATGCACAAGGTTGCTGCAATATGCAACAAAACTACAACTGCTTATGCAGTTTCCTTATTTTCATCTTTTATTTTCTAAAATGTAAGAATCCTAAAAGGAGAGGATGTCCATAAAATCTCTTTGCAATTTAAAATACCAGATGTGACACATAATAATCACATTTCTTCCTTGTACTCAGTGGTAGAAATGTTTTAAATAATATTTTATACTGTTAAAGTAAAACCAGTTTATTAAAACCCCCAAAATTGATCATTAATGTTTTTAACTACATCATCTATCATTTAAAAAAATGTGTGAGAAGTCTGAAAATATCTTTAAAGCTTTAAAACTATAGTTATAAAACTTTAAAACCTTTAAAAAAATACTGTTTTCTGCATAGTTTCTGTATATATTGTATAATAATTAGGAGCCAAAGAAAATGATAATAAATAAAGTACAGACAGTATATGTGTTGTGGAAAATAATCAGACACTCTGGTACACATAAATAATAACTGTGGCGTAAACTTGCAACATAAAACTAGTGAGCGCTAGCTGTTTCGTTAATTTATTGCTGGGATTAAAATATGCCACGACGTAATTGGTTTGACAGTTTTTTCTGGACTCCCAAAAACACAACATGTATGTGTACATGTTGTCTTCATGTACACACACTGACACATAATTTTAGTACCTCAAAGCACAGCAAGCAGAACAGCATGCAACAGCTTCCAACATAGAAAAAACCCCTCTCGTTACACATTTATCTGTCTGCACACTTGCACACACAAACACAAATAGATATATAGATGTTCATCAGTAGCGTACTAATCTCTCAATCACTTATGAATAAAGAGACACATACGTATGTGCAGCATACACACTACATGTACGTATGCTGTACATACATACAAAAGATTAGCTGCTGCTAGGATTTGACCACATACGTGTACAGGTCTAAAGTGAAAAGTCTGTACATTATATTTCTCATCCTTGTTGATGTCAGCTTAGGTCAAGCACACATCTGTGCATTGACAAAATATATGTTAAATGTTTCCATCCTGTATCTTGGATTTACATACTGAGTATTAGATTTACTTTGTGGTCCTGTTCTTATGCAGCTGATTCCTAAGGTCACATACCAAAGCATGTCAATATATTTCAGGCAAAATTGGCATGTTCATGGTCTGATTCTATAAAAGCTTTCATTCACTTTGTCCCCTTTGAACTCTAGTTGTACTTTACCATGACACTTTGCAGATATTTTCCCCCATATTTGTCCATTTTTTATTACTTCTTCCTGAGTTTTTACTTCCTTTCTTTTTCTTCTGTCATATCAACACTCAAAGATACATGCAGCTAAAATCTTTTCTTCCATTGTAGTCCCCTGCATTGCCAACTGACAGCCTGCCTCAAGATTTTAGCTGCAGCAGAGAGAATCTCAGCTTTGACTTTAAAGATACTGACATGAAACGCCTCTCCATGGAGATTGAGAAGGAAAAGTAAGTTGCTCTGTCCATCTCCCTTATAATTTTCTGTTATTGTCAGTCTAGTTGGCACATTTTACACTTAACATACGATATGACAGAAGGAAATGAATAATGATCAGTATGTGTTTGAGAGAGAGATCTGAATCAATGTGGTGTTGCAGTGGAGGACTATAGTTTTAAATATGCACATTTTGATTTAGGGGTTAAGTTCAGCATGCATTAGCTGCCACTGATGTTGTTGCTGGCATGCAGGCAATTTATCTCAATAGCTCTTTGGGTCGATGGTTGTAGACAGCAAAAAGCACATTCAGTTGAGACTGACTGGCAATAGACCTGAGTAAATGACTTTACCTCTTAGCTGTTATATAATTAGGTGGTGACGTTTTTAAATAAATTGAATTGAGCAACACCACGGGAAAACAACTTGTTGGTTACTTCACGGTTCTTGTAGAGGATCATATTTATAGCTGACCGATACACAGTGTTTTGATTAGGTTATTTAAAAAAAAACCTTAAAATGTAAAATATTTCATTCAAACAAGTGCTTAGCAATGACTGGGATTTTTATTTGTAACTGAGAGCATCATTTGTGTGCATTAGTGCAATATGTACTTATAAATGTAAGGGTTATATTATCTAAGTTCAGTAACGTTTAGTTTTTAATTTCTTTAGACAAAAAGATGCATATTAACAACAGTCTTTTTGTACAGTCTTTCTATTTATATTAAATCTCAACTGGTAAACAACTAAACCAGTCTTCCTTTTAAAAAAATGAGGGAGCAAAATTGCAAATTTCCAACCTTCAGATATGTTTTCCTGCAGAGGTGGGCATAAATCAGGATAAGAATTAACACTTCTATGGAGTAAGAAAAGTCTGAGGTTTTACTTAAGACGTATAACAAAAAGAAATGCTATTTAAAAGAAGCCATTTGGCGTTTACACTTTCTGTAGTAATTCCATGGAACAAACACTGTACATGTGGTGTGAGTTTTCAGAGTTAGTAAGAAGCAAAGATTGTGAAGATGAACAACACAAATGCATGAGTGTAGTTATGCAATCATGTGACTGAAATTCTCTTAATGTTTCAGATAGGCAATGAATCCCATCCCAAACTAGTATCCCCTCCTGTGACCAATGTTTTTTTCTGTATGTGCTTTCAGAAGAAAGTAAAAATGTGTATTCATAAATGCAATAATAGCGTGTTGTCCCTCCCAGATGAAAACACAAACAGACATGCTGTTTAATAACTAACAATGTATTCTACTTTTTCTAATCTTCTATAACTTGTTATTATTGCCATTAGTGTGTGTGAACTGTTATTAGAATGTAGATGGCTAATTGATAACAGTCCTAGGCACATCTGCCTGTCCGTCCTGGGAGAGGATC
>JBAMHV010000012.1:6531528-6557432 GCA_037177535.1 Pseudomugil gertrudae | reverse complement strand
GGCCTTCCGGCCTAACACACACCTCCATACATCATTTCCTGCCATTTATATACAAGTGTGGTTAATTGGCTCCTACATACACCAAATAAATAGTTCTTTTTTCAGTGTGCACACTATGTACTGTGTCGTATGATATTGCATAACTAGACAAATAAACACACAATCAGGTCTTCACACTTATAGGTGTAATTCTGGTTTGTCTTTCAGTCCAGTGCAAAGTAATCTGTAAATATTACACAGTGAATCATTTCTTCTCACACATTCTGTTTGATTTACTGGATGTATTTTAAAATAACCTGGATTGCTTTAACAGTTCTCCTTCATACAGACTAATATTTACCATAGCAGCATCTTTATTTCCCTGCATCCTACAGATGTTACAGGGAGAAAAAGCCAGTTTGAAGTCATTCTGTTTATGTCACATTAGATAGGTCAGCAGGTAGCCGTTCTTTAAGGGTTAATTGAAGTGAATGAATCCAGCAGCAGCTCATTCAGACCCGGACAGAGAAGCAATGACGGGCTTTGATCTTCCGCTGTTCCCTGCATCTGTTTCTTTCTCTGCAGCAGAGGTTTGAAAGGCCTCAGAGGTGTTACTCATCCTGTTGTAAACCCTGATTGAGGCAGACTTTTTGTTTTGGTTGATGTAAATTAAGACCGAGGAGTGAATCAGTAAATCTGCACTTCTCCCTGCATCAGTTAATATAAACAGAGTATAAACAAAGTAATTATTAAGGACTATTAAGACCACTAAACAGTATGCAACTCCTCACGTTTCACTATTAAATGTGAATAACAGGAACATCCTGGAACCTATAAAGTGGACATGTGTATCCTAACCCTCAAGTCAACAAGAACTGAGAGTTTATTCTGCTGCGTTTCGATGCTCTATTCCATCGATTGAACTAGTTCATGACTATCACTGTAATGTTTGATGTTATAAAAGCTTTAAAAAATCTTATTTATGGTACTTTCTTAGCAGTGTGGCTAATTATTCTGCTTTAATGGATTACTGTAAGAGAGATTCAACCCTCCCAAACAGCCTTCTTCTTCATTCAGCAGCTCATTTGTCACAAATAATAAAACAACTTTGGTGTTAAACTCTAAAAGAGAAGGAGCATCGACATCACGATGCACAGAACAGAAGGACTGATTCATTTTGAGGGAACAAGTGTTCAGTTCACAGCTTTAAAGCCGTAGCCATCTTTTTTTTTTTACATCTTTATCTTGCTCAACATTTCAACTTCCCACTGAGTTCTGTAATCGGCTCCAGTAGCTCATGGTCATCGCAGAAAAGGTTAAGTTAATCGATAGATTTTCATTCTCTGATGCAGTGCAGGGATGGATATCCAGAGAACAGTGGACTTCTGCTGAAACTTATCCAGGTGATGTGGTTTTGGCTGCTCATGGTTTGGGTATAAAGGGCAGTTTGTGCTTTATTTAAGCAAAGTAAAGATCCAGTCAGCTAGATGAACGGGGTAATGAGTGAACAGGTGTGATGGTACACCTGAGAATTCATGTAAAAACATTGTCGGCTGCAGGGTTTTAATAAAACAGGGCTGAGGTAGATGACACAATCTGCAGAGAAGAAAATCCACTGTCCTTGACCCGATTGGGATGGGATTTTTTTCTTTGCTCTGATAAACATGTGTCCCAGTCCTTTTGTTATTTAGTCACAACATTCATGACTGTTTACTACTCTTTTAAGTAGCACAAACATTTTCAGAACAATGGTGCAGGTACAGCCGGCAGTATGAGGACTCACAGGTCTCCATCCATCCGTTTGTAAGATGGCTGCATGCGCATTTACTGGGTAGTAGTTTAAAGTTAATTTACACTAAACTAACGATAAGAAACCAATTATGAGACCAAAGCAGAGTGTAATGCATCTAAAAAAGATTTTTATTGGTCAGCAGACTGGAATTTGTTTTTACTTTTTTACATCCACTTTCAGCTTATTGTGGCAAGTTTGTTTGTGTTATTTAGACCATTTTTTAAAATATAGTTTACGTGTCAAATGTAGACATAGTTACAGTGTTTCACCAAAATGGTGGACGAAACCTCAGTGATACATTTTATACAAGAATCTTCCTGTATTAGCATCAGCAGAGGCAGCAAGCTATCTGAAATGTGCTACAACAAATCCATTAGGCTCTACGTCTCTTTCTCTCTTTGGGTTGATGATCAGTTTGCTCTCACATTGTTGGTAAACAACACCAGCAAAATAGCTGGACCCCTGCACCCATAGTACGAACTGTACTATCTGTGGAAGCAGACCACTGTCATCCAGGTGTAAAGAGCTCTATGGGTGCAAAATACAGTTATGGTCTCAGTGCCACCAAGGGGAAAGCAGAGGTTAATAGTATTTTAGGATGTTTTGGGTAAATCATGTGCAGCAGCAATACATCATTACTATGTTTCCTCTGGTGCCACATTCCAGACAATGGAAGTTGATTTATTAGCCCAGACCTGCAGACTTGCATCTTTCTGGGATAAGAGCTGAGAGTGCACATATTTCTCAGAATGTATTTTTAAAATGCAAAATTTAGATGCAGACAATAAAAGATCACATTTATAATTTTATATGCATCTGCTTCTTTTACTTAAATGAACAACTTGAGTAGCTTCTTTGTTACTAATCCATTAGGAAAGCAATAAAAACACAGCGTTTCATCTTTTAAATGTCACACTGTGAGACGTGTGAGTTGTGAAACATTACTAAATCCTGACACCATCGCTGAGACTCAAATAATGCAGACAGTTCCTCAGTTCGCCGTGAAACACAACAAAGGATGCTGCAGCTTGCAGCCATGCACGCACACACACACACACACAGACACACACACTCAAACCAACTGACAGCTGGAAAGTGATAAAAATGTGAATTCTAGCAGTTTTCTTTCTTCCAGTAAGATTGTTGACCATCAAGATCAAATCAAGGATCCTTAACAGACCAGCTGTATTCAGACAGAAAGATGGTGGAAAGCTCTGTTGTTCTCTTATAAACTTCACCACAACTCTACTGTCCTCTCCTCCACAGCTAACACTGCAAAGCACCAAGTCCAGGGTGGCCTTCTTTGAGGAACTTTAAACTACAGACCCGTAAGCAGCAATGTGGAGTACCAAGACACGCTCCGGTCTACATTCCTCTTCAGTGGTCCTCACAACACGGCAAGAACGTAGGCTCCACTAAGAGCAAAATAAACCATCACTGCCTTGACCTGCAGTAACTCCAGGAGCCTTGCAGATGCACAATGTTGAGTTTTTTCCTGCACTAAATCCGACATTCATCAAACGAGCAACATGAGTGTGTGTTTACATTGAGTTGAGAGTGAATGCGAGATGCTTCACATTCTCCAGGAATATTTTGAAGTGAGCTTGCATGTGGGATTTATTAATGTCAGAGAATAAAGGCTGACTGTAAAAAAGAGAAACTCTGCTGCTCCTATCCCACTGTGGATCTAATAAGACTGTTTTTGTGGAGTTTAGAATAGCTAATATATCACGTAAGACTGGTGCGACCTACTTGTGAGTTCAGACATTCAAGGGAAAATAAACTACTAACTCTACTCTGAAGAAAATGTTTAATATTCAGTAGTTACATAAAGCTAAACATTGTATTCTCTTTAACTACCTTCTTTTTAAAAACTGACCATTCACCTCATAATGCTAACTAATTCTCTCTTTAACCTGCATTTTATGCAGCAAATACAGATCATTTCTCTACCATCCTGAACTAAAAGCTTTTTATTGTTAATCAGGAGAGTTTATGATCTGTGAATGAGCTTTTTACCACAATGAAGCCTTAATAAGTAGCGAAACGGCTGCCTTTTGTTTACAGTGAATGTAGAAGTATAGCTCTAACCATAATGCCTTGGGATCAATGTTTACATAGTATGTACCAGTATATGTTACACATCAGGTCAGGGTGTTGCATGCCCTCCGGCATGTGCTTTTTCCTGATTGAAAGCAATTTATCTTACAGTGTGAAAATATGAAATAAATATATATATTTCTCTTCATATTTGCATTAACAAGGGATGATAATCTGCACATTGAATTAAACTTGGAGAACTTCTTCCTCCAGCTCTGCATTTACATTTTTACAGAGTGTAACAGATATGTATGTTTTTCATATGAAATAAACTAAAATCAGGTCTGAGTTATGTGTGTGTGTGTGTGTGTGTGTTTTTTTGTTTTTTTTGTTTCTCACCCAAAAAAGATCTTTGTGTTATTTTGGCAGACTCGGATGAATGTTTGCTTTGATATTGCTGGCACCAAGAGCCTCTTCCACCCAACCCAGACATCCAATTACACCTTTGAAACAAATCGAGTGTTACATAAGCACCATCCAACTTGTGTCAGATCACATACCCTGTTTGCTTGAGTGACAAGGCCTTTGTGTGTGTGTGCTTCTGTGCTTACAGATGCGTGGGTGAACTGTTTGTGTAGCTTGCTCTGTGCGTTGCGCCTGGCATCTCATGTGTTGCACCATATTAACACGAGTGTGTGCTGGTGGCTTTGGTTCCACTGAGACATGACAGAGTGGTGCTAAGTTCGGGGGGCTTCTCCACAAACCATGTCACCTCTGGGCGGAGCTGGAGAATGGCTACCTTCCCTCAGCTTGTCAGCTTTGTGACAGAGAGGAGTCTTGAGGAGCTGACTCTGCGGAGGGACAGAAGTGGCGGGTGTGCAGGAACATCAGGCAAACTGACAGATTCCTCTTCATTGCCCCTCACCGCTGTCCTCTGAGGGAGGAGATGGGAAGAATCCCATTTTTGTCATTCATTCATTCTCAAGGGATCGTGGTTGACGTCAGGTCTGCACATGTTGTGGTAAACATGCAAACACATCGCTCTTACTATGAAATGAAAATGTTCAGCTTACAGTGGGGGTGTGTTGATGTGCACAAAGTGCAAAAGGCTTGAATAAAAAATAATAAAAATGCATAAATATCCAGATATTTGGGATGAGAAACCCTTTCAGAAGCAGTGGTGTGGTTTAGAAAACAAAAGTATGGAGTAGCCGTCGCTGCCTTTACAGCATCTGTGTGACAGTGGTTGCCTCAGTGGAACAGACACTATTAAAGCTAAAATGAAAGTGTTTAGCAGGCGTTTAGCTGGGCTAATGTACTTTGCTTAGAGAACACTTCCCAGCTGTGTAACTGGATGTTTCTTTGCTTAATTATGCTGTAATGGAAATGGTGCTACTTCTCGGTGTAACTGAAGTCACGAATGGCAAAAGGGACATGAAATTACGCTGAAATAAAGCTCATCCTTATATGATGCAGAAGGTTTTAGGCCAAAATCTAGAATCCCTCTTTTTTTGCTCCCATCAGTGAAGACAAGAAAAAAAAAGATAAATAATGTTACGTTACTCACAAAACAGTGAGATGAGCAGGAATAATTTTAAAAAAGCTTTTTCTGAAGAATCGCATAAGCTAACATCTGCAGAATCTTCTGCACTATCACAACTAAAGAGTTTAGTAAAATAAGTTTTATCAGATAAAGTGAGAGTTAATAAAATTTTGTAACAAAAAATGGTGAGCTGTAGCCGTGTCTCAGGTTTTTCCTTTAACAACACTTACACAGATGCAGTGAGATTCGATTTTAACAGTAAAAACTGTGTACCACTAAAAACTCCTGCACAAGATGGCCAATAATTCTGGAAATATGTGTGTAAATACACTAACATACAGGTGCACACACACACACACACACACACTGTTAGTGATCTCAGTTAATACTGGCACACTCCCTCTCTCCTGCAGCACAGTGCATGCAGGTGGGTCGATAACCAGGGACCCTCCTACTGATTCAATCTCGCAACTGCAGAGCCAGAAGGGAGAATTTTTTTTTTCTCTCATAAAAACGTGTATGCTGTGAGCAACTTTACCTTTATTTTATACATACACACATACTGACATTTTCTTTACCTCCTAAATCACATTCAGTGGGCTGGAGCCTATTAAGTGTCATTAGGTGAACCCTGGTCTGTAGTCCATTACAGGGTCAACATCGAGACAAATGACAAAAATAACTATTTGGATCAATGAGAAATAATCTTTTAACATGGGTAATGTTTGACTTAGGATGAAAGAGTATCCAGAAAGAACCAGCAACTTGTTTTAGCTGTGGTGTGAGCATGCAAAAGATCACACTACTATCAATAAGATCATATAAGATGATTTCTGAATGATTGCAAAACATAGAAACGCTTGAAAAAGAGCAGAAATAACAATGAATCAAATATAAGCCTGTAAAATTAAAGTTGTTGTAGAACAAATAAAATTAAATGATTAAAACTGTAGAACAGATATCTGTCCATCTCTCCAATAGCTGCTGGGATAGGATCCACCACCTCTGCAACCCTACAATAACAGGGTATGGATAATGGAATTATTTTAGTTTATTTAACCTTTATTTTATACAGGTGGTGGGTGGAGAGATGGATGGATAATTGCAACTGATATGAACAGATGCTGCTTGCCTATATTAAAGAAGTTTGCTTCTCACTGTGCATTTTTATTATAAACTTCCTTAATAAGGATCTCCTTAATGTGCTCCCTCCAGTGAGGAGGAAACTCAAACACACAAGTGAGACCAAAAACGTTTTTTTCCACACTCTGCACGCAGCATCTGTTTTCTGCATCCAAACTCTGTAAAAACGGGTCATTTTGTGATTTCAGTTGTGTAACACCAGGATTAACCTTCCTCATTCATTTCAGTTTATCACACTGGAACTTTCTGACTGTAGCATCTCTTTTTACTTGTCTCATCTGCGCTAACCTCATGAGAGATTTTGAGCTCCACAGACTAAAAACCATCCATTGTGTGTTTTATCTGCACCAGCTATGGTAGAACTTTCTATACTCTGTGCTTATCAACCGTTTCCTCAAATCTAATTCCACGTGTTAATCTCTTCCCACCAATACCTCTCTGCAACTACCCCAGCTCAGAAAATCCTTCACTGTTTTTACCTTTTTTCCACATCCCATGATGAATGTGTTTGTGTATAATTTTAGATTTACTTTGGCTTATCATACCTTACAGGAGACCTTACGTTTCTACAGACTGCAGTGTTTGTTTGGTGATCAGGAGAGAAGATCATAGAAGGATGTTCAGAAAAAATACTTGTGTTTTTTTTAATATCTTTTCACAATCCATCTGCGGACTGTTTAACCTGAGGAGCTACTCTTACCCATCTTTCTACTTCATCCTGCTCAAGTAATTCCAATCGCATGACCAGTCAGTTTTTCCCCTGAGGGAGTTTGCTGCATGTCTGCTGCTCTAAATGTGGCCTTTATATTCTCTTTCCTCTTGTACTTGTTCTACCATATCCCTAAATTTCAGCTGCTTATCTTTTAATCTTCTTTGAATAAATGAATGTTTCACCTTTATTACTAAACTATGAACATTTCTGTGCTGCATTTTAAATCTTCCACTCAATAAAAATTTGTAGCCAACATTCATGTCGCACTTGTCCATCAATCAGTCCATCCAGCAGTGCAACTCTTCTTTAGTGTAGAAAAGAGGCTTCACTTTTATATAAACCATCAGAGAGGCCAATGATTTACTCAGAATGTTAACAGCTCTTTAGGCAGCATCTCTTGACCTGATGTGAAAGTTTTCTAGAGGTGGGTAAAGATTAGCCAAAGTTTCTTTTATGTTAAGACATCTGCTCAAATGCAATAATTATTATGTTAATAGGATGATGTTTTAATAGGTCTAACACAGTTAAGAATCCATAAAATATGTATGTGCGTATATGCTCTGATATATGAGTTAAAACTATGTTTTTGTCAGTCTGATGACTTAAACATACGAACTAAAGGTCGATCTAAAAAATCTCAGTGTCCGTTGTCACATGCTGGCATGATGTAATAATTTTTTTTAACTAATTATCTTTGAATACCTGAAAAAAAATGAATGCCTTACTGCATGCATGTAACAAATTTCACTACTACCATACAAAAATGATCTAGCTCTGTTAAATTACCCGGGTGAAATGTTTCACCGGCTTCATTTTCCCAGCAGAAGCCTGAAAGATGGAAAATGGTGCGATGGATTCTCTCAATTTATTAAGTCCCAGCTTGACGACTGCAGGGTTTCTCGATGGTAAACTGTTGTATGTTAGTCAGCTTTAGGTAAAACTTACCTTTTTGAATTATGATCAAACTGCAAGGTCTCAATAGAAAATTAAAACACTTAATTACCAACGTCTGTATCTGGTTTAAAGGGGACATGAATGTCTGTTTGACACTTTGCCCAGGTCTACAACAAAAACATACTTGGTTTTAAAGGTGCTGCACTTTTAACTGACTGTTTTTTAAAAAACTTTTTATAAGTTAGAGATGATCCAATGTAAAGAAAAAAAATCACATTGATAAAATAGTTTAATTTCTTTAAAAGTAAAGTAAAAAATTCATTCATTTTGAAATACATTTTAAGTTAGTAAGGATGGAGGGGGACATTATACATGGAATTGTTTTACTTTTATTTAGAGGTAATTTGATTTGTATTTATTTACCGGTATCCTGTGCCTAAGGATGCCAGTAATGTATCATAAAAGTGGCTTTTATGAGTCATGTAAGCACATTAGAGTCTTGGCTCCTGAGCAGAAAGCTGAGGGTTTGAAACATCAGTTAAATTTAGGGTGCACATATATAGCCTGTATGTGCACAATACGTTTGTGAATGTTATGTATTTTTATCAGCATGTAGTGCGAAACTGTCCTGCCAATGAGTTTAATTTACCCCGCCTAAATGTGTGGGGGTGAGGTGAGGCAGCTTGAATTCATCTTTGGGAATGTGCTTCATTCACTGCTTGAATCCTCTTGACATTTTGATTCGCTTTACACTGGTGCCACCTCACCGTACACATATGTTAAGCGTGATTACATTTCTCCGGGGGCTTGCGGCGTGAATCCTGTATAGGATTTAAAAACCTGGAAGCTATGTCATGCTGCATTAGGTTATGTGTATTTAATTCATTTTCATTCACCCACACTCTGACAAACTTACTCAAACACCATCCCATCCTCTGCAGAGCTTCCAGCCACATTAGTATCTTCTTTTATTCCAGGACGCTGCCTTCTCTGAGTGAAACACCTGCAGAAAATCACCATGATTGGGTTCATCATGTTGCCGGAGTTAGACTGCTTTAAAATGAGTTTAATACTTTAGAAATTAAATAAGATCATTTGAAAAAAAAACCAACTTCATTTCAAAATAGGAACAAAAAAAAGCTGCTGCCTGTCATTTTTTGGAAGCCTACGTCTCCCGACTCCTTGATGAGGGGCTATGAATACATTTTCTTTTGACCCTGAGATAACGCAGAGCTCTGTTTTAATTGTTTCAGCCCATTATAAATTACAATGTCAATGACTCCACTGGCCTGTCTCATTGTGATATGGATCAATCTTCAGTGATATTCACTTATTTTTTGCTTCTCTGCATCACTCCTCTTCTATCTGCTTTCATTTCATCTGACTTCTGGAGGCAGCTCTGCAGTGGGAGTCAGTGGTCATTATGATCCTTCCCATCAGCTCTTCCCAGGCTGTCTTCTGCACCAGAGAAAAGACTGCCAGCAGAAGAGCGCTGTGTAGTTAAGGCTATTAATGCAACTATGACACTGGCTGATATGAAAAGGGGTGAGCTTTGAATTATTAATGAGCCAGACACTATTTGTGAACATTTGTTAAAAAAGACTTTTTCACCCCCATAATTAAAAAAAATGAACACACTTTGTATGCTCACATCTAGAGGGGCTTTAATATCAGTGCATACTGATATTGCAGTTTCGTTGTTATTTCTAAGTTAGTTCCTCTTAACATAGTTTCCACTTTGTGTTGTGGAATGACACATGGAACTCCTCTTTTTTCTCCATAAGTCATACTAATAGTCTGACCACCAGGGCGGCTGGTGGTTTAGTTCACTGGTGTCAGTCTGGTTAGCAGACAGGGTAAGGAATTGCTCTGAAAACGTCTTGGAGGTATTAATTAGATCGAGAAAAAAATGCACGTTTCCCTCATTCATTCAGCACGACCTGTTTAACTGACCCACTTCTGCAGCTATAGCTATCTGTCTGCTGTTCAGGGAGAAGAGATTTGCATAAGGATATTTGGTTTTTCTAGCTGGAGACCTTCCACCGTCTCTGGCCTCTTTGTGTGTCTGTTTTGGTAAAATACTGCACCTTGCATATTTTATTCCAATCAGGGAAAGACAACTAGCACTGAATGTTGTTTGCAAAAGTTTTCCACCAAAGAAGAAGAAGAGGTTATTCAGTCACAAGCAAGCAGACCGAAATGGCACACAATCATATTGTTTATTAAGTGTGTCTTTTAAAATTTTTAAACGCTTCACGATTTGGTTTAAGTCTGTCATTAATTTGACGAACCTGCATACGTTCTGAAAATCCAGGTTTCAAAGAGAAGAGTTAATCTGGTGAAGAAGCAGGTGCAACCCAGAGGAGTCTCTAATTGGCTGCATGATGTCTCCACTCCTGCAGCAATGGTGTCAGTATGTCTGGAAGATGACGGTGCGATGCACACATCTCTGACTTCTCCTTATTACACCTCTGTATGCATTTAACAAGAAAGCACTTGTAGTAATGACACAAGTTCCTTTGAAGGTAAGAAATTACAGCAATGTCTAGTTTCTCCATGACATTTATGTTGCTATCATTTGCTTGTATTACCTGATGAATGGACGGGTCGACCAACTGGTTTGGTGGTGTGGAAAGAGTTGGATTGATCCAAATTACAAATCCTACAGGCATGAGAAAAATGGCTATAAAGCATATATTTTATAATCTTTAAAACCAGAACATATACAGTAAATGGCACATAAAATCTCACGTTTATTTAGATAAAAAGTCAATTTTTACTATACAAAAAACAAAAACAAATACATTAAAATATAAATTTTAAAACAAATATTTAAATAGGAAAAATTCAACTAAAAAAGTAAATGAATTTTTATGCCTTTTTTATTTGCAAAAAGATAAAAAAAAACATGACTGATTCAAATTTTTTGAAAGGCATTTCAGACACTTTGTTTTGATTTGATTTTGATTACAGAATTATTCTAACAATGAAGTTATTACTGAATAAGAGGGCAATGCATCTTACACCTATTGATATTTCTCATTAAAAATGTCTGTATTTATTTATAGGTATGGCTTAAAACTTTCTCAGTTCTCTGAAACATTAAAAAAACCACCAGATGCACTGGTTATACTGTTTTTTTTAGCAACAGGAGCGGCTCTTTATTGAACCAGACTGATGTAGGCAGTAAACACACTAACATGTGGCCATATGATACAAAGAGGGATGAGAAGCTACTTTATAGTCAAAGTTTATTGAGATGTGATGATAATATGTTTAATATGTTAGCTAAGCTGCAGCAACTTCTTAGCAGGGATGTCTCTAAGCTTTGCAGACAGGGGGCCCCTTTCAGCCAACGGGGAAATCATGATGACAATGTGTTTTAAGCAACGTATAAGAGCAGACATTGTATGGATGACCAGTAATGTTAGTTTAGACATAAATCTGACACATGAGGGAAGTTATACTGACCTCCTGGCCCCTTTGAGTTGTTTAGGATATAATGACATACATGCTAAATGTTTAAATAGACCAGCCTCACGCCACCAAATTCCATTCCCTGTTAGGTGGCTTCCAGGTTTTTCTTTCTATCCATTTTCTATACCTGCTTTAGCATTTTAGGGTCACTCACATTCCTGCAGCTTTAGATGCGTCCCTTCTTCAACACACCTGAATTCAATGAATGACTTGTTATCAGGCCTCTGCAGAGCTGAATGACATGTGGATGAGGCAATTCAGCCATTTGATTCAGGTGTTAGTAATAAAAATATATATTTAGGTTACATAAATAAATACTTAAATGTTTCAGAATCGTAGATCTTAGGAGATGGGAATACCTGCACCAGTAAAAGAAGTTACTTGTATGTATGTATTCACCCTCTTTGACCTGGATCTCCATTTCCTCTCTGGTTAGTATCCTTTTAGCTAACTTCACTGCACTGTTTCAGACATAGCTGATCAAAAGATCACCAACAACACAATTATTAAAGAAACTATACTGAAATCAATACATTTATATTTTCTTTTAGGTGGGCTTAAGAACATTTTAGGGGTACCACAGACCCTTTAAATAGGTCTAACAATGCCTACGCATACATAACATTACTATGAGATAGTCGTTCTAACAACCTTTTTTATTCCTGTGGAAAATGTCATGGTCTAGGTATGGCACTTTCACATTTAACCTTGCACCTGAACATTTAATGATGTAGTTTTCATCTTCCCAAAAATCCAAAACTAAATTGGAGAGATACTAAATATGGTTCCAACAATGTGAAAGACCCCACTGGCAAGATGACAACAAAACCTGTTCCAGTGTAAGATGCTAATACCAGCTAGCACCACATAGTTGTTGGTGACAAGACTAGTAGAATAATATCTGCAACTACTAGTTAGTATTGCCTTAATTCAATTAAATTCAACTTTATTTATATAGCGCCACTTCATGACAGTGTCATCTCAAGGTGCTTCACATCATATTTGAGCCAATTCATCAAATTATTATGGTAGTTGTGCACCAAAGCTAAACAAATAAACACTGGTTAGTAACTTCAGTTACCAAACAAATGGGGAAATGAGACTTAATAATGGATCAATTAGTAAAAGAATCATCATTTTGCTGCTCCTATTGTACGGCAAACAGAATGGGTGGATGGAAAGAGCTGTTTTACATGCTGTTTATTCTTCTGACCAGGGGCCAAGGCTTAATTATCTCACTTCCAAGACTTAATCTCTTACTGCCAAGCATTAAAAATGATTCTAACAATGTTGCTAGAGGGGATTTTTTTTAAAAGAGACATAAACTTCCCAGCTCCAAATTATAATGCCAGTAAATAACCTGATAAATATGGAAGAGCCTCTCATAGCCAAATTCAGATACAAGCATAACTGTTCAGGTTTTGTTGTAATATCCTATTCTAGTAAAGTGGTTAAAAATAAAATAAAAAAAAAACTTTCAAGCAGATCAACCCCCCTCCCGCAAAAAAAAAAAAACAAACAAAAAAACGCAGTAGTTATAAAAAAATGCACAAACTACTGTATTTTACTTCTTCACCGAGTTTAAAATAGGTTTTATGGTTAATTTGAAATAATATGCATTGTTTTGCTCTTTAATCCATCAAAAAGATTCTTTAATGAGAAAATAATGAATACAGGCGCAGTTCCTTCCTGCTTGAATACAGTTTAATCGAATCTCCAATGCCCTGCAGTTTTAGAAAAGTACCAATAAAAGGCTGATAATCTTTGTTTTTGCTCTCAGCTATACAAAGAAGTAGTTTTATACAGTACATGATATATTATTAAGACATTACACACTTGATGAAGTAAACTGGCTTTGGGCTCAGAGATGTGCTTCTTTTGCTGACAGTAAGGAAAACGGCCAAACCCGCCCTTAGATGTTTTGAGCAATTTCTGCATGAAATCGAAGAGGGATAAAATAAGAAAGAAGGACGGGATCCAGTTCTTCCAGCTCTGCACTCTGAGGAATTTGGATGCAATTCAGATTTTCTTAGCAGGCATGGATTGGGACAGCATGCAGCACAGAAGGCTGTCTTGATGTGGAGTGATGTCAGCTGCATTGTTCATTCATGTGTCTGACTCTCGCTCCAAGCCGCTATCCCTTCAACATCCTGGCGGCAGACATCCCACTCTCCATGGCAGAGTGTTAGAGATCCTCACACACACATGTACACACTTGGCACAGACTCGCTGTCCCGTTTTCCTCTGTTTTCAAACAGGTGAAGAAATGCGACTCAAAACACTGTCAGGTTTGGAAGTGCTCCTGCAGACTTCCCTATTTTTAGGCTGGCAGTCAACCAACACAATTCAGTTCTGCTTTATGCATTTTCCCTTCTGTCTAACATCTAAACTCATGCATGGAATATTCCCTTTTCCTTGCTCTTGTCATCTCTGTCTCTGTGATTATCTCCCTGTTTGCTGCTCTATATCTCTTCTTTCTGCTTCTTAACAGTCTAAAAAACAAGGAAAAAAAAGCTTACAGCTTTTTTATGACTCACTTAACCACAACCACACATGAAACACTGAATCACTATATTGTGAAATGGCGTGAGCCTGCCTGATCGAGTATAATTAGAATCTCTTCGTAGCATCTCAGCAGTTGCTGGCAGTCTACCTCTCATTTCAGGACTAGTCTTCTCTTTGTCTGCTTGGTGAATCACTCCTCTTCCGCTTCTCCTTGGTTGTGGCTTGGTGACCTACTTGTTTTCATTCAGAGTGCAACATTTTCTGGCTTGTCACCGCTTTGATTTTCACAGACGTCATGGATTTGCATAGATGTCTATTTGCTGCCATCAGGGAAACCGTGCAAAGCGAACCTCACTTTTCATGCTGTTGTTTGGTTTATATATAAACTTGCAACCACTGGATTTTGATCACTTAAAGATAAAGTACAGACACAAGACTCTATGTTCCCTACACTGGAAATTCAAAATGACGACACTCGCATATCAACCTAAGATAAATTATTTAAGATGCACATTCTCTGGCCACTTTATTAGACACTGGATTGATCTCTTAACCTTCAGAACTGCCTTAATTCCTCATATTCTTGGTTAAACAAAGTTTTAGATCTCCTTTTGCTTTATTGCATTACAAACTGGTGAAGGGAGGCTACTGGAGTACACAGAACAGATATATTTCCCCTGATTTTATTTTTTTGTTTCCACTGAATTTGGGCGCTACCATCTGAAAGTTGCAGTTGAAATGGAGACTTATCAGACCTGAATTTTTTTAATGCTCTTTTTTTCATGGTCTGTGTGAATAGTAGCCTCAGTTTATTTTTAGCAGCTGATGAGCATCTGCATATTCTTCGGTAACCCATCTGCTTCAGTGTGTGCTTCCTCAGTTAGGGGAAGTGTTAAGTGTTTAGAGGTGGTATTTTCTGCCTATGTCAGTTAAAAACAATGCTTCTTCAGTTACTGTTGCTTTACTGTCATTCCTAAATAGTTTCTCCACTCTGCACTGACACCAACAAGGTATTTCTATCCAGACTTTAGCTCACATTTTCTTGTTTTCAGAACATTCTCTGTAAACCCTTAAGCTGGTTGTGTGTGAAAGTCCCAATAGATCAGCAGGTTCTGAAATACTCAGACCATTCTGTCTAGCACTGACAACCATGCCAAGTTCAAAGTCACTTAAACCCCTTTTCTCCCTCATACCGATACTGGTTTGAACTTCAGAAAGTCGTCTTGACAATTTCTACCTGTTAAAAAACATTGAGGTGATGCCATGTGATTGGCTGATTAAATATTTGTGTTAAAGATCAATTAAACTGGTACCGAAACAGTAAACAGATTTAATCCAATCAGAGTTGACAGGTTTGGCTACATTTACAATGCACAATAAAAGTCAATAACAATATTTTTTATTTTATTTTTTGTAATAAAAGCATTAAGGTGTTAATCTGAAAAGCATCAGATACAGCACACGAGAGTCTGATGTAAAAATAAAATGAAGTTTAATAACTTATAACTTATAGAAGAAAAATAAAAAGTGCTGCAGGGCTTTGAGAGAAAAACAAATGACAGGACAGATTGGGACAAGACTAAAACAAATAGAAGGCGAGACATTCGTCTGACAAGCAGAAAGCAACACCAGGCAGTTATATTTTGAAAAGGTTACTTGCATAGTTGCAAAAAGGTGTTTTCTTTAATGAAGTGTTGTATAGGACAAAATACACAATTCTGAAATCATGCAAATACTATAAACACACACAGCACAACATGTTGTGTATAAACCTCTAAAAATTCACAAATACATACTCCGCAAGCACACACATATAATGCATGCACCCTTTAGCCATCTGAATCAGTGATAACGGTAATGTATGGGAAAGATTAAATATGTGCATGTATTAGCTCATAGTAGTATGCACGGACTCTGCACCCCCAGCTGTAACTTCAACTCTTCTGTGCTTCTAACACACAAGTTCTCATTCAAACCAGTTGCAAAGTATAACCCCTAATTTACAGTACGATTAGCTCATGCATACACACATATACGCTTGAGCATAAAGTTCCCTGATTGCAATGATAGGGTGTCTTCCTTATGTTTGTGTGTGAGGTGATTTTATGTGTATGTGTAAGTGATTACAGTCGGAAAAGCATGATTTTAAAAAAGTGAATTCTGTCCTGTTTGAGTCAGCTTTGTCCCAGTAGCATAAAGCTTTGGTCCCCCTCCCCCACTACCATTAAGCTTTTTATTATTTTATTATTATTTATTGTGTTTTATTGGTTTTAGTTAGGCCCTGTGATGGACTGGCGACCTGTCCAGGGTGTACCCCGCCTCTCGCCTGTTGTGAGCTGGGATTGGCTCCAGCCCCCCCGCGACCCCGTTAAGGGAAAAAGTGGTAGAAGATGGATGGATGGTTTTAGTTATAGAAGAGATTTTTTCCTCCTAAAACTGTAATTGTACAGTTGAAGATGATAAGAGTTTAATAACACTGGAGCTCCTGAGGGGTGTGTGTGGAGCCCTTTTCTCTACACGTTATATACAAATGACTGTACCACCCCCTCACCCACTGTAACATACCTTAAATATGCAGATGACACCGCACTCCTGGGCCTTCTCACAGACAACCTCACTTCAGGAAAATCAAAACTCAATCTTGCAGTTCACCCTGTGGTGCAAACAAAACCATCTTCAACTGAATCTTAACAAAACAAAGGAAATGCTCTTTGGAGCTTCTACACCTCAGCATCCAACTATCATTGAAAACACTGAAATAGAAGCTGTGGACCATTTCAAATACCTCGGACTGACAATAGACAGTAAATTCAGCTTCACTCAACAGACACAGGACATTCAGAAGAGGAGCAATCAGAGACTATCATCCATCCGTAAACTAAAAGGACTAAATGTTTCACTTCATCTCCTCCTGTTGTATACAAGTATTGTTCAGCCCATTCTCACATACTGCTCTACATGTTTTCATAATATTCTGACACTCAAAAATCAGACCATACTCACCAAAACAACCAATTTTGCCTCTAAGGTTATTGGTCTTCAAACCCCTAACCTCACTCAGCTAAACTCTAAAGCCATCACACGCATCACAAACACAATATTACAGGATCACACTCACCCACTTCATCAGTATTTCACATTACTACCATCCGGACGCAGATACAGAACTCTGAGACTCAATAGAGCTTCAGAAACAGTTTCATCCCCTCAGACATAACTGCACTGAACCACACATGAACATACAGTATTAGGACCTGCTGCTTTGTCATTGTTGTTGTTGTTGTTGTTGTATGTTGTCACATGTTTGTAAATTGTCTAATGTTCAAAGCGTAATATAACTTTACAGTTTCTGTGAAAACAAATTTCCCATAAGGGACAATAAACTACCTGGATGGACTGGCGACCTGTCCAGGGTGTATCCCACCTCTCGCCCATTGAGCTGGGATTGGCTCCAGCCCCCTCGCAACCCCGCTCTGGGATCAAGTGGTAGAAAATGGATGGATGGATGGGACAATAAACTAACCAACTAACTAACACGTTGTAGCATAATAGTAAAATAGATTAGGCTAATTATGAAGGAATAAAATTATATTTTTAATATTTAGAAAGACTATGAATAATACATGTAGCTTCCTTAAATATATATATGACACTGTCAAAAAATATGTCATTTTGTTTCCAAACAAGTCCCTGTGACTATCACTATTATATTAACAATATAAAATATATATTATAATATCAGGGAAATTGTGATGGCTGAATTACTGGTAGAGCAGAGGAATTGTAGCAAAACCAAAAGGTCAATTTTGAAAAGGTTAGATTTCATATCAGTGTCCTAATTTGTGTTGCATGGTACTACTAAGCTAATGCAATCAGGTTTTGAAAATTAGATTCATCACAAGAGGTGAACAAAATTTCCGTGAAAGGCCTGACTGCTGTTATTTTGTGTTTTAATGAAGTCGACTTGGTTCTGAAAAAGCAGATTGTTGCTCTTCTTGCAGGACAGCAACAAAAACAAGCTAATGAACTTAGGCAGCAATTAATTAACTTGTGTAATAACTACTTTTGTCAATGGAGCTTGGTACCTTTTTAGAGTCAAAGTTAAAATAAGCCAGATGAACAGTGTTAATGTTTCTGATGGTTTGGGAACTGGTCAGAACAGCTGCAGGATTTTTACTTTCTGGACCAGGAATTGCCACCACTGGTTAAAATACATTTAGCTTATACAAAGGCTGTATGATTCCATCTGCCGACTGTTTCAGCAAACTGGGCAATGTAAAACAAAGAGTTTGATCTGTCAAAATCTGAAGGGTCTTTGATTACAACAGAATGAACAGACGCAGACAGGAAGTGCCATTCAAAAGCAAAGCACAAACCTAGAAAGTTGGTATGATCCACAGTTGAACAGTGGGTTGTTATAAATAAAACAGATTGCCATGCTGCCTTCCATCAAAGAAGCAAACGTGAAATGATAAGATGAAGGTGTACAACCTCGCCAAAGTTACGCAATAACCCTAAAAATAGCAATATATCAGAGAAATGAACGATCAGCTTTGTAGCTTCAGCATCTGCAACCTTTTTGCATGCTTGCTTCTGACATACAGTGTGGTATGAATATCAGCACAAAAACTTATTTTAACACAAAATCCATAATGGAATAAATCTTTTCAAGCCTTTTTGTAGAACTGCTTGATTTCTAAACTGTACAGAGCTCACAATGCACATCACACACAGAGCACAGTTGCTGTACCCCCAATGATCAAAACAGAGTATCATCTTTTAGTTATGTAAGCTGCTAGGTAATCACATTTTCCCCCATTGTAAAGCTGGTGAGCGCGGTACTCCTCAGATGTCTCAGCTGTGCATTGGCTTGTCCACTCTGCAGCCTTTCAAAGCTCTAACGCAACCACTTTGAAGCTTTATTCGACCCCTCTAAATAGTGATCGAACATGGTGTACATTGTTAAGCAGTTCAATATATTCTGTTGCTTTGTAATAACTACAGATTTAAACAGCTACTTTCATGCATTTGGTTGTTAGGAAACATTGATCAATATTTTGATTTTAGGGGTAATGACATAATTAAAGGAGACTTATTGTGTCTCCTCTTCACAAGCTGATAAAATGTCTTGTGACTGTAGCATATTTACTGATCAAAAGGGACCCAGGTGTAGGCAGATACCCCTTATGGAATTTATTGACTCTTATTGATAACAGGTTGTGAAGGCAAATCCTCAGGGAAGTTATGGATTTGGATGTATAGACTCCAGTGACTGAAGGAACCTCCTCTCCTCACTGCAAATCCTTCATTGGAATAATTAACATGTGGACTTTGAAAAATGTAATTTTTCATTATGGCTGTTGTAAGGAACATGGGACTGAGATCTCCCAACCAAACAAACGTATTTAATGCGAGATCTCTTACAGAAAAGAAACAATCAAGACTCCTCAGAGAGAACAAAGACTTGGTTTGACACTGCTCTAGTCGTGCATTTACAACCTCAGAGAAGGTTTATACTTTTACAAATGTGCACTAGTGTTAGTTTGAAACCAGCCTCTTCTTTTTTAAAACCTCATACAGGAAATTGTCTGAAAGCTCTTTGAGAATCCCCGTTATTTCTAACCAGTGTTTACGCTCTCATGCGATGGTTTGGTGTCCCTGGGTGTGACGTAGTAGGTCATGTGACCAGTTAAGATTGCACAGTATATGAAGCAAACAACTGGTAAACACCAAGTTTTTCTATAAATCAGTGAGAATGAAATCCCAAAATAATGCTACGCGGTTAGATTGCATGAGCAGCAAATCTCCCGTCAGTTGGACAAGATTTTACAAGAACTGCAGCTAATGCACTAAATGCTGTTTAGTGAAACACCTGAAAATTGAAATAGCTGTTTGTCGAAGCTTTAAAATTTAATTTAGCAAAAATGAATAAAAACGCCGCTTGAGACTGATTGGTTAAAGTAATTAATTATTTATTCATTGAATGTGTTATTTAATTTCACATATGAAATTGTGGGTTTCCCGTTTGCCTATTACTTACAGATAACAGATAGAAAGTAAGAGGTGGTGCTGTCGAGGTAGATATTAATAATAAATATTTCATATTAATATTAATTAATGATGTTAATCACTACATGGCATTTAGGTCAGAATAACACACTGAAGCAGCCCCTCTTTCTTACCAAACTGATGAACAAAACAATTGACTGGAAATTTTTGTCTCCCCCTCATCTGCAGTTTGACCATAGTT
Source organism: Pseudomugil gertrudae (assembly GCA_037177535.1). Classification (NCBI taxonomy): domain Eukaryota; kingdom Metazoa; phylum Chordata; class Actinopteri; order Atheriniformes; family Pseudomugilidae; genus Pseudomugil; species Pseudomugil gertrudae. The sequence continues at coordinate 6,537,097 of JBAMHV010000012.1, read as the reverse complement.
AATTTTTAGGGCATAATCTTTTCATGAGTCATATGTTCCATTGACTCGATTTATGAAAAAACACAAACCGCTCCTGGCTAATAGCATCAATTCATGTTGTAATCCCTCCATCATGTCAGCTCCATTAACTCTGGATATCTCTGTTATTTCTTTGAGCTTTAAGGTTTTAGCAACTAATAGTGGCTTCAGTTACTTTAATGGTAAATATTTCACATTTATGAGAACATGAAAGATTGACAAATGGGAGTAAGATAATACTGAATGTCTGGTTAAGTTGTTCACTCAATTTTTAATTATTTATATTTTTTCTTCTTTCTCTTTCTTCACTGTCCAGTTTTAAATCCCTTCTTAAGACCCACCTGTATAAGTTGGCGTTTCACCCAGTATGAGTTTGCTTTTATTGCTGGTTCTTTTATCACAGCAATAAGATTAACAAGAGAAAGCATGGCTTGTACTTGTACTGCATTTCCTGAGTCATATTTAACCACTCACATAATAAACTTGCAACGTTCACCTAATCAAAAACACACTTATACAGCACCTCTAAGTATACAATGAATAAAATAGAATAAAATAACTTTATTGTCAAATTTGAGTGCAATCTTCTCCAGTGCAAGTGCAAATACACATACACACATATACATATACTGTATATCCTATCAAATTCAGGTTTGGATGACCACCCAGACATTCAGTGTTTTGTTTCCCTTCTAGTGTATATCATACACATAAGATAAAATATAATAAAAAGAGTGGCAGCATTTAAAACCATAATAGTTTTTAGATACAGATAATTTAATATTTTGGATAAAAATTGTTTTTTAGTCTGTTTAGGTGCTTTTAAGTTATAATACTGTGTTTGTGTGTGATATCTTGATATTTTATTGGGTGTGAGGGGTATATTTTTGAAAGTGTTTGTGGACTTTGTGTGCCAGCTGCCCCCAGAGGGATGTGTACACTAAATGGGTGAAGAGAGGGTTGGCCTCTGCTCTCCATCAAAGGCAGCATTGACTGGGAGCACGAGAGCGTCTCTGCAGCCAGTCATCCTTGGACAGCTGACAATGGCCTGAGCAGTGGGGAAAAACGCTTTGTTACTGGTGGATTGTGTTTGTTCATATACCTCGACAACTCACAGTTCCACTCCTGCACGAGTGATTTTGGTTTGCCTGCAAGCCTTTTCAGTTAATTATGTACAGTGTTGCTTTATATGTTCGAATGTGCTCTTCATGCACTCGTGTCTAGGAGAACAGCAGGGGAGTGGATTGGCTCAGATTTGTGTGGTAATTAATCTCACTCAGGGAAGAGGTGCATGTTGGGACCGAGGCAGGGCATAGCTCACGGCACTTTGCTTGTTAACTCTAACCACCTATGGCCAGCCCCTGGAGATTAACCATGGCTGGCCACGGTCAAACGCGGTCAAATACATTTTAACGAAAGCTCACTCAGTCTACCACTAAGATTATTTTTTATTCTCAGACAGGGATTCACCTCACTATTGCAAAGTAATACACATGGGGCTTGACTCACACTGTGACACATCTGGCAAACAGCAGAGCAAACACACATGTACACACAGATGCTGCATTGAGCAGACGTCGGAGCAGGTAAACCAACACTAAGGGTAGCTACAGTGTGCTGTGCCCTGCATTAACTCTCCCAGCATGAATTACTTTGACACAGTGACACACATGACTCATTCACTTGTGCGTGTGCTTTCTCTTACTTGTCTTGCTCTGGTTTTTTTTTGTTTTTTTTTAGTGTGGCCTTTGATGGAGCCATAGCTAAACCTAAATTCAGTAACACTGCAATTTGGAGAGATTCATTCTAATTTTATTTATGATTTTAAACATGGGCTGCACAGGGGAGCAGTTGGTTAGCACTGTGTCCTCACAGCAAGAAAGTTGCTGGTTTGAGCCTTGGCTGGAGGGAGAGGGGGGGGGTTTGAACAGTGACTTTTCTGTGCAGAGTTTGCATGTTCTTTCTGTGTTAGCGTGGGTTCTCTCTGGGTACTCTGGCTTCCCCTTTTTATTCAAAGACATACATGTTAGGTTAATTGGTTATTCTTAATTCTCCATAGGAATGAGTGAGAGTGGTTGTCTCTGTGTTGGCCCTGTGATGGACTGGTGACCTGTCCAAATTGTACCCTACCTCTCGCCCGAAATGATGCTAGGATAGGTTCTAGCTACCCATGATCCTGAATTGGATAAGCAATTAAGAAGATGGATGGATAGATTTTAAACATTTTATTTTGCACTGTAATAACTGCATTATAAGCACATCAGAGCATAGGAACTGAACAAGCCCGCTCAAGCACTTAAATAATGCAGGTTCAAAGACAAGAGGATTCAATCAAAACACCATAAACATATATACCATTACACCAGGATATGATCTCAATAGAATGGAGGGGAATCTATTCAGATGGTGAATTCTCATTCAGTATTCTGCACTTACTACTCATGCAATATTGATCAAAAACTGGTCTGCTTATGTGTATGACAATTTAATTATGTGCATTTGCTCCAGTTTACCTTCAGCTCTGTTATAGATAACCACGCTTTCTTTAAATACTATATTTATGAACCTCATTCAGTCTTATATTTGTTGGACTAAATTCCTAGTTATGTCAATTTAATTTGTTCTGGGGTGTAAAAATGTGTAGCACAGTTATGATTTGCTGAGCAGACAGTATGCTTTGCTTTAGACAGCTGTTCCAAAGTTGTTAAAAAAGTTTTGTTTGTTTTTTTTAAACAGCAACAAGATGAACATTTTCAACATCTAAGTTTTTCATCCTGGCAACTTTTCAAGCAAACACTGCAATGTACCACAAAATTGGATTAACTTCCTAAATTACATGATCAATCACCCACTGCTTGGCATGCCAAGATGGTGGACTTTTCTTATCTGTCTTAAGATGGCATAATTGCATGCTGTATAAACAGTAACCAAACAAAAACTCTCTGAACTCTGCAAAATGAAAGGAAAGTGGAATATGAGGAAGTGTATTAGCAGCAAACAACATGAGTGGATCATTTAATCTGGGATGTGACAACTATCCTAGAAGACACAGTCCTGTGATCAGTGGCAACAGCTTCTTTGTCAAGGCCGTTCAGGCAATGTTGGGTCATGTCCCCCATTTTCTGGTTAAAGAAAAAAAAGCAGCAGGCAAACGGCATGGGTGCTTCTGTGTGTGATGATGTGTGCATGCTTCAAGCATCGCTGAAGCGTAGATATCATGCCATGCCTCTGTGTGTGCCTCCTCAAACACACCTGCTCCTGATGCCTTGGAGAAAAAGCTTGGCATGCAATAACTACACATGCAAGACAATATCTGTGTGGTACTTTTTTAATTCCTTTTAATTCTTTATACAGTTTAAAGTTACATTTTTACAGGCATTTGGCAGACGCCTTTATCCAAAGTAAGTTACATATGATAAGCAGTTTAACTATAGTTACCATCGGCTTGGTAAAGATTAAGGATCTTTTGGATTAAGGAACTAATACTGATATACCAATTTAGTTAAAAAACAAGAAAAACAAAATAATTTCAGGTAAATAGGCTATAACCTTTACTTTGTAGTAAATTTGATCTTTGTAGACACTTTAGGATTGTATAAGGACCCCAAAAATATGCACAGAAATGATAACATATATTCAAACCTGAGATGCCCAGGAGCAAGTGAACTTGTATATGTTGTTCTACGGAGCTCTATACCAGGTTTTTAATTGCAGTTTTCATACAGCATAATCTCACATCCTACCAATTGGTCAGGCCAGACTATTTACATTTTATCCAGTGGATGTTAAAAGTCATAAAACACCATTGTGGTGACTGTGCAAAGTTAAACACCCAAGAGGGCAGAAGAAACAGGTTAAAAACTTGTGATTTGCTCAAAGCAAGTTTTTCTTGTTATCAGTGAAATATGTGTTTGTGTAGGTGGGATTTCATGCACTTCATGGTCATCCTAAGTAATAAATTGTTAAAAAATATCATAGGCTGTTTGCTTTTACAAACAGTGTTTTTTTTATTATGTTACCATTTAAGCTGTATTGTACATTCATCCAGTGATCCATCATCTGTACCCACTTTTTTCAATGCAGCATCAGAGGTGAGCTGGGTCATGTGGTAGAGAAGCTGAGTATGTTTTTCAGATGCTTTGTGAGTTTCTTTTTAGCATGAGAAAATGTTCTAAGAACATTTATAAGTTGAGTGATTGGAGGAATTAAAATAAAATAACAGCTTGACTCTCCTCTTAGCCGCTGTAAATTGCTCCCTTTTACGCAGGACCAAATCACAGCATGATGAAAAGGCTGCGCTATGGAGTCCACAGACTGGTGTCTAATGCGTGTTAATGCTTTTTCTCAACCTGTCCATCAACAAGCAGTCTGTTCTGGAGAGTACACTGAGAGGTCAGTTTGACCTGTCAACCATTTTAGCTTTGATTCTTAGAAGTTGCTTTTTAGCACTTATGTGACAGCGTCTAGAAATGCAGGCTGTATAGGGAGGTGAAATGGAAGAAGGGGTGTGGGCAAATGAGGTGGGTAGGAATTCCGTGTGGAAGCATGTGAGCAGCACAATGCCTTGCTGTGCAGAAGGCTGGTGATGTCATAGTTGGCAGACCTAAAGCTTACTGAGTGTGTGAAGGCATGACAAGATTTGGAGACAGAGGAGGGTCACTGACATTGTTACGCTGAATTAAACTATTGAAAAAGGCTCAAAGTCAAACTGGAATCTGTAGGGATGGAAGGGCAGCGTGCTATCATTCAGCTACAAGCAATTTGTATGCCAGTCCTTCAGCATGGCTAAATCAGTATCAGTTTTATAGGAAGTTACTTCGAAACTGTTCTTTTTTCAGTTCTGCTTTATGATCTTCTTGACTTTATATAGCAGCAAAGCTACAGATGGTTCATCAAGACAAAATGCTTGAAGAAATGTACCTATAACAAATCTGGATCTTTGAGATAGCTTCGGATGCATATCCAACAGCTCATTTAGATCAAGCTGCAGCAAACATAAAGCTGACCTGCTTACTTCAACATTTTCAGGATTTTTATGTCAAGACATAAAATCCTTAATCTCTGGTAGATTTTTTGACAATTCGGTGTTTATCAGCTGAGAGTTGTGTCCTGGCAGAATGCAATCAAGGAGAAGAGAAAGGCGTCTTTTTACAGCAGGAGTTGAATATGCCTTGTAAACACACCCCGAGAGAGGCTCTTTTCATTAGCTATGCAAATCTGGAGGACACGTGACTTGCTGCAGATTCCAAGGTTCCTGATGCTGTTGGTCTTAGTTTCAGCTTTCAGGGCCCTGTTTTTTCTTTCACTTTTATTAAATTACATTGCTGCATGTTGTATGTATATAGTCTAATTGACAGAAAAAGAAATCTGGGTATTGATGAATCCTTAATTCCTCTTTTATAACTGTAGCTGGTGCTATATGAGACATGTAGCCAATAAGAGTATTATCTTCAGTAAGATCTTTGCTTCTGTTACCTTTGATATACGTGATAAGTATATCAATATATATATATATATATTGATGAAGGAATGAGTGGCTATTCTTGTTCAT
>JBAMHV010000012.1:6484166-6510417 GCA_037177535.1 Pseudomugil gertrudae | reverse complement strand
CAGACAGACAGACAGACAGACAGACAGACAGACAGACAGACAGACAGACAGACAGACAGACAGACAGACAGACAGATTAAACTATAGAGAGGATTTTTAAAAATAAAATCTTTTAGCAAAATATTGTTGCTTATGTCCTCTTTTTCCACAAAATCCACTTCTGGTGTGTTGACTTAGTTTTGAAAACATCTCTTCATTTTGCTTTCTTTAATACTGGACAAGTTAAAAGAAAAAGCAAGCTCTGAATTTATTCCCATTAATAATATCTTATATAATCGGTTTAATTTAATCCTTCCCTTTTAGCTCACCTCACTAAGATTTTTACCTTTTCTCTGGAGCTGTTTTAAACTGCTGTCCATGTAAGCTCCTTCTCGCTTATCGTGAATCAGAAGTTTTGCTTAAACAAACCTACAATTTTAGTGTTGCCTGACTGAAATATTAAAGTTGATCTGAGCAGTGGAATTCCTAATATCTGTTCAGGGTAGGAAAGAATATGCTCTTTTACAGTAATGAAGGCTCCACATTCTCACACTAAACAGAACAATTTGATATTTCCTGACAGGCTGTAATAGATTAGCCTCTGTTCGTTCAGCTTCCATTTGGCAGCATCACAGTGAACAGCGGCAGGGAGAGTACAGATGGTACCGGACCAACACAGAAATGTTCACTTGTCATTTTCCTTCAAAACTCTAACACCTAAAGTCATAACCATGGACAAAACAAATAAAAAACTCACAGTGCTGAGCATAAATGCTTTAGAGTCAGCATGGTATTAGATTATGTAACACCTCATGGTGTATATCAATCAATGATATATTCAATCAGCTGTGGATGGGAATGATTTATGGTTTATTTTTCACCAGCCAGTGCCTTATATTTGTATGCAGGCAAAGTAATCTTTACACTCCACTGGTTACAATCAAAGCTTTGTTATTATAGTGTTGCAGCTCTGGCAATACGGTAGAAAGTGCGTGCTTTCAAGTTGCAGCTTATTTGTTGCTAATGCATTTAGAATAGCTGCTTCCATCTCTGCAGCTCCGTGGCATGTCTGACCTTCTCTTTTACAATTCAGAATTCTTCTGTGCAAAGAGAGAACACTGGTACTAAATTACAAATGCTGTCGACTTGTTTTTGAAGTGTGAAAGGCAACAAATGAAACAGAATGAAAATAAAATAAATAAATAGAACATTGTATCCCTGGAGCAGCTTATTTGTCTCTGATTTCCAGCTCGTCTTTGGTCACTGTTTCTGTCAAGGATTGTTTTGCTGTCCTTGTTCACAATGTCCTCTTATCATTATCGCTCACCATGGCTGCTATAATGTTGCTGTAGATAAGGTTTTCTGGTCATGAGGACCCATCACCCTCCTCACTGTGTCATAATCCACCTCTCCATATGACAGGCTTGACTACAAATAACTGTTTATGTACACTATGTGCAACCCTATTTAAAAATAACCCTGTTGTGTAAAATAAAAGGGATTTCAGGGCTTTGCTAATTATTATAAGCGTACTGAAAAAAGAGAACGATGTACAAATGTTAAGTCATAAATGTCCATTTTGATGCTGGCAAAAAACAAAAGGTCAGAACAGCCTTGTAATGTGTGTTCCTTTTTCACATACAAACACTCATAAAATGGGGTCAATGGTGTCACTGATTTCATTAAAGTTAGCTTAAACTTTATGTTAGCCTAAAGCTATATAGCAGTGCTAACATTTGTATTCATGATAGTCCTGAATTAGCTATAAGATAATGTGGTAAAACTATGTTATATTTAGTTGTCAGTAAGTGTATTTAGGGTCTAAATATCAATTCAAGCTAAATTTTCACATTGGAGCTAAAAAATAAAAAGAAGAAAATGGAAAAAAAATGTTGTAAGAGTACATTAATATCCACATTACTTAGCGATGACCCAGCAGACAGTTTCAATTAAATAGCTGCTAGTAGCTATGAATGAAAAGAACAAACATAATAAATATTTATTATCATCATTTTAAACATTTTTTGTTAATTAAAAGATAACATTTTAAAATAAAAAAATATTGCTTGAAATATTTCCACTTGGTGATTTATATTATTCATGTTAACCTTTCTCATATCCCTCTAATGTGACCACAGTTATTACGGTATGTATGTGAGCATGTTTATGTGAGAAAAGCAATCTTTTCTTGTCTTAGTTTAAGAGCAAATGAGTTTAAATTCCCAACAAAAAAACCAGACACATATAAAGAGTTTAGTATTTAAAACCAAAAGCTGAAGGGCATTTCTATTCAGCACCAAGCTGAGTGAAGTGTTTTCACAAAATACCATCTGGAGCACTATAAAGTATATTTATGAATAAAAACCAGATTGCTGCATCGTTAAACATTTTCCTTTTATTTGGAAATAGACCTAGCTTTTGAAGCATTGCGAACCTCTGACAGAAAACAGGACTGCATGCAGAGTCAATGAAGGAAAAGAATTAATACACACATGCCAAGAGAATATGTTGAACTTATTTGTTGTATTTAGAGTTAATTACAGTGATCGTAACAGGACTAACAACACGGATAAAATGAATCATATTTGGAAACACGATTTCTACAGGCTGTAAGTGCCAAACTATACATCCATACACAACATCAGGACTACAAATGGTCAAAACTTAAGAATACACACACTACATACACACACAACGTATTACATGTTATTTAATGAGTCAATAACAAGTTTTTGTTACAGTTTTCTGCAGTGACAAATAGTTTTACAGCCCAGGTCATTGTAGCTGTGATTATATACCATAGGGTTAGCAAATAAATAGGACTGACTTAATTCTACTCAGAATGGATGTATGAGTGGGTGTCTGAACAAAAAGTACAGCCCATCTATTAATTTTCAATGATACCGAGTGACTATATGATCTGTTGTTTCAACAATCTGGGCAAAAGAATGGTTTGTTGCGATGTGACCCCTCCTAAGTAGTGGATATTTAATATCAACAACTTTTTTTTTGCCTGTGCTGGATTATAGGAATCTGTGACTGGATGTTCTTTATCTGCAGTAACTACACACTCTGGCTGTAGACATCACCCAAATCACTGCGCTTTGTACTACGGCTAAAGGGTCAACCCTCTGTATACACAGGCTTTCACATCAGCTAAACTTTATCATTTTTATGTTCTTGTTCTTTACCTGCATGTTTAAAAACCAGAGTGGATTTGGCCTTTGCTCTCATTCTGTTCTACAGATGGTGGTCCTGAGAGTGAGAACAGACTCTGGGAAATGTGCCTTTACATATTCTGCTCCTTTCACTTTCAGTGTCTTACAAGCTGATTTAAAATGAACAAAACCGATGTCTCATCTTAGCATTATTCCTCTCATGCTGCATTTCATTAGGTTTTCTGTTACTTTTGTTTTACTTGCAATTGTTTTTTTCCCTTTTGGCTCATTTACAATTTATTTCCCAATTTTCAAATGTGATTGCAAATCATGTGTAGAAACAAAATACCAGGACAGTATAAAGTAAAAGACAATAAAAGTCAGTGATAAATGCAGATTGCTGCTTTCCTTGACCATGTGAGTTTTTTGTAATTACTTAATTTTGTCCAGCTATTATATCCAAGTGCTTTGTAGTTCTTAAAGGTCTGTGTATGATAAGGCAGAAAATATTAGAGAACGTGCATCTGCTTTCTTGCTTTATGTTTACACTGATTAATAATGAAATCCTTGCATGATTTGTGTTGTTGTTATTGTCTCTATATGAGATGTTTCTGATTGTATCAGCTGCATACACTACCAGCAACCCTGATTTGGACTGTGCTGCTGTGCACTAATATATTTGCTTTGCACATTACTTGGAAGATCATGCTGCAAGCAAAACACAAAACAAAAACAACAATAACAATAACTACAAAAACAACAAAAAAACAAAACAACCCCCACCTGAAAAAAACCCCTCTGTGTACTGTATGGAAACCAGCAGCATGGTATTAAGCAATAACGAAGCCTTAGTGAGTCAGATAAAATGTCTTAAATTACAGTAAAAAAGTGTTTAATTTTTGTCTTTTTATATCAAAGCAATGATGTAATGATTAAAGTGCCAAATGTGTCACAATTACATAACACGTTACTATCCAGCACAGATTGAGTGCAGCCAAAGCAGCAGAAGAGGAAATAGCACTGAGTCCATCTGTGCCGATACTTGGCTGCAACTGCGCAGTCATAGTGTCACGGTGCATTGAAGTCTTTCACAATAGGAAGGTTATCGACCAATGGTCGTTAAGTGGAACAAGCGTTATTGTGAAGATTTGGTATGTGGAAGGAGGACGGAGATGGATTGATTAGCAGAACCCATGCAGTTCCTCCACTGAGCTGCTGCTTTGTTAGAAGTCTGCACTTGGATGTATGAAAAGGTCCTTGTTGATTGAGAAGGAATAAAAAGATGCTGTTCCTCATTTTACTGTCATATTTACACAGATGCTCCATCTGTTTGCCATCCAGCAAGGCATACATGCACAAAACCTTTACCCCTTTGTGCACACTGGAAAGAGCAGAGTGGGATTTTGACTGGCTGAGGCACCTATGCCGCTGGGCTTAAGTGATTTCACTTTTACAAAAACATTTTGTATTTGAAGTTTATTGAAAAGAAAATTTATTCATAGATGTAAAAAATAATTTTTGTAGTAAAATGTTTTTCATTTACATGTAAAGCATATAATGGATGCATGGAGTAGCAGGAGCAGTACTGACTTAGCTGGAGATTTCAGTGTGTATTGCAGAATGTCAAATCAACATATTACTCATGTTTGTGATGAAGATTATAACAAACAGGATTTGTGGAGGTCATTTAGCATTTCCATACTTACTTACAACTACAGGTGCTAGAGTGAATCCCCTTCAAAAAACCGCACTCGTCCCCAAAATGACAATAATTCATTACATTCATTATAAATAGACTTCAGTTTAGAATGAAAAACAGCATTAATGGAAGGAAGGAAATAATCATATGTATAATAATTATATATAAATAAAACAGACATAACATCTCTCTCTCTCTCTACATTGTGGCACTAGTTCCCTGCTGTTTCATAACAAGATAAGTGTTATGAAATTGACAGTTTGACTGCATATGAATTTAACAGGAACCAGAACCATCTGCTACAGTTCCTGCAGCCTCATCTCATTTCTTTTGTCACAGTCTGGTGATTTTATACACAGGGAAGACAGGTGAAGGATGCAATACTAAGAAACTAAGTTCAGATTCACTGGATTTTAGACACAGTATAGTACCATAATGTAGTTATACATCATATGACATCGGAGAACCATTTCTTTTGTAGGCAGAAAACAAGAGGAGGTAAAAAAGAGAGAAGCTGCTAATATCTAGCAAACACTAGCAGAGTGCTTTTAAAGACTAAATGCTTTTCCATCTCACACTGGGCAAGAAAATTGTACATGATGTGAAGTAACCACGACGAATGCCAAATATAGACCATGATTAGATTATATGAACAATCATGAAATAAGGCAGAAGACATTCACGCATGAATCCATCACTATAGCTGTAAACATTGTTCCCACGCTAGCCAACATTTTTACATGTTGCTTTAGACATCAGCATCCTCAGCTCCTGTGGTGTATGAAGCCTACCTCAGCCTTTGGTTATCGAGCCATTTTTGGAGCGGATAACTCATTTAAGTGGCTAATAAGTGTGGAGGCGGAAAATGCACTAAGTAACTTATATAGAAAAGGGAATGAATAGAAACTGCCTGGCTGACTCATGCTGAAAAGTCACATTGGAGTCTTAAATGAAGGTTTTTTTTCTTTGAAAATGCTTTCTTTTTTAAAACATCAGTTCATTAATAAAACATGATGCATGGTAAAGGTAATTTGCTTAACCTTTTCCTTGGGGACTTAATATAACTTAAAACATAAACATTTTCAAGGACAGTACCATTAAACAGAGGTGGCATTTTGTTCTTTTTTAGCTTATTCTGAAAGCCCTAAAATACACAAACAACTTTGCTTTTTTTTACTTAAGCATTTATAAGTGTTTTGATCAGATACTTTGCTAAGACAGCAATGGTAGAAACCACCCAATGAGCTTCACTTTTGCTCAACCTACTGGGAGGATCCGTCCATCTGTATTATATACAGCAGTCTATGCTCCTGACAGCAATATACCAGCAATATTCACCAGTAAAAGGAAAACTCTCCAGCATCCAAAGTAACCAGTAAACTATTACATTATTTGACTTCTGTGTTGAATTAAAATAATTTACACATTTCAGTTGTGCATGAAGAGACCTCTTGTAGGTACAGTATTCTACTCTCATATTGGAATACAGAGTAGTGATTAGGCTGCAGACTCCTCTATTAAGAATATAGATCTGTTCCATGATTCTGTTACTATTAATGGTCTTTCCAATGCAGAAATGAAAACTTGTGCCATTGTAATGTTTCTTAATGAAATGCCACCATGCTCTGGATCGCTTCCTGGGTTAATAAAGAACGGCCACAAACATCCTACATTATTTACCTGTATCACTGAGCTAGCCATCACCTGTCTAAACTCAGGTATTGATTAATCCAGTGGTGCATGATTCTGATGCTTGTAAAAAATTTAGAACCTGTTTTCTGTTGTAATATCTTCACAGCAGCCCTGTGATGGACCGGTAAACTGTCCAGGGTGCACCTCGCCTCTCGCCCATTGATTGCTGGGATAGGCTCCAGCTTACTGCGACCATGAGCTGGATGAAGCGTTATGGAAAATGTATGGATGGATGTCTTTACAGCAGCAATGAAAAAAAAAGTTTCAGGATTGTCAAAAAGGAAACACTTATAATAATATGAACATTTCTTTGGAATGAGGCAGCTGTAGCTTTAAATATCTTATTATGCAACAAAAAATTATGTGAACATTATCTCTGCAAAAGGTAAACAAATAAAAGCTTTCCACTTGGAGGACCTCAGGTTTTAAAACATTGAGGTATAATAGTGTTTTAGGATTTCATGTAGATTCAACAAACTTTAATGGCTAAGGTCTAACATAAGATTAGCATTGCAACCAGAATTATGAGCTTTTCAAAATAAATGTCTGTTTAAAGTCAAAGCTAAATTGACTCACAAGGCCAATTATTACGCTGAAAGAATTAAAAAGATTAAAATGTCAAATAGATTGTATTCCCAAGCTGCACACTATCCATTAAATTATAAGATGTTGTGTGACATCACAACATCCTGATATAAAGTAACAGAGGTAGGAAGATGTTCCTCAGAAGGATGCAGAAGAAGAAAGTGCACACGCTTTTCTTTTGGTTAAATGAAACATTTACAACTTCTCAGCTGTGGGAGGACTCCTCACTTTGGAGACACTGTAACCTTTCCATATCTACGCTTGCAGACATGTCTGAGAGGTCCATTTTCTCAGTGGGGCTCAGTCATGGAGGAAATGGTGGAGGCTGGGAGTGTTTGGCCAGATACACTCTTCATCTTGAATGTTACATTATGCTAAATGGTTTAGCATGAACCTTCTATCCACGCGCGCGCACACACACACACACACACACTTTGAATCATCTTAGGAAACGCTTCGGAAACTGCCAGGGACTCATCCCTAGAGATGACTGTGAATAATTGATTTTAGCCAGGGAGAAGTTTGCATTTTTCCTTATTTCCATGCAGAGAAGAATCCTCAGGAAGTGATTCAATAGCTGACTTGATACAGGCAACACTTTGGCAAAGTTTTCAGAAGTGCAGTTTGTAGGTCAGGTTGTGTAACAATACGTCTCATTTCGGTGGGAAATCTCAGTTTTATCCCTTTCATCTATCCCAATTTTCTTTAATATCATAGAATTCAGAACGATGAGATGAAATTCTCACTGAAAAGGGATTTTTATTCTTTTCTTTTTTGAATGAAGCAGAGAAAATTGTTATGTAATAATTGATCGATGACAGGAAAAACCTAAACTGTGTCGAGCTTAATGGATGAGCAACATTCTTTATTCAGGTTACGAGCATCTTGTTTAGCAGCTAACAGCTCAGCTTTGCAGGATGGAACTTGATGAACCATATCATTTCAATTTCCATCACAAAATGACTGATTTTGTTTGGTGGCCACATATTATGAAGCTGATTTTTCTATCCTGACACATATGTATGCCTGATTTTTGCTCAGTGGGAAGACGCATGCTGAAAAGCTCAGCATCACAAATTCTAAATCTGTGTGTAGGAACAAAGATAAACTCCTGTGCACTCTCTGCAGGGGTCCCCTCTTTGACATTAACCTGTATCAATAATATCTAAGTAAACTTGTTTTAATTTTTACATGTTACATTGAACAAACTAATGTTTTAGCATCATCTCTTCATCCAAACAACCACAATCAGTGACTGTAAACGACTCTTTGCAGTCCACTGTAACCGTGCTTTTTTTTGTCATATTGGTGATGATGACGATGATGAAGAGTTATTTGTTTAGGTTTTATTTTTATCATTTATGATATGTATTAACCTTTTATTTGACATATTTATCTATTTAGATTCTTACTTTATATTTTCAACGCAGAGCACCAACCTTGTCTTTTCATTTTGTTTTCATTTAGCTAGCAGGATGATTTCAAAACCAGTGACACAGCAGCCTCAGGTCCCCTGTTTGCCAAAAGTTTAAGGAACCGCATACACACTGGGGCCACTCCTTCCAACAAAAAGTCGGATTAGGATATGACTTTACTGCTTAGAGCAGCTGAACAGAATCATAATATCAGCAGAAGTTGTTTGAGATATCATTTTATTTCACAGGTAGCTTAAATAAAGGTCACATAGACTTTATGTATCAAGTTGAAGGATTTTCCAAGTTTAATCGGAAACCCCACTATGATTTGTTTGTCCCCCAATGTGTATTGAAAAATATATTACCTATAGCAAACATCATGAGAATTATGGAATACTACATTACATACTACATTACATGAATTACATAAGTAGAGAGGTTGTCCTGTACAAACCGTCCCTTTAAACCTTTAATGTGTGTGCAGGTCATGTGATACAGTCCCTCCAACTGTAAGTTACAACTCAGCGGGCTCCTCATTCAGGAGGGTGCGACATATGAGTTAATTCTCTTCTGTATTCGTCTGCACTTTCAATTTTTTTTTCTAACTGGATTGTAAGATTAAACCTTTTAACCACTGTCGTTCTCCTTATTATTTCCAGTTAATGAACACCCAGATCTGTGAATAAGCAACAGCCTATAGAGGTTATTCTAACCGAACGCACCATATGAGTGGGGCCATTTTAAATGGAGTGAAAACTCCCCCTACATGACTAGCTGCTGATTGCCTGGATGCTAAATAGAGTGGACCTACCCGTGTGGCCAACATTGACCGTTCTCAGTGGTGACAGATTACACAGGCAGGTAGACTGTATGAGTAATCTATCTACAGAATGATTTTGCTTTATCTAATTACCAAGTGCCACGTTTTCGGCACTAGGCCATGTCTCCAGAAAGACAGCTAAACTCTATTTCCACATCTCTATTGCCACAGTTAATCAACAAAAAATCACTCCAACACCTGCCACCCCAAAGCAAAACACTTCCTGAAATCACTGAAACTCTGGCACGTAAAAGCTTCATTTCTGTTTGAGGGAGCTTCTCTGTAGGGCTCAGCCCTCTATTAACAATATAAAACAAACAACATTAATTTTATTACTTAATTATTTTGCTCGAGGTTGTATAAACTTACCTGCTGTATGCTAAATAACAAAGACTTGTAGCATTTTTTTAAACTAGTCTTGTTACAAATCAATACTTTCATGAGCACATTTTTGGCCTCCAGGGAAACAAACCAAACAAAAACAAAGAGCACTTTCACCAGTGTCACGATCATCCACACGGATCACCTTGCTCTTACTAAACTTCCAGTTCGCTTAACTTTTTCAAAAGCCTCATTTCCCCTGTGGTTTCACTTTGCACTGCCTTCAGTGCCGTCTTTCATTTCTGGGTTATGAGAAGGAAAACAGACTCCGGCATTTTTGATGTGTTGAAACAGATCCTGTAGAAAAGGTGTGTAAACACTCTGCAGCTCACTCGGGAGGTAAACATGACGAGGATTTTCTTAACCTAGTTTCTTTAACTTTGATGTTTGAGAGATGGCATTATGATTCCGGAAGGGGGGAAGAGTCAGATTTGTGCTGTGTTCATCTGATATCCCATCAGCTCAAAGCTTAAAGCAGAGAAGTCTACCAGGAATTCCACAGCAGCTTTTGGATTATTCCATTATTCCAGCGCCTCAGGCTGTTGGTAACACGGTCAGTCCAACAGCCATTCATGTGAGGAACTGAGAAGCAAATGTGATGTGTTATTTTCTTTTTTAAAAAACATCTCATGGGCCTGTTCCAAATCCCTGCACCAGGACTAGTCGGTGCTGGAGTTCTTTGTGAAGTTAAGGGTATCCACATGACTTTATATATAACTGATGTCCGTTATTTAATGTACAATTAAGATACAGTTTCATGATATGGTTATGGGATGAATTAATGCTGGGTTCTGATTTTATTGAGTATCATTTGCATTCCAAACTGCTGGCATGGCACTTTTGCTCATTTCCCCATGTAGCACTGAGCGGTTATGTTGCTTTATTTCCTATTTGCTGCAGTTTGATTGCACAATTCTGGTAAATAATTGAATTATTCAAGTGCAATTGATGTGATAACTAAATTGCCTGTGCCTGAAACACAAGGCAAACTGAGCTAGAAATGAAGATGAGTCATCAGTTTTAATAGTCAGATTATTTTCTTGTCAGAATATTTTTCATTTTTCCTTATTGTTGAATTTTTTAATTAAAAAGATCATGTCATGTTGACCTCTCAAAGCACTTTACATTACATTCACACACACAAACACACACACCTCATAGACTCATATAGTGTGTTGAAGCCTGGAGCCCCCCAACCTTCCGGTTGAAAAGTAACTGCTCTTCCTCCTGTGACTGTGTATACACTGTGTATGCACTGATGTGTTATACAATTAAGATGTCAATTTTACAGATTGATCTCTGTATTAACAGTTTAGTTTTGACAACCCTGATAAATGTATTTGATGAACATAGGCTATATACAGTAATTTATACAATTACCTGTGGACCCCTGTAATTATTTGGTGACACCTGTGGGGTCCCTGACCCACAGTTTGAAAACCATTGATTTAATTATCCATTATTTGAAATCTGCTTATAGACTGTCTCCTTAAAAATAATAGTTATGATATTACACAGAAAACTGTGTCCAAGAACACAGATCAGAAGCATTTGCTTGCCAGAGCCTGATTTGGCAGAGATCAGCATCGGATTTGGTAAACTTGCAACATTTCTGGACAGCTGGGAAAAAATTGAAGGATGCTCTAACTTGATCCAAAATAGATGGCAATGTGTGCCATAAACCATTGACCCTCCAGCTTTTAAAACTTAAATTTAGCAGGAGCTCAGATCATTAGATAGAAATTAAAGGAACATTATACGGTAATCTCTTAACGTATAGCAATTATAAGTATCTAAAGCTGAAAAATTGCACTAAATGTTTCTTTCATCTTTGTTGAAATAACTTTATCCTCTTCCTCTCCTGTTTGTCACAACAGTATACCGCACACATCTTCAAAGTCTGATTCCTACTGAAGTTTACATGATTTTATTTGGATGATCAAGAACCTGTCACGACATGGAGGACCCAGCCTGCGTCTGTTTGCCACCAGGGGTTGCTCTTTTGTCTCCTCCACAAAAAGCAAAGTTTTCTTGGTTTCCTAAACCAAATCTTCTCCGCCTACACCTCCTCCCAGTGGAAACTCCCCAAATAGCAAAGCAGCACTTCAACAAAACACAAACAGCCTTTGAAAGCATTGACAGGGACCAGATTGTGTCTGTCCAGCAAGGAAAGGGGGAAGAAAAGAGAGGAGGAAGTACTGTGGAGATAAACCCAAGCCAAAAACACTTGGGGAATCCATGTTTTGCCCTGCAGTGCAGCTTATGTTGATCCTGTTGCTTCATTCAGAGGCGGATTGAGCGCAGGCACCCACTGACACAGTCATCATACCCGTGTGAAGTGGAACCCCTCATCCCACAGAAAGTTTGAAGAGTGGCAGCAATGCCAAGCCGTATTTAGTAGGAAGCAGAGGCATAATCTGGAAATACAGATATTCCTCTGACCAGATGATGGTCTGGATGTTGGAGTGATCCAGTTATTATTTGAAAGTGCATCATGTAATAGCATTAACTTGTTGTAATGCAGAGTCTAAATAGCCCATGTCTGTGATAGAGATTCTTAAATGACTACATCTGTCTAGCTTGTTTCTTTAAAACAGACATAAATATCCTTCCTAACCATCTTTGCCTTTTAGTATCCCTCTCTCTGCTTCCATTCTTATAATCCCTTGGCAGCTCAATGGCCTTGCACTGTGACCCATCATCTGCTTCAATACTTTTCCTCTGAGTTGGTCAGTCACCATGATGTGTTCAGAATTACAAGGGTCTGCCTTTTCTATTTGTGCAGAGGGATTTGACAACAGGAAAGCATACCAATGACCCCTCATCTTGTGGACTCTTTAGCTCTCTTAAAAATAACAGAAGATCAATAAATAAGATTTATTTTGTATTTATTTATTCATTTCATCCATCATATGGGCTTTTGAATCTTGCTATTGGTTAAAAAAATGTAGAAATCATCAGAGGTGATAACTTGTGACAGGTAGCCTGGCATGAAATTGCAGTTTTTCCTCATATTTTCCCTTCAGTCAGATGGCTTGTGTGCATACTCAGGCACGTCTACATGTCTTGCTCTGTTCACAAGTCTTTTGTGACTGTGGAGAAGAAAAATAAGTGTGATTGTAGCTGGACGTCTTCCTTTTTCATCACTATCTGATGAGTTGAGGAAGATAAATTTAAAATCTGGCAAATCAACTCATTAGAAACGCAAACACCAAAGGATGCCAGACTTAAATACATTTTTGTTTGAGGTATTTAGTGCTGACAAAAGTGGAAAGTCTTTACACTACCACTGAAGTTCTAGTGTTGTGGGTTTCTGTGCTGCATCACACCTGACTTGGATCAAAGGATCAGACATCAAGCTCTGCACAAATCTGCTAATTAAGTCTGACGTGTGTCAGGTGTGTTGCTACCTGGTTGCAATGGGGACACCTCACAGCATGCTCCCTAGGGCTGGAGTTGCCTTCTTCTGCTCAAGTCAGTCAGTCATTTTCTTTACCTGCTTAATCCAATTAAGGGTTACGGGGAAGCTGAAGCCTCATTTGGACGAGAGGCGAGGTACATCCTGGACAGATCACCAGTCCATCGCAGCGTTTTCTGTCTCAAGTTACACACATGAGTGGGACAGAATTTCTTTATTTGAAAGTTGGGAGAGTTGTAATTGTGAAATGGCCTTTCACAGGTTAATTAACAAACAAACAAAAGCAAAGAGTAAACGTCTCAGTAGTGAGTACATGAGTTCCTCATCACTACCTTTATATTTACATACCCACTGAGCTTGTTTTCATTGCCACACATCAGCTGTATCTTTTGCAAAGTACAGCTGTTGAACTGTTCCCTGCAAGTAAAGAGATGTAAGCAACAAACAAATGATTTTAATTTCATATGTATGAAGCAGCAAGTTATTTATTTGGTTTAAAGGTACAAAATCCTCTTGAAATTAAGGAATAGCTGGGAAAACTGTTCAAGATTTTTTATAGCTCATTTTATGAACAAGACAATTCAAAGTGCTTTCCATAAAACATTACCACAATAAAACCATAAATTATATTGAAATAATTAAAAGCATAATAAGTTCAAAGTTACTTTTCAGATTTTATGCACAGATGTTTGAGAAAAGCACCCCTACTGAAACATAATTTTACACTTTATTGGCTTTTTCAGGATCTATCTTGCATCCTGTCGTCTCTCTAAACTCTCTCCAGCAGGTAAAAGTTCAATTTGCTATTTTCCCCATTTCTTTCTCTTTCTTTTCCTCACTTTCTGTAATAATAGTGTCATGGCTAAATGGGCGATGGGCATTCAAAACACTCATAATATTGATGTCCATTTGATGCAGCAAAAGGCAGCTGTCTTGTGATTGTTTGGGCTGGAAAATGTCAAAAAGCAATGTTGGGTTTTGTTGCACATTCTGGAGAGCAAGACTCACAGAATTCTTAGAAAGTGATTTTTTTTATGTTACCTTTAAAACCCAACTGGAACAGCAAGATCTTTCTGTCAACCTTTCCAATAAATTACTTGCCTTTTAAAGACATAGATTCATATTAACAAATGAAACAAAATAAAGAACCAACCAATAAAGAAATGATTGGGCTTTGGGAGTTTATTGGGCTTAGCTTTGTCTACATTACAGCGAGTCATAATACAAGCTGCAAAATGATTTATTTAGCGCTTGAATAAACAACGA
Organism: Pseudomugil gertrudae; assembly: GCA_037177535.1. NCBI lineage: Eukaryota > Metazoa > Chordata > Actinopteri > Atheriniformes > Pseudomugilidae > Pseudomugil > Pseudomugil gertrudae. The sequence goes on along the minus strand of JBAMHV010000012.1, from coordinate 6,496,004 downwards.
GCTTTAGGCTCATCCTCTAAATTTGCAGTCACACATAAAAGAGCTTATGACAAGAAAATGAAGACTCCTCCAGACTGTTGGGATAGATTGTGAATGAGAGGCATCTCTGACTGAGTTAATGATGGAAGCATTGGACCTTTGAATCCATTGTGAAACCATTCGGCTCAGATCACTTAGATTATACAAAATGACAGATTCGGGTAATTCATGATTCATTTGAAGGAGTTTTAAAATGTTCATGTGCACTTGAGTTAATTCCAGTTTGCACCCGTTGCGTTAATGTGGATTTTCAAATGTGACTTTCTCTCGAAGCATTCTCGGTTTTCTTTATTTGGACCACTAAGTTAATTCTTATCCATGAATTTACACAGTGTCAACAGCCTTGATGAAATGTAACACAAAGTGTAAATAAATTGGAAAAAAACCCAGTATTTGATGAGAACTACCGTGCCAGTTTCCATCTGTTGGTACTGTTTGAAGCACTTGGTGGGTGAACTTTTCTGATCACCTCCGCAAACTTCTTTCCACTCGTCTGTGGATTTGAGCTGTTGCTTTATGTAATCCCAGACAGATTGTATTATGAGATCATGGCTCCGGGGAAACACCATCTGTTGCAGGACTGCTTGTTCTTGTAACGGAGGATTGTTCTTCAGCATTCTGGCTGTGTTTCAGGTCAGTACCATTCTGGTTGAAACATTTTGGGGCTGATAAATATCTCTACCTGGGGTGTACATAATGAGTACAAATTAAAGTGCCTCAAACTCCTGCTCTGCATAGTGTATTTTTTAAATACATCAAGTTAACTTATTTTTTATGTCTTATTTATAAATGGTTCTTGTAGCATTTAGATTAGACTAAACAGATGTACTGGGTTTACTGGATCAGCTAACAGAAGGCCACAGACGCAGCATGTCAATATTTACAATTCAAAAGGTTTTACACTACAGGAGGTAATCATTAAAAATTTTCAGTAACAAAAGAGCCCTGTAAGACACTGGAGTCTGAAAACTATGGCTATTGGCCGTAAAAGTGGTCTGACCTTCAAGTTCTCCTGTTTTGTCAACTGTATTTACTGAAATAAAAGGTGCCACATTTCAAGCAAGGGTATAAAGTTGGCAATGCCCTTTTGTATCTAGCGTGGCATTGATGGAGACTGCTGACACCGTCAGACAGACCAGAGTGTTAAAGATTTAAAAGTCTGAGTCAATGTAGTATCAGTAGTGTGTGGACGAAAAAGTTCAAAGTTTCGTGTCCTCTCAAGGGTTCATAACCAATTTAGCTGTTAAAGATTATGACTGATAGGGTCGTTTGTGCGCCGCTGGTTTCCATCACCTGCCAGGAGAAATGACGGACTATTTAACAGCTAAATGCTTCACATCGTTTAACTGGATTTTTTCTGTTACAATGTCCTTGTGGACTCGTTTCTTTTACTTTTTTAAAACTTTTCTTTCTGTCGCAGAATCACAGAGTGTGTAGATAAACCACAACTGAGTGAAACTTAATAGCATTTAATAACAATAAGAGGTAGAAGTACCAATTCAAATAATGATCATTTTCAGGTTTGAAACTATTACAATAATATTTATGACTTTTTAAAACCAATTTAAACCAGTTTTATTCTTTTTTATATATCACTTTTTTAAAAACAGTTTCATATGACAAAATGTGCTATAAAATGACAGTCAGGTGATGTTTATCCAGGAAGCAAATTGAGTGAACAAACAACAAAAACAAGCAAACAAACAAAAGAAAGATCACATTAGTTTAAAAAGTAAAAGTGCACCGACAGCTGCTTTGTTAGGTACATCTGTTCAACTGCTTGTTAACAAAAATAATTAAATACACATCTAAATACACGACAGCATATTAATTCCTTCAGGCTTGTCGACATGAAGGGGTTGAAACTAACATTTTACTTTGGCTGTTAGATGGACCGATCAGAAACTGCTAAACTACGGAGTTTCACACACAAAAACTCAAGTGTTTACAGAAAATAACTGGATGAAAATGACTTTCAATACCAGAGGTCAAAGGATAATATGCTTACTGGTTGGAGATTGTAGAAATTTAATAGTTTCTCAAATAACCACTGGTGACAACGCAGGTATGCAGCATACAACCTCTGAACATGCAACACGTCCAACTTGAAGCAGATGTGCAACAGCAGCGGAGGATCACACTTTATCACGGCTGTGAACTAAAAACAGGAAAATCAAGGCCACAAATGTACAAAACTTGATAGTAGAAGTTTGGAAAAGAATTGCATCGTGTGAGGAGTCTTAATTTCAGCTGCCATATTCAGATGTGAGATCTTTTTCTTTCTTTAACAGCACAGTGTTAAACACACACACTGTTGGGATTTAGATTTTATTTGTGTCAGTTACCTTCATCTGTACCGGATCTCAGCTTCATGTGGTTGCTGAGATGAAGGATGTGTCCCATGGCCATCTTTGGCATATTTGAACAAACAAAAGGAAGTAAAACATCCTGAATTAAATGTAGAGGAGTAGGAAAATACTACAAGTACATTTTGTATCGTTCTCTAGTGGATAATAATCAGTTGCATTCACTGAGATAACAAGACAACATTAACTGGGCATCACTTCTGCAGGATGACAAGGGGTACGTTAAAAGGGAATGACCTTGGGTTAAGTCTACAGTCTTTAAAAATTCAAGGGCCTCCACAATACGCAGCCCTATTATTTTTACCCTGAACTGCTGTCAGTTTAAAATAGTTCATTTCAAAGAGTCGCTTTGCACACACAATGCAGCTTACAATGAGAGTGGATGACTCAAAGGGTGACAGAGGTCACTCGTGTCACTCCTATTTTCTGTCACATAAAATATCCCCCATTGTTACTGAGGCATCTTTTTTTCTTCTTCTTTTTTTAAGTAACCTGAGTAGATTTTGGAATAAAAGTTCAAATAGCCAACCTTTGTGCCTGGATGCACCACTTCATGATGCTGAGAAACAGTTTTTTTTTTACATGAAATAAGCCTCAATGCTACACACTCATCAGTCAATACTATTGTCTTTAATAGTGTCAACGACAAACCGGAGTGTGTACGGAGTGGAGAGAGGAGGCTGTTTGATTATTACAGACAAAAAGGGAGGGAAGGTGTTTGTGTGCTACACCGGGGGATTGCCTACTCAGTGTGTGTCTATATGTAGCCTATGTGAGACAAGAAAAGGAGATCAAGTGAGCTACAAGTCTGATCCATACGTAGAGCTGCATCCCCTCCCCTAAAAAACGGTTTATGACTGAACATCTGGATCGCAGTGCGCTCCCGTATCCACAGCCAATTAAAAAAGAGCAAGCAATTACTGTGCATGAGGATCCGGACACGTGCAGATCTGTCACCTCGTCAAGTTTGTAAGAGACACGTGTAGATTTTCGGACTATGTTTTCAGCCTTTTAAAACATTTTCAGCACGTCGCCTGTGTGGATTACATGAGGGTGTTTGGAGATGGACGGAGTGCGTCAAGCGAGCGCGTACAGTATCCAACAAGTGGATGATTGAATCTGCTGGTTGCAGACCATCATTGGAACTAACAACACATGCATTCAGCGGATTCGTAGCCTACATATAAAAAACAATTGTTCGGTTCACATGAGAGACAAATATCTCCCACTAATCAGCTCAGATGTGGAGCTTGTCTGAAGCTGTTGGTGATGAAGCCGCGTCGTGCGCAACCTCGGTTTTAGGTAGTGCCCTTTTGTCTGCGACTTTATGGCTTCCCAAGCATTAATTTAATCTACAATGAGGTAAGACACCTCTTCATTTTCCTGTTCTTCATTTACTGACCAAAGGGGACATTAACGCGCTGCGGAACCCACCGCTTCCCGCCTCATTCCTCTCCCCTCATCCATGGACTGGTTTTTCCTTCCCTCGGTGACCGTGGGGGGAAGTTAAGATCTTCTTTGTAGATCTTTCTTTAATGACGAGGGTGCAGGTGTCAAGCAAAGGTTGCAGTCATGCCGATGCATCCAGTCACCTCCACGTTGATGTACCGGGGCATCTGCACCATCCCCGACATCCTCTACAGCGCCCCGGTTAACCTGCCCGAAGACGAAGTTGAAGGTGAGAACACACCTGTTCGCTCAGATCTGAAGGTTATTAAGACACATTTGTAAGCAGAGGGTTGTTGATTTATGACATGTTGGTGACAGTTTATGTGGTCCTCTCATGCCGTGGAGTTGTGTCAAACAGACGCGCTGTCAGGACCTTGGACAGCGCTCACCCTGCTTGGAAACGACGTGACTCTTAAATTGGTGTTTTGTTTTTATTTGTGACATTGAAATCTGAAACACAATGTCCAACATAATCCCACGTTGTCATAGTCGTACGCAGATGTCACCTCATTTTCTTTTAATTTCTTCAAGCTGAATATTTTCAACCAAATTTTTTTATTTAAGAAACAAAATGCATCCTTATAAAATCCCTCCTCTAAAAACAGCAGTAAAGCACTGGCCTGGTGGGTGGAAACTGGGGTTTGGGTGATGATATCTCTGACCCATAAAGCCTGGCAACATACACTTGGTAGTGGTCCAGAAATGGTTTGTTATGTAATCTTTTTTATGTATACATGTTAAAATCTTTGTGCAATGTCTGTGATGATTAACTCAATATCTACAATGAGAAGAAAAAGAAGTTGGCTATAATATCAGTTTACACTGTACATTCCTTCCTCAAGCAGTGGCATTAAAAACAAGCAAAGAGAGAAACACAAAAGCTAATCCTGTATTAGAAATCAATATGTGAAGATTATTCATACCTTTGTTTGTGAAACTTGCAGCATTCGTTAGAGAACACCTGAGACATTAAAGTCCTCATAATCCAGCACTGAAGCTCACCACACCTCTCAATCTTGTTACCTTAAAATCCACATTTATAAGAAAACAAAGCTCTGACACATTTTTAACCATTTTGACACCTTTTTGTGTTTAGCTGAATTTTGAAGAGTGACATATCTCTGGTTATATCCAAGCATGCAACCACAATTAAATCTTTATTAGCTACATTAAGACGCTTATGGTGATGGCAGCACACTCCTTTGTCTCACACACAGAGGTTAGCATTAATAAACCCACAAACACAAATAAGGATGGCAGGAAAACATGACTCAGTGTTGTGAATGATATTAATTAGTGAGCTAAGTGAAAGAGACCAAACACTAAGTGGTTTTAATTCCAAAAGGTGTCCAAAGCCTGAACAGGATTTTACACAGCAGCATTTTCAGGTTTCAAAGAGCATCAGTGACACCCAGAAGTGAGAAGAGGTACAGGATAGATAAAATGGCTTGGTGTGCCTATTTTCTTTATTCTTTAGATACTTTTTTTAATCCATAAATCTAATTCTGTGAAAAAATAGAGATTGCAACAATGATGTTTGTTTAAAAGACACATTGTACACATACATATGTGAAAACATGACTGTTTCATATATCATTCATTACTATGAGCTTCACAAACGGCAACAATCCACTTTCCTCTCTATCCCCCCAGCAGTCTCCATGTCATTTTAACTTTAATTAATTATACCCACTTGTCCCAGTTGCATGTGTCCTGTTTTGAGACTAAGCGAGACATTCAGACTTTACATCTCAGCTCACACAGTAACGGTTTCACTGAGGAAGCTCAGATATTTTGTGAAGTGTGGAGAGCCTGGGGTAGCACACAAGCAACAGAGGCTGTTTCATCTGTTGGAGAGCATCAGTAATCCGTTGTGAGAGAAACTTTAAAGGAAAAGTTATTAAAGGGACGGACAATGGTTTTGTTTGTTGTTAACCGAGATTTTTAAAAGGGTTTTTTTTCTTAAGAAAGTGTAAAATGGGAGTGACATAAACCTGGCAAGGCAGATTGGTTGGGTGGTTGAACAGCTGCAGGGTGACAGTCATGTTCCAACCATCATATTATCTTATCATCTTATTATTATTATCATATTTACTTGAATTTCCCTCTGGGGATGGATAACGTGTCAATCGATCTCTATCCAGGATGGGAGATACCTTAGCAAATGAGATCCCTTAATAATTATTTTTCTAAATTTATAAATGATTAGTTTGAATGTTTGCTCTGTTTGAGTAACTTAAGAACAAACGAGGAAAGAATCATCGAGATTGAATCATCACGTTGCCGTGAGCATAATCATTCACATACTTGCTCATTCTACTGGAGTTGGTGAATTCGTGGGGTACAAACAAACAATTATTTTGGTGTGGGGGTGGATTTTGTTTCATTTGCAGAGTGCAGCGAAAAAAACTGACAGCAGCGTTATTGTAGATGAGCCTGTAAAGCATGTTTACTCATGGAAACCTATCGTGTTCACCGTCGACCCCGTGTTTACTGCCTCTATGGGTTACTTGCATATTGCAGTTTTCATATACTAGGCGTTCATTTCCATGAATGTGCACAAATAATGCTTTAAAACAAATGCAAACTTTATTTTGTGATTGGTTTGACATTTGAAGTGGGCGTGGTTAGTGCAGAAAAGCCTGAAGTGGACAGGTCCTGCTTCTGTAGTTTTAGATATTCCAGGTTTAATGAATGTTTTAATAAAACAGCTGATCAAAGTGGTAAGAAAGATGATGTATATAACACATGTGGCATTCGAAGACACAAACACATGTGCACATCCCGCCCTGCCATGGACAAATGATCTAGTTAATTACAAAATAATCAGGTCAATTGTTTATAACACATAAAAGCACAGACATCCCAGCAGAAGCTTTACATGAAGTATGAATGTGTGAATAAACAAATCCAGTTAGGTCTTTTTTTCTTTTGCAGGTCTTGTTCTCCTGCAGTATGGAACAAGCTTAAGAGCCAAAGAAATGAGTTCACAGAGAGAAAAACATGCAAGTCAGACCTGAAATGAATCCATGCTAATGGAGTCTTTATTTAGAATCTGCCTTTATATCTTCTCAATTATTACACATGTCTAAAGCTATATGACCACATTTTATTAGTCTGTTATGTAAACATTTCACCTTGAACAGATATCAAAAGATATAATTTGTTTCAGTATAATTATAGCAACGGTTTTACAAAGAAAAAAACAACTATAGGAATTTACACTGAAGCTTAACGGCTACCTGGACAGTTAAAGTTTATGCAGATCTTAAATAAAAACTAAAGATTTGAATGACAGAATATCAAACACTCTCAAGAATATGGACAAAACAAAGCAACTTGGTAAAGAGGATAATTAACATCACAACGTGTTGCAAATCCTTGTGCACATTCTAACAATATTCCAGATTTTCCTCATTCTGTACAGTGATGAAGCTGTCCTGTAATTTCCACATTTTATCCCTCACCAGTTTACCCCACAGCCTCTTCAACATACCAGGAGAAAACATTAAATATTTATTTAATAAATGCAGTTTTTACAAGTGTGTTCCACAGAATTCCAAAAAAGGAGCAAGCAATCTCAACCAAACATTGCAGACTCTGCTGTCTTTGATTAGTTTTAAATCCTTATTTATACTTAGCCACATTTTAGTACCTTTCGATTAGATTTTGACAGCAGTGACGTTTCACAAATGGCTTCTTGATGAGAAACTTGCTGTTGGAGCGGCAGTGGCTCGTCAATGCTCTCATCTCCTGAGAGACGGACGAGAATTGGCTGGAAGAGTGAAGTGTCACATAGATCAGCTCGACCGTCAGGCACACGAGGCTTTGTCATGCAAAGAAATGACACATTAGTGAATGTGTGTATGTGTGAGCACATGTATGGAACAGGAGGCTCAGGCCCTGTTGCCACGTGTGACCATGGACTTGATTTTCAATTACTACCATCGACTCTCCTGGGAATGGTACAATAGCATTATACTTTGCAGCTGACAATACTGTCACAGCTATTATAGTTACAAAACCATTTTTTTAATCCTTGATAAATGTTTAATGGTTCTTTGGTGATAGCAAGTGCCTAAATGCAGAGTATTGTGAGCATGAATGCATGAATTGAACTCCACATTTTCTGTTTCTCCTCCTACACAAGAGGGAAAAGCATTTGGTCATATTACAGGAGCTCAATATAGTTTAGACCTCCTCCTCCACTACACAATCACACACACACACACACACACACACACACACATGCTCAGTGTCAATATCACTGCAGGTGGAATTAAGTGGGTAGCCCATTTCCACACTGCCTAACAACAGCCTTTTTGGAAGTTGCTTTGAAATAGTCCCAGGGTGGAGCTTAAAGCATTTGCAACATTTCCCAGAGTGACATTTGTGTAATCAGATGCCAGCAGTTTTTCTGTGGACACAAGCTCTGAAGTTAAGACAGGATTTTTTTTCATCTTTGTTTCTCTCAGTATACAGTATAACGCATGTATTTCTGGTGAAAACTCTTACTTATTACCAAAAACAGTCATCTTTAAAGCTGAAAAGAAGCTGTATTTTAGCACCATTTCACAAATTAGGCTCATATCTCTTCTGATACTGAAAAAACCTCTCCAGAGCATTGTCCCCAAAACCTTAAAATATCTTTAATAGTTTTGGAACAGTGTGGAAAACTCATTTTATACATAAGCAGTGAATAACGTTTGACTTTAAAGTAGCTACATGTAACCCTTTGAACTTAAAAAATGTGTTTCTGACTCATTTTGATGACAGTAGTAATTATTACATACATTCCTGGGGTTCTTGTTGCCTTGCAAACCTCTGGTTTAAATGAAACTGCACCATGTAGCTCTTGCTTAGTCGGCACTAAGTTGGATTTTGAGCAGTAGAGTTAACCAGCGTATACGTGGATATACAGAGTTTTTTTTTCATTCAGCATTAGGTATTCAAACTTTTGACCCCCTTTCATGTGTGCTGTTCAGTTGTATCTGTGAGCCTAACACGGTGAGGCCATGATCCACCCTACTCTGCCTCTTACTGGATAGTAGTCACTGCCTTCCCTGTTTAAATGATTTAACTTTAAAACCAGTATGACTGATGAGTCAATTTGAAACAGAGTACGCCAGAGAAAACATTTCTAGGCGACAGGATTACGTCTGCATGTTTATTTAAATTTTTTTTATATTCAATATGAACGAAGATGCAAACAATTCAAATTAAAATATACTTACAAATACAAAGATCCACCCATATGCAGCTCAGCTAATGTTACCAATACTACACTGGTGCAGTTAGCCAGCAATTCTGTTAACGTTTATTTCTAATGATGTGGCATCTGAGATGTCTAATTAGATGTGGTGGCCAGTGCCACCTTGGTTACCCCTTTAGCTCAGTCCCTGTAAGTGGTTATCAACACACTGGATGTTTTGAACATGCTTTATGGTTGAGAGGAAAAGAAGGAGAAAAATGGACAAAGCTCGTGATAAGACAAGAGTCCACATCTGAATGACTTTTTCTGACCAGAGAGATCACAGAGTACAAGTAAGATGCAAGATGGATTCCACATTACTCATCATAAGAGAACCGAGAAATGTCTGCGCATAACTTGTGCTCCCGCACAACCAAATTATCTAGTACCAAACAGTATATTAGGGAACATTTCTTTATATATATAGCAGGTATAACTAAATCGTAACACTGTTGTCAGTTTGTTGTTTGTTGGCCAGGGTGAAAACTTCCAATCCATTCATATACAGTCAATGAAATTGTGACATTAAGGGGTGTAAATCCATTCATTACACATTGCCAAGCTGCTGAAATGAAGCTGAACAAAAAGATAATTTGCCAGTGGTCTAATGAGTGAATTTACTGGTTAAAAACAACTGCGTTATGACTGCAATTTACTGAAGATATAAAGCAAATTAAATTCTAACAGAATCAACATTTACATGCCATAGCCATTCCTTTTGGAAGCTAAATGTCAATACAAATTAGTTTCAGCTACTTTACATGTCTGCAGGCATTATTCATCGACACGTACGGCATAGCCTGTCTGAAAATGAGAAATGCAGGAGAATTTGATGGACATCTTGTGTATGTGAAGAGCTCCTGTTATGTAGATGAATTAGAAAAATAACATTTATTATATTGCATTTAATGTCTGCAATGAAATGACTAATCAACTGTTTTTATTTGTACTTAATCAACTGCCTCCACATCCGTTTGTGTTCTTTTTTGTCACCGTCTCAAAAGCATGAAAGTGTATCAGAAGCCAAACTTGGCACAGGCCCAGCAGGGACAAAACATCCCAAAAAGCTTTTTAAACTCACAGAATAACTGTCTGCAGGAAACAAAAACAAATGCAATCGACAAAGGATCTGAACTTACGTCATATGCACCATTAAGTTTAACATCATTTGCAATAAAGTGAAACTGTTAAATAAAAACTGGGTTGAAAATGTTTGTTTTACTGAGCCTGCAACAGGTTGTGCATTGATAACGGATCAGAATCAGTCAGAATCTGCTCGTTTCTACCTGAACTGGTAGGTACAGAAGGATAATCAGACTTCTCAGAGCATTTTGTTTTGCCAAGTGGATTAGATTTCAGCTGTTAAATTTGAGCATGTAAATGGAAAGCCTTTTGCAACTGTGTTTGCTGTTCCCGGCAGATTCACTGCAGCTGCAAAAGGCTTTGACTGACAGCTGCTCAAAGAAACACCGACACCAGCGTGTTCCTAATGGCATAAACTGCCTGTGAGGCGCTGTTGATGTTTCTGCTCAACTCCTACAGTAGATGCAGGCAGCAGCAACATTGACTCATTTCTTTGCCTCGAGGTGGATGGTTGACTTCCATTCCTTCGGAAATACGAATACAAATGAAGATATTTAAAGACATCTGCATTTGCTTGGCAAGATGGGGATCATGCAGATAAGGTATATCTCTGCCGCAGGATCAGTGGGTGTTGTGTGGGCGTACTTCTAAGGGGTCAGCTGAGGCTATTTGCAGTGTACACCGCTTCCATGATTTTAGACAAACACGGATAACAAAATGACCAGCCGTGATGGAAATGGAAACTCTGGTTTATTTGGAGAATTGTGGAGTGTTTGGATGAACCAGACATGTTTAGCAAAGCCAAAATGCTTATTTTTCCTCATGTGTTTACCTCAGCTATTGACTGCAATTAGCAGGGCTCTCTCCCAGGAAGTCAGAATTAGCTCAGTTATTATTTTCTTACTGGAAAACAGCATGCTTTACTTTTAAATTGGATTCCCTGAACAAACTGTTTGGCTCCTTGCACAGATGAGTGCTTTTATTGCTTCCTGTGGAAGAGGTTTTTGCTTTCTTTGGTTTTTCTTAATAAATTTAGACTCGTTTCTTAAAATATTCAAATGAGAACAAAGCATAAGCTGATAAGTGCAGATGTTTTTAAATAAAATTTCCAACACCAACAATTTCCAAGCACACATCCAGTAATTCTGCCATGCTTGTACAAGTCTGACAAGCATTCCTTTAGAAGTCAGAAAGCTTTTGTTAATGATGAACAAAAACGAAAGATGAGCAGCATCAACAGCACTCCCTGATGTCGATATTTAATTACTCCAAAGACAATGCCTGTAAAATATGCGGTTTTCAGAGTTCCTTGTGGAAAGATGTCAGATTTGTACTGGTGCAGGATGGGCAGATGATGTTGGAGTAAAAGTGTCAGACCTCTGATGAAAGTACCCAAGAGGTTTTTGAGAAAATAAAACTAAGTGATACGATTCATTTTGGAAAATGGTGCAGTGTGTGGCATTACAGATGTGTCAAAGCGATGGCAGCCATAAAAGCAGCTGTGTGTACGTACTCTGAAAATAATAAATCTCACTTTGTTTGTTTCCCCGTCACTCTGCGTGTAGTCCTCAACTGTCACGACCCGGGCAGTCAACGTGACAAATAAAGAGGGGAGGACACGCTGCTCCAAAAATACAGATATTTATTTAA
>JBAMHV010000012.1:6462437-6473493 GCA_037177535.1 Pseudomugil gertrudae | reverse complement strand
TTAGCTTGTCCAGTGTGTTATGGAGGGGGTGGGAGGGGTTGTCCCTGAGTGCCAGCAGTTTTGCCAGCATTCTCTCCGCCACCACCTCCTCCAGGGTGACAAGTTTAGAGCCGAAACACAAAACTGTCTTCTGGTTCTGGAAAGCGAACATCGGCCTCTCATCTTTTCAGAGTGAAACAAAGTTAGCAGTTACAACTGGTTGTGTTTTGGAGCTGAAATTATTACTAATGTTTTCATAAGAGCTTTATTTTTTCTGTATAAATTTGTGACAAAAAAGACATTTCTATGGTTTAGCACTGAAACCATGAATAACTTAACACAGAACCACAGCACACTATGAAAAAAGACAAACCTCTCAATACTGAGACGCTTTAATTCAATGGTTCCCAAAGTTTTTCTGCAGGGCCATATTTTCAAAAACAATACTGTTTACCCCCCCCCCCCACACACACACACACACACACACACACACACACACACCACCTCCCTTCCTGAAGTATGCAACATGTTTGCACCTGTGGGCCACAGTGGAAAAGCTTAGGAATCAATCCACTAGGATTTTTTGCTTTCTCCACGGCAGCAGAACATATTACTTGGTGGCTATACTTAGCATCAAGCTTTTTCACATTTTGGCAGCAGGAAAATAAAATGGCACAGGTTTGGTTGATCCTCATGAAACTCAAAACACAAGGCAAAAGTTTGGCGCTTACACATGGCTGTGGTCGCAACCCTTTCTCAGTGGTATTTTAATGTTTTCTGTAACTTTGCTGGTGGAATTTGCTCTATGAAGCTGCCAGTCCTCATGTACTTCTGACTCAAGCCCTTTTACTGCATAACAAATAAGTCTTTGGTGCAGAGAACATTCCCCCCTTTCATATCCTGATTTGCTGTAATACCTTAGCTTCTGCTTGCATGCGTGTCTTTTCTGCAGAGATCCGTGAAGCCTTTAAAGTCTTTGATCGTGATGGGAATGGCTTCATTTCAAAGCAGGAGCTGGGCATGGCCATGCGGTCCCTTGGCTACATGCCAAATGAGGTGGAACTGGAAGTCATCATCCAGAGACTTGACATGGATGGTAAGGCTGGGTTTTATTGTCTGTTTACAATAACAAAAAGAAAGGAAAGAAAAGAAAAAGAAGATTGTAAAAGTTTTCTCTACACCAAAGTGCACCGCAGGAGGCAGTGGCCCTAGCAACATTGAACTCTAACTGTTCTTTTTCACGCAGGTGATGGCCAGGTGGACTTTGAGGAGTTTGTTACTCTCCTGGGTCCAAAGCTGACAGCAGCCGGATTACCAGACAAGTTCAACGGCACTGACTTTGACTCAGTATTTTGGAAGGTGCTCATTATTTTGGACATCATTTCCTGCTTATTAGACATAATGTAGACAGGCAAGCCAGAGGTGAAGTCCAACTTTTACTGCACAATCATTAAAAGTTCCCATGAAATCCAGTTTTATTTGTCATTCACTGGGTGCTTAAAGGATCAGCTTTATATTGCTGTAATAGGACTTTTACTTAGACAACAACTTTCATCTAAAGTAGATATTAAGCTTACAGAGATCATCATTAGATAATCAACTTTTCACTTTTATAATTAGGGTTATGAAGCCTTTGTCAAAGCTGCCTTTGTTGTAGCTGCATGATGCAGTTGCAGGAGCACGTCAGACAGCTCCATACTGTGTATGAAATAAGGGATTTAAGCAACTTTCTGGTGCATCCAGTGTATTTAGGAAAAAAGAAACCTTCTAGGAAAGTCAAGATGCCTCAGGCAAAGTTGCACAGATTGTATAGCTTCACTCACATAATATTATATAAGAGACGTAGTAGTAGTATCAATCATGTGCAGCTTGATTGATCATAAAGAGCCTCCGGTTACGCTGCTCCACTCGGCTCAGGCTGAGCTGGAAATGACTAACACATATGAGCTGTCCAAACCACCACACATCCTGGACTGATATTTTAAGAGATATTTTTGTTTGCAGCTTTGGTCTAAATCAATAAATCTATTTATATGGTTTTAAGTTTACTTAATATAATTAGAATTTCTGACATTGGCAAAAATGTCTTCTTTGATAATTTAAAAATACTATTTAATGTTAATTTTATCCCAATAAATGAAAAATATCTGAAAGTCATAATATTTATCATGTGACACGTATGTCACGGCACATTTAATGCAAGGGCAGCAAATTTGGCATTGGGAGGGCAAGAAGAGTGGCTCACACAGCCCTGTTTTGTTACCCTAATTTAAGATATTTATTTGCAGTCATGTAATTGAGTGAATATAAACTAGCCAACCTTTATAATGCAACAGTTTCTATTCTATTTCTTTTGTTTAATTTTTGTTTTTTTTTTTAGACTAAATGCAGGATTTTTTTTTAATTATTTCTTTAATTCTATGAGTTGAAGACCTCTGTTGGCTTCATCATTTCATTTTAGTATCGTAGCCTACAGAGAAAACAGTTTATACATATATTTGCTGTTCTAGCTAGCTCTATTTTCTTGCACTAGCTAGTCAGACGCGCTAGCTCTTTTCTACATAGTAAGCGACATCTGGGGCAGCAATACAGAAAAGAATCACAACAGCATTAAAAAAGCAGAGCAGAACATATAGCAGCAATGTTAAAGAAAGCACAGATCTGTGTGACTGTGGCGCTTCTCTGCAAAATAACTTGCAAGTGGAACACATTAGGAAGTTGATATGGAGTTTATTTTTTCTTTTTTTTAGTACTATTACTAGCTCACATCCTTTACATATGATGCAAAAATGTATATGTCAAAGCAATACTCTCAAAATATAAACTTCTAATTCTGAAGATCAGAAAATGGTTTTTAGGGATACTATGTAATTAAGGCCTAAAGATGAACTTTAAACATAAACCAACTTAACAGTGAAAATACCATCTTATTATATGTTGTATTATTGTGACATGTATGTGAACAAACCCTATTTTGTGTATTTTTGTATTTTTTAAGTGTACATTTTTGGTGAGCATCTGTTTACCATGCCTGCCAGCCCATGCCCATGTTAATGTGCTGTTGTGTGTGTGTGTGTGTGTATCTTCAGTGTGACATGCAGAAGTTGACAGTGGAGGAGCTGAAGAGGCTTCTTTATGACACCTTCTGTGATCATCTTTCCATGAAAGACATCGAGAACATCATTATGACAGAGGAGAATCACATAGAGAACCCAGAGGACTGCCAGGTGGATATAGACAGTAAGAAAGAAACCCCTATTTATTCATTTATTTATTTATTACATTTAGTTATTTATGTGTTACTTGTGTCTGGAACATGTTGCTATGTGATGTGGTGAGAACCCTCAAAGTAATCATATTAATAATTTAATTTAAAAATGACTGTATTTTGGAAAAGTCATGAGCTTTTCCTCAGTTCTTGATAAATTACAGAAATGTTGCGATGCACATGAAAACACGATAAAAAGGTAAACAAAATGAGCCTGAAAGCTAATCTTTGGTTTGATCACATTCATTCTTCAGCAAAGTGTGAATCCTCTTTGGCTGCCTTGTGATTCCTTTAGGTAGTAATAAGTCCACTTATTCAAAGACTTTTCAAAACTGTTCAAAAGGATCCTGAACTGCTTAAATAAGGCCGAGGCCCAGACTCAGATGACTTTGTATGACTGTAAGACCCTTCAGTAGACACCGTCTCTAGTGGGACCACACTAAACACTATTAAATAGTTAAAAAATGTGCAGACTAACTGCGTGTTAAAGGTAAAAGTGGCTACAGAGACACACATGTAAAAACTGAATAATTTAGCCATAGCCATGATGTTTTTCTAATGCAAACTAAATGATGCGACAGCCAGCCAGGAAATAAAATCATTTTTATTGGAATTATATGCAGTCATGGCAGCCTTATAAATGACTTCCATGACTGTGACGACCGTGTTGTCAAAGGATTTTTAAAAAGAGAAGCGTTTCAGTTTTGTGTAACTGGAAAAGATGTTTCAGCTTATGCCTCACAAATATACATGTGTGAAAGGACTTCCCTGGGCTGCTCCATCCACCTGCACCTACTTTCATAGTTTTAAAGATGATATCTGTTCTGATGCAGAAACACATGAGAAACACGGCTGATTCTGCCCATTTGTTGTACCAAGATGTCAGAAAGTTAGCCTGTAACTTCTGTTCTCCAGTTGACCAGTTACCTAAAACTTTAGGGATACACTGGTCACCATTAATATACAATATGAATCAGATTCATTTAAACATTTTGTTTTTGTTGACAAAAAACAGGCAATATCGTCTTTACAGCCAGAAGTGAAAATTATTTGAATAAATCAAAACTTAAGTCCATTTGAAAACGTTAGAAATAGGTTGTTTGTGTTGGTCTGTTATTGCTGTGCAGGGTTGCAGAACTGCTTTTATTTTGATGCACTTTAAATATGTCAAATATGTACAGTATTTTGCATATATGACCTAAAAAGAGATCCCGGAAACATCATTCCTCAGTTGCACAAAAGTCAATAATTTCTTTATTCATAAAAATATTAGTAATTTTATGATTTAATTTGAAAACTCCTCAGCACTTCCTCTAAGTGCCAGCAACTTAGAATCAGCTGTGGACTGCATGCACCTTTTAACCTTTAGGTTTAACCATAGAACAACTGGGAAAAGTCTCATAAAAAACATCTGAAGTCTTTATTTGGCCCTTAAACAAAATCTGGAAGATTTTTAACTATTTATATTTCTTATATTTTTATTATTTATTACTATGTGATTGTATGTGAGATGTAGGGGGTCCTTAACCTTCCGGTATCTTCCAGAGGGAAGGAGACCAGTTTTATATGGTGAACAGCAGGGTTTACAATAACATTTCTAATGGCAGGTAAAATGTCTCAGAACCTGTATCAAATATTATAAGTTTGGCTTTATTTGAGATGTGAAACTATGTGATTGTTTTAACTTTGTGTACTGAGTCCTCACTCACAAGAAATGACTGAGTGCTGCAGTTTCAGCCGCCTACACAGACAGCATGGAAAATCCTGTTCTCCAGGGCTTATTTGAAACACAGATCCCTAACTGGAACAGAAATAGAGTTTGGTAAAAGGGAAATTTCTGCAGCAAAGGAATAAAAAAAAAAACATATAGCATACCACCGTATTACAAGTAAAGTGTAATTCAGAGCAAATCTATGTCTCAAAGGAGGAATTTTCCTTTAACGATCAATTTATAGAAGGGTGCCTTCAATGCTAATTCTTCATTTTATAAAGAGAAGATCTCTTCTTTTGTGGGGAAAAAAGACATTTGAAAGCAAGGGGTCTGCTCTGCCAGAAAACCTCTGCAGGGTATAAAGATGATTCGAAACACGAGACCACTTTTGAAAAGTAAGAGAATTTCAAACATAATAAATTTAATGGCTCAAGAAAAAAAAAATGGTGTAGTTTCTTCTCATTCTGAACCGGTTATTGTTCCCATGAGATTTCCTGCAAGTTCTCTTTTGTAATTGTTCTGCAGGTTTGTTTACACCTTTTATCTGAGAATCATTTAAAATGCCAATCATGTGCTAATCCATTTGTGTGCTGCTCCACACCTCCAATCAACAGTTTAATCTAGATGGAGTTATGCAGCATACGGGTGTGAAAGCAAATTTTCTTGGTCACATTAACTTTTTATTATGGAATTCATGTGATTGTAAGGTTTTGTGATGAGTTCTTCCATTTGGAAAATAATATCCGATATCTATCAACCATAAGCAAACAAACAAACACATTCAGTGAAACTTTAAGAACTTTGCTTTGTCTTCCCCTTTTTCTGTTTTTTTCCTTCCAGGCTCCAGCCCGACGCAGCAAGTCAAGCAAACCTGTGTACGCAAGAGCCTGATATGCGCCTTTGCCATTGCTTTCATCATCAGTGTCATGCTCATCGCAGCCAATCAGGTGCTGCGAAGTGGCATGAAATAAGAGCTGTGGGATTTTTGTGGCGTTGACCTCCACCTAAAGGCTACCCTACAGATAAATGACTGCTAAAAAAGTGCTTAAAAAAAGAAAAAAAAACAGACAATCACAGCTGCAAAAGAGAACAACTGATGACTGCAGAGCAACTGGAGTCACCAAGGACACAACACAGAGACTGAGACAGACAGCTTCAAGGACAATAAGACCTCACATCTAGAGAGACAGCTGTGTGTTTATAGTGGACAGCTGACTATACATATCAATCTTCATAAAATCAACCTTGACTACTCATTAGCTGTGTGCATTGAGCAGTGTTGCATTCAGTACGGTGGCAGCTATAGAGAGAAGTGTTGTAGCTGTTTTGTATTTGTCCAGTGTTCTATGTGGTTTATTATAACACAGTAGGGAGTATCAGTGAGATTCTGTGAGAACATTGGAGGAAATGTATTATGCGCAAGGTCTGGAGACTGCAAAGCTCTACTGTGCAACATTATTCCATAACACTTGGAAAAACCAATAGCTTCACCAGACAGATAATGCGGAAGGTTTGCAGGGAGGTGGATGCAATTGTATACAGTTTCACACATTCATAGTCTGCAGAGCTTCAGTCTGAGCTGGATGGAGCAGGGTGAAGAAGGTTAAGAGATTTCAGAAGGTGGTGCTGAGGTCTGATTGGACTGGTAACTATGCTGGACATGCGATTGACTCTTTCTGCTCTGCAGGCCTCAGAGGATTACCATCATCTATGCATGAAATGCATGGATTTATACTGTCGTCTTAGCACATTTGTAATAGCTCTGATCAATGTAGTTATCATTATGACTGTGTAACATAACTGTTTTAAAATCAGTTCATGACAACTGTGAGCAAGATGTATGTTGCAAGGAATAAGCAGTTATAAGAAAAGGAAATCATCTAACTGCATGAAAAAGAAGGGCTGCTTTAGGAAATGCTCATAACAGAAAAACAAAAAAAAACCATTAGGCTAGCTTAGCTATGGGTGTTTTGCCTTGCTCGGGGCTCGATCATCTCTCACTACCACAGGACAGGAGATATGTTAGAGAAGTGTCATTCAACCATTTATGAAATATGCATTTAAACTGGCCTGCTTGGTAGTGGGGATACAAAAGTGAAGGAATGTATTTTTTATTTTTTTGTTTCCCTCATCTGAATATGTTGCTGTAGAGCAATACCTGTATGTACAAAATACATCTCACTATGCTTTTTTGGAAAGACAAATCTCCGTTATTAGAGGACCTACTAATTGTTGACAGAAGAGTTCCTATTGTACAGTTTTGGCAATAGATAAGATCATATAGATCCTATACAGTAACTCAGCTCAGTCTGAAAGGGGCAAATACTGTAAAACCGTGCAATAAAATATAATATCTGTGAAGCACAACATCAAATTTAATATGAAGTTCAGATTCATGTGCACACATTTAGGTGACATCTGTCACTCCCAGTGTCTACTGTGCATATATCCCAATTACCAAAGCTCCAGAAGGATCCGTGATCAGAAAACTGGCAAACCGAGAAGTAAAATTAGTCAAAAGCAATTGTATAAAAAATTATAAGGAGAAACCAAAGAACCCGAGTTTTATGGCGGCTTTACCCAATCACAGCATTATATTATTGGTACTTCATCAGGAAAGAACACATGTCTAGAAGGCCAGAAAAAAGTAACAGAAATAGTAAAAAAACTGTCTCACAAAATCCTTAAAGCTAACCGGAATTTTAATTTATTTGCATCCTCTAAAAGCATCGCCATTGGCAGCTCCGTAAACTCATATCTTGCAACAACTTGTGCCAAAATGAGACTTTCCTATCATCCAGATCCGGGATGGGTGGATTACACGACTCATTTCAGCAATTTGTCAAAAGTGTCAACTCTGTGGAGAAAGTGCTCGAAGAAAATAAAAGAGGAAAAGACCATTTACAAACTACCTTTGTTTCCATTTTGCACTTTAAGATGTGCTGCAGCACACAATAACTCACCTCCATGATTGTTTAATCATTTCCGAATTAACAAACCTTATCGAGAACATCTATTTTTGTGATAAGAATGTGCTGGACCAGAATATTGACTGAGGGTGAATGAAAATGTCTAAGTCAATAATGAAGGAACATTTCCAGGGGAATAAAGTTATATTCATTTAGTTTGTTGCCTTATTTTTTCAGATTTTGGTATTGTGTATACATAAAGTTACCATTTTTATTGTCTATACGTAGAGCAAATATTAAAACCTATTTATTTTCTTTTACAGATGGAAAAAAATGACCTTATACATGACCTTATTGATAGTCTGCTGAATGTTCTCTTTCCATCGTATGGCACTTTGATACGCGTCCTTGCAAAGAAAAAAAAAGTTTATTGAATATGTGATACCTGTTCATGTTTTCGCCAGATGTATTCTGTCTGTGAAATGGTATTTCACTTTAATAAAACCATACAACTACTGTGTCTCTGTTAGGTGTCTGAAATAAAAATCTATTTGTCAAATTCTCGATTGCGGAGGTTGAGATGTTTCTGTGAAACTCTGTGGATCGGCTTCATGTTATTGATTGACATCTTGACATTTCAGATTGAAATCCACAAGAAATGATGAATTTCTTTGAGGTTCACTGAACTGATAATTCTTAAGCATTGCTTTTTGTCATCTTCTGTCAATTTTTTAAATCAAAATCATCTCTTAAATCTCTTTAATAGAATAGAATAGAATAGTATGCTCACTCAAATTTTGTTCTCATTTAAAGACAATTTGAAAACAAGATTCTAAGATTGTTTCTCAGTTACTTTATTCTTTAACCAACAGTATTAAAGTTCTCAAATTGATTTGTTTTCCTAGGAGTGTACCTCTCCTGTCCTCGGCTCGAGTAATACAACCCTTCCATGTATTCCTGCTTCTGGCCCTCTTTGGGTTCCGTTTGTTTTCCCTTTGCTGTTGTCTTCCCATCCTTTTTCTGTCTTCTCCGGTTGGGTCCAGCAACATATGAACAATGTAACATAAATGTAACAATGCCAGAAACACATTATTAATAATATCTTTAAAGTGTGTTTTGTTAAAGCAATTAAATTAAATAAACTGTTTTGTGGGACTGCACGGTAGCTCCGTGGCCTCACAGCAAGAAGGTTGCCGGTTCGAGCCTTGGTTGAGGCGGGGAACCAACCTGGGAATCTTTCTGTGTGGAGTTTGCATGTTCTCCCATGTTAGCGTGGGTTCTCTCCAGGTACTTCAGCTTCCTCCCACAGTCCAAAGACATGCACCTTGGGAATAGGCTGATTGGACACTCTAAATTGCACATAGGAGTGAGTGTGTGTGTGCATGGTTTGTTTGTCTATGTGTTTTGGCCCTGTGATGGACTGGTGACCTAACCAGGGTGTACTCCGCCTCTCGCCCATTGTGAGCTGGGATTGGCTCCAACCCCCCCACAATATTATGTTATGTGCTAAAGACTGATTGTGAATCTTAAGGTTTACATTTTAATTTAAAACAGCATACACAAACACATGCATGCACAAATAAATAAATATAAAAAAGGAAACAATTTTTGTTAATAAATTCTATAATGTATATTTTGTTACGTTTAGGTTTAACAGGACACAATTGTAATTAGACTTGCTCCAAGTTAAGTCCCCCTTTTTGTTTAAAGCTGTAACATGTAAAATGTTTGTAGATCAGCAGTTTGTGAAATATTGACTCCCATTAATCAGTAGTCCTGCCTCCAACACATCTAAGATTTTTTTTAACTGCATACATTATGTAACTTAGCATCCATGTACAATACACAAGCTTTTCAGTGGGATTATGGAGAAATGTAGTATTATTTCCTCTGTAAACACATCCTGAAATAATACATTTTTCTCCAGTTGATTATTGATTTTTAACTACCCTAACAGCCTAAACATAAGCATTAGGACCTTTTTTCTTGGTTTTGAACCATTTCAGCTCTCATCTAGAAGGCTTCCCCAGCTCTAACAAGTACATGGAGACTTGGAAGGATCAGTATGATAAGAGGAAATGACGATAGACTCCAAAAAATAAAAGCCAAGACCAAGAATACTGGAACACATTCCTTAATAAAAATTATGCCTTAATCTTTCAGTGGTTCAAGGCTATCATTAATCACTGATAATGTCTGTTTTGTGCGTCCTTATCCAAACTGAATTCTGTTGTTCATCTGAAGTCATCAAATGGCTGCAAAATCATTTTGCCAGAGTGAGAATCAAATTTATCATTCCCAAAGGAGAAAATAAGCAAAAAAATATTTAATTTCCTTTGTCTCAACATGAATCAGATGCCGATTGCCTCAAGGTGAATACTGGTGATCAAAAGAAAATATCTGGCATGTTATTCATCTTTATCCTTTGCTGTGTGGAAAGCTTGGAGACACAATAAAGAAAAATCTCTGTGAAAGTAATCATGATCAGATGATCAATAAAGGCCCGGAATTGATATATGACATGAAGACATAAGATATAATAGGAAAAGAAAAGGCAACCAGTATATAAATTGCCAGAAGTTTTCTTTCTCAGGGGGAAAATCCAGATTTATCCACACCTCTGAGGAATCAGTGACTCAGGGAAACTTTTTTTCAACTCAGAATGAGAACTATTGCATCAGCCTATGGGAGCTTTATGACAACTGTCCTGGTTGCAACCAGGGACTATCTTCTTTTATGACAAGATACAGTCTTTTCATATTTTTCCATTTAAAAAAATATTTTTTATGCCGTTTCCAAAGAATAAGCCACAGTTTGATTTGATATGCTTCATAACTTGTCTGAGCTTGTATAAATCCTATGGGATGTAAAGAAAACACATGAAAACATGTGGCAGTTGAAGCAACTATGGCTACACAATATAATCTTTATCATGATATAAATAGGCTGCTTTTTTCAGACAGCAGCCTACAAGCCTCTGATAAAGACTACAGGAAGTAGCTGAAACATGTTAAGTGTGTAAACAAGCTATTTATCCATCCATCCGTTATAAGAATTTCTACAGTATATATCCATCCATCCATTTTCAACCGCTTGTTCCCAGAGCGGGGTCGCGGGGGGGCCGGAGCCTATCACAGCTGCCTACGGGCGAAAGGCGGGGTACACCCTAGACAGGTCGCCAGTCCATCC
>JBAMHV010000012.1:6435110-6456142 GCA_037177535.1 Pseudomugil gertrudae | reverse complement strand
AAATAAGATGTGAAGCGCCCTGAGATGACACTGTCATGAAGTGGCGCTATTTAAATAAAGTTGAATTGAATTGAATTTAATAGTAATAGGAAATGTGTCACACTTTACTTTAAAGTTTTGCACAGTTGAAATAATCCATGAGGGCTGTAGGAAATAGATTTAATGTCATTTTAAGTGTTTTTAATAAGTTTAAATAAGTAATTTATATTTAAACTCAGATAAACATGCTAGCTTAGTTACAGCTGACCTATTTTATTTCAAGCTAAAAATGAAACAATTACTAAAAAATAAAATAAAGGGCAGAAAGAAGAAAAACTGTTATCTGCTTCTTTCTTAGCAACAAATCTGTTTGCATTGCAGAAAGATTTAAGTATGAGTTTAAAATTCTTCTCCTCACATATAAAGCGCTTCATGACCAAGCTCCATTATATATGAAAGACCTCTTAGTTCCACATGTTCCACACAGAGCACTTGCTTTCAGGCTGCAGGTCTACTTGTGGTTCCCAGAATCTCTAAGAAAACAATGGGAAGGAGAGCCTTCAGCTATCAGGCCCCTCTCTGATGAAACTAGCTCCCAGTTTGGGTAGGGGAGGAAGACACCCTTCCTTTTAAACAAATCTTACAGTTAGAGATAGTTAGCCATATGTTAGTTTTGCAGTTTTGTTAGTTTTGTCTACCTGTTAAAAGAAGTTTTCCTTTCCACTGCCTCATGCAGCTCAGGCTGGGGATTGCATCAAAGTCAAGATTTGAAGCAATCTTTTGGTTTCCCTTAGGCTATTTCTGATTAATTGGGTCAATATGATGTCTGTGAAGCATCCTGTGTTGACACTGTCATGAAGAGGTGCTATACAAATAAAGCTGAATTGAAATTAATTGAGTTCTTGAAATTTCAACAGTTGTTGATGCAAACATACCTCGTCAGTGGCATCATTATATTTACTCCCAGGAATATTTCCTCTTGGTATTTTTACTATTATAAAGATTGGCTTTATAAATCGCTTGCATGATCTGCCCCATGCTTCAATACAACATGTCAGTTGTCAAAACAAATATGTTACATTAAAAAGGTACACAATTCTGTTTTAAAGTGAATTATTATCTGCAATGCAGTTTATACGATTCTATCTTCAGCTGTTCTGAGCTGAAGTTTGTTATTGAAAAGCATTAAGTGTGTTTTATCCAGATTCATTGATAGTTGATATCAAACCCTTCAGCAATTGTTTGTACATTTCTCTACAGAGTCCTTGCTGTCATGTGCAAAGATTTTTTAGTGCATTGTTTTGGTTTACTTTGCTGCTACTTAAGTGTATGCTGTTTCTTTGCTTTAAAAGCAGTGTGGCTGCAAAGAAAAGAAAGACCACCAGGGCAGGCTAAAATAAAAAATAGTATTCTCAGTGTTGTTAGAACAATTCTATGATATCAAATTATGTAAGCTTTCTTATCTAACATGTACAAATTATCAAAACAACATATTTAATAATAGATATATGTTAATATATAAAAGAAAACCACACAATTGTTTTGCAAATATGCTACTGGACTGTTCATCCAGTGAGATCTTACAAAGACTGATTATACACAGAGATCGCAAATCCAGATGCCATAAAGTAAAGTTGTGCCATATGTTTTGATCGACCTGTACATTTAGTTTACTCTAACTGGCTTGTTTACCTGGCAGATGAACTGTGCTCATTAAATACAGCTGGTTTGGTGACTAGTCAGAACAACTGCCCGGCAGGAATTTTACTCTCTGGACCAGGATTTTGCTTAAGTGTGGAGGAACTATACGTTTCCACTCAGACAAAAGGCTAAGAGATGCTGTTCAGCTGAATAAAAATAAGCTAAATCATTTCACCTTTACATGATGCCTAATTAAAAAGTTCTTAAGGTCAGAGCAGTACAAAGCCACTGTGAGTCCATTTCAAAGTGGTGTGAAATGCCTCAGATATAGGGAGTCAAGATATCAGCATTTAGGGACATTATTCTCCAGTGACCCTTTGTCATCGGCACCAGTTTAATCCATCTGCAGCAAATCACTAATGTATAACACCACAGCTGTCAGAGGTCTCATGCAGGAAAAGTCTTTTGTTCATTTCTGCAAAACTATAAGACATTCAGCAAATCCCTCTCAGTTGTATTTGCTAAATCTGCCTATTCAAATGGACCCTCTCGTGCCAGACGTTGCAGGAAATGGAGAATGACAATGTTTTTGTCCTCTACATTTAATCAATACACCTGATTGACTGGGTGCATCCTGCCTCTTACCTGTTAACTGCAGGGATAAACTCCAGCTTTATAACACTCCCTTGTCAAGAATAGTTTTTCTTTTGTGACTTGTCATGCATCTCTTTCCTTCCATTTCTTGTGCCAAACAATCCTTCTTGCATTCAAACTCAGGTTTCACTGCAAACCTGAAACATCTGGTCATCTTTCTGCAACAACTTCAACATAAGCCTGGGCTCTCGCTTTTTTAATTCACCTCCAGTGAATAAAGTCTCATTACAGTCCTGCTCACCAGATTCTGGGATGTCATGTTTCTGTCTGTCTCTGCAATTGTCTTCAGTGGTATTATCATTCAAGTCATGGTTATGGACTTCAGCCAAGACCTCGATTGGATCAGGAGTCACAGAACTTCAGGTTTAATTGAATTGAAGCCTGTGTGTTCCCTGCAGTAAACCAGTGCCCCCATGGGCAGAAAATACTAATGGCATTAAGAATATGCATGAGATGGGTAAGGGTGCATTAACTGAAGGCTTTAAAGAGGTTAATAGCTTGTGAAAAGCAAAACATAATTTTTCTTCTTTGACACTGATCAGAATACATCCAGCTTGATTTCAGGGAAATACAAACGTATCATTACTCACCCATGTCTAAACCTGCATAAAACAATCATGAACTGATCCATGATAAATGAGACAAGTGGCTTTTTCCGATGACATGTTTCCATTTCTTTATGGTCAAACATTAGCTGCCTTTTATCTTTTTGATTTACTTGGCTTCAATTGACAATCTGTGAGGCTGGAAGGGAGTTATTTATCACTCTGCTGTGTTTTCTTTCAGCTGTTTGTCAGCTCGGATGCAGCTCGATCATCTGGCTAACTATGACAGTTAAAGCGTGTTTTTCTCCGTAAGCTCCCAAGGTGAATTCTCAGAAGCTTAATGGTTTCCCTCTTCAGTTGTTGCTGTCCCTCGAAATAAAAATAACACAAATAATACCAACAAAAATACATGGCCTAAATGCAGCATAAAAATGGTTTTAAAAAAGTTGTTTTATAAGGAATTAAAGGAATTATGTTGTTTTTTTTTTAAACAATGCAATAATATAAATAAAGGAAAAACATCTCAGAGGACATTACCTTTAGTTATTATGAGAACTGCCAGGCAGAAAAAACTGATCATTTTATATGATGTTGTCAAGAGATATTAGGACTCTGAATTACATAATCACGTTAGTTTGTCCAGTATAGCACGATGACTCATCCGCAATAAAAAACAGCCTGGTTTCATGGATCTATCCATCCACAATGCACTACAGGGTTATTAGGTAATTTGATTGAATAACCCTGTCGTTGATTTGTACTTTACAAATCAAAGTGCTATAAAGGGACATAAAGAGACAAAAAGACATCAGAAGCTAAATTAAAATTCAAAGAGAAAAAAAAAATAAAGAAACATTAGATAAAATTGCTGAATGAAGGGGTTAAACATAAGCATTATGCATCAGTCTGTGTCTTTTCAGTAACTCAATGTCAATTTTATTTTAATTGAGTCAATCTTTCTATCTATTTATCTATGTATCTGAGGTCTTTGGGGAGTTTGTTCCAGATGTGTGGAGCTCAGGAGCTGTGTGCAGCTTCTGACTCTGAACTGATTAAAGACCAGAACCAGACGACCTAAGAAAAGAAGTCACTGATGTATTTTGATCCTAAACCAGACCAGCAACAGAACTTCCCAGTTTATCCTAACCTCAGAGCTGGAATGATTAAAAAAAATTTTTTTTTCAGTTGTCTCTAAGTTCTATGTTTCCACACAGACGTGACTTTGACCACCTGATACACTTTGCTCCATGATATGTCTGTCTGGCTTGAAGCAGTTCTGGTCCAGTTGAAGTGTTTGCTCTGTTGTATCAAACAATGAGTCTTAAATAGGTCCTTATTGTTTGCCTCTGTTGTTGGTGTTTTTTTACTTTTAATAATGCAACATGTCAGGACTTTTGCAGTCACACACACACACACACACACAAAGAAAAAAAACAAACAAATAAAAAAAATGACAGAGGTTTCAGCAAGTTTTTGTGGAGCCTGAAACATGTTTCTGTACTGTAATGCTTGGAATCCCAGACCAACTTTAGTCTTGAAAAAGGGTTGGAAACCACTTTTTATCAATGTGATGGCTACATTACGGTTTTCTCATTACCAATATTGATATCAGATTGATAACCGGAGAGTAAAATATTTTTTTCTAATAATGTAGAGAGCAAAACTTTAATTTTGTACAACAGTTAAATCAGTTAAATTAGGGTAAAGATAGTATTTCAGCGCATCACGGTACCAATATACTATATCTTTACTGATCCTTGAAAAACACTGGCCAACATAATTCTAATACGGTTTCAGTCAAAATGAGAAAATTTTCAAAATGAACATTCCCTTCAATATCAAATATTTTAGATAGTTGTAAGGAATCAGACTGATCCCATATTCAATTTCATAACACCTATCAGGGTGATGATGCACTGTAAAACAATGTCTTTGGTGTGTGTAATGAAATTTTTTAATGGGCTCATTTTCCTTCAAGGTTTCACAAAGTAGATAAATTCAACTAAACTATTTCTATTACAGTTGTGGCCAAACAACAGTTTTGCACAATATACACATGCATTTTTCATTTTTGTATAGGCTTGATTGTTCAATATTTCAAATAAACATCTTTTATATGTTGCCCCAATTTTAACTTATATTTACATTCTTGAGAATTTTTAATTGATAGACTGCTGTCTTTTGGCACAATAGTGCTAAAGACATCTGTTGTGGCATTTGATGTCTTTCCTGGAGGAAGAAGGCAAAGTAAAAAAAACATTTCACAATTCCCATACCTATGTCTGGGACTGGGTGTCCCAAAGAAGTAACAGAGGCAAACACACACAAGCACACACACCCACACAAAGGCTTACCGATCAATTAACTAAACTGCTTTTATCCTTTTGGAGTCTCACAAACCCAAAGGTTTAATGCTTTTATCAGAACCCACCACTGAATCTAATTCAGTCATGCAGAGCTGTAACTACTTCATCCAACATAAAAAGACATGGACACAAAGGTCTGGATGACTGAATTTTCTCTTTTTAAACTCAGATGAGGCTGAGGTTGTTGTCTCTGGGCCTAAAAAAAAACTTACGACAAAATTGTCAAGCTACGTCATTAATCTGGATGACATCAATTTGGCTTCCAGTACTACAATGAGGAACCTTGGAGTTATTCTTGATCAGGATTTGTCCTTTAGCTCACATTTAAAATAAGTTTCTAGAACCGCTTTCTTCCAACTGCATAATATTGTCAAAATTAGGGACATCCTGTGTCAGAATGATGCAGAAAAGTTAATCCATGCCTTTGTTACTTCAAAATTGGACTATTGCAATTCCTTATTTATGGGCTGTCCTAAATATGCCCTGAAAAGTCTCCAGCTGATCCATAATGCTGCAGCGAGGGTTCTAATAAAAACTAGCAGAAGAGATCATATTTCTCCAGTTTTAGCATCTCTTCATTGACTTCCTGGTAAATTTAGGATAGAGTATAAAATTCTTCTCCTTACATATTAAGCTCTCCATTGTATATGAAAGATCTTATAGTTCTGTATGTTCCACACAGAACACTTTGCTCTCAGAGTGCAGGTCTACTTGTGGATCCCAAAGTAAGGAAGAGCATTTGGTTGAAAGTCTCTATATGGAACCAGCTCCCAGTGTGGCTACAGGACGCAGGTTTCAAACCACAGGGGACCTTGTTTTGTAACCATCTACTGTAACCAGTAGATTGATGAGGATGCTAACGTAACAGCTGGGCTAAAAACATTTGCAACATGAAACAGCAGACGTGAATGGGCGATGCTATTAACATAACAGGTACGTCCTAGTGCATCTGAGTTGTTCACCATTTGTTTTACGGGTCCGATACGAGTTAGAACATGTGCAGCTGCATGTTTTGTGTTGACATTTTTGACCTGGTTACTTTGGTTTGTTTACGAGTTCTGCCTGTGTGAGGAAATAGCTGATGTGCATTCTCCTAATGCCCGCTCCCAGGAATTGACCAATCGGAGACGGCGCATTCACTTTCTGCTTGTTCAATGTGACATAAATAAAGGGTGTAGCGATAAGCGTATAGCCTCTATATTAATATATAATATTAATATACAATATTAATATCTATATTATAGTTGAACATTTATGGACTTCATTCAGTTTGGGCACCACCTTCAATTTCTAAGCTCACTAAGTGCTAAGGGTATCGAAGGAAAACCTGTCTATATAACAAATTAATCAGTCTCAAAATGCTACATCGTAAGTTCTCGTAAGGAGGAACAATTCTCTTCCACATTAACCACGCTACCACGACCAGTTAAAATACGATAGAATTTATTCAACCACATGAAAATCAACATCAACGATAAACTCAATGAACACATCAAGGATAAGCTGATAAACGTGGTTCAGAAAACGGACAGAGAGAGAGAGAGGAAGAGAGGAGGCCGGAAAGATTTCTGGCCAATGGAATGGCTCTGAATTCTGAGAAAATAAAGTGTCAGGAATGCAAGAAAATATCTAAGCATTAAACAAGGTTTGAAATATGAAAGGTCTAATGGATGAATTAATTAACTGGTTGACGAAGGTGGAGATTTAAGGGAAATATTGGATTGGGGTTGAATTAAATTAAACGTCTTTGAATAGTCTGATTAACAAGCCTATAGTTAGACACCAGCTGCAATCATAAAGATGGACCAGTCTTACTTCGGCGCTGGGGATCGGGAACTCATGATGGGTTGCAGGGCAGAGAAAGTCCAGGTGGATTATCTTGGAATTCTTTGCGGAACTCGGCAGATTGAGATCTCGTCTCGGACCAATTTAACAACGACAGACAAAACACGGTGCCAAACAAAAAGACAAAACTTAAGTTTGTTCGAACCGAAAACTTATTTCTTCATTGTTCTTAACTTTTTCTTAAATCTAACTCCTGTTTGATTTTAACTTAGACTGTTTCTGTTTCTGCCTGATCGTCTCAAGTCCCAGGTAAATTTTCATCCGGGATTGAGGGCATACCTTTTAGGTTTATCCAATCAGAGCACAGAGATGTTGGAGCGAAGGTGGGCTTTTAACTTAAGTCTTGTCAGATCATAGCGTTTATTATAATACTAACAGCTGTAGCTCAGGTGGAAAAACAGTTGTCTTTCAACTGGAAGGTGGGGAGTTCAATTCCAGGCTTCTCCTAACTACATGCTGAAGTGTCCTTGGGCAAGACACTGAACCCCAACTAGCCCTCCGATGTGCCTATCGGGGTGTGAGTTTAAAAAAAAATAACATGTAAGTCGCTTTGGATAAAAGCGTCTGCCAAATGACTGTATAGTAGTATAGTATAGTAACATATTTCCAACCTTAAATAAATGTTTGTCAACACACACACACACATTTATAAAAGAAAGAGTGGATCGACGACTTTTGGCAGAGTAACAACAAAATTAGCATGGTAATAATGATCTTGGCTGGCAGGCAAGTCATTTTACATTATATCAGACATTTTTGGTAGCTGTCCAGTTGTCCAGGAACCTGATAAAGAGAACATTCAATTTTAAACAAGACTTTCAGTTTTTTGGTTAGCTTAAGACAAATTTACAAAGAATAGGCACAAAAAATTGGCACTGTGAACTGGTTTAGAGTGTCCATTGGGTGGCGCTATAGCTCCATCAAGGAAATGACCTTATTTGTAAATCAGGTAAAACTTATCGCTCAGAGGCGGTTAAAGTTTCTATCTGCATCTTATTTGGAGTGGAGTTCATTTTACCAGTCAGATTAACCAGGCATTTATGTCTTCATGTTGTTTAAGAGTTCAGTGTTCTTAGAGTCCAGTTCTTGTGGCGAAGATGTGTGGCTGGCACCCTGTGGGGAAGCAGGCTTGTCCTTATCGGGGTACCAGTCTTCAAAGGGGCGCTTGATTTAATTTACTTGTGAGTGAGAATTGGCTCCTTGTGGTTGCTGAAGAGTTCTCTGTCTCTGGAAGGTGGTAACTTGGGGCAAACAACAGTCTTGTGTATTCCAAAAGGCCCTCTCTGGAGCCTCCAACAATGTTAATTCCTTAGCATCTGTGGCTGATTTCTTTGAGGTGGAAAACAGCTAAAGGTCTTATCTTCTCTGAGTGAGGAACTGCCTTGGGATCCTGCTACAAGGGGTTTGGGAAAAATGCGATATTAATGGCAAAAGCTTCCAAAACACACTTAGGGGCTGTTATGAGTCCATGTCCGTCCGACCCTGAGGTGGAAGTCACCACAAAAAGAGCACAGACCACAAAAAGGTTCCACTGTTGCCTAATGCATGCTCAGGATGGGACATTGCATCACATCTTGACTTTTGGTTTCCCTTAACTAGGCTATTTATGATGAAATGGCTGAAATCGATGTGTCTGTAAGTGCCCTGAGATGCTGTGAAGTGGAGCTTAATTAAATTTGTACAGCTTTGAAGTGGATCTCTGCTGTTCTAATGGAAGGGCGAGCATTAGTCTTCTTATTTATATTCATAATCATATCATCAAAATATCTTTTGGGACCTCTGCAACAATTAATCACAAGCCAGTAGCGGAAAGATATTTAATAGAAGACTTTTGCTTCACACAGATTATGCAAAATAATTACAGGGTTGGCAAAATTTATTTTACATGAAAAAAAAATGATTAGATTTTTTAAGGCTCAAGCATTTGATTATTTACTAGCATTACCCAGAGATAAAATTTATATGACCTGTTATTGAAAAGATGAGAAAAACAAGGTTGTGGAGCACTGAGAGCGCATTGCCACAAAGTAAATCCTCTTAAAATCATGGCTCTGTTTTTGTAATATCACCCGTTAAGTGTTGCAGGGATGTAGGTGGTCAGGTGCCGTGCACAAAATAGAGTATACATATCTACCAGCTTAATGATCTCTGATTAGAAAAGTTTTAAAACTATAGTTCACACCTGCTCAAGAGTGTTTGTTGATTTGATTATTCTAAAATATCTGCAGATTAAAATGGTTCTTTAAACATACAAGAGACTCTATTGAGTATGAATGGATGCTCAATATATGGATGATAGAATACTCTCCATTTACAAAACATTAGGAGACCAGAATGTTTTTGCCTCCACATAACCAAACAGGCTATACTGATAATCTGTATACTTGCGAGTGAAGGGGAAGCTCAATGTCTTGATTCCTAAATGAAGAAGTTCTGTTAAAACAATATCCTGACTTTGTGTTTAAATAATTAGCATATTTAATCACACACATTCACTGATATTTATTGCCTTAAAAGATATATCTGTCCTTGTTTTCAATTAGTTTAATAACATATTGATGTTTGTTAAATACATCCCAAAGCTGCTGTTTTATGACCTTTTCCCTCCATTCCTAAAGTATTACTATATAAATCATTATGCTTTGCACCTGTGCATCACAATTTTGGAAATGGCTATCAACACACTAGCCATTTTCAAAATGCAAATGGTTATAAAAATATCCCAAGAGAACATTACTATAAAAAGCAAAGAAAGGAAAGGGAGGAAGTGACAGAACAAGAAATAAAAATCAACATTAGACTGACTTTTACTGGCCGGAGAGAGGTCCAGGAGGAGACAGGATGCAAGACAGATGCAGAATTAGCCACCTTCTCTTTCTCCTCTGTTAGGATTTAGGCTTTTAAGTGTAATGTTAGGATTAGATGTTAGGTTTATAAAGTGTCAGCCCTCAACAACACGACTGTTAAAAATTCTTAAGCAACAGAGAAAAAAGTTACAGCTACAGAAGATGAATTGATCTGAGTCACTTGATATCTCATGAAAACAGACTGACCAGGGTTGGGAGGAAGAGTCACTGAATGGTTTGATAAGTTTTAAAAATTAATCAAAGGATTTGCTCTTCAATCACCATGTCATGTATTACTGACCTATTAGACGGTGCTTTTAATCCCAGCAGGCAAAACAGAAAATAAGAGATTTATTAATCTACTTATATGAATAAATCCTTTGATGTGATGCAGAGATACAGTCCATAAAGTTTCTTGAATGACTGATATGATGCTTTATTCAAATTGTTAATCAGGTAACCATTTTAATTAAGAATACTCTTACGTGGTGTGTCAACATCACAAACACACAGCTTTGATGGAGCTTGTTAGGCTGTAACAGAAAATGGAGGCAGAACACAGTAAAGAAAAGCAGGGATTGAAAATCCAATTAATGGTAGAAAAAATGTTGCAAACCACTACACAACCGCAGCAGGATGGAGGGTGAGAGCAGTAATCTTAATGAAAGCCACACAAGACATGCCTTATTCACACCTTCACAGGTGCAACCAGTGAAACCAGCTGAGATAATGAAGCCCATGGAGCACACAGAGTTTGGCTTTTTGATAGAATAATAATAAAATGAAAAGATGTTCAAAAGTCTCTTTTGTAGCCCTGAATAAAAAAGTACTTTTGGAAAAGTTAATGGAATAAAACAACTCCCAACGACACCTGCATCCTGTTCTCTTATTTACTGCATGAATTATAATTAATACAGGCAACAAAATAACCTCGGGCTGCAGTAGTATTTCTGATGCATAAGGAGATGTCACAGAAAGGCAAAATGTTCCTTTGTTTGCATATCAGATTGTTTGACCAGTTATTATTGTGGCCACCATTATCCATCCATCTTCTACCACTTTTCCCTGAACGGGGTCGCGGGGGGGCTGGAGCCAATCCCAGCTCACATCGGGCGAGTGGGAGGAAGCCAGAGTACCCAAAGAGAACGGGAGAACATGCAAACTCCTCACAGAAAGATTCCCGGTTTGACCCCTGCCCCAACCGATCCTCGAACCGGCAACCTTCTTGCTGTGAGGCCACACTGCGCCACTGTGAAGCCCCCCTAAAAATTCCCATAAGTTTAATCTTTACACTCTTTCAGTGACCTGCAAAGTTGGATATGGTGCAAAAGGACATACTGTTAAAGATCAAATTAATATTCCCCAGTGAGTATGTCAGCTGACCTTTAAGGTAGTTCAAATTACACTGCAGGCAGGCACTCCTTTTCTGTTTGCAACATGAACAGCCCAAGAACATGACATGCAAAGAGTAGACTTCTCAAAGGATTAGAGGATTTAATAAAGAGGATTGTTTTCATATAGTGCAATTAAACAAGTCATTCTAAAAGGGGAGTGTCAGCCTGTTGTGCAGAATAGATGGACTAAAATAATTTAATTGAAATGGAAGCAAAGAGAACAAAGGCAGAAAAAATCTCCAAGGTGTAAAATAGTTGTTTATGCAACTCAATGTGTTTAATTTAGTAATATATTTAAATACTGTTCTTTGGGATTCAGGTGTGAAGAATAAATCTCTCCTCAGAGTTTTTCCCTGACTTCTAAGTACATTTGAAATAAATATTAATCATTTAACCACAAAATTGAGACATTTAACATTTACAAAAAATGACAGAAAACAAAAGTTTGGCAGAAATTGCTTCAGAAGAGAGGACTGGAAGTGTGCCATTTTGGTCCTTACAGGTGAAAGTGAAGCCAAATGGAACCATATAACCAGTTCTTATACAGGTGAGGCTAATCAGACTCTGAATCACCAGGCAATCAGTCACAGGCTGCATGCATTAAGCCCGCTGAAAGGCATCCTCACCAATGGGAAAATATCACCTTCCACTGATGTAAAGAGGAAAAGCAAACTACAGTTAAACATTAAAGCTACAGTTGTAGTTTTACAGTTAAAAGAAAATAGACAGATATTAAAAAAAGAAAAGAAAGAAAGTAAAACAACCCCCTAAAAAGCAGTTCTACAGTTATAAAAGAGCAGATAGTAAACAGAAAAACAAAAAGGGAGAAAAAGGACAGTTCCTCTTGCCAGATACATATTTTTTTCACCCTTATTTTGAAGTCAAAATAAAACTAAATGGGAAAGTGCACAAGAATTTGTAAAATTTTGCTTTAAATGATGCTATTAGCATTTTTATTACAGCTGCAAGTTAGTTCATACAAACTGCATGATTCCTGGAAGAAGCTGCTGCAGGAATTTGTGCAAGAGTATCAAACTGACACAATCTGAAAGCAAATAAAATTACAGCAAGTCAGTTAGAAGTTAAATAAAACATATTAAAAGAGCACATTTCATTTGCTTCTGTGTATTTTGATTTAGAAATACATGGGACTCCTGTTTTAGGCATCTTACCATTATAACTTTATGAAGCTTAAGACTTTTTTATCTCTATTTCTATAAAGTCTCTGCTTTCGGAGGAACTGAAAATAATTGCTACAAAACATCATTTTAATCTATAGAAATTTATTTATTTCAGCAGAGTTGTAGGAATACATTCAAATTGTCAATGGGGAAATAAAAAAACAACAAACACTTTCCCATGAAATTAGATTAATCCAGAATCTTTTCAAATTACAGCAAAATACTCTCCAATACAGAATTTATGACATTGTTCTTGATTTTCTCAGCAGATTCTTCTGGGTCATCAGGCTTTGCAGCTTTTACACAAATAAGATTTTCATCTC
The DNA here is from genome assembly GCA_037177535.1 of Pseudomugil gertrudae. Taxonomy (NCBI): domain Eukaryota; kingdom Metazoa; phylum Chordata; class Actinopteri; order Atheriniformes; family Pseudomugilidae; genus Pseudomugil; species Pseudomugil gertrudae. Next base: position 6,443,368 of record JBAMHV010000012.1, on the reverse strand, counting down.
TACTGTACAATGAGTGCCAATTTAAACTAAAGGAGATGCATATTGCCCTGCAATTCCCCCCTCACCAAGGTAATCAGACCCAAATTGAAAATATCCCATCACCAATCTTGGTCTGAGTTGCAGTACATCTTGCCTGCCAGTATAATGTTGCATTTGCCTCTGGTTATAAAAGAGAAAATACAAGTGGCTTATGAATGAGATGAGTTTGTAATTGAACAATATGTATTCTGTATCTTTAAAAGGCACTTCTACTTATCCTGATTTGAGTAGAATGAGCAGCTGGGTCACAGAAATGGATTCCAAAATGGATCCATCCAACATGTGTTGCAATGAATTATCTTATTGCCACTTGTTTACGGATACCAGATACAAACATGGAGAATAAGAGCTTTTACAGAATATTCCAGATAATTTGCAAGTATGGCCACTGCCTTAATATGTATGTTAGAATTCAGTCAAAATGACACCATAATGAGAGGAAAAACTGTCTCTTCCCTGCTAATTGTTGGGCTAGACTCCTTTGCCACAACCCTGAATTAAATCTAAGCAGTATCAAGGATAGATGGATGGATAGATGGATGGAAGGATAGATGGATGGATGGATGGATGGATAGATGGATAGATAGATAAATAGATAGATTTATAGGTGGATAGATAGATAGATACTCCCTTGTGGAGCCAGCCCCTAACAGATGAAAAATGAACTGGTCTCTTCTGAATATGCTTCAGTTTTAACAGCAGGATGCTGTTTGGTTTTAACGTCAAATATTTATTTCAATCTTTGTCTTCTGCTTGAGTTTTATTGACGATTGGCAGACCTTCGTCTTCATCTAATGTCCTCGTAATTGATACTGGCCAGAAGAGGGATGTGTGCATGAACGTTTGTTTGTCTGGTTCTTCCTACCGTATGGTAGAGGTGGCCAAAAATGGAGGTTGAGGTGCAATTTTGGGTTTAGCACCTAGCTTTTGACAGACCACAAGCTAGCGGTTTATATTTTGAAATATTATTTTACTGCTATTCTGGTATTAATCAGATTCCAGTCATTTGACAACCATTTTTCAAATATACAGTGACTCCTGTAAATTACAGGATGTTTAGAAGAACAGCAATATTTTAATGAGAATTAGTTAGCCATGTTCTTCTTTTAGGACATTTTTTTTCAGTCATTTAAAAACACCTAAAGTCCAGTAAATAAATTTTTTATAGATCCTGGAACCTTAATCATTTATAATGATTTTCAAACCCATATGTGTTACATCCCACAGCTGCTTTTTATGAAAGTGGGTTCCCACGTATGGCAGGTGTTTACTGCTCAGCTTGCCTGGTTCCATCGTCAACCTGTAAAGCATTTTGGTTGGATTTTATAGACTTTGTCAACTTTGTGTTTTGGTGGATTTTGTTGTAAGGTCAGGATGGGCAACTCCGGTCCTGAAAAGATTAGGAATTTCCCTGCTGCGACACACCTGACTCAAATCAATGATTAAGCAGACTCGTGCAGAGTTTAAAGTTAAGCGCTGCAAAGGGCTGCTAGTTAAAGCTGATGTGTATCAGGTGTGTTGCAGCTTGTTTACAGTTGTATTGGTTTTATTTCAACATTGTTGAAATGTGCTTGTATATCTTTAGTCTTTATTAATCTATCTTTGGTTCTTGCACATTGTATTGTGTAATTGTCTCAGACCAACAACCTACAAATGACTAAATAATTTTTCACCAAAGGTTTGTGGGGAAAAATAAATATACATTAACAGGGAAAAAAGAATTCCATGGAGAGATTTCCTATTGATTAGTACAGAACAATAAAAATGATTACAATCAAAATTAATCAAAATAGTTTGTTGTAAATTTGTAATGAGTGAAGAAGCCCATCAAAGCACAGCCATCCAGGAATTCCTTTGTTGCTTAATTTTTTATTTTTATATTATTTTTCATTTTTTATCTTACCAGTGTTTAACTTATTCAAAGGCCCCGACTTTCAGAGATTACCAGTAGTTGTAATATAGATGTATTCCTGGGAAACTATCTCTCAAAGCAGAAATGTTTTTTAAAAGTCCACCCAAAAGAAGAAAAAGAAGGATTGAGGAAGGATTTTTTTGCCAATGTGATGTCCTACTGAGTATTCACAACAGAACTGGTTTATGTGGGTATGAGTTGGCATTTATGTTTATGAATGAATGAGTCACACAGGCACGTAGGTGTGATGCATCAGTGGTTTCTATGCAAGACTTATAGGTGAGATCAGTTTGTTTGCAGTATTAGGAAGGATTCATATACAAAGAAAAATATCTAAATATAACTCTGAAAATGTTGCCTAATTTCTGCAAATCTCTTCAAAAGATTATCCCGTGTATTAGCAACTTGTCATCACAGTTTATGAATGAAGGTGCATTACAATAGGCTTTATGTTTGTTGTGTAACCACCTGGGATTAAAAGGATGGGGACATTTCCAGGCGTCTTGGCAGCACCGCCGAGCTCTCCACCATGAAGGATTACTGAAATAAGGCATGAGGATGTCCCTGTGATGTCTTGGATATTGCTTATTGGTGCTTAGCACCGTCTCGCCAGTTACATTTTGTGATTACCTCAGAGCTGTATCCTTTCCTAATTAAGGTGATGAGTCTCACCAAAGCCCAGCTGATGATTAGCTGTACGGCTGAATTTTGGAACATGGTAGGATTTAAAATAAGAAAGCAACAACTGGGGGGAAAAAATGCACCAAGGAAACCAAATGCTTAATGAATTTGAAGAACATGTCCCAATTTTTCTAAGGCTATAACTCACTATGCACCAACGTGGGAAGAATAACAGGGGCTGGTTCAGATGTTACTTCTGTGTCTCTGTGGGGAATTTTTAGTCCCTTTTTGACCACCAGCAGCTTAACGTTCCTTTTCAGTGCCAAAGATAGCTACTCAATAACACAGACAACAAGAAAAGCTGAATGAATGGACATGAAGTACTCTGGAGGGTGTGAATGTAGTGCTAGAACACAGAGTACGTGTCAGACTTGAGGTAGTTTTTAATAAAAAAAAATGACAGATGTCTCTTTTGTAACTTGTCCCGTATTTTTGTTTTATTTTATGTTGGTTTGATGTATTTAAAAAAAGTGCCTAAGATTATCTAAACAAAAAAAACAGAAGTAAAATGGGTGATAACTTTACAACTTATTTAATGTATCTTTAGATCTGAGCGTGAAGCTGTGGGAAAGCCAGTAATGTCCTGTCATGGTTGTTTCCATGAATGTGATCCTGAAATGACACAACCTGGATGGTTTTGTTGCTGTGTGCAGGAGTGTGTGACACTGTGGGAGGTTTTACAGGTGCAGAGACAGCCAGCAATTCATAGAAATACAACTGCAAACTGACTTCTAATGTGTCAAATGAGAAAACATGGGTGACTGGATGTGGCATTGCTGGCAGGTTGAGGATTTGAACACAAAGATGACAAGAATAAAAGTAATCAGACATTAAAGGTGCTTTTATTACAGCTTACAGAAATACAAATGACACTTTCTCTGTATGAAGCAGGTTAACTGATTTTCCTTTCAGTCTACTTTCCTTGTTTTTTCAGATAATTTTGCTGGTGGAGGAAGTGGAGGGGATGAGTGGATTGCTTGGACAGCTGCTGCGTCCACTTTGCTGCAATATTATTATTTGAGTTTTCTCTGCTGAAACACACTTGATCATTATATAATAAATGCAAATCTATCTACTCACATTCATACATGTGTAAATGGATATCTGTATGTTTGATATATATATACATCAGCATATTGTGATATTTTATAAGGACTTACTTTTTATGCAAATGTATCGAAGATAAAAAAGCTAAATTAACTGCTCTTTACCTTGATCAGTTATTTTGTTCTGTAAAGGCACCTCAATAATTTGCTGTCAGAACTGAGGATGCATATTTGATGCAACTTTTCCTCATGAAATCAGAGAAAACTGGTTTTGAACTCTGTTTGGTTATAAGTCTCAATGATAAAAATAGTAAAAGAGGTTCTCCCGATTCCTCCTTTGCAGCAATACCCCATGAAATCAGGTGTGTTTTAACCTCATTTAGGTCTATACATGAAATGCTGAGCATAAATTCCCTCCTCCCTCTCATTTCCATTTCCTTCTCCCTGAACAGTGCAGCAGCCACTGCAGCTTGTTGTTTCCTGAATGTAAAGCAGAGCGGCATAAGCATGTTGTTGCACAGAAACTGTGCCTCTCACATAACATGTTTGTTGACTGTTTAGTGCACCGCTCTAAATAATTTCTCACCAGAGAAGAAATAACAAGACACCAAGCGCTGCCTCTGAGCTTGCTGTGTCAAAATTTGATGTGCAAGCCAGCACAACAAAATACACATTCCGTTTCCGTGTACTCTCAACGTGGAATTTTCTATATCATCATTTGATAAATCATGTTTAACTGTAGACAGGCTTAACCTTTATTCCTTTGCCACATGGTTTCCTGATAGGGACATGTGCTGCATGATAATTTGTCCTCATTGGACTTTGCAGCACTGTCAAACGCTCCCCATCTCTCTTTTGATCACCGACTGCCACTCTGTGGTCATAAATATTTAACACAGTTCCACTGCAGTTATGTTTTCCCTCTTTCACGTTTACCAGTTTTTATTAGATTCCTACGTCTCATGTATCAAACCTTAAGGATGATAGTATATACATTAGGAATGATAAACATATGAGGATAAATCTATTTAAGCATCATAAGCGTCCCTCAAGAAATGAAAGATCTAATTGTTTGAAATATTAATATTTTCTCATGAGCCAAAAAGAAAAAGAAGAGACAGAATAAAACTATTGGATTTACCAAGGCAAAACAATTCTGCTCTGGTAACACTTCAGCCTCCATCATCCATCAAGATTAAAGAAAGAGGGGGATCCTCTAACTCTTTGATAAAAGCAGCCACTGGCAGTGTGCTGTTGTTTGATGGTGTATTTTCCCCATTTCCCCTTTAAAGTCAAGTCACTTCATGACACTTTGGTTGACATGCAATCAGGTTTTGACATTTCGGAGGCGGGATAAAACTATGTTTTTCCATTTCTTTGAAACACACCTGTCATTTCAGATCTTTGTCAGAAGTCATACAGGAAGGTATAAAACACACAAATGTCTGAACAACAGTGGCCCCAAAGGACCAGAATGCAATGCAGTCACAATATGAATCATACAGCTCATCCATCCAGCTGTTATTACCCACTCACCTGGGTGGGGTGGCTAGAGACTATCCCAGCTATTAGATGCCTAACATGGGACATGATGGACAGGTCATTGGTCCATTACAGGATGATTTAACTCAATATTTTGAAAATAAAATGAGAAAAATAACTAGCTGTAACTTGCTAACACTCATGCAGCGATAGCTGTTCATAGGCAATGTTGGACACATAAAGAAGCATCACAAAGCGTTACAGATTTTTTCGGTGAGATGCCCCCTATTGATGGTTAATTCAGAATCCATCTTGCATCCTATAATCTGAGCATCTAAAGCAAGTAAAGTTAGTCCAATGTTGGCTCTTTTTCTAATCTCCCACTTTGTTCCAATCTTTTTCCTCAATTACTAATAACTTCCTCTTGCATTTGTTTGAAGAAATAAATTCAATCAAGACCCAAACTAGCTCACTATATGAACTAGATTTTTTGTTCTAACACACATCATGGGTGGATGAAACGGGCAGCACACTGCGGTGGTAGGGGAGCCCATAGATGGGGCTCATCTCCATGTGGTGGAGGCTCTCCACCTTTCCAAACTGGCGCAGATGGAAGAGAAGGGTTAGCTTTCGGGTCATGGTCCTGAGCGCCAAAAAAGATGCCAGGATCTGGAGGAGCAGGAAGACGAGGTAGATGGAGTGGACTGCTCTTTCCAGAGGCAGGATAATAATTCCTTCATCGGTCACGAAGAACAGCAGCACTGGCAGCTGGAACATGAAAGACAGGAGCCAGAAGGCTGCCAGCTCTGGCACCTGATGACAGCGAGGGAGAGAGGGGGGGAGTTTGAGCTGGCGCGTACAGGCAATGCAGATAGAACAGTCAGACATCAAGTGCTTCATTTGTATCCACATGAAAGCACAGACACACACGCGCAGATTCATGTTCGCACATACACACAACCTTGTTTTAGGCGCCTGTAAACACAAGCAGGTAGAAAAGTGAAGCAGCCTTTTCCTTCTTATACTATAATATATAATGCTGTTGTTCAGGCTAAAAGGCGGGCTTGAATTACCTTTTCTCTAAGGTTACCATTGTAACCCAGATAAAGCCGAAGCACTTCAATGACCGTAACCAGAACCACTCCAGTTATGAGCAGGGCCTGATAGTACCCAGGAAGATAGTAGTACTGTAAATAAAGCAGAGACCTGATGTAAGCAGTTACTTGATGCATTAACAACTTCCAAATAGCTTTTTTAAATGTTTTCTTTTCTTTTTACAGGATGACACTGAAAGTGTGTGTTGCTTTCTCTGCATTCTGTCTGGTGTCTGTCTGCATTTGGTTGCAGCTGAGGGCGAATACCAGGAAGTCTTTAAACCTACCACTAGATGGTGCAAAAATCTAAGCTTTCTGGTTTCTCTTCTCTTGATTTGATTTATGCAAACCAAAGGAAAACTCAGCTTTGCTTAATTATTTGTTTGTTTGTTTTTAATAAATGATTATATGATGGGTTTATGGTAACAAGGATGAGTTGACCACAATGCCTCAATAAAGAAACTATAAAACTGGTTCCTTTGAACCTAAAAAACTAGATTGTTCTTTCTTCTACATCTACATAACCTTCATATTGGTGAAAAATTAGGCAAAAGCAAATATTATTTAGTCTGGTAATATTTTTGATTCTGCTAAATTATTAACTAAACTGGTGTTAGAACTAACCTTTACTTCCAGCATGAACACAGCAGAGAACCACCAGCAGGGAAAATAAAACTTGTTGAAGTACAAGAGCATCTGAAGAGGAAGATGAGACACCAGCTCATTGACCACTGAAAGAAAAAAGCAAAGTAAATAAATTCATTTAATACCATCACTATTCACCAAACGACTATGTAAATACAAAACATAAAAAATAAACAAACAAACAGATGATAATAAAACAGTAGATGTTAAAAGCTGCCAAAGTTTATCTTCTAAAATCAGTCATTTGGGCATTGTTTGGATTGTTAAGGTACACCATGTATAAAGTTTGGATGTTGAAGCCGAGGAAGTCGATTTTATGTCCAGCAGAACTGTCATAATACTGAGACATTGTCTTAGGTTAGTTATTTGTAGCAGGACACAGCGATGTCCTAGAGGTTTCTAATTTTTCCCTCCAGCAGCCAACTCCTGCAGAGGAACCGCCCTATAAAGGTGAACAAGGTTTACGTACTGCATTTATTACAGGCTGGTAGCTGGGCTATGTCATTCCCTGGCATCCTTCACATAGGGCTTCAGGCTTGTGACAAAGCTAAGCCCGGGGTAATGTCGGTGTGGTGCAGGAGCTTAAAAGCTCATGATCCACTGGTTTCTGTGGCAGGTAAACTTAGAGATGGTGAAACCAAGGCCTCATGAAACATTGAGCTAACTTTGACACAAATGCCTGGAATTGTCTCACTGTACTGAGATATTTGACACATCAAAAAAGCTCCATCTGCTGGCTGTGGAGGTCTGATGCATCAGCGAGAACCTTTCATGAGCTTTCCTCAGTGCACATCCATCATCGCTATCTCATTTCTGTTTAATGAAATGACACATTTTTGTCGCTACTATATCTTATTCTGATAACATGGGCTGCTGGGTAAATTTATTTAGGGGATGTATTTATGGTAAAATATAACCTTTTGAAAACCACGAGGAACCAACACCGCTATGCATTTAAAAAAAATACTTTTAGTCTTTGTTACTTATAAAATTATAAAAATAGAAATATAATGAATATATCTATTATGTTGGTGTGAAAAGTGTTAAAGTTTACCTATTTAAAATGACAGTTCTAGTCTACTCACTACTACATCTGGGCTGGGTCGGGCACGAACGTGTGTGTGTGTGGGTGTGTAAGTGAATGAATAAATGAATGAATGAAAGATACTTTATTCATCCTGGAGGAAAATTCAGTACACAGTGTGTATGAAGGAATGTGTTTGTGGGCACCGGATACACCGCAAGTGGGTGTAAGTACTGTTAAGCTGTCCATCAGCTGTGTGTGGTAGTGTGTGTGTGTGTGTGTGTGTGTGTGTGTGTGTGTGTGTGTGTGTGTGTGTGTGTGTGTGTGTGTGTGTG
>JBAMHV010000012.1:6423847-6435010 GCA_037177535.1 Pseudomugil gertrudae | reverse complement strand
GAATAGAATAGAATAGAATAGAATAGAATAGAATAGAATAGAATAGAATAGAATAGAATAGAATAGAATAGAATATATAAAGATGTGCATCGAACATTTATGGTTACACTGAAATGCATATATGGACCAATGAAAACCAACTATTTCACCATCTGTCATGAGAGAATTGAGAAAACTCATGTAGACTCAGATAGAACATAAAATGTCCACAGTGTAAAATCTTCTCAAGAACTCTACATGAGACTATATGAAGGATTATTGTGAAGTAGGCCTAAAATGAAGCTACAAAAATCATAAAAAACAGGAAGTCATACACAACATGTAGAGACAACTAGCTTCAGCTGGGATTTGATCAATGTGGGGGGTTTATCGTTTCCTTTTATTTCAGCTAAAACGCAACATCAGGCATAACAAAGACAAAGTTTTGTAGCATTTAATCTTCCGTGCATAATGCCTAAATGATAGACCTACAGATAAGCTTCCTGATACCAATTAAATACTTTCAGCTGATCATAATGGGAGTCGTTCTTAAAATAAACTGATATCATATTAAACTTGCTTTTACTTAGAAGCACTGGAAAAAGAGCAATAGCAAAACAAATATTTAAAGTAAGTTAATGGTGAGTTTCCAGTTTGAAATGGGATATTTATGGAAATGAGTCCAATTTTTTCTTACAAACTCTGGGAAGGTGCAACTTAAAAGTGATGCACCATGAAAAGGAGGAATAAGGCGAATTTGTAAGTAGCACATGAAACCGAAACATTTAGCAGTGCTTGTTAAAGCCAGATCTTTTTATCATTAAAAATATGACACACTTCAGTATAACAGACTGTCACAGTTACGGTTTTTGGTTTATTGATCACTTTTTTCAGTATATTCTGAAATTCACCTTTTAGAGCTCTAGAAGCAAATATAATATAAGAGAAATAACATATCAAAACCACACTGATCAGGAAATGCTTGGATGACTCAGTTTACAGTCTATGAGTGATTCACTTATAGCTTTATCCAGATGTTCTTGATTTTTCTTCTCTATTCGAATGGTTTAACTGAATCACACAGTACCAAAATAGTCTAACAAACCAGCTGCATCCTCCTGCTCCCTGGAGAAGTCACTGTCTGCGGTCCTGTTGTTTGTGAATACAGAGCCTCCCATATAGGCCAGGCCCATCTGCAGGTTCTCCGGTACGGGGGAATAGAACACAGGCATTGTGGGTAAAGGTGATGACCATGACCGAGCCAAAGAGCCAGGAAGCGTAAAAATCCACACAAAACAAAAAAAAAAAGAAAGAAAAAATGTGTCTGTGCCTCAGTGTGTGCTGCTAATCCATGTTGTCCCTTCCTCAGTCACACAAATGCACTGTTGCAGACACACAGAGACACTAATGGATGCACAAGCATACATGCTGGCAGACACTGCTGCTAATCAGATTATCACGAAGGAGGCGGGCTGAAGATTAGGCTGAAACAGTGGCATTGCAGTTAGTCTGTTAGTGGCTATCCATGATGCACAGAAGCTGCATAAGTACAAAACAGGGACAAAAATAAATGTGTTTGCTCAGTTTTTGAGTTTTTTACCCACAGTTCAAGGAAATTAGTAGGCCTAATGTAAAATAACTAGGGATAATGAATGAACACACAGACTCAACTATTTTGGTATGTTATGCTCTTTTACTTAAATGCAAAGAGTAAACAACATGACACGCAGCAGTGTCTGACACCCTGCACACGGCAGCCAAGCAGCGAGTTATCAGAATGGTGCCTGGCACATTGTTTTTGGCCTTGGAGCCCCACTCATCATTAATGCGACTGGGTTGCAGAGGCAGAGTTTAACCACAAGGTGGCATCACAGCTCGTCCCGAGGGGCGTGCAGGGGGAAGTGCTGGAACTCCTCTGGCACCTCTTCCCCTTTCTGGGACCTCTTGTAGAAACCGAGTGAGTCTAACAGGCTGCTGATTTCGTCCGCCTTCATTTTCTTCACAGGGACAGTCTGATGTTTCAGGAAACACAGTTACACACAGGAGCATGGGCGAAGGCTATGGAGCAGGGATATGTTTGCAAGCATGCTTTTTTTTGGTTTGACATTCATTTAAAACATTACAAACAATACAAAAGAGGTTTTATTTGGGAAAATAACATGTTTAATATCTACAAGGAAGCCCTAAAAGTGTGTGAGGAGTTTACTTTTAAAGCAGTGGTTCTTTGTGGATTCAGGCCAGTACTAAAGAAATTCATAATAAAGGGTTTCAGTGGAGTTTATTACCTCATATGGGGATAATAACAAGTAAAGGAGCTTTACCACAGTAACAGTGAGTAGCAATTTCAGGACAAACTATGCTCCAGACTATCAGTATTCATACCAGCCATCGTGTTTCAGAATGAAAACATTGCTTTTCTTTCAGAAACTTTCACTGAAATGCTTCATCTCTCTCCTATAAGCCTGTCTGCCTGTTTATTCAGTATCTGTCAGAGGGTCTGATATCCGATGCAGCAGCAGCATTAAAACTTCATTACATCTGTCTGTGTTGAAATTCTAACTGGGAAAAGAAGCCAGAACTCTCTTCTCACCTTTACAACTTCGTCCTTTTCGTTGTAGAAAATCAGCCGGGGATTCTTCTCCTCCGATGAATCATATTCTAAGTTGTGGCTGCAGAGGAAAGGAGCAGATCAAGGCGAACAACGGGTAAACACTGGTGTGAAACATGTGGCATATCTGCCTGTTTAGCTTATTTTTAGACTCTCTTATTAGGATTTCACTTTGGAAGGCCAGATTTTCTGGAAAGCTCACAAAGCTGGCAGCGGATTTGGCAACTTCCACTGTTTTGTTTATAAAATAGTGCATGAGAAAATCTGTTTTCTTTCTTTTTTTCTGAACGGGTCAGGTCCCAACACAAAGGCTGTTGAATTGAAAAAATTACAAGGATACTATAAAGCCCAGCGCTCCATGAGAAAATGATGGAGCTCTGGCAATTTCTTTATGCCTCATCCAACCACACTGGGAGCCTGCAGGGATGACAACAAACAATTGTTAGAACAACATTCTGCGTTTTCATTCTTTGTGTGATCAAATGGGTCAGAAATAGGTTTTACATCTCAGCAGAATGGAAACTGACACAACTGCAAATGACTCATCCCTCATTTTACTGATTAAGCCTGCTGAATGTCATTACTCTCTCCCCGTCTCTTCATGTGTTCGTTTAATTGTAAGTCTCTGCAGCAATATCCTGCGGACATGACAAGCCATCTACATGATATTTGAAAGTTATGCATGTTGGAGAGATTTCTATCAGAACTCACCAGCAGTTTACCTCGGGCTATCACCGCTTTTTCCTCCACTGCTGTGTTGTTGTTTTCTGATACTCTAACAGTAACAGCAAACGTGAGCAACAGGAACGTCCACATGTCCAATGGTAATTTAGTGTCCTTGAGTGCTTGTCCCTCAGTTAAAATGAACAATATTTAACTGTTTAATTTTCTTGACCAGGTTGTGGTCAAGGTGGACAAGACCATGAGACAGTCATATAGGGGAGTGAGGCCTACCTGAGTATATATTTTTTTTGTTTATTTTGTTGATGTTTTTGTCATAAATTATTTTATTCCGGAAGTGGGTTTGAGGTTTTGATACTTGTGCCACCTAAATGTATGTGTGCTTCTATAGTCTTGAGTATTATCATGTTTTCTATATTCCAGAAGCCCCGGGCCACACAGTGCATAGTCTCTTCCACTTGAAATGTCCACAGAATCTACAAACATGTGCCATCTTATCACTTTTTCCCAGGCAAGATATTTTCAAGTGGATGTAACCACTGAGAGCCAGCCATCTGCTCCACACCACCAACCAGTTCAAGCTTTTTATGACTGTACATATTTTAATCCATAATTTTATCTCTTGAATACAATAACAACAATATTATTGAACACCAGCCTTCAAATATGTTTACATGGTGTCACCTCTATCCATCTCAAACTAATTCAATAAAGTCTTTTATTCTTGTTATATAAGGAATTAAACCCAAGTGCTGACCTCTCCTTATGATATAAAAGGAAAGAAAAAATAAAAGAAACACCTTTTTCAGGAGATTCTTGAGCCTCACTGTGGCTTGTTGATTAGAAAGCAAAAGCAATCAAATAAAATCCAACCTCAGATGAGCAACAACACACAACCTATTGCACCTTTTCATTGATATGTTGACGATAATCAACCCAGTAAAAGGAAACATTTTGTGAAAAAACTACCCATAGTGCTTCCACAGGAAGTGAGAGGATGAGTAGTTTACAACAGCTGCTAAATAAATCTTCAGATTTGGTGTGGATGATACTGCAAGATTTTATATTGATCTGATGCCTTTAAAGAAATGATTAGTATTCCCATTACGCATGTCAATAAGATAATGTTTATTAATATAAATGACTGTCAAAATGACAGTGTTAAAGCTAAGTGAGAAATTCTGAGTTAACAGTTAAAGTTAATTACTAACTTTCAATACATTAATAACATAGTAATAAAAAATACAAATTTATTGTCGTCTTTGCAACAGAAGATGATGTAGGTGTGTACTGTAGGTATATTCTCACAGAGGTGAACTGAATCCACCAAAACCAACATATCTTCCTTATTTATGAGACCTGTGATCATTTTCAAACCTTATTTTTAAGTGTCCATCTCTGATGCTTTATTAAAAATCTGTGTTTTCTCGGTGAGAGGAGCTTATTTTTGGCATGCAGTTGCCTTGACACAATTGTTGTACAAATACACCAAAATCCACTTCTAGCTGTTTCAAACCTTACATTAAAAGATCAATATCATCGATCAATATAGACAAAGGGCCGGTATCAATATTATCAATGTTTGTATCGATCTGCACCTGCCCGGCAGTTTTTTTGCATTCGAGCATTCAGGTGAGTGTTAAAACGATGCCAGGGAAGAAAGTCATCAGTATTATCTTAGAGAAGCAATCATCACTGCTTATCAGTCTGGGAAGGTCATTGTGAAACAATTTGGAGTCCGACTGTCTGCTGTAAGAAAGATTATTGACAAGAGAAAACCATTCATGACAGTTTGTTGATTATTTTTCTTCACAGTAGACATCCCTTCTAGTTCACCCAAAGTCAGAAGGAATTATGCTCACTGCAGAAAACAGTTAACATACTGAATGCTAAAGTCAATCTCTAGCTGATGTAAAGACTTTTGGAATAATATTTTGTAAGCATAGAAGACCAAAGTAGTCAGAATTTATCAAAATGTCAAGATGTCAAATTCCTCACACTCAACAAGACCTGCCAAGCATAGCTGCAGTGGGCTCATTCTGTTGGCTTGCTTTTAATCAACACCTCATTTTCTCTAAATGGACCATGTACTGGTTGCCACAGTTTAGTCACATATGAGGCAGCAAAAGTTTGTCCAAAATAGGCACGTAACAGGACAATAAACAATTACGGTGTTGCAATGATCTAGTAAAAGTCCAGAAACCAAATTGACTGAAAAGCTTTATTAAAGGGGAGACTTTAAAGATGTACTATTAAAACATCCACTAATTCAGCATCATCTTGCATCCTACTTGTACTCTGAGTTATAAGTAGTATAAGTCTGTCCAATGTTGACTTCTTTTGCTTGCTCAGAGTCTTTCTTTCTTTTCCGCTTGCTAGTTAATGTCCTCCTACAAACCGCAATGAGCTGAAGCAATGCGAAGAAAAGTGGGCCAGACTTCCCCCACACTGATAAAAGAATGGCTTTATTAGTTTGTATGCCTGAAAAAGCTTATCACCATTACGCTTTCTCAAAAGTGCACATTTAATTACATAACTAATACAGATTCACAATCTTTACAGAATTGTCTTTTACTGGTTACTACTAGTTTTTATACTAAACTATAGTTGGTACTGTTCTGTTTCACCACACAGATGCAAGCGTGGTGGTGGTCTTTACAGGAGACAAGACATGAATAAATCATATTAGAAAATCTTGTCATTATTTTCCATCAAATCCTTCTGCATATTTCCCTTCTTAGAGTTGACTTTCCTCAGACACAATCAAACAATATGGAAAGCATTCAGTCTTTCTCTCTTTCTAATTCTTCCTCCTTTCATGTCCCGGCCACAGTGCATGAGAACTCATGTTTAATTCTACTGTGTTCTCTCTATGAAGTCAGACCCAGTGACTGCATAGCACATTTGCTCAATGTCAACACCCTGAAAGAAGAAAACATCACTGCCCTCCAAGTTTCTTCAATCGCTGTCGAGTTGTAATAAAGCTAATTCATTAGGTCACCACAAGATGGTGGTAAGACCTGTAAACTCCCAGGCAGTTCGGCGGGTGAAGTGTACTTCCAAATTTTAGCCACAGACAGTTATGTCTCCAACAAAAATAAACCATTCGAGCCTGGAATGCTGAAGCTAAACCATCTCGCTATCTCTATCTTTTCCAGGCTTGGAGCTCTGAAGCTTGTAGTGCTGTACTGTTTGGGATTATGTGTCAAAATGCTGTAAAATACTCCCTCTTTTTTTAACAGGTTTCCTTTTCTTGGCAGCTGTTGTAAACCTGTAGGTTTGTCCTTTTCTCTTTCACGAGTTTCACATGTGCATCTTTATGTCTTTAAGTTCCAGTTATTGCTTTCAAAAGGTTAGCTTAGTCTAAAAGACTTATATTTGTGGAAAAAAAAAACTAAACAAAAGAGTTGATGGCATAAGAGAGGGGGAGAACACAATGGGTTGTGGGGGTGGAGTGAGCCTATATGTGTGGATGCATACCATATGTGTTCACAATCAGCATGTTTCGGCTTACATCACATGGCATCTGCCAAAAAGAGGGGGAAGTTGTTATTATTAATGTGCTGACAAAGGGAAAATGTAGACATTTATAAGCAGACAGCTAAGAAGCTGAGACAGATGAGGAAAGCAATTTTAAAGTTAATACTGAGCAACTTTTTCCAGCAGGAGTTTAGTAAATTGCAACACTTGCAGCTGGAAAAAGATCAAACACCAAAACACCTCTCTTAGATCCTGCTTACTTTAGAGGGCTTGTTATAAAGAGACACACACTTCCTGTTTCTCCAAAGCACCGGATGCTGTCTACTAGCCAGCGGGACATTAGTTTGTGCAGCTCTTTATTGTGATGTGCTCAGTGATTTATGAGTGTTAGTAAAACATATATTTCCTTTAAGTCCGCTGCTTTATGTCCTAAGGCTGGCTTTTGTTTCTACGTTCAAGCATTACTAGAAGAAAAAATAATAAATATATATGTTCTGTTATAGTTGGAGGATTTCTTTGTGTCTGTGTGTGTGCCTGTCTGGATCCTCAGGGTAACCAGTAGGAAAGTCCACTGCATGTCAGCCTGCTGAGCTCCAGCCTGCTCATAAAGAGGCAGCACTAAAGTAAGTTGCAGCCACATGGAGGACTTTTAATACGATTACAGCGTCATGGTATACTGCACAATATAACAGTAACCTCGCATAGGTGTAGATGTGTGTTACAAAATATTAGTTTCACCCCTTTAAAAATCTTCTATTTACACAAAACATTCTGTAAATAAAACATTCATTAAAAAGAATAGATAAAGATAATTGATTGTCAGTTAGGTTGCATTTACATCCTAGACTTTAAATCAAAAGATGGATGGCACCTCTTTAATGTCACCCATAGGTCTCTGAAGAGGTTAGGACAGGGGTGCCCAAACTTTTAGCCTCAAACTGAAAATGAGCCAGTGAGCCAGGGGCCAAACATTGCAGCTCATGTCTGTTCGCCACTGCCTGTGGTTCTCCATGCAGATGTGTGGAGTCCGAGAGCTGTGCAAAGGCTCATGGGGGATCTTTCCAAGTTAATAAAACTATATAAAAGTGAGGAAAATATTGACTTTAATATAAAATAAGCTGCACAAAATGTGAAATACACCATGGATTAAACTTTTAAATATTAAAGTTGATATGAATAGAAACATAAAAGTTAAAGAAAGATTGGCATTAAAAACAGCAGGTGTTGCAGCTTCGAAGGTGGGATTTATCTCTTTTTCTGTTATGATTAGCCCTGTTTTATATGCCTGTGCAGGTTGTTTGTGGAACCTGCCTCATATGAAACTTTTATTTAGCAAAGGCTTCACTCTGCCTCCAACTATCACTTATATTAAAATGTGTCCACATTTTACTCAGTTTTCTGTCGCTCATTTTTCTCACCTTTCCTGCGTGTTTAAGGGTCTCTGACTAGCAGCAATGCTCTATGAGGCATCTGTCTCTCCTTCTCTCCCCATGCTGTGTGCTACTGCTGCTCACTGCCGTACCGCTCCCTCCCCTTCCTGCTCAATGCAGACACACATGTGCTGCCACCAGGCTGCCACACATGTTGAGGGGATGAGGGGTGAACTGCAACTTTTGGCACTTTACTTTTGTCCAACAGAAGTTTCTGGTTGATTCATTTAAACTAAGGAGAAATCACAAACAAGCTTAATTAAAATCATTAAATCTTTAAATTAAAATACTTTGACGATTTGATCAGATGACGTTGCAGGTAAATCAGCATGATTTTGAGATTGAGTGACAGTTAAGATTTACTTCATACAACTGCAAGGTGATACATTGACTTAAGCCGTGTTCACATGGAGACATGTTTAATGTTATCACTGAAATCTCTTGTAGTTTGAACATTTTACACACATAAAACCAACATTATGGAAGCTAAGAAAATCTCTAAAAAAATGGTGTGAATACATTTTAAATGCCACCATATTATTTCTATTTACACACCCTACTGCATACTGTACTGTAGCCCCACCTCCTTCTTAGCCTGCATGTGCAAACCCTGCTAACAGCAAGCAATTAAAGATTAATTTGTTGCAAAAGCTACTGAGTATGATATGACTTTCACAGCTAAATTAGTAAAATAAATAAAAAATCTGCACAAATGTCTCCTTTTTTCATAGCTTGATTTTTTTTCTTTACACTTAAACTGGAGGAAGTGGAGTCAGGTATCATCTCTTTAACACTTGCAAGGCAACTTTTACCTTCTTCCCCTGCCAGTTTCACAATTTGCACCTTGAATTTTACAGCCAGAAATGTGTTTGTGAGGCTGGTAAACAACTTACAGATGACAAAGACCAATGATTGCGTCAGTAACACATCTCTGACCTCAACATGTTCACAGGTATCAATAAGTAGCAATATCAAGAACTTCTCATCAGTGAGTCGGAACTGGAGGAGGTTTTCGGATGAAAGGTGAAACCTGTTCAACAAGAGGAAATGTTTGGCTACTTTTAATTTTAGATTTCAGGTTTAGATTTTTTTATGCTTGGAAGAACATACCTCTTAATTTTTACTCTACTCTATACTTCTATTAATGCTACCTTTATTTTAAATGCACATAAAATACTTTGAATATTCAGTTTTAAACAAAAATAAGTTAGAATGTTATAAATTTAATCTTCTGCTGAGAAATTATTTGGAAATTAATTATATTAACAGGACAGTTTAAAACAGTAGTTAAGTTTGGAACATTTACATTTGGCAAAAGAAAAATGTGACAAAATCAAACTTAATCTGTTACTAAGCAGAGGGCTCTTCATTTCTTACAAAAAATATTAACGTTTTTACTGTTAATTATAAGCCTGTTCAGGCCCTGACTACCATTCAAGGCACACAGAGATTAACATGTACTCCAAATTGCAAACTGAGGTGTTTTTTAATTATTATCCATAAACATACACTTTTAAAATTGGCCTGAGAACGACTGTGATGGCATGTTAAAACTGTTTTCTTATGGCAAGATCACATGAAACTTTATAAAACCTAACACCATTGCCAACTTTGGCACATTATCACAGTTTTGCACCGTCAAACAGGGCTCCATATTGCATCCTGTCTCTTCTCTGAGCTCCCTGCAGCCAGTTCATTATGAATCTTGATTATCTCTTACTCTATTTCTTTTCTTTAGTCCTCTAGTTAATGTCCAACTGAATTTCTTTGCTGAATCAGCTATGGTGCGTGATTCAAGCAGCCAATGTGCTGATATCCAGCTATCCATGTTATGCAGCTCCGTAAAGCAAAACCTAACTGGTGATGTCATGGGCTGGAAAAGATTGTGCAATAATATAGTAATGTGTATAATGAATGTCAGCATACCATCAGAAGAAGTCACAAGCACAGAACTTAAGGCTGGAAACTTAGTTGTTTTGCTTCAAAAAAAAAAAAAAACTTCTTATTTTTGTAAATGTCACTCGATCAGTAGCAATTTGATTAAAATGCTAAACTTCCACTGCGTGTTTGATTGATGATGCGGCTCAGCTTACATCCAGCTGTTTCTGTCTGAATCCATAGCTTCACTTTTCGCAGTATATGTTTAAAGTTGTGACTCCCGCTTTCACCATTTTTAGCACAGATAAGCTTGCCAGCAAGTGAGTGAGTGGTGCTGCAAAGATTTCAGCCTTGTTTTCAAGAAAATATGTTTTGCTATATTTAACATTCTGAAGGCAAAGAAAAAAATATCTTTCCTGGTAGAAAAGGCCTCAAACTCACCCCGTCAAAGCTGCCTGTTTTTCAGCAAATCATTGTCATCCTTCACACACCGTTCAGTGTCTGACCCTGACTTCTGACCTCCTTTGAGGGGGGTACAAATCACAAAAAGAAGAACTTCCCTAAGGAGGTCTCTACATATCAGATTGCTAAAGCAACAACAAACAGCACAGTCTTATCCTCTGCTGTAACACGGCAGAGCCACAGCTGCGTTTAGCGGTGAGAGCGCATTTTCAGGATAACAAAAGTGACAGATTTTTGGCATGTCATGTGGGTTAAGAGAGAATAATTTTATCAATGACAATTTCAGAATGCATATACTTAGTAAAGAATGAGACAGGGTGATGGACAGCAGTGACAAGATGTGGGAAATGATTTGTCGTGGAGATGGGAACAGGGTGAAGGGAGTGGATGGATTTGCACTGACGGATGTCCAGTTTCTGGCCACATCAGAGAAGCCAGGGGGCAAACAGACAGCAAGCAGTGCTGCCCTCCCTCTAATCTGCGCCTTGGTAATCAGAAACACATGGCACCCCATAATGACTCCAGTGTTGTACTGTGTAGCAGAACAAGGCTGTGAGGGTCATATATATATATATATATATATAGTATATATATATATAGTATATATATATATAGTATAGATATATATAGTATATATATATATAG
>JBAMHV010000012.1:6412825-6423747 GCA_037177535.1 Pseudomugil gertrudae | reverse complement strand
ATATACACACACACAACACTGGTGTGTACAGACACAAAGGGAAGGCCACTGAAACGACTGTATAGGCTCTGTTCACATGCCAGTGCACTCCAACCATAAACACAATCCTGGCATCCATGCACAAGTAAAGAAACATTTCTGCCCATTTCAGGTAGTTTTCCAAGCATCAGTCCACTCAGTTTCTAGACAGAGTCATTGACAGACATTATAAAAATCAAATAAGAAATGCTCCTGCAAGCAAAACAGCATCAACACTTTTTTGTTACTGTACTAGTAACTATATATATATATATATATATATATATAGGTGGAGTGAAAGTTTGCATCTCAAATAACAAAGCTGTTGTGAGCCACAGTTTGTCATGATTGTCGGAACAGCTGGGGTCCACTGTAAAAAAACAAAAGCCATCAGCTTATTTTCCTTGGGTTTGGGCAGACACATTGATCTTGTGATCATTTTCCATCCAAATATCTCTCTTTTTGCTGCTCCAGCATGAAGTTAGTGAGTAGCAGGGCGGAAAAAGATGTAAAAAAAACTCTTTGGGTCAGCCTGTGGAATTATGTGAAAGCTGAAACCTCAGGCCACATTGTGAAGTCTGAAGTCCCATCTACTGCACAGATAGCGGATGGATGGGTGTGTAGGGAAATGAATGGATAGGGGGAGGGGGGGGGGTGAATGAGGGAGAAGGAAAATAGGCTACAGAGAAAGACACAAGAGAAAGATAGAGGGATTAACAGAAGGAAGAGAAAGAAAAAAGTTATACTGAGAAAGGCATCTGACTGATCTGCTTTCTATTAACCATCCAAATCTTCTCCCCTAACGCACTCCTTTGGAATTATGCTGACAAAGGGGGAAAATCCAGGGCAATTTGAAGTCCCAGACAACTGTTTGCACACCCCGTCCATATGAGACAAAACGAGGAGAGAAAAAAATCTGCCTGGAGAGACAATAACACAAGGCCTATTTAGACTTCTGACTGTTCATTTTCATTTGCATTTTCACATTTATGGATTTATTCTGAAAGTTGGATACATGTCGGGGTCTTTGACACAAGTCCCACATACCCCTATGCTAAAGCTCCGTTCAAAGAGGTTGGTAATACAGAAATTTTGTTGAAATAAAATAGAAAGTACTTATCAAACTGATATTAAGCACATCAATGTCTTTATCCATCCAAAACTCCTTCCCTTCTCTGACCTAGTTTCAGCACTTCACCAGTATGTTGGAGCAGCTGTTTGGGGGGCCGGCTTGTCTTGTGGCTGCTCTTAATTTGTGCATAAAGAGCTGCTTATTTTAGCTGTGTGCCAACACAAGGTAGCTTCGTGAATGTTTATAATGATAGTCCTAAATCACAGAGCGTGTAGATGCCACTGGAAATCTATGAACAGACAACCAATGCTGGCGCTGCTCCCCCCGTCATTCTGGTTGCACGCTGACCTCAGTTCTCAGTGGTTTTGGCTCAAGAAAGGCCCCAGCTCCATTTCCAGTAAATGTCATTTCATAGTTTCTGCATTTCCACAGGGCTGAGAAACAACATTTATCGTGTAAGAAGGACTGCAATTAGACGGTGTTTTTCCCAGACAGAGCGTCGACAGGGATAAAAGATGAAAACAGTGTTTTCAAATCTCCTCTGGTTGTGTCTGATGCAATGAGCTGACAGCATTTTTAGAAAATTGCACTGCAACAGACGCGTTGATGTCACACAGGGACGAAGTGTGTATTCTAAACACTGAAGGGATATACTTTTCAAAACATCAATATCCCAAACTCTTTTGCTCAAAAAAGTTATTTTGTGTAATTACAGCACATGTTAGGGGCAAATGGAGGGTTGTTGGTTTGATGTACAACCCCTTCACGTGTCAAAGTATGCTTAGGAAAGATCCCAAACCCCACTATACTTCCCGTGTGAGTGTGTGTGAATGGATGTGTGAGACCCATATCCATGTGGGCCATTTACCATGTCAATATATTATTTTATGTTTCAACATTAAATCTTACTTTTCTTTCTGGAACATATTTTCAGCACATTCGTCTCACAAGTTTAATCCACAATCCTACACAAATACTGTAAAACTGCTCCTGATTCTGTCCACAGGCAAATTAATATTTTCAGTCACTTTCAAGTGAAACTTGACTCCAATTTCTTTCTGCTTTGCATTGCAGAAAATATTTGTCTTTTTCCCCCTCTCTCATAAATTCTTTCTTCCTCTCTTTGCAGGGGCTGAAATGGCTACCAGATGTGGTTCCAATCTGTTCCTGTTACCCTGGAAACTCGGGGACTGGAATAGGGTTTTTAAGTCCAGAGCTTTTGGCTGACTCATTGGGACTGAGTTTTAAAGCTTCGCTGTTCCTACAGACATGGCATATTGAGATCCCAGACATGTTTAACCAGGCAGCCGGAATCTCTCTCCCTTCACACACGTTTTTCTCCCACTTTTTATCCAAGCTTTGGATTGTCCTTTATAGTTTTGTGTTTTTTTGTCTTGGTAATATTGAAAACCAAATCAGTGATGAGGAAGTTGAAGTGTAATACTTTCATTAACTGCAGATGAAGAATGAATAAGCATTTAGGCTGTAATCAGCATTTTCATAAGCTTTTCTATTTAAGTCAGTTTACAAACAGCAGGAGAAGAAATCCATCAAGAGTCTGACAATTGCTAAGCAACAGTTTATCCTGAAAGGCTGTGCAGCGGTGACACGCAAAGAACATTTTCAATCTGTAACTTTCCCACAACATGTCAAGGATGAAAAGCTAAAGAACATGTGTTGCTACACTCAGCTGAGGATCTTCTCCATCTGCGAGTTGAAGACGCAGATGGAGGCAGTTGTGTCAACATTCCTCTCCGTACGGGCAATAAATCTGACTTCAAGATGTTGTCACATGCAAAAATGGAACAGTTTGGGGGAGGGTGTGCAAATTCCAGGTTGGGATGTAGCTAACAAGCAGTGAACTAAATTAAAACTGATTCTGAAGAGTTGTTTGCTGAAACAGACTTAAGACCAGAAATAGACAAGGTCCAAACAGGACCTAGAACAGATCATAGACTAAATAGCAAATCGTTGCTCTTACTGAAGGAATATAAAGGAATTTTTAAGCTAAATAAGCTATATAAACACATTTATAATTACAGTATAGGGACTGATGCTTAGAAGGTATGTTAGAATGAACTGTAAATTATTACATAAAGCTAGCTTGGCAGCTAACAAAGTAACATCTTGAACTAATTTTATTTGGCACTTTGTTACCAAAGTTTGTCCTATTCAAGGTAGAAACTGAATGAGTTTCAGACGTAACTGTTGTACACATAGAACATCACACCGAAATAATCATATTAGTTATTTTCCCTTTATTTTTCCTTTTAGAGATGTTTTTTCATAACTTATCTAGGTACTTTGTCCTTTTGTGGAGTAAAACCTAACAAATCAGCAGATCTTCAGGTGGGCATGCATTGATATCTCCTATGAAAAACACAAAACCATTTCCATAAACATTTTCAAATATATTCCATCATTTAAAGTGACCCTATTGTTCATGAGAATTAAGACTTTACAGAATTTTTTAGCATACAAATCAATAGTTTCACATTGTAAGAGCATTAGAATAATAAAGAAAAGGAGCTACATATGAATGAAGTTTGTATGCATTGGTAACTAGCTTGATATATGAAGTCGTTTTGTTTTTTCTGGACACACTTAATCAGCCTTAAGTATCAGTCTTGAAAACATAACCTTTCTATATGAATTAAATGTATGTTGTGTGTAGGTGATTAAAAAAATGGAAACAGATACAAAGCCATTTCCCTCTGGGTCCAATTTCCTGTCATATAACCTGTGCATGTATTGATCTGTTCATTCATCCTCATGTGCATCTATTCATCCTCCTTCATTGCCTTGTGGCCCAGTTTTTGTTATATCTCTCTTCCCTCCAAAAGAGGACACATATGCAGCGCGTGATTAGCTTCTTTGCACAAAGTTACCACTGTTTTACCCCCAATAAAAGACCTCTTGTCTCTTCCACCCTAAAGGAGCCAAATCAACAGTCCCCTGCTTCCCTTAGGCTGTTTGAAGAGCCGTCGTGACAGAGAGCCTCCGGAGTCCTACCACATCTCAGGGATTTAGCAGTCCTGTTGCCCATGGTGGCAGGAAAGGGTCAAATATCAATCAACATGCTAATGAATCTCTTTTGAGACGTCAAAAGATGTGTGTGGCGATACAGTATGTTTTCACTGACTGTTCACCGGACTCAGACACCCGGAAAGGAAGCCAATGAGAGTTCATGACCCCATGAGAAACAGGAGATCAAATAGCTACGGTGACTGTGGCTGTAAACTGAATGAGGTGTGTTTTGTTTGTTTTGTTTTATAAGTTCCGATTTGACAGTGGCACATGTTTGGCTTTTTTATTCCAAAGAATTAAATGAAGAAACACCAGTTTAACATCCATACACAAAAGGCAATCAAAGTTGCTTTAAACAAACTAGAACAAACAAAATTACAGTTGGTGACTCGTTTGCAGCTTTTCAGGCCCTTCTTTACAAAAAAATGCACTTTTAGCCTATAAAAACAGGCAAGGACCAGTCAGTCAAAAAGCACAAGTTCAGAATTACAAATATTATAGTCTTAGATAATATGCAATCGCTTCAACAGTGGTATTATGGTAGTATTGTACTATCCTTCCTGTATGAGTTTTGTTTTATGCGAGGCAGTTATACCAAACTGAGGGAACAAAAAGGTTACAGATGTCCTCTGCAGCTATAATGCTGTATAATTAAACTCTGCGTCATGCAGTTAAGTGTTAAACAAACAATAACATCAACAGAGAACAATTACAAAGCCAATGTAAACTTTACAAAAAAGAAAGTACACTTGCTGCAGGTTTGCTTCAGAGCCCAAATAAACAAGCGTAAAAAAGGAACAAAAGAGAGAGAGAGAGCAAAAACAACAACAAATAATGCAACATGAGAGGCAGTTCATCGACACCAAGGAAAACACATGAGCCTAAAAGGTCATATAAGCACAGCTTACAAAGATAATAAAAAGTACACAATGTATACAAGTAAAAATGTTGAAATAATAATCAAACAAATATGTTGTACCTTCAGGAAAAAAAGACATTACCAAGAGATTTTTTAAATTTGATATTCTATAACTCAACACATTGCAGATTAACATAATTTCATGCTTTATTCTTTTTGTCGTCCATGATTTCCAGCTCATTATGTCTGATTTGCACTGGAAAGGGCTATAAACAAACAAAAAGAAGAAACAAATATAAAGAAAAGTTTTTAAAGATTTTAATTTTCACACAATAAACAATGCCTGTTGAAGTATCCCAGGGCAACACTGCTTTTTGGCTTATTTTCGGATCAACACTTGAAATAAATATTACCAATTAGATTAGGCAGCTTTAGTTGCTTAAACCGATCCACAGTTGCGGCACATTTTATACACAAGGCAAAGTACCATTTAGTCTCAGTCTTACCCTAAAGCGAGGAAATACAAACATTGTTTTTTTGCTTCTGTATAAAATTTGACATTAATCTGTTAATCTGCTAACAAAAAAAATCCTAATTTATTATGCTATTGGCATCTATGGTAAACAAAAATAACCCAGAGGTGGCAATGACCTCATTTCTTGTCTGAACTGAAAGCGCGCTGATACTTTTCAGAGAAAACATCTATAGAAAATGTGCTTATCTGTTACTGTTTTGATAAAACTAACAGAAGGGATACAGCACTGCAGTACTCTTTCTTAAGTATAGAGTTCAAACCGGCAAGCGTTCCTCAATTACAGAGAATGCAAATGGATTTAAAGTGATTTACAAGCATGGCATAAAGTAAGGACACGTTTCTTTTATTTTTGGTTTAGTGGTTTAGCTGACTGAATAAAACATACAGTAAGAGCACATTCTGGTGATTTGGTGTGAACAAATTGGCTTTTCACAAAAAGATCACAGACTTGTGATTCAGCAAACCATCTCTGACAAAGTTGGACAATTACAAGAGGAGAAATAATATAAAACAAATGCTGTGTTTGGGTACAGGAAAGCCACAAGACCAACAGTAATGAATATCAAGTTTTCAAACTTTTTTTGTTTCATTTTCTTTTTACGAATGAGCAAAACCGCTTTAAACGCTGTGGTTGTAATGAGATTTTTCTTTGAAAGGCAAAGTAAGACGACCTTAATGTCCTTAAATCAATGATTGCAAGAAGCAGACTTGACTACCGGCTGGGTGATGCTTTAAGCCAGTTTGCATGATCTGTGAGGAACAGATAAGTGAGCTCAGCTATGGGCATGAATTAGTACAAGCTATGTGCAGGAAACAGTAGAAGCAAAGCCCAATGAGTGGCTTTTTCTTTAAAAAAAAAGCCTTGGGTCAAGTGTAAAGCTGAGTTACTTCGGTATTAGAATTGGTCATTGCAGACAGAGTCATCCTCTGGTGTGATGATCATGTGACTTATTTGCATACAGTTCCTCATTTACTGAATAAGGTAAAAATGGTGTAGAAAATATATTTTAGGACCATGAGGCTGCATTTAGATTAGCTTTTATTGGGGTTAATTTACAGCTTGAATAGAACTTGAAAGCAATATTACAAGTATGGAAGGCCGCCTGTTTTTTTTAGCATGCATTCAGTTTATTATGGGATAATGTTTTTATTATTTGGGGCTATGATGGAGATGAAGAAAAATTTGTTATTTTTCTGTTGTGAAACAAAGATCGTTGAAAGTATTTTATCGAAATGTAAAATTTTATTCATTACTATCAGTACTTTTCAGCACTCGTCTTGACATTGGAAGTAAAGATAATGTGCAAAATGACTTTTGTTGTACAAATTTATTCCTGCATGTTGATCCAACCAAATTAGAAAATAAGAAATACAAAAATGTCTTGCAAGCACAACAGCACCAAATTCATACTAATTATTAGTACCTGTGAAAAGCATAGCCTACATAAAAATAACATATTTTTGGGTCTTGTTTCATAAAGTACAGTTATGCATTTTGTATATAAATACAATGAAACGCAGTTGGAGAATAGAGATGAATTAATTTTAGGTAATGTCTGCACTACTGTTCACACAGCTGTGTCTGGCTTAGCCACATGCGTTGTGAGGCTATGATATGATATGTGCTGATTCCACACACAAACACACACACTCACACACACAAAAATGTTTTTTGAAGCGTAATACAATCCTGTATAGAGCTTATTATATAACACATCACCAATGTGACAGAATTGCACCCCTGGTTTAAAAGAATTTACAACTCTTGACCGGTCCTGGAATCCCAGCACACGAGTCCTCACATGAAAACAGATGTGGTGGTCCATCTTCTAACAAATAGTTTACCGTCTTCTGTAAACTCCATCACAAGCTTTTTGCAATTTGTTGTAAATAACACTTACTTCACTACCTGCGGCGGCATAATGGCCGTCTTTTGCTGGGGGGTTTTACTCTCAGGTGAATCCAATGTAACCTCCTTGCCCTTCTTCCTGGGTGGTTTTTTTATGGGAGTCTTCTTTGGTGTAACATCCAACAGGTCCCCTGTCCTGGAGCCGTTCAAGTCCTGCTTATCCGGGCTCTTGGCTTCAGGGGTCCCAAAGTTGTTTGTGATGGGCGTCACCATCTTCTGGAGACTGGTTGTGGTGGGGAGGAGGGGCTTGGTGGAGCCCTGCTGGCTAAGTCCACCTGAAGCGGTCCTCTTGGCTTTTTGTGGCGGTGTAGGCTTCTCCCGGTTTCCTTTGGATGAGGAGAGGCCGTTGGTCTTTGTAAGTCCTGTCCCCTCATTTCTGTTGATGCTTTGGGTTTTTTCCTTGAGCTGAGCAGCCAGTAAGGTGGCTGCCTCAGAGTTCATATGAGGATGCATGACCTTGGGGCTCTTGGGTGGCTCCTTTGGGGTCTGCTTTGAATTATCAGTGCTCTTCTTCTCAGGTGAGGAGCTATGGAAGCCACTTATCTTCTTAAGAGCATTCTGAACAACCCCACTGATGTGCTCCATATGACTCGGACTACTATGCTCCTCTCCAGACTTCTTACATCGCAAAGGTTTAAGTTTACTTGGGGAGCCATTGGCATCTGTCTCCTTCCCATCTTGTTTCTTCTGATGGTCTTGACTTTTTTCCTTCATTTTCTCCTGCTCAGCACTCTTGGATGAGCCATCGCTGGAGCTTCTTTTTTTCTCTTTTGGGGCTACAACTGCCTTACTTACCCCCTGCTGCTCTGGCGTTGGAGACCCAGTTGTATTTCCATGTATCCATGACAGTTTGGGCTTAGTAGATGGATCTGGTGGGCGAGGTTTGGGCTTGCCAGGTGAAGGTGGTGGCTTTCCATTGCGTTTGGCCTCTGGTATAGATGCGCCATCCCCATCCTTACCACTGTCCTCATCCTCCTTTGAGTGCTTATAAGGGCGGGTGATGCTAGCATAGAGTCTCACAGTTGTGGAGTCAGAGCTGCTATTTGAACCCACGCTATTAGAGGACTTGAGTAAGGGCTGCTCGCTGCCATCTGGTTTGGTGACACTTGTATCTTTCAGGGAGGTGTACTCTCCAGCATCCTCCTCATTAAAGCCGTCCTCTAGCTTCTCTGTATCAGGACTGGGGCTCTGCGTCTCCTTAGTTTCACTCACAGATTCTGTTAAGGAACAGTAAAGGATGCTGTCAGCTCAAAATACTTTTGTATGTCACTAATACATCCTTGCATAATCTGGTATAACCACTAGCTTCTGAATTATAGTCGATCTAACAATAGTAGCAGAGGACAAAATGCAAACAGTAAATGAGAAATATGTGTGATATTTAGTGACCTGCAAAAGTGACACTATCAACAAACGAAACAAAAAGATTTCCTCACAAAAAACCCGGTTCACAATGTCATCCGTCCAGAACAGAAACTGAAGGAGAAGGTAATTTACACCACACTTTAAGAGGTTAGTCATAGTATGGATATGTGCCATCTGCTGAGTGGGCCGTTCCATTTCCTGTTTATACTTTCCCCATTCTCAGAGGAAAACCTGGATCTTGATGGAATGCTTAGAAGCCAACTATCTTTATATCTGCATTTACACAAATGTATGTGTCACTGAATGGTCACACTCCCAAGCTTGGCCTCTTTAAAACATGTACCCATGTGTGTTTGTATCTATGTGTGTCCTTCCACTAAACCATAGAGTTTGTTTATTCATGTGATGACTAACCTTCATGTGGAACACAGTAAACTGGGCCTTCGTCTCCACTCTCAAAAGAAGAAAAGGACTCCTGGGAGGACCAGGAGGAAGGGGACGGCTGATCAGCCACAGAGGGGGGTTCGATGAAGCTGCAGTTGAAGGTATTCTCTGGGTCGTGGTGGGCTACTGAGAACAGAAAACAAATGCAGAAGCCATAAGGTCATTTAAAGGGTTTTGTACTGCGTTACAAGAACAACAGTCTGTTCTCACTCAGTCTGTGGAAAGTATTGGCTTAAGTGGAAAAAAGTCCCTTTGATTGATTTTATATATGAAAAATCACAAGCTTCAACATTACAGGTTTTCAAAAAAGGAAATCGGGTATTCTTATATAACTTCCCAGTATTTGTACACATTTTTGTGGTTAAAGATGATCAAGTTCCCAGACAACTTCATGATTTGCAAGACAAAAGATATTTAAGAAATTCTAAACCTGTGTGTAAAAAAGAATCCAGATAGAGTTGCTAGTCTTGCTTTTGGTTCACTGGCAGCTCTGCTGAGCAAAACTAAAAACAGACCAACAGAAAACAACTTTCATATTTACACAAGGGAAACAGCTTACATAAAAGCCATCACACAAGATAATAAGCATATTTAACTAGATTTAGTCAATTTGCCTTTAATTTGGATTGAGCTTTGACATTTTCAATTATGTAATTACAACAGCCAGTGTAATATATGATATGCTAAATAAGATCTGATCTGCAGCAGTGCTGTGTGATGGTCATCATTATTTCAGTGTTCAGAGCATAAGCCTCCTTCCACTGAATCCTTCCCCTGTCTTCCTCGTGACACCCCCCCCCCACTAGACTTTGCAGCATTCTGCTGACCCTCCACGCTCGGTACAGCTGGGGTTTCTGGAGCATACTTGGGGTCAATCATCTCATCTCATTTGAATGCTGCATTTCTGGATGAAACTGCACAACCCAACACAAGTGACCACATCTGATGCTCCTGTTTACATGCCCCAATGACACACGGGTCCATCCGTTTGTTTAAACCTCAGATAAATGCTGTATGGAAGGAATTCCTGAACTGGATCAGAACCCAGGAACAAACTGGAGCTCCATGTGTCACAGAAATGCTGTGCTTTTGTATGTGGCCTACCAGTGGATTTTTGCAGACAACGGGACTTTTCAGAAAGAGGATCACATGACAAAGTGCTGCACAGTGGCCGGTGATTAGCGCCACTGCCTCAGAGCATGAAGGTTGCTGGTTTGAATCTCGCCTAGAACAGTGGCCTTTCTGTGCCGTGTGGAAAATGGATGGATGAATGAGATGCTACAAAACAATAACATATTTTCAATAACAATGAATCACTTAGATTTACATTTGCTCCATGAGAAGATTCTCTTGCCTTAAAGTATAAACTAAAAACATCTGGTTTCTTTACTGGATATTTATGCAGTGATCGTCCACAAAGGTGATACCATGATCAAATTCTGTTTTTAGCTTTTTCTTTACTTGCCATTGTCAAAACCCTCTATTTATTTTGGTATTTGAGTTATTCTTTCTTTTAAGACGACTAAAAGCTACTTCAGATCAATACTTAAATCTTGCTATTAGAACACTCACTCTGTGATAGTCTGGTGACCTGTCCATGATGCCCCCTCTTAGTAGCTGTTGAGATTGGGGGGGGATGGGGGGGGGGGGGAGGGGGGGGGGGGGGGGGGGGGGGGAGGGGAGGGGGGGGAGG
>JBAMHV010000012.1:6391793-6411867 GCA_037177535.1 Pseudomugil gertrudae | reverse complement strand
GGGGGAACACTCACTTGGGGAGGTTGTGGGGATTGTTCTAGGGGGCCCCCTTTGGGGAGTGGTGGGGGTGGACCCCCCCCCCCCCCCCCCGCGCTCTACGGTTTCACGTTGTAATAAGCAGGTAAAGATAGTTGATGGGAAAATTATGAAGAGTGGTTTCTAAGAATTTGGACGCTGCTAAACAGCAACATCTTCAAAAATGTACATAATGAATGTTACTGTATTATAAAAATGAGTACGAAAGTTTTATATATTGTTTTATGTAAATCCAGAGACTTGAACAATTGAATTTTTAGTTAAAATACTTGATTTGTGATCTCTCTTTGAAAACATGTATAGTCACAACAAGGGAGAGTAGAGGGGTGAATAACTGTTCAAAATGTGGTACTAATATGTAGAAACAATTTGCATCCAAAGACACTAACTTATTGATTATTGGGATAATAGTAAACTGATTTTTGTACAGCATTTGTAGTCAATAGTCTTTGTTTAGAGCACCTTTGAAGTTTGATATTAAGTTACAACATTGTGATTGTATTAAAGACAGCTGGTGTGGATGAACTTTATAAATAAGAAGCAACTGTGGAGTTCAGAATCCTTTTTCACTAAAGGTGAAGATGACAGATATACATTTCATTAACTTCAATGAGGAATATAATAAGAATCAGGGCTACGACACAGCATGTGCTCCGTTTGCACTTCTGGCCTTGTGCAGAGTTGTCACTAAGCAGCAGCCAGTAGACAGGCAGAGACTGAAGGACTGAGGAATGCAGAGCAGCTAGCCTATGCAAAGATTTCAGTCATGCTAGTCAACAAGCCAACACATGGGCATTTTGAAAGATTATTCGTCTGCAGTGATGAACAACAACTGCCCTTGAAAGCTGCCTCGAGACTATGGCTCTAGTTGGATAGCTTACACTACAGACTGGACGCCACTGTGATCCCTCACTGCATAAAGGCCTGCACATAACAGGACATTACTGACTCATCCCAGCTGCAGAGCTCCAATGCCACAGTTGTTCTGCGAGGCAGAGAAAGTTAAAAAAAATGTCTGAAGAAGGGTTACAGCTTCTAATCCAACTCTAAATGTCTAGGTATGAATAGTTCCTGTTTGGATTACAATGGAATGAAGTTACTGAGTAACTTCTAAGATATTTAAGAGATAAAATAGACCTATGGATTTTTTTTACATCTGGTATTTCCTCACTTAAATGAAGCATTTGTTTGTGACTTCAGATTGTGAGAAAGTTTCTTTTCCATTTTATTATTTATCTCCTAATTGCACTCTGAGCGAAGCTGCAAACACATTTTCAATCACGAGCCAACTTTCCCTGGATAAGGATGAATAAAGCAGATGGTGCTGCTCTTAGTGCTGATTTTATGAGGAAACTTTTGTACACAGAGGATGCAAAGAATGCCTGATAGACGTGAATATGCAAGGCGTGAAGTAAATATGCTTAGGGCAAAATGCTAAATTACAAGCAAACAACCGTGGTTTTGCCAAAATAGGAATTAGGTGACAACAAGTTTATGTAGCAGTTTCTCTGAGGCTGCTTGGACAATATGCTGTCCTCTGTCACCTAAGCCCGTAACTCCTTATTCCTTCATCAGTTTTCTCCTGCCACATCTGTTGCCACTGACCCTGGTGTGGATAAATCACAGCTCTGACACGAGTAGGGGTAAATTTGACCACTTCCTGTTTCCAGCCCCATCGGGCCCCCTCTGGAATGTGTGTGTGTTGAGCTGTGTAGCTCCAGACAGGCTTTGAGTTTCTAAATGTTGGCAGACCATGCTTCTCTGGTTCAGCCTGACAGAAAGCAGAGCAGATAGTACAAACCAGGGAGAAAAGAAAAGACAATGACCACTTGCAGTAGGTTATTTGTGGTTACAGAGGTCGGCTTTTTAAGTTTTCTTTACTGACAGTTAAATCTATGAATTTACACTAGCTTCCCACATTAGGGTGACAAAGACAACTCTGTTAAGTTGTTCTATTTGTGCTAAGACGTAATGCAGACAGAGTTTAGTGTAAATAATCACATGGAAAACCGAGGAAGCCCATGATTCTCAAACACAGAAAAGAAACCAGGTGGTATGGTCAGTAATTGTAATTCCTTCTGTGCTGCACAGACGCTAAATAAATCTTTGGGACTTTGTGCAAAGATTATGCTCAATTAAAATGTATTATTTTAACTGAAAAGTCAAAAGTTGTCTTAGTCTCAAAATACGATATCCTCAGTTTGACTTGTAAAGGCTCTAATAGTTTTCCACTATCAATGGGCTTCATGAACAACTCCATTACTTCCTGCTCCATTGTTTCCTGTTTTTCATTACTGGATAGAATGATGAATCCAGGTGTGTCTGATGGAGTTAGCATAAAGCCCATGGTGCAACTGATAACTATGTTACAGTAAAGGTCATCATGAAGACACACTTTTGTTTGTTGCACATTTTTTAAGTGACACTTCCACATCGATGGCTTGTTCAGCATCAATCTTAGATCCTTCTGTACTGTGAAACACAGCCTCATCTTGGCTTTTGTCATATCGCTTCCTCTGTCCCTTTCTCGTTTTGTTCTCCTTCTCTTCCTTCTCTTGTACCCCCCCCCAAAAAAATAAATAATTAGATAAAGAAAAGTCGTACAGTGCGATTCCTTAACCCCCCTCAGCCATAGAAAACTGCTTAACACTGACAGCAGAAATGTGCATAATAAATGCAAGTAAAAGAATCAGGAATGTCATGTCCAGGTCAAAACGTTTCATAGTGAAACAGTGGATAAAAACATTTTTTAAAAAAAAATTCTGAAGTGCACACAACACTTGCATTGTGCTCTGATATGCAGCACATGGCAACACATCTATTGTGCAACCTCACATGCTGTCACAACAATCACTTATATGGCCGTATATGACACGATTAACTTTCCCAAACGCTCTTTGAACTGTGAACAAAAAAAACAGCCAGGATAAACTGCTTGTGTTGGGGTTTAAAAGATCAACATATGTCCTCCGTCTACAATAAAAAAGAAATAAATAAAGAAAAGGAGACTGCGGTCACAGACAGATCTGTCACACACACCACGAGACCTCCACATGGAGCAGCAGGGCTGCAGCGTCCACCCAAACAGTGCGGCCTTTGATAGCGCGTCACTCATCACCAGACCCCCCCTCCCCACTTGCCTTATTTTAATAACACAGCCTGCTTCTCAGTACCAGAATGAAAATTCTTAGGGAAAAGGACGATGGAAAAGGGGTAAAGAAAACGGGAACAAAAAGGCTCAAGTTGAGGGTTGTAATAATATGAACACATGGCATTTCAGAGTGCCAAGAACAATAATGGGCTCTGAAAGCAGTGCATTCCCTCTAAATGAAACCTCACACTAGCCTGGCAGCCACCATACACTTTTCAACCCTATTCATCCTCTACACGGTAAACTAAGGTAGCAATGAAATTAAAATACAGACGCTGACTGCTGTTTTTAGCTGCCACTGTATCTTAACTGGAAGTTTTTAAGTCCTTTTACCTTTTTTTGTTTATAATGAAGCTACAAAATATCCAACTTCTTTGTTGTACATAAAATGTTACATAAAACACAGCTTCTGGCAGTGCCATGGTGGAACAGGAGAAAAGCTTTTGGGGCTTACCGACTACTTTAGGCAGTTTCTGTCTCCTCAGTGGAATACGGGGAAGCTTTGTGCTGATTCGGCTGAATCGTCCACACAAGATCCGCTTGGCTTTTTTGCTGTTGGTAGAGTTGTGTTGGTTAGCACTGAAAAGGGATGACGCCACGGAAATCCAAATGAATCATTCAAAAGAGGCATTTAAAACTTGGCCCTTTCTCTTTTGAGGGCTCCTTACTTTCTATCTATATAACAATGTCAATATACAGAGTGCTTAAAATATATGCTTTATATGGATTTATTCATTTAAGAACTTGGCATCAGCAGGTAAAACAATATTTCTTTCTTTTTTTATTGGAAGTTTGATCCATTCACTTACTTGTGGTTTTCTTTGTGCCGACAGAGGCAGCAGCAGCACAGCAGAGATAGGAGGACAATCAATAGAAAGGAGACCAGGGAACCAGCTGCAATCACACCCATGCGCTGGTTAGGGTCTGAAAGATAAAAAATGGGATACTGGGTGTGCCACATCGATGAGAGAGTGCACTTCAAAATCTAACTTTTTTTTGTTGTAGTTCATTTTAAAATCTGTTTAACATCTGGGTTCATATTCTCTGTTATTTTTGATGACTTCCACAGCAAAGATAGATGCTGATGTTATGTAAATATTCCAAAAGACATGAAACCACTTCTGATTGTATTGTAGATTTCCTGCAATCAGCTTCCTCCTCTTTACTAAATGCCCGTCGCCAGAAGTCATCTATGATTTATTAGCACCCCTCCTCTTTTTAAATGGGAGACACCCCAGAGATAATGAGCTCAGGATTGCATAAGCATGGGCAGCATTTTGCTCTTGCTGGGACCAGAGGAGAGTTGAATCTTTCCAGTTAAGGGAAATCTAAGATTGATTATTGTGCAGTCTGGGCGTCGCATCTTGGCTGATTTTGGATAAAGATGATGGAAGAGTGACAGGATCTTATGATATCACTGACCAACTTTCCCTGCCATCTTTGGCATGCTCTAAACTCATAAGCTTCATGCCTGCCTCTAATAATCTCCTTTCAACTCATCTTCTATTTTTTCCCTTTTTCCTCTATGTCCCCATTCCAAATTCCTTCTCTCTCTATTTCTCCATCCCCCTTTCTATTTCCTCCTTTCTTCCGCTCCCTTTTCTCTGGCTGGACAGGAACAAAGCCAACAAACACAGCCATAAAAAGAACACCGATCTTAGTCTGGAAACAGTATCAAGGCCCCTGAATCTCCCTCCACACACACTGACCTGAATAGATGTATTTGTTGTTAGTGTTAAAACCAGTTTTCCTGTCATTCTACAAACACTGAATTATTTCAGCATGAGTGCTAAATAGAGACCTTCTACCTTTTTTTTGCCTCAGAAAAACACTAGTTTCCAACTCTAAACTAACCACAAAGGATGAGATTGCGCTTAGAGAAATGGAGGATTTCTTACGGAGATGGCAAGCCCCAGACACAGCATCGCAGTTCTTGTCATGACAGGGGCAAGTTTGGTTGCAGTTCACTCCATATTTGCCAGGTGGACAGGTCATATTGCAGCTTGGGTGCAGAGGAGAGACAAAAACAACATCTGTTTAGAGCTCAGTCCAAGTGACAGATGTGTACAAAGGGACACAGCAAACAGAGCTAATGAGGTTTATGTTGACATGGTAATCTATTACCCTTCCTTTACAGCCCAGGCTTCTGGGTTTTAATTTGGTCTCCAAACTAAAAGGGAAAACTTACTATTGTAAAAAATCCTTCAAGCGCCTGTTTTGGTTACCTTTTGCCATTGCTTGACTATGGTGAGGTTTTGTAACACAACCGAGTGTCTGCTTTCTCTGAACACTGTATTATAGTGCTGTAAGATTTATTTCTGGGTGTAGTTATCTCACTTGTATCTGTGAATTGTACGCCAAAGCCAAGTGGCCCTCTTTGAATTCCCATAGGAACACCCACTGGTCATTACTGATAAGGTTCCTGTTGAATAGGTTTCAATTTGAGCTTTTTTCTCTTTGCCACTGCTTCTACTTGAAAAACCTTACAAACTGAGCAGAAGAAGAAGAGCTCATTAAATTTCAGACTCTCTATTTTTTGCTTCCCAGACAGAACATATCTTTTCGAACAGGGCCAGTGTTTTACTGCATACACCATAATAAGCTATCAAATAACCATTTAAATATTAAAATGCATAAAATCACTAAATTATTCTTTGTTTTATTTTAGTTATAAATTACTTTCCTACAGTATTCTTTTTTCCTGAAATGAGCTGCTTCACCCTTACAAAATAAAACATATATTTATAAGATTTTATCCAGGTTTGAAAAAGCTCTAATGAAAAGTAAAGAATTTAAATTTTCTATCTTAAAGGGTGAGATTAATGCTTTGTGTTTCCAAGATGTGCATGGTGAACATGATATGCAAGCCATTGAAACTTTCCATTTCATACTGCAAAGCCATCAAGGACATAAGCTTATGTTTTACTGTGACTTCTGACTTACAAGGTGCCATAAAAGCCTGGATCACACAGGCACTCTCCAGTGACAACATGACAGATGCCATTAAAACAGTGACTGCAGTTGTTCTCGCAGTTCTCGCCATAGGTGCCGTTGGGGCAGCGCACCTCACACCTATCACCCACAGAAGAAATGCCATGATTACAGTTATATTCAAGATTAAAAGGCATGAGTCCAGTAGCTGAATACATTCCTACTATATTTCACAATGTCTAAAATAAAAAAGGGAGACCTGACTAAACCACATAATGTACAGATATGTTTGCACCATTCAAAGCTGTTTCCCTTTATTTGCGTACCTGTCCCCAATCCAGCCGGGGTTACAGTGAGAGCACTTGCCATGAATGGGGTCACAGTGGTGGCCGTCCTTACAGGTGGGACACACTTCTTGGCAGTTTTCGCCAAAGAAGCCTTTGGAGCAGAGCTGATCACACCGCGTCCCATTCCAGCCTCTGTCGCAGGTGATGCAGCGCCCCTCTGTCACCTTACAGGGCTGCTGGCCTTTGCAGTGCCCACACCTGGAAGCATATGGAAAACAGACCTGTAGTTCTTCTTATTCACAGATGTTTTCAGAATCAAGACAAAAAGAGGAAAAAAAAATGGCTGCGGTTGGAGATTTAAAGAATGTGGTAAACAACAATGAATTCATGCTGTGCTCTTTTTGCCAGCTGTATTATGCAGTGTGGCCTATAAAAGGTAAAGTATTTAACCTGAATTGCTTTTACATATCATCTGATGATTATGGGATAATGTGAAGAAAAACTCCCAAATCTCCTGTATTTTGCTCCATTGAGTAAAAGATGTAACAGTTATTAACTGCAGCATCGAGCAAATGTCATGTCCTATTAAACCCACACAATCACATTAGATAGATAAATCTAACAACTGTATGTTATTGAAATGGTGTGATGGCTCTCAGCTGGGCTTTTATTCCCCACCTGTTTTTGCAGTTTTGACCAAAGAATCCAGCAGGACATGGTTCCCTGCACAGCTTCCCACGGTACCCTGGTGTGCAGGTACACGAGCCATCAGCCTGGTTGCACTTGCCGTGGATGCACTGGCACTGTCGCTCACACCGCGGACCCCACAGCATCTCTCGACACTGGCAGCGTCCCGTAAACTGGTCGCATGGTGAGCTGTTACAGTTACACTGGATAGCACAGTTCCTCCCAGTCCAGCCGGGGTTGCACAGACATCGCCCCGTCATCGTGTCGCAGACGGAGTTGATGCTGCAGTAACAGATGCTGTTGCACTGATGACCCCAGAAGCCAGGGTGGCATGTGCATTTTCCTGTATTTTGGTCACATTTGCCCTTCTGGCACAGACAAGCATTCTCACAATTAGGACCCCAACGGTTGTGGTTGCAAGTACACTCTCCTGTCAAGTCATCGCATTGGCCATTGGGGTAACAAATACATTTCCCCTTGCAGTCAGGACCCCAGAACTGGGTGGGACACTCTGTTAAAAGACAGTGCAATCAGGACAGGTAAAACCTCTTTCATCATTGTCAAACAAGCCTAGGAAACAGTAATCAGATTAGCAGATTCAGACTTGCTAAACTTGAGAATAGTTGTGCTAACATGCTAAACATGCTTTAACAAGCTTGTTTCAGAAATATGTGAAATTAGTATCATGCAAATAAATGATAAATCTCCCCTCTAGGTAATCATCCTAGGTATGAATTCATACAGAAAAACAGCATTTAAGTTCTTCTACCAGGCAAGCTATTAGTAGTAATTCTCCTTTACCTAACCAAGCAATTTTCTGCTTAAATCTTACCAAATAAAATTAGATTTGTTTTTGTTCTCTAGAAAGACAATCAGATGTTCATTATAACAAACCGGCTATATGTGATGCTAAAGATGCCACTAACTGCCCATCCTAAAAAATGTCACACCCTAATATTGTATTAAACCACAGTGAGCTTTCCTTACAGCACACATATTTGCAGAGGCTTTATTTTATTACGCTTGTGTAGTGTCGCAACATTTATTTTAGTTGCATTTATTTTTTGCCCAAATATTGTAGAGATGATGGGATAGTTGTCTTTAGCACCCTGAACCTCTCTTTCACAATTTGAGCCTGATGAATCCTGACATTGTCATCTTGGATTTTGGCCCTGTCATCAGGAAAGAAAAGCCCACTGATGGAATAATCTGCCCATTTTGGATAATCAGCTGACCTCTGTCTTTGAGGAAATAATGTTGCTGAATCGAGACCTGACCAACTGCAGCAACCCCATATCATAACACTCCCTCTACAGCTTGCACAGTAGATAGGCACTATGATGGCTGCTTCATTTAATCTGCCTCTCTTTTTTTTACCCTGATGCTTCCATCATTGGGTAACAGAGTAAATCTGGACTCAGACCTTCTTCCATTGGTCCAGAGTCCAATCTCCATGCTCTTTAGCAAATTGAAGCCCTTTCCCTCAATTAGCTTAATTGAAAAGTCATTTTCTTGTGGCTACACAGCTGCTGAGTCCCAATCCCTAGGCTCCCTTTGCATTATGTGGAAACAGGTTTACTTTCACTATGAAAACAGTGGCAAGTTTTATTGTTTGGTTTAATGATTGCTAGTCTCAATCATTCAAGGCCATATTTTTCTATCCTTTTCTATCCATCCAGTTTTTAATAATGTGTTGGACAGTTCTTAAACCATTTCTAGTAGTTTTAGCATCTTCTTTACCTCCGCCAAAGAGGTTATGTTCTCGCCGGAGTTTGTCTGTTTGTTTGTCTCTTAGCAACATAACTCAGAAAATTATTGATGGATTTGGATGAAATTTTCAGGATATGTTGGGAGTGTCATTGGGAACAAATTATTAACTTTTGGTGGAGATCCAGAAATGATCCTTGATTCTGGATCACTTTGAAATTTTCAGTAACATTATGGTGTTGCTTGGCGGAGGTCCGCGCTCTCAGAGTGCTTTTCTAGTTTACTCATGTAACTTATGGCAATAACGGACCCTTCTTTAACAGATAACATCTCTTCCATGACTGCAGGATATGTCTTCTGACCTGGTTGTAAGAAATAAGAGGCTACTCACTGCACCAGTTGGGGTTAAGTAACTTGTAAGCTGATTTATAACCACTCGTTCAGTAATCATCCAATCCTAATTGCTTAGGTAAACCTGGGTGGTGATTTATTCCCCCTCTTTTTTGGATGGGCAGTGTATTTAGATTAGATTAGATTGCATGTTTTGTGGTTTAATCTTCACTTTGATAATGCTAATCTGATGGTTTTATGAAATATCTTGTAATAAAATAAAAATAACGTCAGATCCTAATGGATTGAGATGATAATGAGTATACAGCAAGGGACATTATTTAAGCACCATAAATGTGAGCTCATGAGTTCATGGTGGTCCTTTAACAGTGCAATATTTCAGCCAAAAACAAAGTGCTGTAGCAGCCAGCCAACCAACTGTAAAATACAACCACTCCAGAAGCTTTTAAACTACTTCGATCAAAAAGTA
Organism: Pseudomugil gertrudae; assembly: GCA_037177535.1. Taxonomy (NCBI): domain Eukaryota; kingdom Metazoa; phylum Chordata; class Actinopteri; order Atheriniformes; family Pseudomugilidae; genus Pseudomugil; species Pseudomugil gertrudae. Next base: position 6,402,248 of record JBAMHV010000012.1, on the reverse strand, counting down.
GCGACTAACTTCTTTTACATTAAATACTTTTTATTTGATTTTTTAAATATAGAAACAAGATGAAGCAATACTTTAATTAAATAGTAAACCAAAACAAATTCCTTACTTGTATCGCAGCTGGCTCCAAAGTATCCATGACGACAGCGACATTCATTTGGCCTGACACACACCTCATTTTCCTTGCAGGTGAAGTTGCCTTGGCAGAGAGCTAGAGCAAAAACCGTCAGCCCGTATTATTCAACTGGCTTTCACCATGAGCATCTGACCTGTTCTGATTAATATTAGTAGTTCTGTACGTACGTGTCAGGCATTCATCCCCTAGCTGCCCCCATCCACTGCAGCACACCAATCCTGATGACCTGTAAAAAAAGTTAGAAGACATGGAATTAGAGGTGGTAAAGATGAAACACCACAATGAAATTAGGTAAAACAAATAAAAATCAAAGAGGGGAAATCCACAATCCGCTAGACTCTTTGATTTCTCACTCCAAATTCTGCAAACATATGCTGAGCAATGTGCACCATGCAAATGCTTTGCACATTGTTGTATAATTATCTCAGCATGGCTAAATCCAGTGTGCACAAGTTCAGAAATACTCTTAACCTCTGTGTCTGTGCAGTTCATCATATTCTGAAGTTCTCCTCGTGCTGTGAGGAAGGGGAATGGCTATTTAAACGTAGATGTTGCAGACAGTTTTAGGCCTGACAGGAAAGGACGGATATGTCTTCTCTTCCTCCCACGCCTGTGACCTCTTTAAGCCCCCTCAACACGTCAGCTTCCACACAAAGTCTTTGAAGATGGCGGTTTGCTTTCAGCTGGGAGCAGCAGTCTGTTTTATCATGCCAAAATAGGCACGTGTTTAAGGTCCTACATCTATCATCTGTATTCTTAGACTCTTATTGAAATAAAACCAATTTAAATCAAACTTTATCATTTAACCCACATGTATCAACCTTTGTCTCAGAGATATTAATGATGAGAAGCTAAATTCAATGTTTTTTGCAAAGTAATGATTAAAACCACTTTTTCAGTATTGACAAAAGAGTTCAGCAACTACACTTAATAAGACTTTTCCTGGTAGTTTGATTGATAGTCTGAATCAAAAGCGTTTGTTTGCCTGAAACCGTTGTACATTTGAGGTATTTTTAAATAACCAAAACATTTTATAAAACTGTGTTAAATGTGTTAAATGCATCATCCCAGTGAAGTTAAACTGATTCCTGCCAGATTCAGCAGCTGATTTTGTTATGTGAGGACACATTGGAAAATGCTGACCAGAAATTATAAATAATTAACTACTTCCGGCTATTCATATGATTCAGTGCAGAAAACAAATGCAACCACTATGGGCATAACAGAAAAAAAAACTAAAACAACAACAACAACAACAAAAGACCTCTAAAAAAACCAAACAAAAACAAATGAGTGGTGAGTGGAGAGGTCACTAGACTGAAATAAAAACAAGGAGGGCAAAATGTCAAGCTTTAGAGCATTGAATTATTATAAATATAACACAATGTGAGCTGAACAAGGCATAAAAATGCTATCCTTTATGAATCTGTTCAATAACTATTCATTGTGGAAGGAAAGAAAACTCAATGAGAGGCTATGGTATAAACATTTTGCAAGAACAAATTAAAAATACATTCATTCTGAGCACAAAGAAAAAAAACGGGCTTTTAAAAAAAATCATTTGGGTTTGAGTAAATTTACATAAAACAAATATGAATTTTTCTACTGATCCGACAGTCTGCAAGTGACAACAAATTACAGTCAAAAGGACTGAAAAACACTTTTTTTTAAAAAATCCCTAAAATATAAACATATGGTGTATTTTTAGAAGAGTCAAGGAGTGCCTGATTGTGTTTTCTTGCTCTTGCTGACCACTTTCAGAATTAATAACCACGAGCTCCACAAGCTTAATGAAGTCAGTAATTATGGAGTTGAGTGCTTTAGTTTTACATGAGTGACAAAAGAGATGCAAAGATTCAACAACAGATTTTCAAGGATTTTTTTCTTATTTTATGATGTTTTGAACACTGAGGAAAACCTGCTGAGTATAATTATTTTAATACACTTAATTTGTTTTAAATTTATTAATAAAAAAATACCTAGCAGTTTCAATTCAACTTCAGCTTTTTAGACAGTACATCATCAAACATATTGCCACAAATGTTGTCAACGACTATCACACTGCCCCCTACAGGGCAATCAAAACACTGCTCCAGATGCAGGCTGCACATCTGTAACAGCTGCCTTCTTCAATGAACTCCTCCTCCTCCTCCTCCTGCTGCTGCTGTGGCTACAGGACATAGACGTTATGTTTGTGGAAAAAAATAGGTCATATACAGAGAAAACTGCTGGTTAAACAAAAATGTTTGGAGACTAATTAAAATGCCTGAAGTCAGATGATGGTTTCGAATAACGTTAATGGCGACTTTTCACGTAATTCAGAACCAAATGCGTTATCTTCTGAGCTGGACTGGTTATTGGTTTAATAACTCACTTGTTTTGCAAACAAAAATAGCCAGGCTACAACTTTAGAAAGGCCTCTTTCTTTAACTTTTAATGAAAAGCTGAGAGGAAAGCATTCAACCAAAGTGCACGCGCTGCCAACATGCGGGGAAATTTTAATTTGTTCTTACCCAGGTGCTCTGCACACATTCCTGCCTTTTGGGTTTAGTTCTTGGCTAAAAACGGAGCAAAAGGAAAGGTAAACCACCGCAGCAAAAGCAAAAGAGTTCTTTACTTCCATTGTACAAGCAGCAGCATCCTTCTAGACGCCGTTTTTACTCCGCATTTCTCCTCTCCAAAAGTCCAAACAGATGGAAGATTGCTGGGTTTTTTACACTCCAGTCGCGCGCATAATCCAGATTAAAATGAGCGATTAAATCCGTGTTGTGTGGGATGTTTTTAAGAAGTTTTGCTCCTTAACACTAAAGCCACCGAGAAAGTCAGAAGACAAAAAGAAAGAAAAACGGACCAGCGGCAGGAATCCTGACCACAGCTTTAAAAAATAGTCCTAAAGCCCAAACTTCCAAGTCAATCAACGTTTTCTTGATGCTCCTGTAATTGCTTTGTTATTTCCACTAAGGGTTCTGTAAGAAGCCATTACGCAAATGGCTTCAAACTTTCGTAATTTCCTCAAGTTGTCTGGAAACGTGCAGTTTTTAAAGGCTCTTGACAGAAAAACTCATGCAGATGATCTCAGCTTGGCTTCTTCCTTCCTGAGGAGAAGCGCGTGAATTCTGAAACTTTGCTGCTGTCTTGCGCTCTCAGGAGTGGCAGGAGGGAAATTCCTGATTTGTTACTCTATCTTTGGCTTTGTGCGCCATACATGGCTCCGCCACCAAATTTACATAGGCCTGTGTGTGCAACATGGCCTGCCTTAATGGCCTCAGCGGAACAAAACTTACAGCTCAATTACTGCTAAAACCTAAAGCCCATATAATAAAGCATAACTTTAAAACTGTTTAATCATGGTAATTACTTATTAATCATATATGTATTATAATTATTATTATAGCTGACAAAAGATATATTAAATAAAAACAAAATCTTTACTTTCTATGCATGTGATTTTCATAAGACTTTGTATTTGTAAAATATATTCCAACTTAATCTTTAATATGTGTTTTAAGTGATGGATGGGAAATGTGTGCGTGTGTTTGTGCACGCCCGCGCGCGTGTGTGTTAGCGTAACCTGAAGCTCTGGAGGGTCTGAAGTGTGTAACATATAAGACAACAGCTCCCCCCTCCGTTATCAGAGAGGGACTGGTGTTACACGTTGAGCTGTGACGTCATGTGAATACAAATAGATGACCTGCTTATCAAGCACACATATTATTTTTACTCTTTTTTTTCTATTAGTGATAGATTATGTCCTGACCTTCTACTCAAGTAACAGTAACAACAAAGCAGGAAGAGGAAAAAGAAGACTACAAATTTTCAGATTTTTTTTGGCTACATTTAAGTGCCATCCATCCATCCATCCATCCATCCATCCATCCATCAATCCATCCATCCATCCGGTTAACAATCTTATGTGTAAATAAAGCTAATACAAAAAGCTTGTTTTCAGGATTTTTTCCCAAAGGTTTGATTCTTCCATTTAATACATAAGAAAAAAAAAAGTTTTTCCAAATGTCTTGAGTTGAACATGTCAAACACCCAGAATGAAAAAGTAGTTTTGTAAAAGTTTACTGGTCTGTTCATGTGTTGATCATGTGTATGAGATACATTTTATCACAGTTTTCAAGTGATGGGCCATTTAGATTAACACTGAAATCACTTTTGATTTGTTTTTGTGTAAGTAAATAGGTTGCTTAGAGGGACCAACAAGTATTTGTTGGATCTTTTGATAATGCAAAAAGATTCAATATGTGTCTGCTTTCTAATGAAGTCAGAAGGTTTGAAGCCACCTGTTTGAGGGATTGCATTTTGTTGTCCTTTTCTTATAAATAATCCTGAAAAATCCTAAAAACAGTAAAGTTAGAACTGACTAATTATAAAATAATCAAAATATTGGAGTAAGATGTTGTATTCAAAAGCACATAAGAACAAGTATCTCATAATTGTGTTGCAAGGTGCATGTGCCTGGATGACTTGTGTTGTTATAAGAAGGAAAACTTAAAAACATGGAAAATTCAAAACAAAGACCACAGAGGCACCTTAAAAATTAACTAGAAAGTTATTCTGTTATAATGATAACAGATTTTGTGTCTGGTTATGTAAAAAAATGGGATAAAATTAAAATTAATTAAAGATAATGTGTGCTGCAAATTAAGCGTGATTAGATTCAGACAGTCACTCCCAAACCAGTTTAATACTTTCTAAAGATGATGCGTTTCCTGTAAAGACATGTTTTTTCTTAAATGACTACCAGTGGTGTAAAGGGGATTATCAGATTCATGATCAGAACAGGTATCCATTACATTTTTGGGTGGGGCATGAAAGCCCAAAAGTCTTTCAACACAGAACATCTTTAACATTTGCCTGCTGATACTTGTTTACATACAGTATTTTTAACAGATACTTCCAGTGAATTTGGACAAACGTCTGCAAAATGTCACAAAAAAGTGGGTCAACTTAAGCAAACTAAATGTTCCTTTTTAGGCCTTCTGGTCTCATAAAGGTCCCAACAAAACTCTTTAAACACCTCTCCAGCTGAGACTCTGCACTCGACGTGCAACGCTGGGGCGTGAAGCGCTGCGTCACGAGCTTTCCTCCAATCAGATGACGCCATTCTGACAGCTTGACCTCCCGTTTGTTTACACCGTCGCGCGCACTTATTTCGTCGCGCACCGCTTCGTTTACATCAAACTCATCCCTGCACCCTAATGTTTTGCACCAAAATCGTGTCAGCCCTGACCTGGGTAAGCGCGGACGTTCATCTTAAGCAGCTACTCTCCAACCGGAGACTCCGGTTCAGCGTCACCTCCACCGGGACGGCGGCCCAGTCAGAGCGGGCGGACCGAGGCGGAAGCCGCAACAGCGCGCGCCGTGTCGGGGCACCGTCACAGAGGACAGACAGCATCACCTCTACCTTCGTAGACTTTGAGCAGACACGAGAGGTTTATAAGAGCAAAGACTCGTTGGAGCTTCTCAGAAGTTTGGTGGTTTTCAAACTTTGTTCCTATGACTTCCTGGTTGATAAGAATCAAGAGGTAATAAGGGTGTATCACTGTAAAGTTCGATTTTAGATCAGGCATGTGTAAATTTAGCATAATTGACCCTGACAGTATTAAAGTAACATGGTGAGACTATTATTTAGTCGACAGTAAATAACATCTCTAACAGCCAGTGATGCTGAAAAACACTGCTTTCAGACATAGATATTCCATCTTTGGCAGCCACACTTATCTTTAGAGATAAACAAAACATCATTTTGCCACTTCATATATCAAGTTTGAAACTTTAAACAACATCCTAATAATAATAATTTGCTGGTAGTTTTGGTTTGAGGCTATTGGCCTGTTTGCTCCCTGGCTTACAACCCAACATCTCAAATTACAAGCAGCTCTTTCAACCTTGTACGTCAACCTCCAAACAGTCTGTTCTGCATAACCTCACCCAGATGACATTCACACAATATTCACACAGTGGTATTAATAGAAAAGATGCAAAGTTTATGGATAAAAAGCAGTTCATATTTTCCATATTTGAAAAGTTGTGTCTTTAAGCTTTGTGTGCAGACAGAGTTGACGTCTTTCACAACAGGATTATTCTTTAGATACTAATAACATCACTCATTTCAAAGATGGGAATGTGGGGCTGTGGTGATAAAAGCAGATGTCATCACATGTGATGTGATTAGCTGCTTACCTGGTGTTACTACTATAGTTAATTCTTTTTACAGTTTTAAGACTTAGTATGGCAGTCATGTTTTTTTTATGTTGCAGAAAATTTCTGTTTTAACTGCCTTTCTTATAAAAGATCAGCTTGTTTCTTTGTCTTCGTAAAACCAGAACATTTACACTACCAGCTTTCATATGAATCATGAAGGCCAAACCTTAAATAATGCACAAGTATTATATGTTTATTTATTACTGGTAAAACCTCTGTAACTGGTTAAACTGGCCTCGCCTTCTCTGCTTAGATCATGGATCTTGGAAAGCAGATCCTGGGTGAGAAGGCTTTTGACCAGCTCATGAAGATGACATTTTATGGGCAATTTGTTGCTGGTGAAGACCACAAAGCCATCAAGCCTCTAATCCAAAAGAACCAGGCGTTTGGTGTTGGCTCTGTTCTGGACTACAGTGTGGAAGAAGACATCAGCCAGAAGGAACCAGCGCAGAATAAAACAGCGTATGAAGATTTAAGTACTACTTGAAACACTTTTGGATGAGATGTTAGAATTTCTGTGTGGTTGGTGGCTTGGGTGTATTTTTATAAACTTACTGTCAAAGTTAAACTTAAATCACATTTAATTATCTCTAATTATCTGTAGCAGATGACAAATATTTAAAAGATGAACATGATTTTTCATCACATTTCTGGCTTTACCCTCTGGATTAGCTGGAAGGAGAGCTTTTCTTACTTGTTAGGCATCCTGTCACATGGGCAGTGGAAGGCAGTGGCAATCTGATCTTCCTCTGATGTAAACCTGGAAGACAGTACAAACCTCATGCAAACAGTCTCTCTAAGCAGCAGTGGTGTTACTGGACTTGTAGCTCTGAGGCGTACATGCATTTAAAGTAATTAGGACATCTTACAGTCTCAAATACATTTTAGTCATTGATTTTGGCCCATTTTTTTAGTTGCTCCACAGTTAAATAATGAAAAGGACATTTCTGATAAGCAAAGAAACTGTCAGATTTGTTTAGTATAAGTGAACTGACCTTTCATTATCCGCACAACATCTGCACTTTTTATAGTTAAGATGCAGTGAATAGTAATTAAACATTTAGGCAGTATTTTTTAAAGTTGGCATAGAGTGACATCAGACTACGCTTTCATCTTTTGTCTTCTGTTATGTATTTTTTTATTGTGCAATCACTTTCTGCAAGCTGACAAGGCTCCCAGGCAAGCCTTTTGCTACGACCCCTGATGTACTTTTACTTTGTGGTTTTTTGATAAACTCTCCCGAGAAACAAGATTGTCATGATACGTCTTTGATATACTTTGTTTTGAGAAAGGCTCCCTGAAAACGTCAAACAAAAACATCAGAGAATTTTTATTTCACCAAGACAGGCCTTCAAAAATGATAAGTCTACACTACACAACACATATTAAACCACTTCATTGTCATGTCAAATAGCATCAGCAGAATTTGTCAGTTTATTTCTGCAAAAATAAATTAAGGAATTGAGATGAATCCTGTGTTCACATTAAGAGCAGGATGCCTTCGATAATCTATGAGCTGTGTTGCATATTGTTGATATGATATTATGTAGCTATTGTAAAATAAGCTCTTTATAGTTGTTTATCTTTTGATTTAAGGTTATTTTTTATTTTGAGAGCATAAATAATTATTATTTTGATTTTTTTTCAAATATTTAGCCTAAACTGCCACAAAACAGTGAACTATAATCTACAGTGTATGAAACACAACAATATGATGATCTGAATGACACACAGGAAAAGCACTAATGGACTGCAGTGCAGCAAGTCCCAAAACTTTGCAGCTAAATTTCATGTTAGAAGGATGGAGTATTAAAAGAATATGTCTCATCCGTTCTTCTGAACATGGACTGTCTAACTGTGAGTCATCTGTTTGGTTACATGAGCTCTCTGGTGCCTTATGATGAGTGGAGGAATAGGCCAAGTGTGGAGGGATGCTGTAAGTCTCTCCAGAGGGTCAGCAACAGACAGCGGGGCAGTTCATCATGCTCTATCTAGGGTCACCACACAATGTCAGTTTCTGACATGCTGTCAGAACAAAGCCAAAAGTATTCATGGAAAAAGTGCTGTTCCCAGACTGAACTCTGACGCAACCAGCTTTGTAAATGTTGCCCCAATACGGAGCAAATTAACAGTATGCTCTTGTACTCCCTCTGTTTTAGCTCATGTGCTACCGCTGCAGGGAACGAAAGCATAGGTAAGCTGCCTTGTTTTGTTCTCATTTGTGGACACAACGTATGATGCAATTAGAAGTAACAGGCATGCAAATTTGTTTTTATCCCAAGGCGGGGATAGCAGAGCGGAGACAAAACATGAAGCTCACAAACTGTTTGGTGACAGTCAGAGAGGACTGAACGGGGCCCGCACGTACTTCTATGCCGACGAGGTCAAATGTGACCAGCATATGGAAACGTTTATAAAATGCATTAAAGCCTCTGGTGGGTAAACAAAACATAAACAAAATCTACAACATGACTTGAAATTAGGCTTGTTATTGTTCTTAATATTGAAGTCATGTTGGATCATGTTACGATACCACATGTTGACATTATTTGAGCCCACCTTGCTGTCGTCTTTAGTAATATTTAATCTCTGTATCAGAAATTAATATTCATAGTCTTAACTTTGTGATTTACATCATAATCAACTAAAGTTCTCCTTTTAGGTGGGAGTTCAATGGATGGTTTTTCTGCCATCAAAATGACTGCACTAGGACGACCACCGTTTCTGGTAGGTTCTAAGCAGTGATTAAAACCTCAGTGCCTCAGTGTGACAATTAATTTAATTCTTTCGCAGCAGGGACCGATATCTTATCTCTTTTTTTCTTTGAAAGCTCCAATTCTCAGAAGTCCTGATGAAGTGGAAGCGATTTTTCACATTCCTGGCATCACAGCAGGGAAAAGATGGCATGCAGGCCTTAGAGCAGAGACTGGAGCTGGCACACCTGCAGGTAGGTTTTTTTTTCCTTTTCCACTTTTGTTCTGGGGATGCTTAATTGTATAACATGTTTGCCCTAATCTGTAGTAATTATTACATGCATGGTAGAAGTATTTAACACACTTGTATGTGCAGTTCAGGGTCTTCATTTATAACCTAAATCTACTGATAAAATGGGGACTGAAAAAGGATGCATGTCACCTGATGCAAAAGTTGTGATTTCTATAAACAATGTCAACGGGACAATGTCAGCAACTGATACTCTAAAGGCTGGTTTATACTTACGCAGCATCTGCAACCGATTGGTTACACCACAACTATCATCAGCTATGTGGACCCCACCTCACGCAGACACTGTATAAACCATCTTAAGCCTGTGGTCGGGTCTGATCTGAACCTGCAAGATCATTTTAGACTGTTGCCAGATAATCGTGAAACATGTATCGCCTACATTTATCCAAGAAATTTGGGATTTTTACCAGGGCTATCAAATCTAAACCGTTTATGCAGCAATAATGTTATTTTGATTTTGGACATGCAAATGTCTTGTTACAGCAGTCAACGGAATCCACCCCAAAAAAACTGTATCCTCCTTATTTATGAACATTTTGACTGTTTTCCAGCCTTACATTTAGAGGATGCTGCAAACTATATAATTTTATATCACACATTGATTGACTCAGTTAAAACGAGGAGGTGGCGGTTACAAACACTAAAATGTGTCATCAGTTGGTCCTCTGATCCTTGCGGGCTGCTGTCCTGCAGGTATCAAATGTTTGTCTTGTTATTGAGTACTACAGAAGTCTGTTAATAACCATATAATTTGAATCAGGTGTGTTGCAGCAGGGAAACATACCTGCAGGACACCGACTGGCCCTTAAAGACCAGAGCTGGGAACTCTTTTTTAAGCTTTTCTAAAATGTACTTTTCTCATGTGACAAATTACTGATCCACTTCACAATCAGCCTGAAGACCTGTAGTGTTGTGTGTGTTTGAGCCATACCTGCTTTACAATTACTCTGCTGTAAAAGAGTGACACTGGCTTACATTAAGTAAAGTAGTTCAAAAGACCTCTATGATGAACAAGAACTATGGAAAGAATGCTCCCTTGCCTGGACGCGGGTCACCGGGGCCCCCCTCTGGAGCCAGGCCTGGAGGTGGGGCACGAGGGCGAG
>JBAMHV010000012.1:6327174-6373261 GCA_037177535.1 Pseudomugil gertrudae | reverse complement strand
TGTTCCAGGCACGTCCCTGTGGGAGGAGGCCCCGGGGGAGACCCAGGACACGCTGGACCGATTACATCTCGCGGCTGCCCTGGGAACGCCTCGGGATCCCCCCAGATGAGCTGGTGAATGTGGCTGAGGAGAGGGACGTCTGGGCTTCCCTTCTTAGGCTACTGCCCCCGCGACCCGACCTCGGATAAGCGGTGGAAAATAGATGGATGGATGGATGTTAAATTAAAATAAATACTTTACCAGCAGTGAAACTCAGGTTTCATCATAATAAAGACTTTGATTTGATTGTGTTTATTGAATAGGGACAACTATTTTTAGTGTCCAGTATCGCAAAGTGAAATGTTTTAGCTTGAGTAGAATATAGATGCATTATATGAAAATAAAAAACAAAAAGAAGGGAGATTCCTAGAGTCATAGGAGTCCCATCAGCAGTATTAACTTATTCAGTTCTTCTAACAGGATATGAATAATTGCTTGTTTTATTTCAGGGTGATGAGTCAGACTGCCTCTGTATTGTTATACAACCTGGAACTGAACGTGAGGCAGAAGCCTGTGAGGGCTCGGATTTTTGTGTATAAGAGAACCAAGTCTGGAATATCCTCATTGACTTCTCCCTCCTTCTTGTGTTTGTGTAGGCTTCACCGCAGAGGATGGCTCGTGAAAGGGGGGAGGGGAAAGAAAAAAAACGGACATCTCATCCCTTCTCGTTCAGCATTTGACACCCACATCTTCCTTGAAACCGTGATCAGGGTGCCTATGTGAGGCACCCCTTCTCTCCCCCCCCCCAAAAAAAAAGCTCTGTAGAGGTGAACCTCTTGATGTAGGAAGGAGGGAAAAAATGTCCCAGAGGCAAACAGCAGGGGGCAGTAGCAGACTTCAAGGCCCTCCCATGAACCTCAACCCAGCTGAGTATTTGTGTGAGGAAAGAGATCCTCAGCAGCATCTTTTTTCTCCACAATCCTCAGTCCTAAAAGCCTTTTTAAATGGCTGTATGAAAATTCATTGCGCTTTCAAAATGACCTATTTTAGAAGATGGGTTTCTTGGCTTTTCTGAAATTTTCTCTTTTTCTTTTCCTCTATATTCTTTCTTATCGAGAGGAGGATTTGGAGAGGATGGATAAAATACTGGCAGGTTGCTGGGGCAGTTTAAAATACTTGGAAGCGCTGGCAATGGTTGAACACAGTCTGTGCTAAAAATAGAATTGTAATACCCAGCATGTTACTTATTTTCCCCAAAATAACCTAAAGGACATATGGCCACTATGCACAGACACTGCCAGCATGCATCCACAGAGAAACAAGGTGCTTTCTTCTCTTTTTTAAAAGGCCATTTTATAAAGCTTTTTGAATGTCCAAACATGCCAGCATCCCTGGATGAGAGCACTCCATTTCTGCATACATGCTCCATGGTAAACACAGTAATCCCCTCCCCCATGTTTTTAGGATTAATATCCTCCTTTATTCATAAGCATAACGGGAAGACTGTCGTGCTTGTAAAGGGACGCTAAGGCGACACACACATCCGCACATGGACAAGTGCAAATAACCATTAAGTGTCATGCAGGCCGACTCAGACACACGTGTACTTGTCCTCTTTCTGTGATGGCTTGATGTGTGTGTGGGTGGCAGAGTGATTGGGTCCAACGAGAGAAAGAAACAATCAGATCAAAGAGCGAGAGGAAGTTGGAGTGAGGGAATGAGCAAAGGGGGGAGGGGGTGTGAGAACAAGAGCTCTTCTCCTTTGACTTGATGGATTTAACTCCTATTCAAAGAGACAGACTTATGACACATGGGAAAGAGATTCGCTTTTCCTTCATTTTATCTACGGAAGTACTACAGCATCTCGTTTACACATGAAACACACGCATGCACAAGCAGTCGCATGATTGCAAAAACACCTCCACCTCCACTGTCTTCTCTCTACAGTGCTAATCTTCCTCACTTTTTTGCTACCTCCCATTTATTCCTTTCAGAGATGGCTCCAGGTAAAAAAGGCCGGGGCTCGGGGGCTGCATTAGCGAAGCCCACGGTCTGCGGTCCCCATTACTGAGCTGGAGGAAGGGTTTCAGAACACTGCTATCTTTGCGATTGCCTGCGTGATAAAAAATAAAGCTGCTAGGAGAGGAAAGGAGGAGGAGAAAGCGAAGCATCATCATACCACCCTTTAGGGTGCCATAAGTTTGGCCTCTGGCAGCAAGATTGTGCACCTCTGATTTCCCTGCTTGCTTGGCTGCCAGACTGATAAGACACAGGCAAAGTGCATGAGGCTTCCAGATATGTGTTTGTGTGGTATCTTGGTGGCATTTTGCTTTTCAACAGTGTGCCAGAGCTGTGTTTGCTAGCTTGGGTGTTTGCTTGTGGTCCCAGGCGGGGATTACCTGAGCACTCATTATCACTCATGGTGAAGATCATCATTACAGACTTGCCTGCACAGCATGGCTCCCCTTCCCCTCTAGTAACTCACTGCTAATACCCACAGTGCTCTGAGACACAGTAAGCTCTGGTGAGCAGGAAAGGGCACATACTGTATATGAAATGAGTCTGTCTAGAGGGACTGCTTTGCATCATGGAAAAAAAAAAGGTTAAGATAACACTAAATACTAGTTGTAAGTTCAAGAAGTTTTTTTCATTCAAAGTGCCCAGAAGCCCGCAAATGTGCGACACCGATGGTCTTGTTTTTATCTGAACAAAAGCTGCTCACAAGCTACTCCGGCAGTTGACAAATCTGTCTGTGGAAAACAAATTTCTTGTTCACGGATCTCTCTCACAGCCATTGTTCTCTGCTTTCTGAGTCCCATGTGAGCATTACAGCCAGCTCAACCGTTGATCCTTAAAACTGCATCATATTCACTGCTCTTTGATTTGAAGCTGGATACTTCATTCACTGCCTTGTGTATATTGATAATTACAATAACAGCTCAGCTGTATTATCGTGATTGTTTTTATCCCACTCTAAGTGAAGAATGTGATGAAAATATTCCATCTGTGCCTAAAAGGTTTAGGGCAGAGGGCACTGTGTGTTGCAACAACACAACACAGCCACAACAATATGGCATCATTTCAGCTGTCATGATGCTGCAGATGTTATGATATGAAGTATCAGTAATGAAAAGGTTGTTGTTATTGTTTGCTTTTTAACCCAGCATCTTAAATCTGAAATGTGCTTCTTTTTTCCGTTTGACTCAGAAAGATAATTTTTAGTTAATGTTGGTGGGTTAAGCCTTTGTCTGATACTCCATACATTTTCTATACCCCCTCCATCCTGTTCAGGGTTGCTGGAGCCCATCAAAGCTACCATCAGGTGAGAGCTGGTGCACATTATCTTCCTGGATGACTCTTTATAGACTGGGAGGAAGCCAGAGTACCTGGAGAAAACCCACGCAGGTGTAAGGGGAACATGCAAACTGCACATGGTGAAGATTTGAAGCGTGAACATTCTTGCTCTGAGGCACCACTGCCTCCCACTGCTTTAATTTGCAAACATTTTCTAGATTATTTTTTATGTGAAGATGGGATTGCATGTATACAACACCAGATGCTGCTTCTGCTAACACAGCAACAATCACAGAAGACAAATTGAATTAAAACTAAAATCAAAGCCTTGCTGTGAGTCCCAAAGCAGCCCATAAGCCCCCATCTCAAACCACCGGAGTGTCGTCTCATCCTGTCATTTTTGCAAAGATCCGTGTCTTTCCAGTGGAGGAAAAACTGTTCAGCTGAGAAATCCCGAGACTTACCAGGTTCATTGTACTGCGGTGTTCGTGTGGACAGTTTTGGTGCCACATAACAGAACAGTGGCCATGATTACAAAAAGCATGAGAGGGAAATAGATTTGTTATCTTGTAAGAATTCTATTTTTTTTATGTATTCACAGCTCGTGGTCACAAATGCAGAAACTTCTTACTTCATTATAGATCAATATTATATAAATATCTTATGGTTATGCATCAAGATTTTTATGTAATCACACCAATAACTCAATCATTCACTTACTCACTATTTTCCTTTTGGGATTCTGTCCTTTATCAAAAGCATCTGATAAACCTTAAAACCTGAGATTGAACTTCTAAGGAAATGTGCTTGCTCTTGTTTGTGGTTGGAGGTTTACTTGAGTCTCTGAATGAGCCTGCTGCGGTTCTACTATCAGACTCCTGAGAACGTGAGTGTCGCTGTCTGCTTTCTTAGGCACTTTGATGGTACCATTCAGCCTAGTCTAAAAAGAAAATGAGTAATATGTTTGTTTGTTCACACTGAAAGGTCCAAAAGTGTCGTAATGAATCCCAAGAAACTAGGAGATTTATTGTCTTTTGTGTTGTTTATGGAGGATGCAGATGATGTGCTGCAGTAATTAAAGCATGTTTTTTTTTTTAATTAAATGTAACGATAAATGTTTTTGATCCTCTAGAATTAACCATGCATTAAGTAATGCTTTAACCACAGTAAGCACCATTTAAGGTCTGTTCATAGCTTTTTAAATGACCGAAGGGCAGGAAATATTAAAACACTCGCTGATGTCACTATTTACCTCCTTCCACCTTGTCTTGTGAGTTTTGTCTCCATTTAATAGCTGGAGAGCGTTGTAACAGTTTTACCTAATGCAAAATGTAAGAGTTACCAAATCAATATTTGGTCTCCAAAAAATGTAGAAAAAGTCCTTTATTATTTTTTTTTGCATGTGAATCTACATTTTCTGCTTTGCACCGTCGTATCTACGGCCCGGTCTGCTGTAATAGATTCTGTGATGGGATATAATACATGATTATTCTTGTATCACCAGCTGTGTCCTCATTCCTCATATGTGGATTGGACAAATTTTTCATATTATTTGATAATAAATGAAAGCCGGTACAGTCAGATCTCTTTGCATTCAATCTTTATTCACCTACCAAATGTGGTGGGATTCCAGGAACAGTGACATCAGTTTACCTGCAAGAAGCAAATCGCTGAATCCAGAGTTAGTCCGGAAGTAACATTACTAACCCACCCATCATCTAAAATGTATTTATAACATTTATATCTATTTAATAAAAAATAGCCTTTTGAGACAGGCTTTTTTTTTAAAGACATACCACCTCCATGCCACCAGTAGATTTTTAAATGTCTTTCAAAAAATAACTTTTTAGTATTTCAGTATAGTATGTATTCCAGACTCTAGACTAAAGGAAAAGCATGTAACTCAAATTTATTGTATAGCAATTACTAAAAGGTTAACCTGAATTGTACTAACTTCCTAAATTAACTTGAAAGGATTTAAGTCTTCACAAATAAAATAATTCTTTTATGTCTTTTCTACAAGTTTCACTAAAAGTTAGTTGTTTTGACAAGCAAAAAAAAAAACAAAGTTAGATAAACTAAATTCTGAATGCACTGTAATTAATTCTAATTTGTTAGTATTTGCTGTAGAGCTTTACAGCGGTTTCTCTGATTTATGAAGACACCAATCCAAACACATTTAATTATGAGCACACATAAGTGGAATTTTTCAATTTCAGATTGACAAGCTGCATGTGAAATATGGGACAGAAAACTGTTATAAAATCACAAATGGCACAGAGCAAAGTAAGACTTTATAAAACCAAAGTGAAACTTCCTTTTTTGACTATCTGTCAAAAAGTAATCTTGAAAAGCTGAAAGATTTCATCCACTTCTCACCGCAAGCTGAAATATGATCTTTAAAAGTATAACTGTATTATTATTCACAACATTCACTACATTTTTATCATCGACTTATAAAGTGTTGAGCTGTGAATAATATCATCCAACAATGTTCTGATTATTTCACAGCCTTCCAAAAAATGCTCATTTCACAGCAGCAAGTCAAGAACACCCTGCAAATGATTCTCATGTGCTTTTATGTTAGCTTAGAGAAAAGTTAAGCTGTTAAACATGAAACTTTTAGACTTTTTTATGCTCCACTGCTCCGAATCTGATGGATGAACTTCGATCAGTTATTTGGTAACATCTGCATGGAGGCACACACTCCAGGAGATACTTTCTTGGAGCTGTTCCTGCTCTTGATTTCAATAAAGGAAAATAAAAATGATGAAAAACAAAAGCTTTGTAAGGTTTTTTAAGTGCTAAACTGCTGTGCTATGTTGCACATAAGGAACGCTAAGGACAGAGTAAATACACTTTATCTCAGTTCATTTGACAATGACATATGATGGAATACGCTTAAACACTTTTCTGATTGTTTCCCCTCTTTCTTTTGTTCTCTTTGACAAAGAACTTGAGCTGAAATTTCTCCTGACACTGGCACAGCCTAAGTAGGAAGATTCAATGAGGTGTGGCTGAGGTGTACGAGACTATTTCTAAAAGTAAACAGAGGCAGCCACAACCACTGAGTCGCATCCGTCTTTGTCTGCAAATCTGCTTTGCTGTCTTTTTCCACTCATATAGCCCCAAAATATTCTCCGACACGCAGGCTCACATATAAATTCATGTCATTCTCAATCCTATCAACCCAATTCACGCTCCCTTTCAGCTGTTTAATCACTGCAGAGGATTGTGGGGCACAGTGCTGGTAGACAATAATAACAAAGCAAAAGATATTAGTTGGGCAGTGGTTGACACAGATTCCAGTCTCAGCAGCCCAAAGCGCTGCTGACCTTGAGGTTGTTTAGGAAGATACAGAAAGATCTTTGCCTGTCCAGCTCAGCAAAAGGCCTTTCTCCCCCTTCACGTTGACAAGCAACCACACGTGCACATACACACAACACCTCACCTATTCCAGTTTGTCCCTCTTAACTAAATCTCACATAAAAGTACACAGTGCTTTCTCTAATCCACCCGGCTATTATGCTGTTGTCCCCTTTCCCTCGCTCTCCTCTGTCACACACAAAAACTAATCTCATCTACTCTAACACCTAGTGAAAATGAGTTCCCTGCTGCCATTACTGGCTGCCACATGTAGTGCTATTTACATAAACTGTATGTTTCTTAATTGCAAGTGAACATCTTTTTAGCATCTTCCCTTTGTAGCTGATGCATTAAAGCATGACAGTGTCTCAACCTGGAGTATGGTGAGAGTAAGGAAGCTGGTAGATTTTCACACCTGCAGCCCCCATAAGAAACATTTTCACTGAGTTATCTGGCTCACTGATGGAGAAGCCTTTAACCCATCTGATGCAGGATGTATACTAATACACAGAATGTTTCCCAAAGACTCAGTTATGGTCTCTGGATGTATTTATCCTGGTTAAAACTATCAATGAGTAATTACAGAGGGAACACATAAATTGATCAGCCTTTTGATGAAAATGTTAAATCAGCTCAATCTATATGTATAAAGTATACAGCAGTTCACTATACAGTCCTTTGCACATCATAAGACCATCAGGTGGGACTCTACAGCCTAACATGTTATTTATTGAATATCACAAGACCATGCATGCACAAATAAACACACAACGTGATCAAAAGACACACTGTAGAGATAAAATGGTAGAATATCAAAACAGCCACATTAAAATATTTAGTTTATTTTGTTTTCATATGTCATAAATAATCATTATGGCAGTGCAAAATAACAATGTGTTTACTAACTTATGACATCCTCTTCAACATAAAAAAGGTCAGGATAAAATGGAGCTCACACTAAGTGGAAAAGTTCTTCACACTTTAATTTTTTGGGGGAAAAAATCAGTTAATATCTCTTGTGGAATAAAAGTATCTATATGTCTTCTTACATCATGCTGCAAGTGTGAATGGGGGGGGGGCGGCAGAAGTTAAGATTTCATGTGGACAGTTTTATTCAGTCTTTGCACTTTTTTTCTTTTTTACGACTCTCTCCCTCATGCCGCTTTACTTTTGCCACTGTGCTCTAACTTGTAAATGGTTTGGGCTGGAGTGTTACATATGTGTGATTAAACAGTTACAAAACCCTTCATGTTACATTCCAGGCAAGACGTACGGTTCACAATACAGGACTCATTCTTCAAAATGTAGTCAAATATTGAGATGGGGTTCCAGAAGCTGTTAAAAACAACAAAGTAATATAACAATATCCTAACAAACATAAACTGGGATGGCCAAATCCCCAAGGTATAAAACTACAATATCAAAACAAAAACAAAACAGGCCTCCTAAAATGTTAACACAAGGGAGCATCTCCAATAACTAAGGTTATCAAACAAACACTAAATCATTAGTAATACTAATTACAAAACAAAAGCACTCAAAACTCTTAAGTAAACATATATTTTACTACACACCTGCAATAACTGTTAAAAAAACAAATAAGACACAACAAAACAAAATGTCAGGCCCAAAGGGTTGGATCAGGGTTGGCCAACTCTGGTTCTGAGTAATGCAGTCCTGCAAGTGTTCCACAAATTCCACTGCTGCAACACACATCTGACACACAAAGGGCTTAATTAGCAGACTTGCGTGTAGCTCGACAATAAACTCTTCTACTAATTACCCATTAATTTGAGTCAGGTATATTGCTTTTTATGATCAGCAGCACTATATGCACCAATGCCAGCACCAATGCCTGCTAAAAATCCAAACAATCAACCTAAAATGTTCCCACAAAGACCAAAGAAGGCCGGACCGTCACAAAACATAGACTGATGGAACATCATTACAATGTGCTGCAGTTTAGATTATAAGCCACACGAGGCTTCAAATAAGTTTAATGTATTTCTACAAACAACATTTTTTTTTAAAAAATGAAGCAATGAGAGGTGAATGAACAATAAGGCGGAGGGCGTATTTCCAAAGGACAACATGCAACATGGCTCTGAGTCAGCAGATTTTGCAGCAACAAAACATCTTAAGATTTTCCATCGAGTCCATCACCTGATAAGCTTTCCAACTCTGCAGTAAAGTGAAAATCAGACAAACCAGGATTTTTTTTTGCCCTGGTAAATAAATTCCAGGTAATAGAAATGTTGCTGGAAATCTCTTCTGAGCCAGTCTTTTGGTTAAATGTTGATGTGACACATTCAGATAATTTGATGATCCTAGCATGCATATTTCAACAGACTTGAGATTGTGAAGTCCAACAACCAGGTAAGCGACAGCTGGGACTGCTTAAAAACACGTCATATAAGCTGGTATGATCAGACATCAGTAATTATGTGTTGAACATACACTATAGTTACTATTAGTGTGAGGTGGGATGCACCGTGGTGTGGTTCTCATCGTGGTCCGGCCTTGGCTTGGAGGAGGTATAAACAGTGGTGTTTACGTGTTCTCACCATGTATGCATGGCTTCTCTACAGGTACTCCAGCTTCCTCCCATCATCCAAAGACATGCATTTTAGGTCAAGTGATCGTTCTAAATTGTGCTTAGGTGTGAATTTGTGTGTGACTGCTTGTTTGGTTGTTCATCTCTCCGTATTGCCCCGTGATGGACTGGCGACTCTTGCTCAATGATTGCTGGGATAGGCTCCAGCTATCGATCCTAAATTGGATGAAGCGGTATGGAAAATGGATGTATGGAGGGTCACTATAAATTCTCCTTAGGAGTGAATATGAGTATGAATGGTTGTTTGTCTTTAGCCTGCTAATTGCTGGGAAAGGCTGTAAAAGCACTGCAACTCGGATTTGGATTGAGCGGTATAGAAAAGGAACGGAGTAATGAATTAAAGTTTTGACAAAGGTATGTGTTTATTTTGTAGCCTAAATGAAAAATACAAAAACTTTTAAACTAGCCAATTAAACTAGCCAAATAAACTCAGCCAATATGCTGAATCTCTAATTTATCAGTGGCTAAATGTCCTAATTTTAATATACAATGATTAAGAAAAATGCATCCTTGATATTTGTGGGGGCAATGGGTTGTTTGTCAATTTAAATGGTTCTTTCTTTTCTAATTTGAGGCAGTGTCTGTGGGTTATTATACACGCCAGTGGGTTATTATATACACATTTTCTGTTTAAACACACTTTTCCATGAGATGCCATGCTCAAGTCATTTTGTAGCACTCTACATACAATAAGCCATTCACTGTGAACCTCTGCTCTGTGTTCCATGTTTTATTTCAAATGCAAATTTGAATTGAACGTCTTTTGTGAAATTTCCTTCTGTGGTGAAATCCTTTCGTGTATTCAAAATTGGTTTGAAAATAACAAACCCTTGCCCCCTTTTAGCTTTTTTGCCGTGAGAATTTGATCCAGGATAATTAATTGATTCTGCTCAGACACAGCAGGCAACTGCACATAAATTTAGGTTCAAACATCAATACAGACAGTGACCATTCTGCACAGCAACACACACAAAAAATAAAAAATGAAGGAAACACCTTTTCATTATTTCATATGATGCCCTCGCTGGGTTTTGTGAGTTTTTAATCAACCAAATCAGACACTTAAAATCGCATAATGATGAGGTTTTTTGATTAAATATAAGATCCCTGGAAAGGCATAAAACTGTTCAAAGCACTCAAGAATTCCAGCACCAGTAAAATGTTAACTATGGGTCTAAAGCGGATAACTACGCTGTGGCACGTAGGAGTAAATACAGATTAAAAGGTCACCTATTGCTCCATGAAGTGAAGTAGAAGCTGACGAACAGTTTAAGGCAGAGCAAAAAAGAAACAGCAGGATACTGTCCGTTTTCACAAATATGTGCAGATGGTTATGTGTGTATGCGTGTGTGTGTAGGGATAGCATATCTGTATTCCTCTCACTTCCTCTATTCATGGGGGGTGTAGCCGGCAGGTGGAAGGTGGTCTGGCATTTAGGCATTTGACAGTATCAGCGCTGTGTGAGTAAGAGTCGGGAGTCTGTGGGTGTGCAAGCGTGGGTGTGAGGTGGGGGTGGGGGTTTGCCGAGGGTGGGAGAGATTTCAGCAGAGCTACATAGCAGATGGTGCAGATGTGAGTGGGTGTTTTCAGTCTCGGGTTTATCCAGCAGCCCAGTGGAAGTCCAGGGCTTCATCTCCATCTTGCTCTCCAGTGAGGATTCCACTGCTTACTAGCTCATTACCAGCCTCAGGCTGAGCCATGAACATTTATAAAGCCTGACTGGCACAGTGCCAGGCTACATATGGAGCAAAGTTTAGCTTGGTAAAAAAAAACAACAAAACAAAACAAAAGAAAAGAGGTTTTAACTCTGAGAGGTGTTGAAGCAATGCATCATCATCATCATCATGTATTGCTCATCACACGCTGGCAGAGAGAGGTTAGATGTGAGAAGAAGAAAAAATGATAAAAAAGGTATTGCATGTCAAAGTATGATGCTGCTGATGGCAGAAAAACCCTCCTTTTATCTAATTTCCTAAAGCTCGCGTACACTAAAGATGAGCCATTCCGGTTTTCTGCCTTTGAGCCAAAAACTACAAACAATTCAGCTTTGGCTTTGGTCATGGTGGCTAAAATTCCCATCATGAATAAATGTATAGACCAATTATTTCCCATATCAATAATTCAGTCTTTCCATGAATTAACCATCCCAGCAATCAGCCACATTTGAGTAAGTCAATCACTGTTTATTCAAAAAGAAATATCTGTGTTCCCTCCTGACACCATTCTGCTCTTCTTTCAACTCGGTCTCAGTAGATAAACACCATGGAAGATATACCGTAGCCACAGCGTCTGATCTTTGTGCCTACAGGCCAGCCCGAGGGCAGTTTTCATCATTATTTCCATGTTCTTATTCTATAGTAGCCAGTTTTTGACACATTGATGGCATTTTTGGTGTGACAGGTGTGTGCTTGTAATTACCTCCAGCAGTCAGACGCAGCGTTGCATCAAGATTTTCCAACTTTGCTGGATAGTTTACGTGGATTAGCAAAAATCAAGCTGTAATTGTCTGAATTATGGGCTGCAACCATCAACATATTTGATGTGGCATTTAGCAGCATGTGAAAGCAGATTTTTACAGACTTATAACAATAACAGCAACATGACATTCTCTTTTTTTACATGAGAACAAATTGACATGTTGGATCTAGTGTGGTAGTTTAAATTTCAACAGAACTTTCTTCTAGTGGGTCATCCATAAAGCATTGTGTGATTGGTCAAACATTTGAGGTGAGTGTGGTTAATGTGTAATAATAAGTACCATTTAGTATCAAGTATTTACTAAAATTTACCATGTTTTTGTTAGTGGGCGTAAAATTGTGCATTTCTTCTGCCATCACAACAATTAAAGCTCTGGGTTCTTTGCGCAAGAAATGTGTCAGGCCTTCCATATTTCCTTGACGTTGTTCAGAAAATAGTTAGACTCCCATCTGCTCTCCCCTGACATGCACAGAAATAACGCCTCAGCAATGGTTTGAGGATCTATGTTGGGTGTTAGCCAGTATTAGTCTACAACATATGTGGCGTTTAAGATCACATGCACCATGCTGCATGCACCAGCCCGCCATGCCATTGATCATTTTTGTTCTAAAATATTAAATGACATTCACTTGTTGGTTGCACATGAACACAATGCAATCCTTGGCTGATCACAGGCATAGCTTCTCATGGAGCATAAACCGAACATGCATTTTTCTTGCTATTGCAGCCTAAAAAACAAACAGAAAATAAACAAAACAAAAACAAAGCCCAACTCTGAATCCCCGAATCTGATTTCTCATGGGAAAATGTGTCATGGGATTGAGGACATCATCCAGGTATTCCCTACAAACACCCACAGCGTCCTGTGTTAACATCTACCACCCCATCCCCACTGTATAGCTATGCACTGCTTCAATATAATTTATTTGGTAAACTAATACATATAATAATAATTTAAAATGTACAAATAAAAGTAATTGGATAAAAATTATTAATGCCAAAAATGTCTTTTCCATAAATTTGCAACAATAGCTTCTGCTCAGTATGCCTTTATTTACTGCAGTGCCCCCTGGTGGTCAAGGGATGTAAAAATGCTAAAGTTAAAAAAATAATCTAGTCAACACAATCTGTGTATTCTGTGGACACTTTTAAAAGCAGCCTAAAATCCAAATATTTAAACAGGCGTTTTCACACATTTTAAGAATGATTTTTATGTATTTAACTTTTTTTTATTTGTGTTTTATTTAATTTAGTATTCTCCTCATATTGTTTTTAAGTTTCTTTATTTTTGTTTTGTGAAGCACTTTATGATATTTGCTCTTGAGAAATGGTTTAAAAAATAAAAAATACTTGTTTGTTTCTTTTAACTAACAAAAGCAACAAGTACTTTCTGCATCTGTGGGGTCACTTCTTGAGCACAGGTCTGATTTATAGCTTTTTATATATTTATTATGAAGTAAGACCAATGCTTGTATGGACAGAATTAGTGATGGTGCCTATAAACCCAAGAGAAAATTCTTTTCAGATGCAACATATGTAGTGATTAATTGGTATTTTATCTTCATATTAAACAAATTTAGAATTTCTTTTGCACCCAAGACTCTCCCATCCAGTTAGCTATTAAATAATTCTATATGTTGGATTATTATATACCTTCTATGCGGTCCATGTACTTGTGTTGGGCTTTGATAGATGAAGCCATTGCTAAGATATATCCTCACTTCCATTTTCAAAAGCTTCAATTTCAGTTGGATGTGGAAAGTTGTTGAACAATATTGGTTTGGTTGGATTTCAATCATTGCTCTTGTGTGACTGTCTGTGCTGTAATGACAAAGCTTCCCTTTTCTAACACCCCAGAAAGGCTTTTGAACATGTATCATTTGTGCAAAGTCATATTTGAAATGTTACACATTATGAAAACTATAACAATGTTTAAATTGCCAAAAAGAACAAAGTAGTAATGAAAATAATGCAACACTAAAAGTGTAATGATGATCTCATTTTTGTACCATAGTTTTATTCCAAGCATTAGTTCCAAAGTTTAATAACAAGCAAAAACAGAAATGGGAATGGACTAAATCAGTTCAGACGTGCTTAAACATCAGAGTTATTAAAATAATGTTTCAAATATAAAGATTTAGGAGATTAACCAGCTTGCTAATTAGGACATACATACAACTGAAATCATAATAAAGAGCTAATTATGTAGTATTTTTCAGCATCAGTGACCACTATGGAAAAAAACTGCAATTTAATAGTGTTACTGAGTATTTGGTTTGATCTGACTACAAAGGTTTTATGTATTTTTTTTAATTAAAAATCTGTGTTGTAGGACAGCTATCCTCTTTGAGCCACTGCCATCCTATGTTAAATCCATATGCAGTACGTACTAGATAGTAAATACATCTGCATAACAAACCCTTCCAGTCCCAGGAAAACCTCTCTGTGCTAATTCTCTGTGCATTCCTTACTTTAATAATCATTGTTTGGAATGCTCATTTCTCTCTTTCTCTCTCTCCTTTAAAATCTCCCCCCCAAACCCCCCAGCAGCATATAACTCTGTCTCTTTCACTTTCATCGCTCAAACAAATTGTCGTGATCTCTGTCCCTCTGTCAAATGAGAATGACTACAACTATGAGAGCTATCCCCCCGTGGTCTTAAGGAGAACAGTACAGGCCGCTTAATTTCAGCCTGATTAACACACAACGGCCCACCTACACACACAATCGGTGGCCAGCAAATGAAGTATCTGACAGAGTAATGAAATGACGATTGGAAAAAAAAAACAAAACTGCACACACGAAAGCTTAATAGGTGTCGATCTAATTGTTCTCCCTCCCACGTGTACCTCTGACCAGTCAGACCTGCTGATGGTTTACAGAGAGGTTTGACATTTCAAACAGCCCAGGTGTGTTTTCTACTATGTTTTTCTTTATTTTAACACATTTGTTCTTCAATAAATTCTTACTTCTAACTAAGTTGATGTTTTCTTCTTTGATATCCTTATACACTGCTTCCATGCATCGCCAAATACCATTAGGTGTAAACCAATCAATGAAGTGAGATATAATTATACAGAAAAAAAGCCAGAGACAGGTGAGGCATACTAAGCAGTAGGTGCAACTGCATTCACTTGTTTGGTTGCGTTCAGCTTCTGAAACGGGGTAAATACAAAAGCAATGAACTATCTGCCATGTATATTTATGCTCTCAGTAGGAAACTGTCGGAGGCTTTCCTTCTTAGTGTTGTAATCCACATTTTCCTGTTTCATATTGGGACAGCTTGCATGCAAATGTGATTCCATCCTCTTGGGGTTTGAAGCATTCTGCTGAAGGTGAAACTTTGAGCAACTGTTCCTTGGCCCATCATAAATAGCGGACGAGCCCAGGGTTAGAATTTTTTAGATTTTGTTAAAAAAGCCTTGAATGAAACTCAGATTTTCTCACCAGCTAACGGTCACTAATCCAGCATCCATTTTGCATCATACCTGCACTCTGAGCTGTCTTTAGCCAGTAAAAGTCAGTCTAATGTTGACATACAGTAACTCTTCCTTTTTTCTTTTCATTCTTTTCATCTTGTTCTTTTGTCCTTATGTTCGCTTGCATTTCTTTGATGAATCATCTATGGTATACATTCAAAGTATATTGAAGTCCAGCTGCTTATTTGTGACATGTGTTTAAAGCCCTGAACACAAAGTACTTATACTCTTAATATCAAGTTACTTAGCGCTGACAAAGCTAGAGCAACATGATGTATTTTAAACAGGAAGCTAGAAGCACTGCTAGCTGATTTCAGAGTAAGTATGGTCATGCCTTGACTTATTTTGAAATCAGTTAGGTGTTGTGTGGTTGCCATGGCAGCAGCCCTTATGGACATGGAAGACTGACTCCTGGTGTGGATGGATACCAATAATGTTGTTGCCTCACATCATCATCAATATAAAAGCAGATGTTTTTGCTTTTATATTTTATTTCTATTTTATTCACTTATATGTATCTACTTTTAGTCAAGAGACAGAAGTTAGGGAGTCACGTTGGGGAGGGGGGGGGTGTATGTGTATGTGGGTGTATGTATGAGAGGTTTTTTGTGTTAAGGCTTGTTATTATGCAAAGCAATTTGTGAAAAGTGCTTTATAAATAAAGTTTGATTTGATACAGATAATTAATGTAATGTGTTTTATTTCTCACAGTTATCACAGCAGTGTGTCTTAGAGAGGAACTCAATTATTTCCTTTCTTAGTAAATGATCCTTTGTGATACCTGCCTGCTTAAATGTCGACTTCCTGTGGGTCATGGTGCAAAATAAATTAAATTGTTCCATTAATATTATACAGAACGGTATATGGAAGATACATAGAACTACTTTAGGTCAAAATTAAATATTTATCCTTTTAAATTCCCAATATGTTTTAAAGGTGTGGTTTGTGGCAACAAATCCAAAGAGTTTAATAAGACTACCTGTTTGCTCCTCTGGAAGAACTTTGTTTTGGTCCACTCTCACTACTTTCATCAGTCCAATTTCCAGCTGCAACTGATTATTTCTTGCTTTTTTCTCTTTAATTGTCTCTCCATCACATCTGGCTGACTTAGTAACAACAGCTGACAGACATTGCAGTATGTTTAGCAGGCACATCATAACAAACAAGATCTGCCAACTGGACTTCTATTGCTAAATACTCATGCTTTCAACGGACAGTTCAGAGGGAATACAAATCTTAACATGATTTATATACAGTGAAAAAGACTATTTTATCTCTGTATTTAAATTAAATTTTCATATCATTAAGAACAATAATATGATTGATTCATTACCTCCTGAGGTAATGAAACTGTCTACCTATTTGAATAGTTTGATTAAAATGCAAAATACATGCTGTGTGCTTCCCAGCTTGCCTTAATTATGCATTACTCTTTTGCTGTGTGATCCCGTTTGTGTGTCATTAGTCTACAAAGTATTTATAGGAAATATGGTATCAATGCCTCTTCATGCACAGTGCTCTGATGTTAGTTATTATTTTTTTCTGTTTTTTTCCAGCCTCATCTAAGCAAACTCCCGATTTCTTGTTTATTTTGAACCTTTGTAGGTCAAAGTCAATATGTGTTATCCAATAAAAGGTTGATTCAGTTTCTTAAAAGCATCTCACACTGCACTGGATGTGAACTGCCATGGCAACAGCAAAAGATGCAAAACAAGCAACTGAGCCGGCTACTCTGAAGAATGAAGAGGCTTCTGTTTTTCAGGACCTCTTAAAATCGTATAAACCATCCTGATATCATGCAGGTCACAAAAGAGAAATCTTTTATCAGATAAACAGAATTACTGTTTCTTTCTCTTTTTTATGCCACACAGCCCAGCTTTGAACAATATTTTACAATAGGATGTCTGGGTGGTGGGTTTGACCACGTGTTTGCATGTTTAACAAATGACACTGGTGACCATATGGTAATGAATAAAACACAATCATTGATGTTTTACAACCTTAAACATGTTGTTTAAACTTTACAAAAGTTGTAAAGGTTTAACACTGACAAAGTGGTTTATAATGAGTAGAACAGTGACTAAACCACAGAGAAACAACTGCTCAATCCTAAAATGACTTCTCAAAGGAAAGCCAGAAATGAGTTCAGCCTGATAGCTGTGTGTAGCTCATCAAACCCACTGACCTCCACACAGACTTTTCTGCTTCTGAAATGTATTGCAGCAGTGTGTTTGGTGAGTATTTTAGGAAATGTTGTGACAGTGATCGGCAGTGTTTCTCTGTAGTGTTATATTTAAAAAAAAAATCAAAAAAGAAAAAAAAAAGTAAATGTGGCTATTTAGCATAAATTGAGTTTATGTGGATACTTAAAGATGCTTTAATTATTTGAGTTTTAAGGTTTAATGTCTCTCAGCAGCACCAAGGTATCTTGACTAAACAGCCATTATTTGACTCTGATTGCTGCAGTTTGATGATACATCACATTTCCTGGCAGCCTTATAGGTCCAAAGCTCCCGCACAACAACAGATGTGAACATCTGGCTGTCTTCCCAAACACACAAACTGGCGCTGTCTGAAAAAGAACTGAGTACACGCTTCATTACTGAGTTCTATCCGACTGAGAGCAGTTCATTTCAGTATTGATGAGTTAAATCAATTTCTGATTTTCAGGTTATTCTTCTGTGACCACATGTGATCCGTTGGTCGTGGAGGTAGTTTTCGCTGACAGCAGGGGCATGATGACTGTACTAATACCAACTAAATGCATCTTGATAAAAGCCAGTCTGTCTGTTTGGGGTGGATAAACAGTAAAGTCTTACATAATATGCTTAAAGATTTTAAGTCAAAGATTAGTACATCTACATGTATTGGAGTATGTGTAATCATATTTTATGTTTAAGTCCCACATCCAACAAAGCCTCTGGCAACCTCACACATTCACATATACATTACACAACTCTTCAATCATCACTTTTAATGTATGTTGTAAACTGTATTGACACTGTTAGGAGCTCCCTTAAATCTTTCAAAAGCAATAAACCGTAATAAAAGGCCATTTTTATTATTTCAATAGTTGTGGATTAGGATAAATTATAGGCTTGTTGGTACAAGCAAAAGAGTTTAAGGGATAAAAGATGGGTGTAGAACCAAAAACATGTAATGTTCATCGGTTTCCATTAAACAGTGAATATAAGACATGTTTTCTGTTTCCCAAGAGGTTGCACTGTAAAGTGACAATTTGTTACAAGAAAAAATGTGGAAAATAAGATGATATGTTCATTGCTGATTTATTAGTACAGAAAATGTGATGACTGCATAAGCATGCAGAGCAATAAAACAATTGAATGATGAAAACATCCACAGGGTGTGTCTGCAACACACAGCACAGTGGAGCAAACCTTCCTGGTTGGTTTCATTTATAGCACCCAAACTGCAACTTTTTTAAATTTTATGTTCCCATGACCAAACCTATCAACTCTTACATGAGTCATTTTAACAATTTGATATCAAGATATCGAATATAAATAAAAAAATACACATATAATGACACCCGTATTTGACGGTTTTAATGCTTTGTTTTCTTTTTATATTCATCACATTCTAAATTGAACAAGCTCATAATCCTGGTTACGATTCTATGAATAATTAATTCCCAAGTGCAGCTGATAGACATATGTGCATAGATAGATGATATTTAAAGTGTAGTTTACTAAGACAACATGCCGTCACTATAGTCAAACCTATCTTTATTGCACAGTAAATGCTCATTTCACATTCAGAGACGGTTTTCATTTGAGATAGTGTTCACAAGCCTGTCATATCTCCGCCACTGCTAACAGGTGTCGGATTCGCAGCTTGCAGTAAGCGTAAATTCCAGATGACTAGCTGCAAGCTACGTATCAGTCTTGTGCAGCTAAAGTAGCCTCTTATAAGTGCCACCACAGGAGGAGATATGACACACGACCTGCATAATTTGCTTGCTGTGCATGTGCATATGTAATATAATGACCTGTCTGATTACCCACGCTGTACAGCTCAGTATAGTACAGGAACTGTGTAAAGAGGACACATTTTTCTAAATAAACTCTTTAAGAAACTACTGTCTGTTGTTTCAAAGTAAATAGATTGACCAAACACAGGCCAAGACGTGTCTACAATATGCCCAAACATGCTGTACACATGTAAAAAGTATAATTTACGAAAACTCACTACCAACAATACAACTCCATAGAGGTAATGCACTATATAAATAAAAAATAAAATCCAATGATCTGTAAATAATTGGTTTTATTCACCAGAAACTATTTGAAGTGAACATGTTGCCTTTGTTGATAACAGTTATGGTGGTAATGGTACTGATCTAAAGGACCAGTAACATTTGCAGGAGATGTAGCATCAAACAAGTAAAAAAAGTGGACAATTTGTGAAACATAGTTGATTTGAATGTGAAGGATTCATCTCTAGGAATACAATGTTGCAAATTTTAAGTAGTCAACTTCCAGTTTCCATGTTTATTTTTTTACATGAAACTTTTTTAACAGAAAAAAGACAAAAAAAGTTTGCAACCAGGATGCTACCATATGTGTGTATGTGTATCTTTATATCAGCATTCAGACACTAGAACCAAACATATGTATGTCTATGTAAAATAACTATGTAAATATGCCTATATTCACATATTTTTTTTTTGAGCTGTAAATATGGCCGACAGTTTGTGTTGCTAATTTGCATTAATTAATGTGAAAATGAGTCTGACTCATCGTGATATGATCGCGTTAAGCATACTGTCAGTGCATGCTGTGGAATGGACAGACCGGGTGTAACCATGTAGCAGTGTTAGACATGTGTGATGAGCAGAGTGATCATCAATGGCATCTGTATCATTCAGGCTGCCAAATTGCTCCCACTAGCTTCTTAACCAGTCAGGTTAGTGCAATTTAACCCCTGCTCATTGTCTTACTCTCTGGACTACATCCAGCCTCAGTGAGACTGATTATACCAAGAAAAACACATAAATCATACTTTGTCAATTGTTTCGCCAATTCATGATATATTACACCTCGCTTGGCTTTGCAATGCCATTGATTCACAAATGTGTACACAATGGGTCTGTTTACCATCAAGGGTTATCCATGCAGATGTCAGTTTCTTGCTTTGTGTGTTTTTGTGTGCAGACCTGACTTAATGCATCACACAGGACAACTGCTGCATGTATGTCTTTACCCTCATCTATGTCCTTCCATCAGCCTCTAGCTAATATTGTGACACACCTCTGTCCTTTCTTCCTTCACATACCCCTCCTCCTCTGGAGAGGACCACAGATTCCACATTGAGCCAATTAAGCTGACGGGTAGCTGCTGTGTTGGCACGGGCATATGTTTACAATCTCATTATAAACAGTGTTTCTTGTCCTGGTAGGGACCGCCTCATCATTATTCTGTGCCAAGAATAATTCCCAGGACCTTAATTTGGCAAGACTTTGAGCCAGCGCACCAGGATTGGACAAGTATAGTGAGATTGTTAGTACCTGTGACTCAGAGGTGGTGATAGCAGGTTGTGCTGGGGGTGTAGCAGGATGTGGAAGTTTAACACATTCAGGGCTGATGCCATTTTTTAAACTCAGCATGCTGCTGTTGTTGCCTTAGATCATAGTGGATTTAATTGCTGCAGCAAAGTAAGAGATGCTGGTTGGCCAGCCAGAACAAATTAGGCTACTTGAAATGTTGGATTTATGACATTAATTGCGTTACTGTCATACTACAGATGAATATAGGAAAATGTGAGAACTAATATTTAGTTATTTACTAAATCTGCAAGATCAAGTGTACAAGAGAATCCATCTCACCAGACTGAAGGATTAGCAATGGAGGAGCATTTTTAATATGAAGAGTTAATGTAGATGCATGCAGCATCATTTATGGATATGTTTCTTAACTCGGACAAAAGCAAAGAATGATGGTGAAGGATTTTGTGGTTTCTAAGAAGTTTCAGTTTTCTTCCCAGCTGGCAGAAGCAAGACTTTTATGAACAGAATAGCTTCAGTTCTCTGATCTGATTGGTTGAAATGCTGATGTACTGCAACAAACTTCATTCAGTACCCTCTTCAGTATGATGGATCATCTTGACATGGAGATACTTGTTTGTAAAATACAGGAGAATGCTTTTCAGTAGTTTCACAGCTTTATTGTGTCATCAATATGAAAAAAGATACTTTTTAATGATCGTAGAGTTGTGAGTTGTCCACATGGAAACAACTTCAGACACTAGAACCAAACATTTTGTAAAATGTGTAGAGTAAAGAATGTTTTTTTTATGTTTGTCCTGTGGTGGACTCTCACCTGCTAATTGCTGGGATAGGCTCCAGCTTCCCTGCGACCCTCAACTGGATTAAATGGTATAAAAAAGGAATGAATAAAAATATTTGTCAGTAGACTAGAATGCCTTGCTTTTGGCTTACAGCATATTACTATCTACCTTGTTTAACATAATTAGTATGCAGTAATCTCTTATTTCATTAAATAGCAAAGGCCTGATAGTACTGGTGCTAACTAATCAGACTTTTTCATGTTTGCACATAAATGTACAGTTACTCAGAGACCCAGCATTAAAAAGCATTATGGAACACTGACACAGAACTGTACTCCACTGTACCAGGAGGTGTTTTTTCTAACGAACTGCAAAGCAATCTGCCTATAATATTGCTGTTGCCTGAACACTGGCAGCAAGTAACTGTTTCAAAATACATGTTTAATCATGTCAGAATTCAGTTGGATGCGAACTGGGTGGATGCCTATGCATTTCATGAGGATGGAATTTATTTTTAAACAGTTGCCAAAGTCTATCAAATGGTTTCTGGGTATTGTATGCCTTGTTAAATATTGTTGCTTGTAACATTTGATTCCAAGAAAACAGTCTTAAATAAGACAACAAAATTGACTCCCTGTGCCTGTTTCTTGCCTCACTGCTCATTTGCTCGCTCCTAAATGTTATATAGTGCGGATGAATGCTTTTTGCATGCAATATGCAAGGTGCAGCACTGTACAGCACTGCATGCAGAACACCAGTGCTGTGTCTTCAGCTTGCAGACATCATCATCTGCCAAAGCAAGCTCCTCACCTGTATGGACAACTCGCTGTGGGGATATTTCTGTGAAGCAAGCAAAGCCAGGACTGGTACATGCTTTCATGCTCTGGTGCACAGGGAGCACACAGATCTGGACATACATGCAGAACATGCTTGTGGCAACAACTGCGGCGGTCATATGTACACAACCCTGATGAACACAAACTTTGTCAAAAGAACATTTGGGGCATAAACATTATGGTGGAAGGATACTTTAGAAATAGCTATATGATTTTAACAAAGATCCAGTCTAAGATGAGTCATCAACGTATAGCAGCATAGTGAAATCCTGTGACCAAGTAGATGGGGACATCACTGTCATTATATCCACATGCTGTTAATCATACTTTATATGAAGGTTGTTCCTCATCTTACTGTCCCCAGGAAGGCCAAATTTCAAATACCTCCAGCTATCGTACACAAAGGCAATGTTGCAGATTTAATCTAAAAGTCAGTAATGTCTGGTGCTCAGCTAAATCACTCACTTTTATCTGGAAGCTTCTTTTCAAACCATTGCTTTGAAGTGGAGGGAAGATAAATGTGGTGGAACATGACTCATTAAATATTTTGATGGCACCAAACAATCAATCAACCAAATCAACGAGTGGTGATTTAAAAGTTCTGCTTTACCCTTGCAGAGCATCTACAGCCAGCCAGGCTTCCAGGTGCAAAGAAAAAGTGAATCTCCATCAATATTGATTACTCTATGCCAAGCACTCTGTCTTACCCTCCATCTCTAGCTGTATGGATATAAATGGTTGTTTCTTTTCCACCAATTTATAGCATAATTACTTTATGTTACCAGTCAAGAAGGGGGAAGAAAGTTTGGCACCGGCTTATTTCAGTGCAGCTTTGGGTACCACTACATACAAGAAACAATATCATGTTTCAAATGGGTGCAATGTCTTGAAGAAGGAAGACAGCAGCAACATGTTTGTCTTCCCTCTGCTCTGACTGTGAAATGCAGCTACGTTTTCCAGTATGGTTTTGTCATTCATGCCTACCAAAGTTTACAGAAATCCTCAGAGTCCATATGTTTTTAGCAAGGCTTGTGTCAGAATTAAATCTCACCTTTGCCTGCCTCTAAGTCATGCAATGCCCTAAAGAGTTGCTTGGAAGTGAGCAGATATCTGAAAGCATGCACTCAGTTCATTGCTTCCTAGAACTAAGCGGACATGCGTACAGGCTCCACAGTGTGGGATTAGCATGTAACGAGCTTTGCTGAGCCTATAGATTGTGAAGGTGAAAGGATGGAAGGAATGTATGTTGTCTACATCTAGCTGATGACATGTCACATGTGTGCTTTACACACATCACTGCAGTTGGCTAAAGAAAAAGGCATTTGAGTAAAGATATTGAAAGAATGATTGAATAAATAGCCTCTTATCGGGCCACATTCTTGTTTCTCTTCAGACATATGGGAGCAATTCTTCCGGAAGCAGTTCTGGTATTTCATTTTTTATTTAAATTATTTTACACAATCACATCCATGCAGATTCACACACATTTTGTGGTTCAGACACATTTTTACCTACTTAGCATTGCACATATTTGCATTGCACATATTCATATACAGTTTGAGCTGAAAGAGAAGCAAATTTCTGCACTGCACTGTAACTAAGAGTGCTTGTAGAAAACAGAAAATGGACTGTGTTAACGTGCTGTGCAAACTACATGGCAGAATGGATATTGAATCATTCCTGTGGTCTCCCACGAGCAAAGAAAAAAAAATGAAAGCAGTCAAGCAGTAAGCATAATGACACCCATGAGAACAGCCTCAAAAACATACATCTGTAAGGCCAGCACGTGCGCCTTGACATGATGCAGAGGTCAGGGAGATCAAACGGGATGATCGTTTCAAAGATCTGAAATGGATTATTAGTTTTTTCCTTTAGGATTTTCAAACTACTTGTGTGTATGTTTATTGTGTGTGATTTTTTTTTTGATAGAGTCTCCTTCTGGCATCTCAGAGGTCTGAGGTCCCTGGAGAGAATAGAGGCTTTAATTCCTCTAAACAAATAGATAACGGGTCAAGCAAAGTGCCTCTGTGGTGGCACAAGACCAGCAACATGCAGCTGCCTGGCTGGATGCGGCCAGTCTGCCTCCAAGACGTGCTCATGGGGATAGAGATCAGAAAGAGACAGAGAGAGAGCATTTGTGCTGAAAAACAGGAAAAAGCAGGAGGAAAAAATGCAAAGAAGGAAATGTACAAGAGAGAGAGAAGCAAGCCAACCTGGAGCACATATAGAAAATGATGCAGAGTGGAAATGAAGCCCGGGTGACAAAGAGATTCAGCAGAGCCTATTCCTGATTCTAAATCTGACATTTTTCCAAGACTCAATCCAAGACCCAACTTGACCCAACCCAACTACAGAAAAAAGAGAAATATTAGGATACAGTATACTTTCATAATACCTTCTACAACCTTTCCCCATACATTAGACATCATCCTTCCACTACAAAACCTATTTTCAGTCAGCAATTTAATCAGGAAACTGCACAACTAGTACCAGTTCTTAGCTGGTTCTAAGAAAGAACTGGTTTAGTTTTCCTCAAACATAGTGTCACCATTGAGTCATGAATGCCTCTTTCAGTGAGTTTCTGTAGATCACCACAGTGCTGGGAGACAGTTTGATACTGATCCACTGATACAACAGATCGCATGCTGGTCTTGCTCAGCAGCAAATGGATGTCTTCTAGTTTTATGAATGCGAATGCGCTCTTTAACCCTGACCGACACAAACAAGAACAATTTTTATGTTGTTTTTTTTTATTTTTGTAATTGAAAAATCACAGCTGAAGATATGCAAAAACTAGACTGGTAAAAAAAAAGTTGCACCAAAATGTTTTAAGAATGCAAATTTCAGTGGAGAATGCAAAAAAAAACACATCAAAATAAATAAAGTAGAGAAGAAAGAATGGATTAAAAAGGTTATTTGTCTCTTAAGTACCATACGTGTATAAATATCTAGTTCCTTCTACTTGACTGTTATACATAATCAGCAGCTCTTGGTCATTTGACATGTTCTTGACATTTTCTCTTACTTTTAAGTGTGAATTTCCAATTTTATTGTTCATTTAAAATCACCCATAGAAAGCAGTCTCTGTATTTTAATGAAACATCTGTGTAAATGCAATTATCTTTTAGAGAGTTTTAAAACATTTGAATAAATCAAACAATTTTTCTATTAGTAATAATTCTCTTTTCCCTTTTTAATTACATGTGTTAAATTAGTTGTCCTTTAAATTAGATAAAATCTTTGCTGTGAAAATAACAGTCATTATGAAAATTGTCCCTGGTTATGGGGGGCCTCATGGCCATGGGGCGCCCTGGCTGGGGAGCTTTCTCTGCCCCCCTCTGAGCAGATGCATGGTCAGCCCGGCTGGGATTCATGCTCTGGGGTGGCAGCTGGTTCCCGGGAGCAAGGACCCATAGCCTGCATGCTGAGACAGTCACTGTACCCATAGCCTGCATGCTGAGACAGTCACTGTGCTGTCCTTTTGGTTTAATCACCAGTAACTTTAGTTATGTTCATGTTTTTCTTTATTGTTATAATTTTGTTGTTGTGATTCATGATTTTATTCACAGCTTGTCTGTCCTTTCACCTGTGCTCACACTGATTGTCAGCTCTGTTTTTCTTGCAGATGTAGCAGCTGGTTGTCTGTTTTTTTTCTGAATAGCTGATGCTGTCACTTTGTATCTGGTGTATCCATGTCTCTTTGGGCTAATGAGCTGAAATTCATAATATTGTAGCCTTGTTTCTTATTTGTTTACACCCAACTAATTTGGCAATCTGATCTGGTTTCATTTATGAGTTTTACAAAAAAAAATCAAATAGCACCTGTCTGCGGATGAATCCCAAGAAAAAGTAGGTCATGCAGCCAGACAGTGAGAAGTCAGTCTACCCCAACTAGACTTGGAATGGCCAAGTCGATGTGCTGACCTTAATCCTGGGAGACCTGCAGCAGGTTCATATGAGGAAACAGGCTTACATGCAGAAGAATTGAGGTTGTTTGGATTGAGCTAAAATTCCCCCAAGCTGATGTGCAGGGCTGATCAGCGGTTACATAAACTCCTTAGTAATTTATTGAATAAGAATAAAATTTGAAAAGTTTTCGCAAAGAGTAACACAACATTTCAGAGGATACATTGATAACCTTATTCACAACATCAGTAGCCACTGCTTTGGCTACTGATGGCTACTGGTGACTGTGGTACAGGTGTAGTGTGGCCAACCTCTGATCGGAGGGTTGTGGGTTCGGTTCCCACTCTATCTGAAGTCTGTCAAAATGTCCTTGAGCAAGAACCCCCAGTTGCTCCTGTTGGCCAGGCTAGCGCCACTGTGTATGACAGCTCTGCTGCCATCAGTGTGGGAATGTGCACGTGAATGGGTGGATAGTAGGATCTGTAAAGTGCTTTGGAGAGATGAGAAAAAATGCTATTTAAGCCATTCACTTTAATAACATACTTTAATAATAATAAACAATTTAACCATAAAATTATGGCTATTCTATTTTTTTAATTATAACTGCTGCACAGTATAATAAATATTCTGACTCAGAAATGTTTTTATATTTTTTCAATCAATATTAACTGTTTTTATCTCAGTAATATCAACTATTTAAACTTATCTGAGACTCTATTAGGTACACATGTTTACTTATTTTTTTTACACATAGCTAATCAGAAATTCAATGCTTTTTTCATGTAGACATGGCCAAGAGAAATAGCTGAGGTTCAAAATGAGCCTCAGAATGAGGAAGAAATAAAGTTTAAATGACTTTGAATATGGGAATGTTTTTGGTGCCGGGTGGGTTTGCCTGAGTATTTTTTAAAGTGCTGATCAACGGGGATTTTCATACAACCTTCTTCAGGGATTTCAGACAAACAACAAAACTATCTAGTGAGTACCTATGGATTTGGATGAAAATGTGTGGTGGATATGAGACGTCAGAGAAGAACGGCCTGACTGATTATAGATCATAAAAAGGCAAATACAACATTTAATAGGCTTATTTCAATGCGTCTCACTGTATGGAACATCATAAGCACACTGATTGATTGATTGATTTAATAATTCCAAACTCATGAAGAAATTAATCTATAAATAGGTTGGAAAAAATCAACAAGCTTAACCTCTTTGAGACTAGTTAGAGGCTATTGGTTGTTTGTTACCTACCTTTTTTCCTTTAACCTTTCCTTCTGTTTAGCCTTTTTTCTCTTTTTGTGCGTGTGTGTGTGTGTGTGTGGGGGGGGGGGGGGTGTCATCTGATTGTCTCTTTTCCCCTACCTTCCATGTGTTTGTATAGTGCCCCATGTACTGTCTGTGGTTAATATTCACTCAATACAACAACAATATAATAGAGTAGAAACATAATTTGGTCAATATAAAATCATTTATTAGATGGAGGCATAGCTTAAAGATTACACTTGATCAGAATATTGTTGCTGACCACGTCCATCCCTAATGACCACGGTGTATCATGAAAGTAGTCCCTGGCTACAGAGAGATGGCTACTTCCAGAAGAATAAAGCACCATATTATAAAGCTCAAATGATCTCCAACTGGTTTCTTAAACATGACCCTGACCTCACCGTCCTCCTATGACCTCCATAGTCACCAGGTCTCAATCGAACAGATCCTCTACGTGGTGGAACAGGAGATACTTATCGAGGACTTATAGTTGACAAATCTGCAGCAATTGTGTGATGCTATCAGGTTAATATGGAGCACAATTTCTTAAAAATGTTGCAAAAAGCCTGCTGAATACCAATAATTAAGGTGGAGGCAAAAAGGGATGTAGAATTAACAAGCCTGACCTAATAAATTGATTTGTGTACATGCATGTGAAAGCCTTTGTAAACACTGCATGTGAAGAGAATTTATACTTTAGTTGTTAGTTTCATGCTGATCGTACATTTTAACGAGCTGAAAGAAATTAAAATACAGCCAAAACATCACAATGCAGCCTTTTCTTTCTTTCTTTTTACTGTAAGTAAATTCATTAAGCAGAGTCAATGACTGAGGACAGTTATATCTTTGCTTTAACAGCTGGAGCTAACATCTCTTTGCATCTTGCTGGGTAGGTCACAAAGCTTACTAAAACAATTTTAATTAACCCAGATCTCTGTAGGGTGAGTTTCTCCTAATCCTCAGCTGCTCGCAGTTTGACACCACCACCCGCTGGTGTTTTTAGTTATACAACTCTGCCTGCTGGCCAGTCAAGACACAACATCACACAAACAAGCACACACACTCCTCATCTGCCCTTCTCTCAGGTTATTAAACAATGTGCTGTGAAACATTTTAACACTGATGAAAAAGAAATATAGCTGTTAGCAATGGCACTTTTTTGGAAGGAGTTGATATGTGTGTGTGTGTGTGAGGGGTTTCAGGAGTGGCAGTAACTGGTAATGTCAAAAGTCTAAAGCTGAGTTTATTGGAAATGTAGGCTGCAATGTCAGGCTTTAGCATAATCCCCCACAGTATCAAAGAGCAAATTTGTTTTTCTAGCCACACAATATTGCATCGATCTTCAGTTGTCACACAGGAGAGAAAAATATCAAACTTAGAGGGAGCAGATAGCAAATGTTGCACTGTGAGAATATACAGCCTCAAAACTCCAGAATTGAATGCAGGAAATATAGAGAAAAGAAGCACATTGTCACCATCCAATGCAGTAACTGCATCGCAGTCACATGACAGCTCTCTGGCTCGGCTGCAAGTGCATCACAGTTTTATCTTAAATTTCATCTGTAGAAATCAGATTTACAAATACTTATTGCGTCTATTTAGTAGGACCACAAAGAACTGTGAATCTGTTACCTGACAAATGCTGCACAGCATCTCTATTTTGAATTATGAGCCATAAGTCAATGAAAGCTCTCATCAAATTTCCTCACAAAGATGAGAAAAAACTGCAGTGAACTGTTTTACTTCTATTTTACTGACTGTAAAAAAGCAGTTTAAAGCTTGTAGTTTACAAGTCTTGCAACTGAAGTAAAGACTTTATAACATCTTTAAGGGTAATGCTAAGAGGAGCTGAACTGAAATTCATGCATAATGCTGGTGTTTCTTTAAGGATCTGTTTTATGAGCTGAAAGATTCATTACTGGTTACTTATAACAGTGTGGTCTTCATCTCCACATCTCAGAAAAATGATAGTGATTGCAGGTCATCCAAGAAATGAAAGCTTTAAGGACAGGAATTAATTTCAAAATACATCAAAATACAAACTGAACTTTTGCATTTTAAGATCAAGTTCCTTCCAGCAGAACTGATCTACAGACATTATGACATCATCATCAAAAGAAGACTGGATAGTTGAATTTGAGACGTATGGCCAGACTAAAACAATCAGTCTGGTTTCACAAATAAAAAGAAACAATTAAAAACAATAAACAATGTAATGAGCTCAAATTAGACCTAACCAAGCGAATTTGAAGTATTGACCTTGTTGTGGTTTTTGCAAAGTAATACAATAAAACTAATTAAAAAATGATTATATTTATTATTTAAAAACGAAAATAATAGAACTTATGAACAATGGTTAAAAATAACCCGAATCTTTGGGTTCAGAGTTTTAACCTGGTTTTGTTCTACCATTGTCTTTCCCTTTTGGATATAATATTTTTATGCCTTTATAGACGGCACTTTTCAAGGCAAGACAAGCGCTTGACATTATGTCCATTATTCATTCACTCATTCATGCTTGGTAATGGTAAGCTACATGTGCAGGCACTGCTGAACTGGGACACACTGACAGAAACAAGGCAGCCAGTGCGCGCCAGCCAACATGTTCTTACTCTTTGAGCCTTTTGGGTCTTTGAGCATCACAAATTATTACAAAGACTCTGTTTTTCATCATATTTGGAGTTGAGTAACCGGACAGATTTACATGAAACTTCTACAAACTTCTAACAAGCTTTCTAGTAATGTTCAGTAGGTTGTTATTATCTATCTCTTTAGCTGATTGGCATTGATACAGTAACTAAAGATGTGGCGGATACCACCCCTGTTTTTGGTGGAAACTGTAATTTGTTTTACTGACTTTATTTTATTGTATATTATTTATTGATATTTGACTCTGTGCAGCACTTTGGTTTTAAAATGTGTTTTATAAATAAAGCGCATTGGACTGGATGGATATTACCCACTTAAACAGCTGCCTACATGCCTTGTTTGTGCTCTTGTGAAACTGTGTGCTTTCTTAATGAAGCTGTTTGGCAGGTTTGAAACACAGCATGACTTGTTCTGTCCATGCTGTAGTCCTGATGAACTCTTCTATGCTACACTTCCTGAAGAGAATGGAATAAGTGATGGTTCAGGACTTCCAGAAAATAGAGTTGAGCAAAACATGACTGCTGGTTTATTAAAAAAAGAACCTCTGCAGCAGCAGCTCTGTCTGATAGTATCAATGAGTAGACAGGGCAGGTAGTGTAACTTCAAAGGAGCTCAGATACATGGCAGATATTATCTTGTGGATGGTGGTGTGTGATGATATAAATCAGTGTGGCAGTATTGATAAGGCGGTTTACATATTCTGACCGGATAGATAATCCTATTATCAACATGGATCTTTGGCATTAAACCGTGATATTAGCATTTCTGTAATTACACGTAACAGGGCACATGACGTGCCTTCCGTTTTTCCACTGTCTTTTCAATGCCACGCAGACACTGCTAATCAAAATTTAGAATACTTTTTTCTGACTTGATTTAAGCAATGCCTTCCTTTCAAGTACTTTTTGATTTAGACTTTCTGTTTTGCAGGCACATTTAAATGGTGATTTTCACAACTTGGCTCAGCTTCATTGCACATGCACTTGCACAGAGGATTGTATTGCACCATTTCAAAATGCTGCAAATGACATTGCTGTCTAATTTACTGGTGTTTTTGAGCCATATTCAATATGTCTCGCCATGTTTAAGCTCAACGGGGAGTGATTTGCAGAACCAATGTTCAACACTGACAACAACTGTGAACACTTTATGAGCTTAGCTAAAGCAGTAAACAAACTACAGCCTTCCCCGTGTCAGTCCCTCAAGGAAGCCATTTTAGTTAATCCCATCTTCATAGACCTTGGTGATTGTGGAGGGATTGAAAAATTAATTTTACTACTTACAATCTCCCCATAGCTCCAAACCTGGTATCTGTTTCCTCTAAAACTCTGCTAAAGCCATTGTATCATGTATATCTAATGACAAGTTAAAGCACTTGAAACATATTCCTGTTTATCTTCTCATTAGACCTAAGATACAGCAGGGATAGCTCTCTTAATTTGGTGGTTTGGTGTTTTAATCTGCTTCACATATGGTCTTTTTGATAAATCTGACATGCTCCACTCTGCTTCTCGCAGTGCTGCCCTACTGGAGTTATCAGCGTGTCTTTTCCTCAGCAGTAACTGGAGTTGCAAGCAGCCAAAATCAAGTCTCATCTAAAGGTTTTACGCTGTCATTACTATCTGATAC
Source organism: Pseudomugil gertrudae (assembly GCA_037177535.1). NCBI lineage: Eukaryota > Metazoa > Chordata > Actinopteri > Atheriniformes > Pseudomugilidae > Pseudomugil > Pseudomugil gertrudae. The sequence goes on along the minus strand of JBAMHV010000012.1, from coordinate 6,341,456 downwards.
CCACACACAAATTTCAATTTCTGCCATCGACTGTGTGTGCAAGAAAGCGACTGTGGAGAAAAGAAAAGTTCTATAGGATGTGACAGTGCTTTTCTATGGTGTCAGAATAATTTACAACATTTAGCACTTCTGGCTCAGCGTTAATCCACTGTAAGAAATCACACCTCAAGTCTTTAAGCTTGCCATAAATTTGACTGATCTAAATTACGGTCAGGATTTGCTGAGTATATTTTCATTTTAAATGAAAGCAAACACAGGCCAGGTGCTTTGTTTGACCTGATTTCACTGTTCCACTGGAATTTCACATTGCCTTGATTGTAATTTAATCCAATTGATCCTCCTTCACTGTGGAAGTAACAGCTTAACTCTGAAAATTACAATTGAGATTAATCAGGATGAATTAAATTCTTAGTAAGAGGTTGCATACATGTCACAAGTTAGTAGGGAAGAGTCGTTCAGGTGTGATGAGTACTTTAGCTCTTCAATAACATCCCTGTATTACTATGCTGATTTCTGCGGATGCTGCAGCATCTTTAATAATTCTGTGCTCTGTGTTTAACTAACACTTAACATTAACTCACTATTAACTCACTCGCTACTCTCCTGAAAAATTCAGCTAATCCATATATAATTTAAATTAAATATATTATGCTGTATTTAGGAAAACATGTTAAGATTTGATGTTTGTAACTGATGCCAGCATTAAGTGTCAATTTGGCAATTTCTGTTATATATAGACTGTAAATACCTTAATTTATATACTATTTTATACAGTAAAAATAGTCTACAGCAGCCCAAGTCCACTCTTCTATTATATATCTATTATTCTGTATCTTTGAGTTGAATCCCTTTTCCTCACCTGGATCAAATGTTTCCCTCATCTGCATGTCATTCAGCTCCGCAGAGACGTGAAAAGGAGCCATTTATGTGATCCAGGTGTGTTGGATAAGGGTTGCATCAAAAGGCTCATTTCCACCGGACATGTTGTCCAGTGTGTTGATGGTGTTTTTGTTCCGACTTCTGAAGCTCATCAATTCCCACTGTGAGCGTTTCAGACACGCACGTGCATTCAGCACAACTGCATCAGGAAATCACAAAATCATGTTTTTAATAGGTATATCACTTTTTGGCTCTTTCCAGACATCTTAGCCAGATGAATGGGTAGTGTGTGTTGAGAGGAACATACATGTTAATACGTATTTTAAACTCACCATCCTCTCCAAAACTGCTGATGTCTCGGTGCACCACTCCTCCTTTCCACTGACTTTGTTAAAAAAGATCTGTGGTGTCTTATAAGATCTTGTGATTCTCTACTTCCCACTGAATATCTGGTCATCTATGATGAAAAAACAAGCAAACATGAACTCCCTGACAGACTGCCTTATGACCTGTGTGACCTGTAATGTTCAGCAATAGCAATCCTGCTTTAAGGACTTTATTTTGAAATTTACTGGATGTTTTACACTGATGCCTTGTCTGATTTCCTGTCTGGCTGCATCTGAACGTTGCAATCAGATGTGTTCTGAAAGCACACTCCTTTAAAATTAGACTTAACGGTTATTTTCAGCAGAGAGCAAGAACAAAGCTTTCTGGGAAACATTTGATAAGCAGAGCGACTCGCCTGGTTTTAATCACACTGTTGACTAAAACTATAGGAAATATCCACGGAGGCCGTGGAGCAGCTGCAACCACACATGCATCCAGTGAAAATAAGCCTCATTGGTTTGTCCTCACGGTGCTGAAGCTGGTTCAGGTGTGAAAACTAGGAGAAAGGCTTCACCATTCCCATTAAACTGCTGTGCTATACACTACACGACTTTGTGGAACCCAATGATGATTAAAGCCCAAAACTTCAACGCTAGAACAAGATGTAGTGCATGTGCAAATTAAGACTTACTGTGTGTTGTAGAAAGTTTATATAACATCCATGTAACAACTGCTTGCTCCTGCTGTTGATGAGACAGTAGCACTGTGCTTTCTGGTGCCTTTATTGTTGTGTTTGGCACGTGTTTGTCACATTGACATCATATCCTCTAGTTGTGCTGTCACACTGTCCTGATGGAACACAGATGGCAGTGGTTTCAAAACGCTCCACCTTGACACCTGGTTACAGACATAATCGGTTTCATAGAGACTGATATACCTGGTTTCATGTTGATAAAAGGGAGATTGCTAAAGTACTTTTGGGGTTTAACTGGAATACATCATCACGCGGACAGCCCAGAGCTACAGAAACAAAGATAACAGTCCTAGATTTCTTTTTTTGCTAAACATATTTGTGGGACAGAACATTATATATTTGTAGCAACATCCCAAATCACCACTAGAATGCAAACTATTTACCTCTTATCAAGAAGACGTGAATGTAATCAAACATCAAACAAAAGCAACAGAACTTAAACGGGCAATAATGCTGAAGAAATTTTAACACAAATGCTGTAGTTTAAAGGAAGTTTGTTTTGTATCAATCAATTAAACATATTTTGAAGTAATTTAAAGACATATTAAACAAAGATGATTTTGTCTTGTTAGATATTCACAGTCTTTTCAGCATAGGTCTGCACAATATCTTTAAAATCTAGCTTAATCTGAGCCTGTGCAACAGAATAATGGTCCCTTTTTGTGCATTTTAAAGGAAGTGACATGGCGTTCCAGACACTGCATTCATGCTCTGTGTGCTTCAGTTGTGAATAAAATGAACTCTTAAGCCCCTTTGGACCAAAAATGAACTGGTGTTAGTTTGGTGCAGGTGTTAGTGCTCAGGTGTGGGACTTCCAAGGATCCTGTTTGTTGTCCACAAACAGAGCCAAGTTAGTGTCATCATTACACCATCTAATATACAGATGAATATGCTAGATGGAGGAGGAAACATGGAAGAGTTTATTGTGTTCTTAAAGGTATTAGTTTCTCCTTCCAAACTTGTCATCTGTTCATGGCTGTTCATAGCCATTTATAGAAACAAAATGTAGCTAAACTTACTGACTGTAGACAAATCCAAACAAAGACTGTTCACCATTCCTGAGGCGGAGATAGAACGGTGTCATGTTTGGACACTTGGGTGGTTGTTTTGAGTTTCCTCGTTTATGTTTTTCTTTGAAGCTTTGTGTTTAGTTTATTAGTTTCTATGTGTTTAGGTTCTGTCATTAGTTGATTTTGGGTGATGGTTTTTGGGTTTTCTTGTTTCTGTTTTTCTGGTTAGTCTTTGTATGGATTATTGGTTTCACCTGTGTTGTAATTACTTTCAGCTGTGTGTCATTGAGTTCTGTGTATATAGTCTTGGGGTTTTCAGTTGTGGTTGTGGGATCATTGTTGTTTGGTCATAGTTTCTTAATGTGTTTCACAGTTCCAAGTTTTTTCGTGACAGTACAGTGGGTAGTGTTTCCTGAGTATTTAGTTTTGTTTGTTTTTATAAGAAATAAATTAGTTTTGTTAAAATGCAATCCGGCTATCCTCCAGTATTTCCACCTGCACCTGGGTCCACACCTCACTTCCGCGAAGGAAAACCTGACAAACGGTGAGAATCTGTCATGGTTTCAGGGTTCTGGTACTAAATTTCAGGTACTATGTCAATGAAACATAAAGAACTTTCACATTTAGTGACTGTCAAACAGCGGCAGGAAACTATAGGTGCTAATGCCAGGAAAAACTGGGTGTCCTCTTCTAACCTACTTTGTTTGTGTCTACAGCTTCTCTGGTCTGGAGATGGAGTGGTTCCCATAGGGTGGTTCCACACTTTTCAGTTGTGAAACCCACCCACAAAAGTTGACACAACCCACATGAAGTAGTCCCTAGCTCCGGCCCAAGAAAGAGTTAGACCCTTGTAAAGAACCAGTTTTGAGATGCCCCCTTGATGTAGATGCTAATGGCTAGATGCTAATGTGGATGCAGAAGAATGTGTTGCTAGCAGAACAGCATGCCAGATTTTCAGCACTACGTTTGTTAGAAGAGAGATGATGCATTACAAATAGGGGAACAAGACATACAGTACTTCCATGGTCTACCAGGAGACACATGCTTAATCTCCACTGCTACCTACAGTACAACCAATGAGCTACAGATGGATCCAGTAATTCCTTTGTGTTGTGCTGTCTCATGGTCCTGCCACTACTGTGAGTCATTAAAAATGCATTTTATTCAGAAGTGCCTTTCAGGTTACTCACAGAGGCTGTGCAATAAAAGAGAACAGAGTAAAAACAACATCAAAGAATAAATAAAAACACTAAGCAAAGTAATTACATATAGTATGCTGTTTGAACAGGTGAATTTTGTGTCTGGATTTGAACAGAGAGCTCTGAAGCTGAGGAGCAGAGCAGCTAAATGCTCTCCTCCCATGATGCTGACATGGACAGTCGCATGGATAGCTGGACTGATGACAAAAATGTAAATACCTTCAGTATGTTTTCTTAAGATCACATAGAACAGTACAGTAAATATACCTTTTCAAACATTGACCAAGCAGCTGTTTTGTATTGTATAATTCTCGGTGGGTTGACTACAATAGTTGTCTCCATTTCCCCACAATGTGATAAAGATGCATCAGACTTCTCTGATTTGACTTCCTTGTTATTTTGTAGGTGCATTCATTTAAAATAAACTCCCATGTTAGATTATTAAAGCTCTTCATTTTGGTAGCTTTCGGTTGCCATTTATTCAGATTTTTAAATGTCATCATAATTACCCTAAAAGGCACGAACACATTAATCTGCCCAATTAGAGGCTTTTTAAAAAAGGGTAAAAAAATCAAAGACCAACCCATGATTTTAGTTCATGCTAAATCTTCCATGTTTCACAGCAATTTTTACAATTTCCCAAATAACTGTTGGTATACGATGTAGTAATTGCAGTCAATGGAAGGTGGTATTGTTTTGATAGACAGGCTAAGGCCGCTAACAGGCTGTACAAAAGATTTAAAAGCCGAATGAGTGCTGGTGCTTAAAAGGTGGGCTGGATATCCTTTCTGTTGGCACACATTTTTAGATTTGTTGGTAGAAGTGGGTGCACTGACAGACAGAACTCTTTGGAGATTCTTTATTTTTTTGTCAAAAGCAGGGATTAACCTCCATTGGTTGTAATTACATGGAGGAGGCACTTCCACACCGCTGCAATGGATTTGTGTACCAGTGGTTCTAACAGACTGGCATTCCATGTTTTCTGATTCATTTGTCATTTGTCTGTGCTAAGCAATCTCCTTGGATGAAGAGCTCAAGGAGGCAAAAAGGCCACACGCAAGAGAGTTCAGGATGTGGCAGGGGTCTGTCTTTAGACCATGACACCTCCAGAAGGAAGAGCCTACACATGCACACTGTGTATGATAGCTTATTATTATTATTATTATTATTACTTTTGTATGTTTTTTATTATCATTTTTACCTAATTTTCCCAGACAAGTGATGATCAACACAAACGTTTTCGTCTTGTCACTCGCCCTGATGCTTGTACGGTAATAATTGCTATCCCACACTGCTGATCCCTCTGTTTCAACATGTCTTGTTGTACTGAGCATAAACAGGAATTTCTAATAATGGGAGCAACATCAAACCTATTTACTCAAACATCTAAAAGAAATCGGTCATAAAAAACATTGCCCTGCACCAGGTTGTAACATGCTGATGCCCGAATGAAACTTCATGTCACCCCTCATGTTGTTTTTTTCTCACAAACCTGTCGCACGTTTCCTAAAAGGTTCATTTCAATCACTCTGATCACATGTACAATTCCTTTTTGTTCACTACAAGCAAAACAGTTTTATACCTGCACTCACAGCATTGCTATTGTTTTTGGTGGTGTCTCCAGACAATCCATTGCCAGATCTGCTGATCTTCAGAAGTATCTACTGATATAAAGTCAATTACCAGTTCAGTCCAGTAACAGTACATGTCTGGTTTTATTTTTAATGTTGTCATGTTACGTTGCATACGGAAAGCAATACAGGGAATCTCAGGTAGAAATATACAAAGAATGAGGTCAGTTCATATCTAAATATACTGAATTTGCAGGTTAATATGGATTTTTTTGCTTCTCTGATGGCATAGGCTTATTTCAAGATGACGATGTCAGGATTCCTCGGGTGCAAATTGTGAAAAAGTGGTTCAGCGAGCATGAGACTTCATTTTCCCACATGGATTGACCACCAAAGTGTCCAGACGTGAATCTTATTTATAGTCTTTGTGATGCACTTAATCAAGATACAAGATACAATGCAGGCTCACTGGGAAAAACTAATGCTCACTGGTGTGGACATCAATAGAAGCTAATCAAAACAACGTGAATGAACGTCATAATCAAAGTTAAACTTGGTCCAGCAAAATGTGTGACCTTTTTTTTTTAGTGATGCCAATTTTATTTAAAGACATTATTTAATATTATTTTCAGACATGACATTAGGCATCGGCCCTGTGATGGACTAGCGACCTGTCCAGGGTGTACCTGTACCTGTACCTCTCACCTGTTGTGAGCTGGGATTGGCTCCAGCCCCCCCGTGACCTCGTTCAGGGAGAAAGCAGTAGAAAATGGATGGATGGATGGATTGCATTTCCAAATACCATGCATTTATCTTTTCAGCCTCTTTAATTGCCCAATGTCAATCTTTAATTAATACACCACAAATTTAAGAGTACTTTAATTAATTATCCTAAATAATGTTTTTAGCTACACAGTATTACTATTTTTTTAATTATTGTGGAAATATATATTATTATACAGTTGCTCAATTGATTGACTGTAAAACATGTTTAAATATTGCTCTACGTTTCCTTCTGCATTTTCTGCTGATTATTTATACCCACTGTGTTTTTCTACTGACATTAAATTATGTGACAATAGTCTTCAGAGGAAAAACACATATTAATATTATATTTATATAAACATAATATAATTTGTTTGTGGTAGCAGAACTATTATTATATGGTTTATAACTGCAGTTTTCAGCAATTCAACATGCTTGAGGAAGTAAATGGATTCTTTGCTGGTGACGTCAGGAGATGATATAGACACATATACCCTAATACACATTTTTTCACCCTGTCCTGGGTAAATAATCATACACATGACGCAATGGTTTTGCACAGAGTTTGAACAGTATAGCTAATTTTCTTTGACCTCATTATGAAGATGAGTTAATACGTCAAAGAACAGCACATCATCAAGTCCAAGTTCGAACCAAGTGAATTGCAATTACTTATACAATAAATATGTTAATCAGTGCAGAGAAAATCAGGCTAATAACATTACATGCTCAAAAGGTGGCATCCATTGGCAGTATAATAAGTGAGGACAGTTTGATTAACTCATCAGATAGATCCAACAAAGTAGTCATGTCTCACAACCACAGGGGTCAGCATGGATAATCAGTAGGCAGATACAAAAGGCAGACATGACCAACAGCTGAACAGCATTCACAGTGTCACTGTTATTTTCTAAGCAGGAAAATCAAAGTGGCCACTTAATTAATCAACACATCTGCACATCAACTGCTTCGGCAAAGGACAATACTAAACAAAATCACAATCCATAGTTCTGTTGCAGACAAAAACCCGACGTGGAGGATTATCCGTTCCTCAAATTAGGCCAAAGAAAACAGCTAATGGAAAAAAGAACAAAACGAGGAAGAAAAATCTTTATGGATGTAACGAGATACAAACAGGCCAATAATCCACTTTTAACAAGATGAGTGATCGTTGTCTTTTGTCAGTACGTTGGAACTACGCAATCAATGGAGGTGATTTAGCCCCCATGAGCTGCCAGGACCCCCTCTGTTGCATTGGTTTGGATCATTTATCAGGGACATGTCTTGCACTTGATTGTGCCCTCGACTGCAGGGGGTTCATAAGGGGTAGTGAGAGAAGGGTGGAAAGGAAAGACAAAGGACAAGCAAGAGAGAGACACTTGAAGGATGTAGATTTGAAGGGAGGCAAGGAGACTCTACTCGTCCACTGCCCTGCTGTCAGGTAAATGCCATCTCGGTGTTTTACATATGAGACTGCAGCTGTTGGCATTTTAAATGCATCTCCTACACTTTGTCTTCATCTTTTCTTTCTCTCATATTTATTCTGTACTGGCTGCACAAAAATTTCCTAGTGTTTGACATTATATAAAACCTGAAAAACAAACAATATGAAACACATTTGGGAAATCAAAGGAAGTGAAGAATGGAAGATAAAGAAAAATGATCCTTACACAGAGAAAAACAGGCATCTGTATATATTTTTTCTAGTGCAGCTTAAGGCATTAGATTTGTGCTTTCTTCACAACACAAATCTTGATTTTTGAAAAGATGTCTGATATTATTGTAATGCCGATATTATCAGCCAATGTCGGCACGGAAATGTGATTTCGGAAAATAATGGTATCGCTTTTTATTTTTTTTAGAATGACAACTTTTACAAAACATGTAAACATATATCTCAAACTCTTCAGCTAAGTCTCTTCTAACTCAAAATGACTAAATATGTGATGTTTCATACAGTTTTCCATATATGCTTCTTTGTTTGTCGCAACCTGCAAAAAATTCTTTGACATCATCAAATTGCTTCATCATCTGCAGCATTAAGAGCAAGTGGGATTGTCAAGTTATTTTTAAAATCATTTCAAAGTGTCTACAGGCATCAAATGTGCTGCAAAGTGAATGATATGTTGGTATGGGTTAATGACTATTGGGAATTAAGAGTTGGACAAAGTCAGTATTGGACATCAGTTAAAAAGGCCAATATCGAACATCCCTACTTTGCACATTTATATTTAAACAACAAACATCTGTTTCCGTTAATTTATCTCCCCCTATATCGATTAGATACAAATTAGACTGTACTTCATGGACTTTATCTACAATGAGTGAAATGGAACTGTAGCAAGACAAACAACATTGTACTTTTAAAAATGGGCATTTTTCAGAGAGCCTACTTTCCCCTGGACAAATCTGACAGCTGGTAAGATTCATATTTATTGGTTTCAAGAGCTTTAATTCAATTTGGCCTGAAAGAAGCTCCATAAATCCTCCACAACCACCTGTTTATGATTACCCAACAGAACACATGGGTGTGTACTCTCAACATTTCTCTTCAAACTGTGCACCTCAGACTTCCAATACAGTTGTGCCATCTACCAATACTCTGAGCCCTGCAGCGTATCAGTGATGAGAAAAAGCTGAGTACAGAGAAGTGATCAACTAATTTGTGAAATAGTGGGTAAATAGTAAATAAAGTAGGTAAATAGTAACAATCACCTCTCCTTAAACATAAACAAACCAAAAGATGATTGGTGACTTCAGGAGGAACAGGATTAAACAAATCGTTAATCAATGAAATACACGAAAGGATAATTTTCTTGGTTTCTGACTAACGAGTCCTACTCTTTCTGGCTCATCTTTAAAAAGTCTTGTTTGGCATCACCAAAAAAAAAAAGTCTTTATCAGCGTTTTAACTGCTCGGTTACATGAAAAAAATATAATTTCTGACATTTTCACAGATTTGCCGAAGACGACAGCAGCCAGAGTATAGTGGGCTAGCTGGTGTATAGTTTATGTCCTTACTGTTGTCTGCATGATGCCCACATTAGAACTCTGTAAATGCAGCTGAAATGAAGTGAAAATTAAAACGCATGGAAATGATTAAGGATGGGAAATTAGGGTCATGCCCACATGCTAATGTGTTTAATTTATTTAGATTTTATAACAGAAATGTACAGATTACCTCAATATGTGTGATTTAAAAGAATGTGTGTGAACATTTGTGCCCTTGAATGCTCAGTTTTATTCATGAATCTACAAGTTATATTTGTCTTCTTTGTTTTGTTTGTTTTTTTTTGCAAATTGCATATTTTGCAGAATTGTTTTGGAAGCTGTTATGAACATCGCCTCTGAAAGATTTCGACGAGCTTTTAGAACTGTCTACTTTCAGGTTACCACTGTCCCGACTTTAAAAGTAATCATTCACATTTTTTATTATTTTGTCAATTTCAGGTTCTACCCCAGGGCTTGAAAAAATATTTCGAACCTTGGTGTCCTACATCCCTCTATAGCAATTTTCTCTAAAGGCCATGAAGCTCATAAAAAATTTACATTGAAAGCCTTGAAATACTTTTACTGTGCTTCCGAAACTGTCTGCTCATAGAGTCGCAGGAATAACAATAGCTGTATTACTGAGACAGAAATCCTCCTCTGCCTCCAGTTATACGAGTGACTTTCCCAGGAGATTTGGAAGATGCAGAAACATACAGCCAGGGCATCATGATAAAATTACCCTGCTTGCTTTTAATTTCACATTATTCTCACTGCTGTTATTGTCAGTTTCTGAGAAAGTAGGTCAGAAGGAGTTTGTTGATGTTGTGTTGAACGGTGCGCCGGCTGCCACAGCACCAGAAACACAGACGTAACACCTGGGCATATAGTGTACATTTGCCCTCAGCCACAAATCTTCAAATTTCATTCACCTTGTTTATTTTACCTTCTCTTAGACCTTTGAAAACCAACACAGGTTATCTCTTAGCTTCAGCTGCAGCTGTTCTGATTACATTGGCTAAGCTAATGAGACATGGCGTCTGTTACTTATGGTAATTTTCTACTCAACATCCCTCTTACAAACACACTACTCTCTGATCATAGCATTAGGGACACAACTTCTCTTAGACCTTTGTCAGTACATTTACGTTGTTTTATTTTTTGTGAAACATCACTTCTCTTATAACTACTCTCACATCTACAAGAGATTTAAATGTTTCCCCACTTCTATGCAAAATAGGTGTCATTGTTTAGATTGTTTACAGAATAGATTTTAAAACCCTGCTGATTGTTTATAAGTCCTAAAACAGTTTAGGCTCAGAATACATCTGTGATATGTTCAGAGAATATAAACCAAGCAGAGCTCTGACATAAGAAGACACAGGTCAGCTGGTCCAGACCAGTAACAGACCAGTAACCAGACCAGAGTCCAGACCAGTAACCAGACCAGAGTCCAGACTAAACATGGAGAAGCAGCATTTAGCTGTTAGGCAGCAAACATGTGGAACAAACTGCTGGTGGAGATTAAACTCTCACCGACTGTAGACACTTTTAAATCCAGCTTGAAAACATTTCTTTTTCATGCGCCTATGAATGAATTTCCACGGTAACTTTATCTGATCTGCTTTTAATGACTTTTATTTAATTTATGATTTTATTGTTATTTTTGCTGTTTTATTCTTCTTTTCACCTGTAATGCTTTTACTGTTTCACTGTAAAACACTTTGAATTGTCCTGTACATGTGTGAGAGAAAATCACACACTGACTCTCAAAGAAGAGGCAGACATAAAGTTCATGCATGCAAGGGTAGCAGCTCAGAGCAGGATGAGGCTACAAAGCACTGCTTCCCTTCAAGGTTTATTTATACTGGCAAGAGCCATAACACATGGGCGTTGACAATTGTAGGTATGTTAAAAAAGAATTGGGTAAGAAGAATTGGGTGCAATTATCAGCATGCCTAACTAAGTATTTAAGTATTTAAGATAGGAAACGTTGCCTGAATGTCTATCTAAGATCAAGAAGCATTTCTTTCTTGGGATAAGCTTAAGATAAACAGGTCAGAACAACACTTTCCTTCATGATAATAAAGTATTTGCACAAACCCTCGCTAACAACATGAAAGGTGCTATATAAATAAACTTTCCTTGCCTTGCCTAGACACTGCCTAGGACTTTAGCTGCTGCCTTTGAGAAGGAAAACAAGAAAACATAAAAAAAACATTAAAAAAAACAAAACAACAAAAACCCTGCAGGATGGCACCCACTAAGGACTGGAGTTTGACACCCCTGGTTTAAAGTAACTAAGATTAACCTACTTTGACCAGAAAAAGCCAATGCTCTCTTACACAGTAATGGACAAAGTAATGTGTTATACTCTCTCTATTACAAACCAGCTCATAGGGTTTTATATTCTTTTTTACTTACTGTGACACTGGAGGTGAAAAGGAAATACAGAAACATAATCAAAACATATCTTCCTACTTCTGTACTGTGAGAGCTTAAACACAGAGGTGTGTAAAAATGGTCATGTTCTGATGATGTCACAAAAACCATGATGCCTGTTTTATGTTACTTTAATCTGGTTTATTCCTCTATAAATGACACAGGATGTAGTTATATCTGAAAAGCAAACGTATTCACTACACCTTCACAATTCCTAGATTTCTGAATAACTTGCCTACATTAAAACTGTTCTCAGTTGATTCATTGAAAGGCCATTCAGTCTTTGTTCCAAGCCACTATTCCATTCTACAGCAGCCAAAATGTCAATGGCTAATTACTAATGGTTGCCTTTCTTTGGCTCCTAAGGTCTCAGTTAATTGGCTATTTAGACTCGGGGAAATGGCACTGCCTCTAGGCCAGTTACCCCTAGATACCTGGGAAAGAACAAACCAACTTTCAAGAGCGGGAGGCAGAAGTGGATTAATCAGTCAAGTCTGAGGAGACAACCAGGTAATGGGGTTTGGAGTCTAGATATTTCTTTCATATATCTTTCAGGGTTAGCAAGCCAACTTAATGACCCAGGAAGAGAAGTCAAGACTTAATAAGGTGGGTTTTGCAAAATGGTTTTGAACTTCAAATGAGTTTAAAAGGAGATAGTAATGAGTGCATGCTTTTTTATTTTTTGTTTTAAAAAGTATGATTGTGGATATGTTTTCAGAATGAACATATGGATCTGGTGGGTTTGATAGAGACTACATCTCAAACAATTCAGCTTTATTTCACTTCTGAAGACGTATCACCGTTTTTAAACTCAATGCCTGCAAGTCTACAGAGAGTGACACAAATATAATTCAAGCTTTCATTGTAGCTTGCATTTGATATTTTCAGGGGAAAAATGTTTTTCCCATTTTTAACAACATGTTATTTGTCAGACAATAATATGAGCTTGTCAGAGGGAACACATTAGTTTTGACAGCAAGCTGAATGTGATATAATCACTTCCTGTTTTGTTGCAGGGATTATTAGTTTGATAAGCAGTGCCGGCTGCCATCGCTGGTAAACTTATTGTGCAAGACATTCACTCAAGAAGCTTTAGACAGATTATCTTGGCAACCAATATGTGGAAGCATGTATTTCATTTGAACACTGAGTTTCTTGGTGGACTGTTAAATGAATAAATTTAAAAAATAAAATCAGTGCTGAACACTATATAAGAAAGTTTTCCAGAAACAGTAACATTTCACAAAATGTCCAGTCAGCTTTGGGTAAAATGGAGATTTGTAATCACACATTTTTTACACATCTTTATATATTCGTATTACGTCTAAGCTAAATTGTGATTATTTCTGTATATCTAACAAAATAAATGTAGTGAGGTTTTATCTATCCATCCATATTTTTTCTTCAGAGTTTGGCTTCAGAGGCAATGCCATCCATTTCTCCAGCTACAGACTCCAGATCCTCCTAAAAAACCCAAAAGCCAAAAGAGAGAAGCCCCACTGTGAGCTCTGGGTCTGTCCCCAGATCTCTTCCCAGCTTTACATCCCAGAAATTCCTCCAAAGGGAATTGATGTGGAGATCAAATGCCTCAAACACCACAGATCAATCGTACTGATGCAGAGACGTAGGGCCCCCAGCACATGGACTATTTACCAGTAGATGGACTGGTAGATATAAAGCTTTACTATTTGGCTCAGCTACAGTGGAATAGCAGTACAGCTAATAGCCCCAGTTTGTCTCTTGCTTCATCCAACATTGACAAATAAGATCACAAGATCCCTAAATTTCATAAACTACCACCACAGAATAACCACTTCAGTGTGGTTGAGGGGTTTAAATACCCCCCCCCCAACTTGTGCAAATACAAATACAAACTTTTTGTTCAATGTGCTTTTATTTCTGTCCAGGTTTTGCATGAGTGTCTTAGTGGTTACTCAGAGTTCCCTTCTGGGGTTTATGCAGTAAAACCACATCTAACATGGTTCACAAGGTACAGCAAAAAAAAAAAAGGTGGCATAGTTGGGCCTGATATCAGCAGGTCTTCAGGGTGCATGAACACTTAAAATGACAGCCTGTTTTATGAAGCGCAAACCACGTGTCATAATCATGCTTCTAGAAACCATGGCTGTGTAACATTTAGCAGCTGTATAAGAAAGGTCAGATTACAACCAATACTATGGCTGTTAGTGTGAAGTATAAATTATCTAAAGGATGCTGTGGTATACATGTTTATGCATCATATGCCTTATGGAAAACAATTTTCAGCAGTCATCGCATATTTGAATTTTTATTGCTGTGTTTTATTCTGGTAAAACAGAAAGTCACCAACAAAATCAGAAGAATATAT